>VDFB02353493.1:101358950-101635461 GCA_007258455.2 Sequoia sempervirens
GCAACTAAGAGAAGTAGGAGGAAGCAGCAAATTGAAAATCAGCATCCTTCTCCAAAACTTGATTGTTGAAATTGATCAATTTAATATGATTATTAGCCTAGTGTTTAAGAGTATAGAGGTGAAAAAACTTAGTAATCATGTCTCCACTTTTTAGCCACATAATCCTCGACCTCTGCTTCCAAAATTCCTTCTCCTTTGCCACAATGTTATGCAATATGGAAAGTAAGATATTTTCTTTCAGAATCATAGCCTGGTCATACCCAGACAATTGGATAGATTGTTGCACATCCTAAAGCTCCTTAGTCACACCCTCTTTTTCCATAAAAATATGACCAAAGGAAGTGTGGCTCCACTTTCTAACATTATCCTTAACATTAGCAATATTTTTAGCAACTCTAAACATAGCCGAACCATCCACATGAATGTTCCACCAGGCATTAAGCAGATTACCCAGGTCAGGATGACACATCCACATTTTCTCAAATCTAAACAGAAATTTTTTCTTTCCCCCCAGCAAATCCACCAAAAAAGCTAGAGGAAAGTGATCCGAACCCAATCTAGTTAGAGCAAAAAGTGAACAGGAGTAATGAACCAACCACACAGGGGTGATAAGAGCATGGTCAAGCTTGACCTGGATAAGGGCATTACCCACTCTCTGATTCGACCAAGTAAAAGAAACTCCTTTCAAGTCCAAATCAAGAAGAGCAATATCATTAATAAGATCCATCAGATCATATCTACTCTCATCCACCATCTTTGAACCACCCAACTTGTCAACATCATGCAAAGGAGTATTAAAATCTCCCATAACCAACCAGTTCTCAATATGGTTCAAGACTTTAAAGGAGCACAAATTCTCCCATAATCTTTTTCTAGCACTCTTATAGTTTGAAGCATAAATATTAGATAGATTCCATGAGAATCTATCACGCAAATGAGTAAAGGAAGTAGCCACATGATTACAATCATTAAAAACCTCAACCCCCTGAATCACCCTAAGATTCCAAAAAGTAACAATCCCTCTCGATGCCCCAACTGCATTAGAACAATACATCCCACAATCCTTAAAAAGTTTGTTCTTCAACCTGGACAATTTATCCACTCCCATTTTAGTTTCTTGAATTAACAGAATATCAGGGTGATGATCTCTTACCAGATTAGCAATAAGATCATGCTTGTGAGGGTGATTTAATCCCCTCATATTCTAGGAAATGATCTTCATAAGAACTTATTGGTAGTGCTCTTGGAGCACATATCAAGAAAAGTTCTATGCATACCATCAGCAATTTCCATTCGGCTCTCCTTTTCCCTAGCAACATTAGCAGAAGGCCAACCTCTACTGCACGGTTCAGACCCACAATCTGACCTTTGTTTGTTCCTGGTCACTACTCCCGATGAGGGAGAGTGTTTTTTCTTGTTGCATCCATGAACCTAAGTGTAAGGAGGATTGTCCAGATCCTCATGCTCCCCAATTTCCTTAGCGTCAAGCATCACCTCCAATCCCTCAAACTTCGAACCAACATCATGCACTTGAATCACCCTCAAAGAAGGAGACCTTACCCCATCACTCCCAGAGGTCTTATCATCCTTGACAACCTCAGACCTTACTACATCCATAGTTTCCATAGAATCACTAGCAAGGGAGGACTTGACCTCTTCTCCCTGTCCCAAAAAATGATTCACCTCTCCCAAGTTCACCTAGCCTTCTAGAATATCAGCCTTGTTAGCCACTACCAAGTCCATTTCCATAGGTTCAACCTCCACATTCTCACACAGGGTTGATTCCCCTTTTTCCAAGATTTCCCCATCCTATTCTGGAGCTTTTTCCTTCTCTCTCCATTGCTTAGTCATCTACTTCGGCACCTTGAGAGGACACTTTTTGGCCCAGTGGCCAACTTTTTTATAGTGGAACAAGCAAAGGGATTCGACTCAAATTCAACCTCTTGCTCATAAACCCCAAATTTAGAGTTAATCTTTATCATAGTAGGAAAATCAGCTGATTGCTCCACATTTACTCTGAATCTGGCATAAACCAGCCACTTCCTAGAGGCTGTCATTTGGTCAATCGACAACAAGAAACCAAAAGTGCTTGCTATCCCTTTGAATACTTCCTCATCCCAAAATTCCATCGAGAGGCCAAGAAGTCAAACCCAAAGCGGAGCAGCCGAAAAGGAGCACAAGTTTGGGTAGAAGCCTGGTTCCCACTTTTTAAGCATCAAAGAGGACTTTCCAATAAACCATGGACCACTCGTCAGCACCAAAACCATATCATCTTCACAGTTAAAGATGAAAGAAAATAAACCTTGGCCATTGCCACCACATCAATCTGTCCCTTAGGTTTCCACCGATTTAAAGAAAACTTGCACACCAACTCAATATGAGTTCGAGGACCAACAAATTTACCCATCAAATTCATATCCATATTGTACATACTCTTGTCAACAATATAGTCTAGAATAGAAATAGAGTACTCTCCAGTCTTCGCATTAGCAATAAACGACACAGGAGGAGAAGCACTTTTACCTTTAGGCTTAGCTCCAAACAAATTCTTCAACTTAAGAGTAGAGCTCAATAGGAAATCATTCTTAGTCTTATCAATCCCAAGACCTGCAACATCAAGAGTCCCATCACAACCACCAGATGACAGGCCAAGCCCTGACTTTTCAATCTCAGGAATCTCTTTTTCAAAGGACACCAAGGAGTGTGTAGAACACACAACCTTTGAAACCCCTTTCCCACCAAAAAATTCATTAGCTACTAAAGGGGACCCACTACTCTTACCTGCAGTAAAGGACTCACTTGACATCACCCTCCCATCAGCAAAATGTCTGCCATTAATGCCTAGAGCATCATCAAGAAATCCTGCCTTTTTGAAATTTGAAATTCCACCACCGCCATCACCACCACCTGAGCAGCTCTCCATCACTATCTATAGAACAATTGTTACAAGAAGAAAATTTTCAATTGAATGTTAATTCCTTGGAATAAATATTTATTTTGCAATTAAATGATATTTATTCATTGCTCATTAAGGGTAAATATTTCCTTTGCAATTTAGAAATGGTATTTTCTAACTGTTTACGGAAGATAAGTATTTAGTTGCAAGTAAAATGGGATTTCTTTATTATTTATCAAGAAAATTAACATGCATAGAAAAAAAAAATTATTCTTTTCAAGATTAGGTCTCAGGAATGAAAGTGAAACCTTTTAAAAAGAGGAAATTAATAATGAGAAAACACAACTGCTTGATATTCTTCTTGAATTACTCTGCAAAAATAACTGAAAATGGCTACCAAATAGTAGTTTTAGATTTCAGTAGAATAAAAATAGTGGAAATAAGAAGAGAAATATAGGAGAAAAGGAAATAAGAGGAGGAAGATTCTTCAGAAAACAAATTCGAAGGGAGATAAGGATGGGAGAAGAAGAAGAAGAAGGGAATTTCAACTGGAGGCAATTTTTCCAAGTTTTTAAATCTCTTCCAATACATTTAATTTTCAAAGTGTGTGAATGATTGTCTATATGATTAAAAAGATTGAATTCTTTTTTAAAAAAAATATTGTGTATTATCTATGTACTTGAAGTGCTTGTGCAAAATTAACTAGTAGAATTGTGAAATCTATACAATCTTCCCAATCATTTATATATATATATATATATTTACGTATAATTTTGCAACCTCTCTGTATTGAATATTTTATGCCTGAATGGGGTTTTTTGTGTGTGGGTATATACCTAAACTTCAAAATATTTAATTGATAGCGTTCGGACTATAGAATGACCGTGGCTTTCTGTAGGAAATTGTTTGCATTTTAAAAATATTGAAAAGGGCTTAAACCCAGCCAAACCTCCCCATGAGGAGGAGGCGTTGTGGAGGCAACGCCCTTCACAGGCCACAGCCTGTGGAGGCAGCGCCCTCCACAAGCCACAGCCTGTGGAGGCAGCGCCCTCCACAGGCCACAGCCTATGGAGGAGGCGTTGCCCCCATAAGCAATGCCTCCCATAGGGAACGACCACCCATATAAAAACCATTGACTGCCTACTACGAACCATGTTTAGCATATGTGATAATCTCTGAATTTATATAGTTTCCAGTAGCCATGTATATATATATATATATATCAGGATATATATATAAATAGATATACAAGTATGTGTAAATTGTTGCTTACAGAAGAAACATTTGTGTTTAAAATTATTTATGTTATAAGAGTGAATTTATATCTGAATAGATGCAATGTAAAATATAAATATATATATATATACCTATACATATATATATGTATTTGTATATATATATATATATTGTATGTATCTGGACAAAGCATGTTTTCAAAATGAATACATAATATAATTTGACTTTGGAATGTTAAATTTCCTATTTTAAATTGATGAAACTTTGTATTAAATTGATTATATCTGAATATATTTTAAATATGTAAATGATATATATTTATTTATATATTTATTTATTTATTTATTTATTTATTTATTTATTTATTTATTTATTTATTTATTTATTTATTTGAGTGTCTACATATATATATACATATGTTTAGTTCATTCTATAGAATGATCAAGCCAGTTCATTCTATAGAATGTTTACATGTCAAATTGGTAGTTTTTCTTTCAAATTACACAAATTTGTGAATGTTAAATTAAACCATTTAAATTGGAAGTAGAACATTGGAAACTTGGTATACATAGAGAAAAGAGCGCTTATGCATATATTTGCTTTCATTCATTGGGGTGTAGAAAATGGATTATAATGAGTGCTTGGTGAACTAAAAAACCAATTATGAGATGCATTTTATGAATTATTGTTCTTATGCAAAAATCCTTTTGAGAATGTGGAATTAAAACATAGTATAATTCATGTGGAAAATATGCATTATTTACTTTCTTTATGAGGAACTTTTGGGACAGGATGTCGAATGTGGGCACACAAAGAGAGTAGTTTAGCCTTTTCATAAACTACCATTTATGTTTTAATGCTTGTCCAAGCAAATGTACCATTGAAATAGATGGATTAATTAAAAAGCCTAGAATTTTTATGTCTCTGCCACATCCTGCATACAAGGAATATGTTTTTCTAGTATAGGAATGCATATAAGCATCAGGCATGCATCAAGAGTTCCCTCCTACTTTAATGTTCTAGGTTGCTAGGCTCCTCGTGCAAGGCTGGGGATTTCTTCGAGTTAGGAAGGAACCCGGGGAAGTCATGTACTTCGTGGTTGGGCGGAAAAGGTGCCTTAATCACACTCTTGGCCTCATCTTGCAAGAAGACAGTGGTGTCAAGGTGGTTGAGGATCAGAGAATCTTTATGCTACGGATGTACTCATGTATTACTTTGTATGGCTTACATAGCCCATTTGTAAATGTAACTTTACATCGAAATGTATTGATGTAACATTGCAATAGATGTATTGATGAAAGCTCATTGATGTAACATTGAAATAGATGTATTGATGTAATATTATTGTTGTAACATTGAAATGGATGTATTGTATTCCATCTTGATACATGAAATGAAGTTCATTATTGTACTTTCTTTTTGAGCTCTTATGGATAGTTCATGTTATATGCATGATTTACTTTTACTTTACTTGGAATGTGTAAAAGTTCTTGGAAACACTTGTTAGCATGTGAGTTTTCTTTTATGAGCTTTACAGAAATGATCCAAACAAAAATGTTCTTATAAAGATTTTTATCCTTGATAATTGACAGGAATACATATTTAATGTGTTTAAATAGAATCACATAGCAAGAGGTTGTATAAATGTATGTCAAGTCAATGCATAATAGCTAGTACTAAAGGGTGGGAATCTAAAAATAATAATTTAAAATTTTAATTTGGGGTTTAATTCCAAGCACTCAAAATAGACCTAAGACATCAAGGTACTAATTTTGATTCCTAGAATAAATGTGTGGATATCAATGCAAGTTTAGGTGCAAAAATGGCTTATAATGAAGTCAATATGTGGGAAGAGGATATGGTGCAACAAATAAGAAATGTATAAAAATGTTAAATGGGGCATAGATAAGGATTGGGTCATAAGCTAAAATTAACACAAAAGTATTTCGCCTATCAATATGTAATTATATTTTAAAACATTCTACCAAGGTGGGCACAAAACTAAATGAGAAATCACATCAATATGCAAATTTCAAAATTATAAAGAAAAATATCTCAAGATTGTGTAGATGACCAAATATAATTTACAATTTGACCAATCAACTAAAATTAAAAATATGATAAAATAAAATATTGTTTTTTTATACAAATCAAATCAATTAAATTTTCAATATCTATTGATTATGACATAAATACACTAATCGCACCACAAGAATTTATAAAAGTGAAAATGTCATAAATCACTAATCATTATACTATCATTTCATAATATAGTGAACACTCTTTCCCTTTTCTCCACTCATCATTGAACCTTTTATGTAGTTACCATATTGCTTTTTGAACTTGCGTGATTAAGAACACAAATAATTTTTCAAGGTTAGTTGATGCATGTAGGGTCACATAATTAGATAGATTTTAGTGGTTTTGAAATAGTACTTTTTATTTTACGTCCACTCCTTTATGCACTTGTAAGTTTAGTGACACTTAATACCTTGACACGTAGAACTTGAGCACACATTTTATCTTATTCATGTTAAAATTAGATCTTTTAGTAACATTCATATTATTAATTATTTCAATCATTTTCCTTGATGTCACTATCCATCCATCAATCCTCATTTCCTTCGTTGGATATATCACTCCCCAAATTAGGCTTCATCATAATTTCATCTTTGGCCTTTATGGGATATATTTTTCCCTGTGTTAGGCTTCATTTTCATCTTGATCTTTCATCTCTCATGATCATTTTAATAAATTTGGAAATAATTTTAATTATTTATGTTTTTTTACTATTTCTCTTTTATCTTTTATGTTTATATTTTAGCCCTTTTTCACATCATCTCAATACCACCATGATCCTTCATATCTTGGTGTGTTTTAGTTGGTGTTGGTTGGGGTATGATCTTATATTTTGCATGTTGTTTTTGTTGGTTATCTCACACAGTACCCACCAAGGTTCCCAATGAGCCTCATATTGTGTTGAGGCATACTTTTGTCTATTATGTTTGTAAGTCAAACCTTTCTACATTGACACATTGTCACTCTGGTCTTCATACCTTGGTGCATAACATCAAGTGTTATATCAAAAACTAAGTTATTTGCACTATTTTTCATAATGTATTCCCTTTCCCTTATCTTTCAAGAGTCTACATTGGTCCCTTTTGGATCCCACATAGTCTCTCATGGCATCACCCTATTCTACTTTTTCATAAGCCCCATCCTTTCTTTCATCCATCCATCCTATCCCATGTCTATGTTTTCATTCCTCTTTGAAATAACATATCCATCCTATCGGGCACATCTATGTTTTCATTTTTCTTTGAAACGAGATTACTTCTTTTACTAGTAACATCATTTCAAAGAGGGGAAAATATAGACACTTAAATTTCTCCTAAGTCCTAAGTTAATTTCCTATGTCATAAATCCCCTTTCCACATTATTTAATTAATTAAATTAATTAAATATTATATCCATAACCACCTAACCCTCTCTCAAAATTAATTCTTTAAATCAATTAATTCCCAATTATCTTCCACCCTTCATCTCACAACCTCCCAACTAACTCGATCTTGGCCATCTATTTTCTTTTTTATCTCCATTGTTGATCCTTGTTTTTGAAAACCTACAAATATCCTTTAATCCTTAGCCATTTCAACATCTAATCCAATTTTATGTATCATTATATTGTCTGTGCAAGTACCACATCTCTATCATTCATGAGCAAATTCACTTTCTGGTGCAATGGTAACCTTGTTTTGATTATTTGATTTTGTATTTCAATTTCTCGCTCAATCAGAGGTTGTATTAGTGTTAATTTTATGTTTTTCAATACATCATTTAAAGCCTTTCATTTTCAATCTACATTTAATGTTGACATGATCCAAATCAAAATGTTCTTATAAATATTTGTATCCTTGATAATTGATAGGAATACATATTTAATGTGTTTAAATAGAATCACATAGCAAGAGGTTGTATAAATGTATGTCAAGTCAATGCATAATAGCTAGTAGTAAAGAGTGGGAATCTATACAAATTAATTTAAAATTTTAATTTTGGATTTAATTCCAAGCACTCAAAATAGACCGAAGACATCAAGGTACTAATTTTGATTCCTAGAATAAATGTGTGGATATCAATGCAATTTTAGGTGCAAAAATGGCTTATAATGAAGTCAATATATGGGAAGAGGATATGGTGCAACAAATAAAAAATGTATAAAAATTTTAAATGGGGCATAGATAAGGATTGAATCATAAGCTAAAATTAACACAAAAGTATTTCACCTATCAATATGTAATTATATTTTAAAACATTCTACCAAGGTGGGAAAAAAACTAAATGAGAAATCACATCAATATGCAAATTTCAAAATTATAATGAAAAATATCTCAAGATTGTGTAGATGACCAAATATAATTTACAATTTGACCAATCAACTAAAAGTGAAAATATGATAAAGTAAAATATTATTTTTTGATACAAATCAAATCAATTAAATTTTCAATATCTATTGATTATGACATAAATACACTAATCGCACCACAAGAATTTATAAAAGTGAAAATGGCATAAATCACTAATCATTAAACTATCATTTCACAATATAGTGACCACTCTTTCCCTTTTCTCCACCCATCATTGAACCTTTTATGTAGTTACCATATTGCTTTTTGAACTTACGTGATTAAGAACACAAATAATTTTTCAAGATTAGTTGATGCATGTAGGGTCACATTATAAGATAGATTTTGGTGGTTTTGAGATAGTACTTTTTATTTTATGTCCACTCCTTTATGCACTTGCAAGTTTAGTGACACTTAATACCTTGACACATAGAACTTGAGCACACATTTTATCTTATTCATGTTTCAATTAGATATTTTAGTAACATTCATATCATTAATTATTTCAATCATTTTCCTTGATGTCATTTATCCATCCATCAATCCTCATTTCCTTCATTGGATATATCACTCCCAAAATCAAGATTCATCATAATTTCATCTTTGGCCTTTGTGGGATATATTTTTCCTGGTGTTAGGCTTCATTGTCATATTTATCTTTCATCTCTCATGATCTTTTTAATAAATTTGGAAAGAATTTTAATTATTTATGTTTTTTGACTATTGCTTTTTTATCTTTTATGTTTATTTTTCTAGCCCTTTTTCACATCATCTCAATACCACCATGATCCTTCATATCTTGGTGTGTTTTAGCTAGTGTTGGTTGGGGTATGATCTTATATTTTGCATGTTGTTTTTGTTGGTTATCTCACACAGCACCCACCAAGGTTCCCAATGAGCCTCATATTGTGTTGAAGCATACTTGTGTCTATTATGTTTGTAAGTCAAACCTTTCCACATTTTACACATTGTCACCTTGGTCTTCATACCTTGGTGCATAACATCAAGTGTTATATCAAAAACTAAGTTATTTGCACTATTTTTCATAATGTATTCCCTTTCCCTTATCTTTTCAAGAGTCTACAGTGGTCCCTTTTGGATCCCACATAGTCTCTCATGGCATCATCCTATTCTCCTTTTTCACAAGCCCCATCCTTTCTTTCATCCATCCATCCTATCCCATGTCTATGTTTTCATTCCTCTTTGAAATAACATATCCATCCTATCCCACATCTATGTTTTCATTTTTCTTTGAAACAAGATTACTTCTTTTAGTAGTAACATCATCTCAAAGAGGGGAAAATATAAACACTTAAATTTCTCCTAAGTCCTAAGTTAATTTCCTATGTCATAAATCCCCTTTCCACATGATTTAAAATTAATTAAATCTTAAATCCATAACTACCTAACCCTCTCCCAAAATTAATTCTTTAAATCAATTAATTCCCAATTACCTTCCACCCTTCATCTCTCAACCTTCCAACTAACTCAATCTTGGCCATTTATTTTCTTTTTTATCTCCACTGTTGATCCTTGTTTTTGAAAACCTACAAATATCCTTTAATCCTTAACCATTTCAACATCTAATCCAATTTTATGTATCATTATATTTTTTGTGCAAGTAACACATCTCTATCATTCATGAGAAAATCCACTTTCTAGTGCAATGGGAATCAAATATGGTAATCTTATTTTGATTATTTGATTTTGTGTTTCAATTTCTCGCTTGATCAAAGGTTGAATAGTGTCAATTTTACGTTTTTCAATAAATCATTTAAAGTATTTCATTTTCAATCTACATTTAATGTTGACATGATCCAAATCAAAAATGTTCTTATAAAGATTTTTATCCTTTATAATTGATAGGAATACATATGTAATGTGTTTAAATAGAATCACATAGCAAGAGGTTGTATAAATGTATGTCAATTCAATGCATAATAGCTAGTAGTAAAGGGTGGGAATCTAAAAATAATAATTTAAAATTTTAATTTTGGATTTAATTCCAAGCACTCAAAATAGACCTAAGACATCAAGGTACTAATTTTGATTCCTAGAATAAATGTGTGGATATCAATGCAAGTTTATTTGCAAAAATGGCTTATAATGAAGTCAATATATGGGAAGAGGATATGGTGCAAAAAATAAGAAATATATAAAAATGTTAAATGGGGCATAGATAAGGATTGGGTCATAGGCTAAAATTGACACAAAAGTATTTTGCCTATTAATATGTAATTATATTTTAAAACATTCTACCAAGGTGGGCACAAAACTAAATGAGAAATCACATCAATATGCAAATTTCAAAATTATAATGAAAAATATCTCAAGATTGTGTAAATGACCAAATATAATTTACAATTTGACCAATCAAATAAAATTAAAAATATGATAAAATAAAAGATTATTTTTTAATACAAATCAAATCACTTAAATTTTCAATATCTATTGATTATGACATAAATACACTAATTGCACCACAAGAATTTATAAAAGTGAAAATGTCATAAATCACTAATCATTATACTATCATTTCACAATATAGTGACCACTCTTTCCCTTTTCTCCACTCATCATTGAACCTTTTATGTAGTTACCATATTGCGTTTTGAACTTACGTGATTAAGAACACAAATAATTTTTCAAGATTAGTTGATGTATGTAGGGTCACATTATAAGAAGAAGAAAATAGAGTGTAAATGATACATATTCACTCTAAATATATGTAAATTAGTTAAAAATATTTTTCACAATAATATGGAGCTTGATCGTGTGTTTATTTGATTTCACATTTAAAGAATAAAAATGTGTTCACTTATTGAAGTATGACAAGTTAATTAGTTTTCAATATTGGGTAGAATTTATGTGGATATAAAATAGATAACTCGCTCATTTTATTGAGGTAAATTCTTTTCAATTATCTATCCTAGCATTTCATTAGTAATTTAATAGAAAAGGGGTTGCTTAAAATAAAACAAACACAAATAGATATATTACAAACTAAATCTTGAGTTATATTTTTCCTCCTACTTGGAATAATAAGGTGTCTTATTTCAACCAAATTCTTGACTTAAATAGAACTTAATTGGGAAATGAAAATAGTACAAGAACTAGATTAATAACTAATTGATATTATTGTAATCTAGGGTAAAATTCAGGTTGAGGTAATAAAGCATCAAAACTAAACCTATGAAGCCGTAAATCAACAATAGAGAAAAATCCAACATAGAAACATTGACATAAAGTAAAAATTACCTATTCCATGGTTGCTTCACCTCCATTGGCGTTCTCCATTTTGCTTGATGTCCTTGATTTCCCTCAGATTTGAGTATGCAATAGTAGCATAATGTCTATGATAGCAAAATATTGAAGAGAGTAGTTTTCTCACTAATAGCATTTACTTGTGCATAAACTAGATTGATGAAAATGATAATGATAGGTGTCTTTTATAGAAATACAAATGTTAATGAAGGGCTAAGATTAAATGTCAATAAGATATGTCAATCAATGGCCAAGAATGAAAGTTGTAGTATGAAATAGGGTTAGGGAAAAATTAGGGCAAATGATAAGGATGGACAGTTAGGATTGAATTATAAAATAATTCAATCAAGGGTGGAAATTGAATGAGATGTCAAGAGATAATATTGACATGGATAATGAGGTTGGCAAAGAAAAAGAGGTTGTAGGAGAGATTCAAATAATTATAAAATTATTTAATTTGGGAGGGGAATGAATAATTAATAACGAAAACATTATTTAATTATAGGAGACATGTGATAGGTTGACTTTTTCATTAAATAATAATTTAATTCAAAAGTGGGAAGAAAATGACAAATTAGTAGATAATTAAATAAATAAAATTTATTTAATTTAATGATAGAAAAGGCTAATGAATAATTAAATAATTAAAATAACTATTTAATTATAGTAGAAAGGATAAATAATTAAATAAATATAATTTATTTAATTATAGAAGACAAGGACATTAGTGACGTAATTAAATAAATAAAATTTATTTAATTAATCAAAAGAAGAAATAAAAGATAGAAATGAATTAATTAAATAATTAAAATTATTTAATTAATAGAAGACTTATGACATTAGACAATAACTAAATAATTAAAATTATTTAATTATCAAGGATGAAAGAAGAATCAACAAAGAAAATGGAGTTTGCAAGCCTAGGACAATTTTTAGTGTCTACAATTATCAAATTTAGTGTTAATTAAATGCAACTTGAAAAATAAAAAAAATAACTTGGATGAATGATAAAGGTTTAAAGATATTGTAATGAGATCATATGGTTCTCAAAAGAAGCAAAGATAGATTATGATACCAAGATTCATACTACCAAGGATGTGATGAAACCAAAAAAACATTTAATGGAATTTTTCCATTATAGATAAAAGAAATCTAGAAAACTGAAAATTTCCTTCAAACCAAACTATCGTATTATCTATCTTTGCTTCTACAATGAAAGAGAACACCCTTATATCTAACACCCTTATATCTATTAAAAAAAAAATTAAAAACTCAAAATGGTAAGTGAAATGATGAAAATGTGGTATGGTGCTATCATATGGTTTTAGGACATAGAGCACACCCACTTTTCCAATTTCATTCAAGGATAACCCTTGAGATCTCAATGCAAAGGAGAAAGAGATCTTGCAAGAGGGTTGTCCTAAAGGCTAATTGTAAACTAACAAGGGGTTCACCACCAAGTATAAACTTGGAAAAGACAAATGAAATGCAAGATGCAACACTTAACCCTAATTCAATGCAATGACCTATGAAATGACCTAGAAAAATAAATGAAACAACACAGAAAAGTGAAGACAGGAAGGTGTGCACCTAGAAATCTGGAAATGACTAGATGGAGGTTTGAAACACTAAAAAAAATGCTTTTAATGTTGAGTGGGACTCATTATCCAAGCTGGGTGAATCAATCCAATTTCTGGAAAACTATGTGGGAATAAGAATTTGCCAAAAGGGTATCTGAATCTACAAAAATCCAAATTTTTACTTCAACTAGGACTCATTCACCAGAAGTGGAAAATCAATCTAGTTAGGCTTCTTTGAAGCTTCAAAGTCTAATCCTTCTCTTCTCTGTCTGCGTTGTCTTTCTTGAGTGATTTTCGGATCTAAAACCTTGATTTGCAACCTGTAGGTGTGCTCCAAGGTTCTCCAAGACTTGATGACAACTTTGACAACTTTGAATAATTTGACAACTTTTCTCAATCTTTCTCCTTAGGAAATCTGCAACCTAGACTTGCAAATCACACACAAAGGAGAGGGAAAAATTTTGTTGGGTTAGTGGATAGGGGTTTGCATTGGTCAAACCCCATTTTGGAAATCAATCCTTGAAATCAAATCAAATAAGAATACAAAATGATGAATGAGCAAATGTCAATGTTGCAACTCACCAAACCCTTGCAATAAAGTGTTGCAATTATGCTTGAGATGACTACAATGGATGTAGACCTTGACTCTAGCTTGAATGATGTTGATTTTGGATAATACACTTGCTTGAATCACCAAACCCTACATCACAATTTTTAGCTCCATAACAAACATGATGCATGAAGTATTTGACATGATGATTGATGCTTGAATGTTGCTCTAGAATGCTTGATAATCTACTCTTGAATTCTCTTGGAAACACTTGAATGTTCTTGTGAACTTAAACTTGCTATTAGGAATGCTCTCACAAAAGTCTTAGGTGAAAATTAATGAAATAACCTTGTATTTACACTCAATTATGTAAAAATTCATGAAATTACAACACTACAAGCCGACATCAAATCTAGGAGGATAAAATCCTGCCAAAAATTTGAATTATTTTTAATTTTGGGTCACATGGGACTCATTCACCCAAGGTGGTGAATGAGTCCCACCAAGCATAATTTTTGGGACCATTTTTTAAAATGCTTAGAGATGTGTGAAACTAGGTTTGAGACCCAAAAATCTAGGTGGCACTCATTCACCCAAGGTGGCGAATGAGTCCTAGATCACTAAATTTGGGCCATTCAAGCCAGAAACACCTGAATTATGATTGGGTATTGATTTGTGTCAGGATTATCCTCGAAAAGATGCATTAAATGGGGCTTGTGGATGCAAAATAAGACCAATTAAAGCGTGACGGAGCCCAATTATTAATGACAAGCCTAGAAAAGTGTGAAAGTGTGTTACAACACTTTACAACACTTCAAATAAGGCAAGATTAAGGTCAAAAAGAGGTTATTTAGGTATAATTAATTAATAAGACCTTAGAAAAGTGTGAAAGTGAGTTACAACACTTCACAACACTTTAGCAAGGTACCATTAAGCTCATTTAATTCACAAGGGCCCAAGACCTAATGTGAATATGTTAGGAATATTACTTAATTAAATCAAGGCCAAGTTAGGGGGACCTTTTTCCGTCATTACATCTAGCCCCCACTTTAGTGAGAGGATGAACTTGATTCAAACTCACACTAAAGTAGACCAAATGCAACAACACTATCAAGATAATACGACCAAGATCAAGAGGGGTTCAAATGCACCAATTTTAGTAAGATAGGACAAACATGATCAAGAAGGTTGTGCAAGCCCCTAGGACCAAGGTCCTATGGCAAACCAACATAAGCACAAAACAACGCACTTGAAAAATGATATAAAGAGCAACAACAAGGCACAAGCATGCACTGTCAAATACATAAGGAAAATGAAATAACATGGAAAAGAAAAGGGGCAGATCAAGCTTTGACTATTTTTCCAACACGATGTGGATCAAATCTAGGCTATTTGTCTGAAAAATGCATACTCACTCTAAGGCAAAGAAACTTCAAGCTGTCCACTGGTTGAGAAGTCCAAGAAGGTGAGAAACATACACTCATGGCTGGTATGCTCTCACACACATGCAAGTGGCTAAGGGAAAGTCATTCCATCATTTGGGTTCCCGTCAGACCATACCAAAGTTATACCTCCTGATAACTTTGATAAGGCACCATGCAAAAATGATCTTTGAGCTTCATGAGGCAAGCAAAGCTTTATATGCTTGAAACTCATGAACAAATAAGATGGCTCCATAGGCATGCAAGGTGGCCATATAACGATTGTTGTAAATGCAAAATAGTGTAAGGAATGTTCAAAAGGACTTTTCTTAGTTCGTGCAAGTTCTCTTCTTAGGGAACATTGTGCCTAATGTCTCCAAGAGAGGACAAGTCAAAGAAATATCACACTCTCAGAGGAAATCAAGCCCAATGACACCACCAAGAAAAGGACGCATCAAGAAGAAAGAAAATCGTACAATGAAACATGAGTGTCAATGTATGCCCCCACTTTAAAGTGGTTGCTAATACCATTACTGTGAGAAATTTCTTTAAAGTAGAAGAAGACATGAGAGCTTATTTAGAAAGCCCTATGTCAAGCCATATGTTTCCAATAAGCTACGTCATGAAAAAGGTAGTATGTCACATGCGTGCCAACTTAAGGCATGTCATCGACATCCCAAGCTTTCTCTTATATGTTTATGAAGGGTGTTCAACTAGCCAAAAGAGACAATGGCAAGTGACATACGAGGACAAGACTACCTAACCCCTTGCCCCCACTTAGTGTAGGACAAGGATGAGCCGAATAGGATGAAAGTATGTATTAGTTAGAGGAATTAGGTGCTTCACCACAAGGAAGAGCACCACACTCCTTAAGATGTTTAATTTTGTTATTCAAAGCCCTACATTCATTAGTAGAATGACCATGAACTCTATGATATGCACAAACTAAAATCTTGTAGTAGAATTTCTTGTGTGTTCTTGGAGGATTCTCGACAAGATACTCTCTTCATCAAAAGTAGAAGATGCTCCTTTATTTGTGCAAGATATCATACACACACTAAATGATAAGGATTTAGATGAAAATGGAGATAAGGGAGGTAAACCTAGATCTTTCTTGAAAGAGTATGGTATGTTGGTTTTCTTTGTGTCTTCATTGTATTCATGTGTAGGAGGGAGATTGTATCCAATATCATAACAATCTTTCAATTCAAATGAAGGGGTTTTATGCTTCTAAGAAGGATTGTCTTCTTCATGGGAACACAAATCCTTTTTAAAGTTATGCATTGTCCCCTCATGAGGGATGGGAGTTAAATATCCCCCATTGTTATCATGGGGTAATGTTGTAGAACCAAGTTGATCAAATGAAACACAGGATTTTTTTGATTTAGATTGTGAGATTTTTCACTCTCCTATAAAGGAAGGTGTAAAACCCCAATTGTCAATAGCACTTGTATCTGAAAAGGAATCATTTTTATATGACTCTTTAGACTTCGAGGGTGATATTTTGGAAACTTTATTGAATTGAGGCATAAAATCCAACTGAAGAAGTTGATAATCCAACCTCACAGATCTCAATGAACACCTAAAATAAAATAACCTATCACCAAATAATATCAAGAGACACAAGAATGGTGCTCTGCAAACATGAAGCAAAAATGCTACCTGAGAATATTTTTAATAATTACAAAGAGATCAATCCTTAAGAAAGGAGATCAAAACCCTAAAGTTAGAACCCTAGGGGAGAATTAAATTAGCATGTGACAAGTGTTAAGATCATAATGAATGAGACAACATGACTAATTTAATAATGCATAAATAAAGATTCCTAAGTTTAGCTTAAGTGAAATAAAGTAAAGGTGACTTAATTAATTAATCAAAATGATTAAATTAATCAAGTAAACAACCTATTACTCTAACACCCTCCCTTAAGATGAACTTAGGGAGAGCCTAAGAAACTAAGTACAAAGTGCATGAAAGTAAAGATAGGTCCCAACAACTAAGGCCAGATGAGGTACCCATGTACAAATGTAAAAGATCTCTCACAACAGGAGAAAAGGAGAAAACCTCGTGTGAAAAACTCCTCTCGAAAAGAGAGAAATACAAGTGAAGGTCTAAGAAGCCTCCAAACAAGAGTGAAGGATGAAGAAGCCTCCAATCAAGAAGAAATTGTCCTAAAAGATAAGAACAAAGGATGAACATGGAAAACACCACTAAAGCATGAAGAAGCTACAAACTCTATCATAGAATGACTGCTGAAATGTTGAAAATAGGAATGCAAGAGTGTCCATATGGTAAGTTCTCCATCTCACCAAAATGCATGGGTAACCAGCCGCTGCATCCACCTAGTACATAGGAACAAATATTGTATACATAGCTCACTCCAACATGAAACCAAAGAAGCATTAACACCAACAGTAGAAACCCCCCATAATGCTGAAAAGGGAGAGGTGTGACAGGTACACTGAAACTGAATGCCTAAAAGTAGTGCATGAAGAGGAACCAAGAACATCTAAAGGTGCAATCATGAAAGTACAAGTAGATAGAAAGGATGTGAAAACAAAAGTCACATACGCATGAGAAAGGTATGAAGGAAAAAAAAGGCAAACATCAACCCCCATGGCACTTTATATCATAGTACGAGTACAACAAGGCACAAATTGATGTGCAATAATCCCAATACTACACATACAAAGCTGAGGCACTTTATTTTAGTGTGTTTACAGATGATAAATATATGCAATGTGAGCCCATAAGGTGCAAAAATGACAACAGATGAGAAGAAGGATTTCTATAAAAAACCAAAAATCAAATCTAGAAACCACCTACACCACTGTGAAGAGCTTAGAAATAGCTTTCTGATGATATCTCATTTTCCCATTTTTGACATCGTATGCAAAAGTTACGCCAAAAACACTAAAGGCAACCTTAGAAAAGAAGATCTGACTTTGACTGGGAATAAAAGGGACCTGAGAAAAAATTTCCAAAAAATACCTGCACCATTGGAAATTACTCTAAATCCTCTTTCCGACGATATCTCGTTTTCCCGATTTTGACACCGTGGGCAAAAGTTATGGCCTCTGAAAGAAAACAACTCCCAAAGGGGAAAAAAGTCAGTTACGGCATTAAATTTGACGGCCATATGACCATCGCAAAAAAACGTGAGCCTAAATTTCATGGCCAAATGGCCATTGGCGCATTTTTACAATTTAACTTATTTGAAAAAATATATATTTAGAAAAAAAACAATAAAAAAAACTTACAATGATTTATTTTTATTTTTTTTTAAATATGGGTTTTCCCCATAGGACGTAGGTACACTGCACAGGTATGTACCTGTGTAGTACTTGTGTAGGTACCTAGGTACCCTTTTTGACTTTTTAAAACAAACAAAAAAAACATTTTTTTAAAAGCTTTTTCTTAAAAACTTTTTTTTAAAAGATTTTTCTTAAAAGCTTTTAAAATAAATTTTTAACAATGAAAGAAAAAACTGTGAATTTTTTTTTTGCAGAAATTTAAAAATTAAATAAAAAAAAATGACAATTTTTTTTACCTTGAAGTGTGTGTAGAGGCGTACAACAAAAAAAATTTGCCTCAAAAGTCAACTGCTCAGATTTCGATGATTTCACAGTCGATCTTAAGGTTTTTGGCCACTATGGACGTAATGGTGAGGTCTGTCTAGGCTCAAAATGCCCCAAAAAATTAGGCACCTCCTGGATCTGGCAAAAAATCCCTTTCTTCAAACCCTCACAAATCTGACAAACGGAAGCCAAATTTGACAAAACAAAGGTCAATCTTGACTATTTCGGTAGCTCCAGATTCAATGGAGAGGTCTAAATTGACCCTGGATGCATTGGAAAACTACTTCAAGGCGTGATCTCACAGAAAATGAACAAGAAGCTTGCAGATCTAGAGATTTGATACCATGAAGAAGTTGATAATCCAACCTCACAGATCCCAATGAACACCTGCAAGAAAATAACCTATCACCAAAGAAGATCAAGAGACACAAGAATGGTGCTCTGCAAACATGAAGCAAAAATGCATTACCCGAGAATTTTTTAATAATTACAAAGAGATCAATCCTTAAGAAAGGAGATCAAAACCCTAAAATTAGAACCCTAGGAGAGGATTAAATTAGCATGTGACAAGTGTCAAGATCATAATGAACAAGACAACATGACTAATTTAATAATGCATAAATAAATATTCCTAAGTTTAGTTTAAGTGAAATAAAGTAAAGGTGACTTAATTAATTAATCAAGTAAACAACCTATTACTCTAACACTAACAACCCCCAATTATCACTAAAGAATTTTGGTGTAGGTGAAGGATTAGCATCAACTTGTATAGGTTCAACTTTTGATCTTGGAATGAAAGTATTAGGGGAGTTGGAAGTTTTGTGATCATATGATTCATAGCTTCGTTCATGTACTTCAACTGTGTATATATTGTTGTTGTATTCAAATTTCATTATACAATGGAGAGTAGATGGGACTCCTTTCATAGCATGAATCCATGGTCTCCCTTGGAGAAGATGGTATGAAAGAGGTCCTGGCATGATATGGATAGGGGTGGGAAACACTACAGGTCTGACCTCAATAGGTAATGTGATCATTCCAAATGGTTGCCTATTAACACTGTCAAAGCCACAGATATGATCATCATTAAGTTGGATAAGCCTCTTTTCCATGCCAATTTTTTCTAGGAGGTCAATGCTACAAAAATTCATTTTTGCTCCATTTTCTATGAGAGTGCACCTAACTGCAGTTTCATTAATGATCACCTTTATCATCAAGGCTTCATTTTTGTTTTGAATCTCAAGTGAGGAAAATTAATGTTTAGGGAATGTGATTTTTGACTGTGTGACTTGCATGGGATGAAAGGAAGATGTTACACTATTTGATTTCATATAAGATTATATTTCCTCCTGCTTTATTTGCAATATTTCTTGAAATAGACACTTATATGTGGGTGATAGTTGAATGAGTTGCCATACGGATATATTAGTGGGAGCCTTTTTAAGGTCTTCAACAGTAGGCAAAATATGTCGATGCAATGAAGCAGGAGGGGTTTGAGGTTGCCTATGTGTTTGAGCAACTGTATTATATCTTAGTTGCTACAAAACATTGTTTTTGTTAGGTTGCATCATAGATTTTAAGAAACCTCTTAGTTTCTTATGTGATTCACAAATGGGAGGTGACTTAGGAAGCTCACTAATTAAAGGAGACCCAATTTGTATTGTCATAACCTCAGCAATATTGTCTTTATTTGCATGATCTCTTAGTGAAGAGGAGTCTAATGTCACTTCATTATCTTCATCTAAGGAAGCCCCACTACATGTATCAATGTTCATAATTTCTTGTACCATGATATCCTCCATAGGAGGAGAGTTTTTAGGAGAACTACAAACTAAATGTTCATGAAATTCAAAGGTAGGTTCTTCTAAAATGACTTCATCGCAAGTAAGAGAATGATCAATAATTGAATTGTCTTGTTCATCAATAATGTTATTGTCTTGTTCCATAATGTCTTCCAACATAAGATTCTAATGACTTTCATTAGTTGTGTTTTCTAACATCAAAGTATCTTCTTCACAGTTAGGAGAGATACTAGGAGAATAAAAAATGTCAAGATTGTCCAAATTTTCACTTCTTTGTCCCATAATTTCTTCCAAAATAGGATAGGTAGGGGAAGGAACATAAAGAGGGTTGTTATATACATTAAAGATTTGATCATCTAACACCAACATATCCTCATCATTTACAATCTTATCCTCTTCCACTAAATTATTCTCACAAGCGAAGGGGGAATGGAGATTAGGTAAAGTAATGTTTAGAAATGTGTCTATGATCTCATTCTCTTGTGCTATAATATCTTCCCAAAGGGGTTGAGGAGAAGGGCAAGCAAGATCTTCATGATTCTCAATGATTATATCTTCTTTCACTAAGATACCTTCGTCACTAAAAGGAGAGGTATCAGGAGAAGAACAATTATGATCATTGTGGTTATCTATGTTTGTGTTCTCTTGTATCACATCATCCTCACAAACAGGAGAGATAGGAGGGGTATAATTTTAAGGCAAGCGTTAACATTTTCACTCTCTTGTGATAAGAGACTCTCATAACTAGGGAATGCATTGAATGAATGACTAACATGTTTATTGACTAACTTTTTCTTTGAAAACTTGTAAAAGACTGAAACTAACATTTTTGAACAATAATCTATGCAAACTTAAAATGCAATGTAAATTCCTAGAATGAAATGCAATTTTCAAATTTCATCAAGGTAATTTACTGATTACTCTATGAAATGATCTGAAAATGAAATGTTGTGAATGCAAAAATGGAATTAAGCAATGCATGAAATGGACCAATTTAAGCTAGATTTTGTAAAATGCATGAAATAGAAAGTCAACCCACTGAAACAAATAACCAATGGCAGAAAACAAAAGTGTAGAAACAAGGTTTTTGATGTTGTAAAAGTCAATTTTAGGGGTGGACTAGGACTGATTCGCCCAAGGTGGTGAATGAGTCCCAGTAGGGATTTTTTTCAAAAAAAATAGATATTTTTAAGTGATTTTTATGATTTTTAGTTTGTATGACTTGAAGACTAAATGCAAATGCAGATTTTATATGATTTTAAATGATTTGAGATGCAAAAATGCAAACCCTAATGCAATGTTAATGCAAGCTAGATCTAGGATTATGATGGACTCCAAATCAGAAAAGAAGGTATTCTAAATGTAGGTTCACCAAAATGAAATGATGAAAATGTGGTATGGTGTTATCATATGGTTTTAGGACATAGAGCACACCCACTTTTCCAATTTCATTCAAGGATAACCCTTGAGATCTCAATGCAAAGGAGAAAGAGATCTTGCAAGAGGGTTGTCCTAAAGGTTGATTGTAAACTAACAAGGGGTTAACCACCAAGTAAGAACTTGGAACAGACAAATGAAATGCAAGATGCAACACTTAACCCTAATTCAATGCAATGACCTATGAAATGACCTAGAAAAGTAAATGAAATAGCACAGAAAAATGAAGACAGGAAGGTGTGCATCTGGAAATGACTAGATGGAGGTCTAAAACGCTAAAAAATCTACTTTTAATGTTGAGTGGGACTCATTCACCAAGTTGGGAAAATCAGTATAGTTTCTGGAAAACTGTGCAAGAACAAGAATTTTCCAAAAAGGGTATCTGAATCTACAAAAATCTAAATTTTTACTTGAACTAGGACTCATTCGCCAGAAGTGGTGAATCAATCCAGTTAGGCTTTTTTGAAGCCTCAAAGTCTAATCTTGCTCTTCTTTGTCTGTCTATCTTTCCTGAGTGATTTTCAAATCTGAAACCCTAATTTGCAACCTATAGGTGTTCTTCAAGGTTCTCCAATACTTGATGACAACTTTGACAACTTTGAATGATTTGAAAAAATTTCTCAATATTGCTCCTTAGGAAATCTGCAACCTAGACTTGCAAATCACACACAAAGGAGAGGGGAAAATGTTGTTGGGTTAGTGGATAGGGGTTTTCCTTGGTCAAACCCCATTTTGGAAATTAATCCTTGAAATGAAATCAAATAAGAATAGAGAATGATGAATGAACAAATGACAATGTTGCAACTCACCAAACCCTTGCAATAAAGTGTTGCAATTATGCTTGAGATGGTTGTAATGGATGTAGACCTTGACTCTAGCTTGAATGATGTTGATCTTGGATAAAACACTTGCTTGAATCACCAAACCCTACATCACAATTGTTAGCTCCATAACAAACATGATGCATGAAGTCTTTGACATGATGATTGATGCTTGAATGCTACTCTAGAATGCTTGATAATCTATTCTTGAATGCTCTTGGAAACACTTGAATGTTCTTGTGAACTCAAACTTGCTATTAGGAATGCTCTCACAAAAGTATTAGGTGAAAATGAATGAAAGAAGCTTGTATTTATACTCAATTATGTAAGAATTCCTGAAATTACAACACTACAAGCTGACATTAGATCTAGGAGGATAAAATCCCACCAGAATTTTGAATTAATTTTGATTTTGGGTCACATGGGACTCATTCACCCAAGGTGGCGAATGAGTCCCACCAAGCATAATTTTTGGGACCATTTTTTAAAATGCTTAGAAATGTGTGAAACCAGGTTTGAGACCCAAAAATCTAGGTGGGACTCATTTTCCCAAGGTGACGAATGAGTCCCAGATCACTAAATTTGGGCCATTCAAGCCTGAAACACCTGAACTATGATTGGATATTGATTTGTGTCAGGATTATCCTCAAAAAGATACATTAAATGGGGATTGTGGATGCAAAATAAGGCCAATTAAAGCATGAGAGAGCCCAATTATTAATGACAAGCCTGGAAAAGTGTGAAAGTGTGTTATAACACTTTACAACATTTCAAATAAGGAAAGATTAAGGTCAAAAAGAGGTTATTTAGGTATAATTAATTAATAAGACCTTAGAAAAGCATGAAAGTGAGGTACAACACTTCACAACACTTTAGCAAGGTACCATTAAGCTCATTTAATTCACAAGGGTCCAAGACCTAATGTGAATATGTTAGGCATATTGCAACATTAAATCAAGGCCAAGTTAGGGGGACCTTTTTTCGTCATTACAGTAAGTTCACATGATTATCCCTTTGAGCTCATGTTTTTCCAAATATATTCTTAACACTATGGTGACATTAAATGTCAACTTACAATTCAAATTAGAAATGTGAGTTCCAAATTATTAAAAACAACTTTCAAAACCCAAAAAATAATAAAAGCTAATTTTGGGGGCCCAGATAAAATATTTTAACCCTAAAAAAGTGTCGAAAAGGCCACCAATTGAGCTGAAATAACTCTTCATAATGCATCTCCCTATAAAATGCCTAAATGGACTTCCGATTCAAAATTTATGACTCTTGAAAGCCCCTGCATCAAGATATTAGCATGAGCACGCTCGAGTAAAACTATAAAATGGTTAAACATAGAAAATAGTGCATAAAGGATATACAAGAAATATAAATGATTTAAACTAAATTAAATAATTTTAATGAACTATTTTTTTTATTTTTGTGCTGTTGAAAATGGAAAAAACTGTGAAACTGTTGATCGGTAGCCTAGCTAGGGTTTGTGGACTAGGCGATGTGAAGCATGAGGAGAGCAATCTTGTGGCGGCCATGGTCGAAAATGAAAAGGTTGCCTATAGTTTGGATTCACAAGGAAAAATGGATGATTTACATGGAAAATTGGCTTCCCCCTTCGCCCCCGCCTATACCCTAACCTTTGATGCTCCTTTGGGCTACATGAAGATTAGGGCATTGAATCCCCCTATCCGAGATACCCCTCTTTTGCTTGCTCACAGTGGAAGGATTGATGAATTTGGGCCCAGTTTGTCAAATCTTCCCCCCTTAATGATCAATTGCATACAGATTGGGTGCACAGTGTTTCACCTCCTGAGCTGAGGTCGGTGGAGGGAAAACCCTCATTTTTGGAGGTGACCAATTCAGTATTTTCTTCTCCCTTGGATGCTACACAGAAACCTTAGGTTTGCATAGGAAACAAAAGGATGGTTTCATTGCTTTGGAAAAACTCTATCTGTGGATTTTTATGCTTCTATGTCAAAGGACTTGAGTGAAAATGAAAAATTATTTTTTGATAATGGTTTAATCGATAGATTCAACCACCTTTGGCCGAGAATTCTAGATTTGCATGACTGGATTTCAAAATCCTAGCTCCCTCTTATGAATAGCAATTTAGAAATCTACCCCAGTGCAAAAGGTTTTTTCATTGTGGTTTTTGATTGCAAAAAAGATAAAAACACCATTCTAAATTATGTATGGTTTTGGGAAGACAATTTACTACAACCGAAACCTTGGCATCCAAAATTTGACCCATCCAATGAAGCATTCACAGTTTTTCCTACTTGGGTGAGCCTCCCAAATCTCCCTCTTCACCACTGGTTTGAATCATGTTTTGCTACCATTGGGAACTCTCTAGGTAAATTCATGTTTACAAATGACAACTCAAGAAATTTTATTCACACAACCTATGCCAGGATTATGGTAGAGTTGGATACCTCCAAGGACCTTCCAGCGGAAATTGTTTTGAGGGCTAATGGAAAATATTGGAAGCAACCTTTGGATTATGAAGGGTTAATTTTTAGGTGCGGGAGATGTTATAAAACTAGACACATTGTTGCAGATTGTCCATCTGTCAAGTCCCAAGCCAAATCAGGCAGCCTCTTGGTGGAAGGCCTCTTCCCCTAAATATTATTATGTGGTGAACTCTCCAAAACTAAATATTTCCCCCACAAAGGTGGGCTCTAGGAAGCAAAATACGGTAATAAGGTTTCTCCTGTGAGAAAGGTAATACAAAAATTTGAGCCCTCTTCAAGATTCATGGGGGAGAAGAACTTGTCTCAAGCTAGTGCTACTAAAGGCTTAGACCTCTCAAATTCAAATGGTATTTCCTTCATGGTACCTTCCAAAAATGTGGTCAACGCTTCAAAAATTTAAGTTTCAAATGAATATTTGGGTCTCCTCATCCTAGGAGATGAAAATACAGCTACACAGCCCACTTCTCCTCTTTTAGAAGAACAAAACAATGGCCAGGACAAGGAGCGGCACATAGTGTAGAGAAGGAAAATTTCATCCACAAACTCGAGGTTATCAAGAAGAATTTGCAGCAAAGCTCTACACTAATTTTAGCACTAAATCTACATCCAAAACTCAATGATATCAAGAGGAAAAAGATGTTTGCATTGTGATCCTTGGTTGTTGACATGGTTGGGGGATTGGTTTTTTGATGTTTTGGGCTCATGTAGAGAGTCTACAATTTTTTTTATCTGCATAGCAGAATATTTTAATCCCTTTCTTTGAAAAGTAATATAATCTCATCCTTACGTATCAAAATAAAAATTAATGAACTAAAAATATTTATGAGAAATAATCCATCAAAATATAGATAAAATTTATACCCATGTCTTAACAAAGAAAAATAGGGTAGTTGCATAGGAGTTTATCAAAGTGGTCAAACCCCTGTAGACTATAACGTGAAGGCTCTTGAAACAAATTGTACATGGTGAATGTTGCTGTAAACAGACATCAGAAAGATAAGTCTGAAACTTGTATGTAAACTTTATTACTGTAATACAAAGTGACTTCTCTTGGTGTGGTGTGTTTTTTCTCCCATAAGGGTTTTCCCACGTATATCTGGTGTTCTTGTGTGATTGTCAAATACTCTGTTTCTGTTATCTGTTTCATTGTGCATCTTAATTGGACTGTAATTATAAATTTTAAAGTGTATTTGCATTCTTCCCTGAGGTATTGACGTTAGGAGAATTATTTTTTGCATTTGATTTTCCTTACAAGTGGTATCAAAGCCTGGCCAGTTGTGTTATCCTTGTGGGTACGTTGGGTTTTTTGAGTCAATTCTGTTCAGTGGGAGTCTTGTAGAAAATTGTTATTTCTAATTATAGGTTGAGATGGCTAGTACATCTGGAAAGTTTGAAATAGAGAAATTCAATGGCAGTAACTTTGAGTTGTGGAAACTCAAGATGGAGGATCTTCTAGTTGATCATGATCTTTGGATTGTTGTGGCTGGAGTGAAACCTACAGGCATGAAGCAAGAAGATTGGGACCTTGCAGATAGGAAATCTAAGGGGCTAATAAGGCTCTGTTTGGCAGACTTAGTGCTTTTGAATGTGCATGAGGAGAAGACTGCCTCTTCCTTGTGGAAGAGACTGGCGTCTATTTATCAAGGGAAATCCTTGGTGAATAAACTATTCTTGAGGAAGAAGCTGTATTCTTTGAGAATGTAGGAAGGAGGGTCTGTTGCTGATCATTTGAATGCATTTAATATGTTGATTGCTCAATTGACATTTGTTGGTGTGAAGATTGAAGAAGAGGATCGTTGTATGCCATTGTTGTGTTCTTTGCCACACTCATGGGATCATCTGGTGATGGCTATTGGGAGTACAACATCGAATTTCAAGATGGAAGATGTTGTTGCATCTTTGCTGTCAGAAGAGATGAGAAGGAAATCTTCTGAGATGGCAAAGGAAGCTCTTGCTATCAGAGGAAGACCGAAAGAGAAAGGCAAGAAGAAGGACAAGAAGTCCAAATCGAAATCAGAGGGGAGATCAAAGTCTCCTGGCAAGAAGTCCAAGGTGAAGTGTTGGAACTGTGGGCAACCTGGTCATGTCCGAAAGGATTGTAAAGAGGAGAAAAAGAAGAAGAAAGGCTCTTCCAATAATGGTTCTTCTCATAGTGATGGTGACACCTTCATTGCTACCTTGGCTACACAGGCATCAGATGATGTCTGGCTAATTGATTCTGGAGCATCATTTCACATGACGTCTCATAAAGAGTGGTTCACAAAGTATGAAGAATACGATGGTGGAAAGGTGTACCTAGCAAGTGATTCAACTTTGGAAATTGTTGGTCGTGGAAGAGTTAGGATACAATTCCCTGATGGAAGAGTGAAGGGAATCAATAATGTTATGCACATACCAGGTCTGGCTCGAAATCTATTGTCTGTAAGTATGCTAAATGATATTGGTGTACAAGTTACATTCTCTGGAAATGGTTGCAAGATGACTAGAGGTTTAATGGTGCTGGCTAGAGGTGCTCGAATTGGTACCCTGTACAAGCTGGATGCACAGGCTATTCAATGTAACAGTATCTCTGTAAAGTCACTGAAAGCTGCTCATGGAGGTAAAGAGGGACATATCCCTAATTTTGTAAACTCTATGGAAGTAAAACTTCCTGTAGAGAAGACTATGCTTTGGCATCATAGGTTAGGCCACATAGGAGAAAAAGGTTTAAAAACCTTGAAGAATAAAAACCTAGTAGAGGGGCTTGAAGATTGTAATCTTGAATTTGAATTCTGTGAACACTGTATATATGGAAAGCAGCACCGTGTTTCATTTTATTCCAGTCCTCATAAATCTTTTGGTTTGTTAGATTATATTCATTCGGATGTGTTTGGTCCAGTGAATGTTCCTTCTTTGTCTAAGTCAAGATACTACGTGTCGTTCATTGATGATTATTCAAGAAGAGCATTTGTATATTTTCTTAAGAGTAAATCAAAGTATTCAGTCGGTTTAAAGAATTTAAAAATCTTGTTGAAAATCAGACTGGTAGAAAAATAAAATGCTTAAGGACTGATAATGGTGGTGAGTTCTGTTATGATGAATTTGAAAGATATTGCAAAGACCATGGAATCAAAAGACACGAGACTACACCTTATACTCCACAGCAGAATGGAGTTGCAAAAAGGTTCAATAGGATAGTGATGGAGAGAGCACGAAGTATGCTCAGTAGTGTTGGCTTGGAGGAGAAGTTATGGGCTGAGGCTGTATCTACTACATGTTATCTAATTAATCATTCTCCAAATTATGCTCTTGTTGAGAAAACACCTTTGGAAGCGTGGTCTGGTAAGAAGCCCTCACTTAGACATGTTTGTGTTTTTGGCTGTGAGGCATATGCTCATGTGCTGGATGTGAAAAGATCTAAACTGGAGAACAAGGCTGTCAAATGTATTTTTATAGGCTATAGTGTTGTCATAAAAGGATACAAGCTTTGGAATCCTGATACAGAGAAGGTTGTATACAGTAGAAGTGTAATCTTTTGTGAGCTGAAACCTTCCACTTTGGATCTACAGTCAGAGACAAAGTCAGAAAACAATAAGGATGTAGCATTAATTCCTCCTACAACAGAGAAAGAGGAATTGAGAATTCAAAATGTACCTGAAACTAAGGAGAGCTCAAGCAGTTTGGAAAGTTCTGAAGATGAAGAACCTCAACCTCAGCAAGTGAGGAGGTCAACCCGAGAAAGAAAACAACTAGATAGGTATGGGTTCTCTTTGATAGATTCTACTTGTGCCTATGCTTTGATTTCTAGTATTGATGAGCCTAGAACTGTGAAAGAGGCATTTAAAATGTCTGATTCAGATTCTTGGTTGGAAGCCATGGAAGAAGAGATGGCATCTTTAGATAAGAATGAAACCTGGAGTCTGGTGCCCTTGCCTAAAGGTAGAAAGGTTGTTGGCTGTAAATGGGTATTTAAGAAAAAGATTGGTCTGGATGGCAGTGTAGAAAAGTACAAGGCAAGACTGGTTGCAAAGGGTTATTCCCAGGTAGAGGGAATCGATTATGGGGAAATATTTTCTCCTGTAGCAAAGCTGACATCTATAAGATTTCTTTTGTCACTTGCAGCTGCGTATGACTTAGAGGTCGAATAGATGGATGTGAAGACAACATTTCTTCATGGTGATCTTGAAGAAGAAATCTATATGTCTCATCCTGAGCACTTTGTTGAGAAAGGTAAAGAAAAAATGGTATGCAAATTAAAGAAGTCTCTGTATGGGTTAAAGCAGTCACTTAGAATGTGGTACCAGAAATTTGATACATTTGTAATGTCTTTGGGATTTGTGAGGTCAAAATATAATCACTGTGTTTATTATAAAGCTAAAGGTGATCAAGTTCTTGTTATTGCTCTTTATGTTGATGATATGTTGTTCATAGGAAATAGCAAGCTAATGATTTATGATCTTAAGTCTCAGTTGTCTACTAAGTTTGAAATGAAGGATCTTGGTGCACGAAGGTATATTCTGGGGATGGAGATAACCAGGGACAGGAAGAATAGAAAGCTTTGGCTCAATCAGAGTAAGTATATAAGGACTGTTCTAGAGAGATTTTGCATGAATGATTGCAAACAGCTAGTGGTTCCAGTCATGCAGGGAATGAAGCTATCTGTTGAGGACTGTCCAAAATCTCCTAATGAGATGGAGGACATGACCAATGTACCCTATGCTAGTGCAGTAGGCAATCTTATGTATGCAATGGTTTGTACAAGGCCAGACATTTCCCAAGCAGTGGGAGTACTTAGTCAATTTATGGCTAATCCAGGAAGAACACATTGGGATGTTGTGAAAAGAGTTTTCAAATATTTGAAGGGCACTTCAGATTTTGCTTTGTGTTACGATGGGAACTTGGTTGAATCACAGAGGACTCTCAGTATTCAAGGCTATGTGGATTCAGATTGGGCAGGGGACATTGACAGCAGGAGATCCACCAGTGGATACATTTTCATGTTGAATGGTGGTGCAGTGAGTTGGATGAGCAAGCAAGCAGGCTATAGTGCTTTGTCCACTATGGAGGCTGAATACATGGCAGCTACTCATGCTTGTAAAGAAGTAGTATGGTTGAAATGTTTGTGTTCTAACATTGGTTTTGATGCAGGGGAAATAACTATTTTCTGTGATAGTTAGAGTGCAATTTGTCTGGCAAAGAACCCTACTTTCCATGCCAGGATGAAACATATAGACGTATAGTACCATTTTGTACGAGATATGGTGGAGGATGGAAAGGTCAGTTTGGAAAAGGTTGATACTCTGGAGAATGTTGTAGATTCATTGATGAAGCCAATGAGCACAAACAAGTTCAGGTGGTGTGCCAGTTCAATGGGCCTTAGTGCCCATGATTTTCAGTAAATTATGTTGTGCTCTGGAGGTGCCTGTATGATCTTCGTCAAGTGGGAGATTGTTGGAATATGTGCCTCAAACAATACAGGTTGAAACCTCCATTAGAGCCAAGTCGGTGTGACATCTTCATTGTCTGGCCGACTAGCAACTTGATACATTATGTTTTGAACAGGTCGTTGTGACCTAGCTTCTATCTTGCCGAAAGATTACACTTTGGTCGATCGCTGTGACATAGTGTTTTTGCTATGATCTCTTAGCACTCGGGAGACCTCTGGCCGACAGGCCATTCAATCGTATATCAGGGAGACTCTTGGCAACTATGGTCTTCTGGATAGCTAAGGGTTCTCGCTAAGAATTCTCAGCGATGTGTCAAAGTCTCGCCGACAGCGCTTTATGTTGAAGCCTTCGAGGTAACATATGGAGATCGGTATGATCTCTCGGTGAAGGGCGTATGTCTTGGCGACTGCTGACGGCTTTGGTGAAACATATGGATCTCGGTATGATGTCTCGGTGAAAGCCGATTGTCTGGCTGATGAGAACACTTAAGTCTATGTGACTTGTGGAGCTTCGGCGTAACGTCTCAGTGAAGGTGTTTGGTCTTGTCGATAAGTGTATGCTTTCGGTGTAACCTAATGTTGCTCTATGAGACCTCTTGGCGATATCGGTATGTCTTTCCGACTATCTTTTGGAGCTTGATATGACTTGTGTCTTTAATATACCTTTGGTGACTCGGTGTGAGGTCCTGGCGATAGCGATAAGTCTCACCGACTGCTTGATGGTTTGGTGTAACACAAGAAGGCTTGTTGAGATGTCTTGGTGAGAGCGATACTCTTGCCGAAAGGAAACCTGAAGCTGATACAAGTTGTAAGCTCGGTGAAACATCTTGGCAACTATGGTAACTCTTGGCAATGACGATATGAAGTCTATGTGGCATCAGCGAGACACTGTTAGTGTCTCACCGAGATGCCAACACAATGCAATTTTTGTTGACAGTTTGACCGTCCTATGTGGAGTCTCGTGGACCAATAGGAGAATCCAAATCTGAACAGTTGGAAGGCAATCGGTTGTGACGGTTCTGTGAGGAAGTTCTACAGACAGAGTTCGACATGGATATACTCAGTGATTGCAGTTTGTGATCGGTTGGATTATCGATTGGTTTGAAGGTTGAATCTATAGATTGTTGAGTGATTGTATCAGTGGATGAATTCTATTCTGTAGACTGTAACATGAAGGTTCCTGAAACAAATTGTACATGGTGAATGCTGCTGTAAACAGACATCAAAAAGATAAGTCTGAAACTTTTATGTAAACTTTATTACTGTAATACAAAGTGACTTCTCTTGGTGTGGTGTGTTTTTTCTCCTGTAAGGGTTTTCCCACGTATATCTGGTGTTCTTGTGTGATTGTCAAATACTCTGTTTCTGTTATCTATTTCATAGTGCATCTTAATTGGATTGTAATTGTAAATTTTAAAGTGTATATGCATTCTTCCCTGAGGTATTGACGTTAGGAGAATTGTTTTCCACATCTAATTTTCCTTACAATTACGAGATTCATTAACCTTCAAAATGACTCTAAAATGGTATTTTATCAAAATCATTGAATTGGGGTTTTAAGTGTCAAAAAGGGAAGTTAATTGTGTAATTTTATTTTTTGGTTGAGGAAACCTCTGCAGCCACATTAATGTTAACACACAATTGCATTTTTTTCTAAATGTATATAGGATAGTGCAAGGTCATAAAATTGGTCTTAAGATGAAGTAGATGTTGAAGCTTGGTAACATAGTGAGGGAAAAGGCTCAGACATCTAGTTAAGTGCAATCAATGATTATATTATATAGATAGACACCAAAGCAAGCATGCCATAAAAAGTGGAAATCGTAAGGTTTAAAATTTCTAACACTATATTTTTCCCCCAATTTAGTAGGTTAGTGTCACTAAGTGATCTAGTTACATTAAAGTGTAGAAAGTAAATACTAAAATTGAATTGTATATATACATGAAATATCAATGTATATATATAAATGGCATATAATAACACATTAGAATATAGGATATCCATATATTTAGACTATAATTTTTAGAGTAAGTTTACTAAGGAAATAAATTCTTGTAAAATAGACACGTTAAGAAATCATAATTTTTAAAATAAATATGTTAGTCAAAAACTAAATCTTGAGAAACTCTTATGTTAGATAATTTAAATTTTGTACAACACAAATATTTTAGAAAGGTGGAGCTCTACAAAACATATGTTAGTGTCTCACATCATTTATGTGATGATTATTATAAGAAAAACATCTATAGAACATAATTTTCTATATTAGTTAGAGGAAATGGTTTATTTTTAGTTGTAGGAGGTGAGAGAGAGAGAGAGATTTGATTCTATGAGATACAGATAAGGAAGTGAATTCATAGATTGTGATGATCATGCAAGAGCATAGGAGATATGATCCTTGACTAGATGAAATAGAGCTAATTATAGGACTACTTTATTGAATATATTTAATGTCTAAATTCAATATCAAGGTTCTTATGAAAATAAATTTTAGTTTGGCTCATTATTAATCTAGGAGTATAAGATTATGAAAGGTATAGTGGTAATATGTGAAATGGCTACAAATAGTGAGGGTGAGTGAATTTATTTATGTAGCTATTCTAGAAAGGAAAAATAGATATAGATAGTGTTGGCTATAAAAATGTTTATACTATGCTACAAAAATTTTAAGGCTATAGGAAATAACAAAAAAAACTAGCTACAAGAACGAATATAAAAAATAATATCAAACATTGGCTATAAGAATAGCTACAAAAAATGATACAAAACAACACTATCAATAAAAAAGATTACATAAATTATTCATATGATTATTGAAACAACTATATAATTTATAAAATCTACACATCTAACATAAAAAATTTGTTACACTACTAAATCAATCACTCCAATGTAAATATAATGTTATTATATTTATTCACAAAATCTACAAACTTAAAAATAAATCTGATCAAATCACACAAAAATAAATAAATAAATGACAATTAACAAACATAGTCCCACAAGCTAGTGCTCCCTTGGATTCATGTTTTGAATGTGGTCTTTTGCAAAGTCATGATTACTTCTACTTTAAATCATTTATCAAAATAATAAAATATAGATGATGTGGTATTTATTATATTCTCCAAACAAAATATCATCTTTCTCTTGTGCCATCTTTACTTCTTACAAAGGGGATGCATATAAAAAACTACTTAAAATAAATTTTCTTTGCTAGGCTAGTTAGCCTCAGCAACATAAACAATACAATTAAATTTTAGCATATGTCTACCATAGAAAATAATTAGGACAACATAAAAATAATAAAAATATGGCATAACTAATTTCTTCAAATCTACCTCAAAGCAATTCATATCCCACAATATTCACATCTCTAAACAAAGAAATAGCGGTATTTTAAAATATCTATGAATTTACTTTTAATATCAATTTACCCAACCATTTATCGAGTGTTATAAGGTCTATTATCTTCAAGTGTGTTAATGGTTGGAGTATGGGGTTTAAGCATGAGTGAATTTGAGTAGGGAGAGAGTATCCAAGTAGAAGAACAAAGAACCCAAGGGAATTTGTACAAGACAATTCAAAAAAATTCAATTTTTTATTGGCTATATAAGGCTCACAAAGAAAATAATATCCAAAAAAATAGATGTTTTTAAGTTAGAAATGGTAAAGGAGAACATGATGGAGTTGGAGCATGTGTGAAAAGATCTCTTGCTAGAGAGCACTGAAATTTGAGGATGCAACAAAATTTAGAGATGCACGTACAATTGTCGATTGGTGTAATAAAAAATTATCTATGGGATCAAGTGAGAACTCTATAATTAAATGATTATTTTGGTTATGATGTAAGAGCATCTAGGGTGTAAGAGAAATATTGCATCAACCAAACAAAAATTGTTGCTTTTTTTTTCAATAAGGACTAAATTGGTTAGAATTTGTTGAGTATGAAGATTTGTAGAAGTTCGGGCTTCAAGCCTCGGGCTTATCTCTTATCGCTTGCCAAAGAAGAAAGAGATAGTCATTTTCTACTTAAGTCTGATCAAGTTTCGGACTTCGGGCTGTTGGCTTACTCTTTGCTGCAAAGGGTCGAACATCGAGCTTCAAGGTTAAGGCTCACACCTTAGCTTAAATATCAAATTGATGTAAAGGGTGTGAAAGAACTCTAAACCCTAATACCTAAAAGGAGTTGAGTTGGTTAAGGAGATGCTTCGAGCTTCGCAAGTCAGAGATGATTCATACCTTTTTTAGAAGATGGTAAACAATATGATGGATGTGCAAACTCTAACATCTGACAATCTCATACACTTTGTGTTTTCGCACTTCGAAGTTTTAGAGGTTTGAAAGATGGTTTGTGATAGATGCAAAGGGTGGTAAAAGGTAAAGGGGAAGGTCGATGGTTGAATCTTTATAGGTTAATAGACTTCAGACTTTGATGTTTGGGATTTCCTCTTAAGCTCTTCTATGTATTCTAGGTATGAAGTAAGAAGGATTGGCAACTCTCGATCATTAACAAGTATGACAAGTGGCAGAATCCTGCCATTTCAAGAAGCATATTTTGACTTGGTTTGACCAACGTGGGAATGCAGTGTTGTGACACATGGCAGAGAGTGATTGGTTGAAATAATTCACATCGTTGTGGATCATAAGTGATCTATGATGATCGGATGGTGATGATTTAATGGTGGGTTGGCATAAAAAAAGAGATAATGACTTCAGTTATGTTTTATTGCTGATTGGAAGTAATCGATGGTACTAAGGCAAGATGGTTGAAAGAATTTAATACAGATATGATATACAAATCAATGCATTAAATGAAGAACAAACCCTAGGTTACAGTTTTCTAAGAGTAGAAAATACAATGAACCTAGATGGGATTACGATGATCGAGGAAAGCAATATTTCTTGTTGGTGAAGCCAGAGATGAGGAATATATAATTCTTTTAGAAAGGGAAAGAAAGGAAGCTTGGTGGTAAGGGAATGTGAGCATAAAGTAGAGTTTGTTTCATATTTGGAGATTTTACATATTCATGTAATCAAAAAGCCCATGTGGTTAAACTATAAAATTGTAATGACATTTTCATTTTAGTGATAATAAAAGATCTTTGTTTTCTTCTTACATTTATTGTGAAATTCTTTGTTGTTGTTGTGAATTTAAGATTATAAGGGGAGTACCCTTCATCAAATGGTATCAGAGCAGGATTTCCTAAGTGTACAAATAGATTGTCGAACATGAGGCAGTTTGTACCAAGATTTGTGGTTGTGGGTTTGAGAGAAAAGATGCCTCCATGAAGAATGCGTGGTGGGAGAAATGTTGGTGTAACAAATGAGGGTTTTAGGGCTCTCCAAAGACAATTTAAAGCACTATAAGAGGAGTTGCATCGAGGAGTTGATGTTAGAAGAAGAGATGAAAGTGAAGATGAAGATGAAGATGAAGAAGAACAGTTCGAGGAAGAAGAGGTAGCAACTAGGGATCCTAAAGAGGATAGAATTTTGAGGGTCATTTCCAAGATTGGAAAGAGACCTAAGATTGATGTTTCTACATTTATTGGAAGTATTAACCTAGAAGAGTTGATCAATTGGATCAATGATATGGATGAGTACTTTGAGTATGAAGAGGTGGAAGATCCTAAGAGGGTCAAATTTGGAAAAGAGAAAATAACAAGATGGGACTAAATGGTGGAAAAGCTAAAGAGACAGTTCATTCCTATGGACTATGATCAAGATTTTTTGAAAAGGATGCAAGGATTTAAACAAGTGGGAAAATCTGTTGACGAGTACATTGAAGAGTTCTACCGAGTCCTAATCATAGCAGGTCATTCTAAGGCCAACAAGGAGAAAGTTGTCTATTACATAAATGGGTTGAAGTTGAGTATTCAAGAAGAGTTGATTCTAGTGAGAATGTCTACCATTGAAGATGCATACCAATTTTCCTTGAAGGTAGAGGAAAATCTAAATAGAAGATTTGAAAGCAAACAAACATGTCATGGTGGAAAGACTGGTGGTCGGTCTTATGGTGGTCAAAGTAAAGATCAAATGAAGAATGAAGGATCTAGAAGTAGCTAGAACTAGAAAGGAGATAACACCTACCACCCTCAAGATCAAGATAATAAAGACCAAGGAGGAAGGGGAAGAGGAAGACGGCTAGGAAGAGGAGGCTTTCATGGAACCCATTTTGAATGTGGAGAAGGACATAGAGCCTATGAGTGTCCTCAACATCAAGGAAGGGAAAATAGAAGACCTAACAAAAATCTACAAGTTGCACATGTAGATGAAGATATTGATTCTTTTCATTTTGAAGATTTTGAAAGAGTAGAGGCCCTTATTGTTAGAAGACCCTTGCTAAATGAGAAGAAGGAGCTAGATCAAAGAAAGAAACTGTTTCACACTCGATGTAAGTGTGAATGTAAAGTTTTTAATGTTATCATTGATGGAGGTAGCACTAATAACCTTGTTTCAAAGGAAATGGTTAGTAAGTTGTAGTTGTAGAGAATAAGGCATCTGAACCCCTATTAGATTGCTTGGTTGTAGAAGGACCATAAGGCCTTGGTCAATGAACAATGTCTAGTAAATTTAAAAATTGGAAATTATCATGATGAGGTACTGTGTGATATTATTCCTATGGATGTCTATCATATGATGTTAGGGAGACCATGGTAGTTTGATCGACATGCAATACATTTCCTCAATCTCTTTTAGGGATCTGTTTAGTTGATGGAAGGAAATTTTTAGAAGGTATGAAACATGAACATATGTGTTATGCTTTGATTCCTAGAATTGATAGGAAAGATGATAAGGAGATACCTATAGAGGTTTTCTATTTACTGGATGAGCTTCAATATATTGTTTCTGATAATGTACCTGAGGGTTTTCCTCCTATGAGGAAGATTAGTCATCAAATGGTTCTGATTTCTGGAGCTAGTTTGCCAAATAAGGCAGCCCATCTAATGACTATCAAAAAATAAGGATTTGAATAGACAAGTACAAGAGTTGCTACAGAAGGAATTAATTCGAGATATTTTGATTCCATACATGGTACCTATAGTACTAGCACTAAAAAAGGATGGAGAATGGAGGATGTGTATAGACTCTCGAGCCATCAATAAGATTACTATCAAGTATAGATTTCCTTTTCCAAGTATGGATGACATCATGGATTGTTTTTGTGGAGTTGAATACTTCACGGAGATAGATTTGAAGAGTGGATATCACCAGATGCAGATTAGAGAAGGAGATGAATGGAAGATAGTCTTCAAAACTAAGGAGGGTTTGTACGAGTGGTTAGTCATGCCTTTCGGGATAACCAATGCACTAAGCACCTTCATGCAGCTCATGAATGAGGTATTGAAATAATTTTTAGGAAATTTTGCTACTGTTTATTTGGATGATATTCTGATTTTTAGCAAGACATTGGAATAACATTTGATGCATATCAAAAAAAAAATTGAGAAGATAAGAGAAGAAAAGTTGTTCATTAATTTGAAGAAGTGTAGCTTTATAAAGAAATAATTGGTATACCTAGGATTTATTGTCTCAACAGATGGTCTTAGGATAGACCCAGAGAAGGTGAAAGCTATCATTGAATGGCCTACACCAAGGAATACAAAAGAGGTAAGATATTTTCATGGTTTAGCAAGTTTTTATAGAAAGTTTATCAAAGGTTTCAATAGTATTTGTGCAAGCCTAATTGAAAGAATGAGAGGGGATAGAAAAGTGTTCAAATGGAATTTTGGAGCAATGAAGAGTTTTGATTTGTTGAAAAAGAAAGTCACAAACAACCTATTTTGGCACTTCCAAATTTCAATAAGGTATTTCAGGTAGATTGTGATGTTAGTGGCAATGCAATTGGAGTTGTTTTTGAGTCAAGAAGGTAAACCCATTGCTTATTTTAGTGAAAATTTGAATGATGCAAAGAAGAAGCATTATGTTTATGATCAAGAGTTTTACGTTATAGTTTAGGCTTTGAATAAATGGAGACACTCTCTATTGTCGAAAGAGTTTGTTTTATTTACCAATCATCAAGCTTTACAATATTTGAATAGTCAAGGGAAGTTAAATCAAAGACATTTGAAATGGGTTGAATTTTGCAAAGTTAGACATTTGTTTTGAAGCATAGGAGTGGAAGATCTAACAGAGTTGTAGATGCCTTAAATAGGAGGAAAATTTTGTCAATAGAAATGCAGGTTGAAGTTGTCAGGTTCCATGAACTCAAGAGCTTGTATCCTAAAGATCTTGATTTTACAGAGGCTTGGAGAGCTTGCAGAGAGCCTATCACTTTGGATAGGACAAGGTGGTTGGATTTCATAATCTGAGATGGTCTATTATTTAGGGGAAACTAGTTGTGTATTCTGAGGAGTTCCATGAGAGAGAACCTAATCAAGGAGAAGCATAGTGGGTGATTAGTTGAACACTTTAGTCAAGATAAGATGGTTGCTAATGTTAGTGAGTACTATTATTGGCCACAGTTATAGTAGGATGTGAAGAATTTTGTGCAGAGTTGTAGAGTATGTCAGATGGAAAAAAGATTAAGTCAAAATACTAGGTTATAACAGCCATTACCTGTACCAACGAGGTTATGGGAGGACATTAGTATGGATTTTGTTCTTGTTCTACCAAGGAAACAAAGGGGACATGATTCAATATTTGTTGTGGTGGACAGATTTTCTAAGATGACACATTTTATTGCTTGTAAAAAGACTAATGATGTTGTTCATGTTGCAGAGTTGTTTTTCAGGGAGGTGGTGAGATTGCATGGCCTACCCAAGAGCATATTTTCAAATTGAGATACCAAGTTTGTTGGTTATTTCTAAAGGAAATTATGGAAGAAGTTGAAGACTTATTTGAAGTTCAATTTTGCACACCATCCACAAACCGATGGATAGACAAAAGTGGTGAATAGGAGTTTGGGAAACCTACTATGATGCTTGGTAGGAGATAAACCCAAAGGATGGGATCTAATTTTACCACAAGCAGAATTTTCTTACAACAATTTTATCAATCAGAGCACTGGTAAATCACCATTCCAGATTGTTTATAGGAGCAGTCCAAAGAATGCTTTTGAGTTGAGGAGGATGGATAAGGGAGAAAAGACAAGTGTTCAATCTAAAGACTTTGTTGAGCACCTAAATAATTTGCATGAAGAGGTGAGAAAGCATATTAATAAGATCAATATTTAGTATAAGGCTAAGGCATATCAGAAAAGGAGACATAAGGAATTTAAGGTTGGAGATTAAATCATGGTTCACTTGAGAGAAGAGAGATTTCCAAAAGGTACTTATAATAAATTGAAAATGAAGAAGTTTGGACCATGTAAAATCTTGAAGAAGCATGATTCTAAAAATGCTTGAGGTAGAGTTTCCTAATGAAATTCATATTTCACTTGTGTTTAACATCTCAGATTTGAGGTGCAAGAAATGGTGACCATTGGTGAGGAGACCGTTGGGGAGAAGGTTGGTTCGGTGGCGGGCATGAGTGATTTGAGTTTGAACTCAACCTCTGGTGATCATGGTGACTTTCAGTTTGGTCAATCTATGGATTTTGGAATTTTTTATGTTGTTGTTGGGAAGGATAGATCGTGTGGTATGGATTCCTTGGTGATCATTGATGGCGTGGTTGGGAAGGATGGGTCATGTGGTGAGGATATGGTCAAAGATGCACTTTCTAAGGGAAAGTGTGCATTTGAGGCCTTCAAGGAGTCTTGTGATGGTGGTCCTTCAAAGGAAGCATTTCCAAAGGATCTTGGGGGTCATGTGATCGCTGGTGATAATGGGCAGGCCCCATCTAGGGAATCATTTTTGGCTAATCCAAGCATTCCCCAGATTGAGCGTCCTCTAGTGGGGGTTAGCCAGCCGACGAAGCAGTCATCATTGTTGGGGCAAAGATGGGCTGACCTTTTTTCCTCAAAACTTAAGGGAAAAGGCATTGCATTTGAATCAGTGTCTTCTTCCAACATTGAAGGTGGATTCACCTTGTCCATTCTAGATTCTCTTGTTGACAAAAATATTGCTAGAATGGACTTCTCTCTAATTGGCAAGTTTTTAGGTCCTCGACCTAACATTGAGGAGGTCTACACTTGGGTTCAAAATAAGTGGGTGTTAAAAGGCCCAAGTTGAAGTTGTGGAAATGGCTAAAGGATTCTTCTCCTTTGCCTTTTCTTATGATGAAGACCTAAGAGTAGTGTTTGCAAAAGGATCGTGGTCCTTCGGGTGTCTTACTCTGGTTTTACGCCCTTGGGAGCCTAGGATGGATTTATCCAAGTGCCTTTTCCATTCAGCCCCTGTATGGGTTAAGTTGTCAAACTTGCCTTTGGAATATTAGGACAAAGAAGTGTTTAAGGCGGTAGCTAACTCTATTGGGCAGTTAGTCTCCATTCATGAGGTCACTCTCTCTAGAAGGCGGTTGGTTGCAGCAAGATTTTGTGTCATTATTGACCAAGATGTCATGATTCCTTAATTCTTTCACCTTAGCTCTAAGGTGGGATCCTAGAAGCAATAGATTGTCTTTAATAATCTTTCATTTGCTTGATTCAAATGTAAAAAAGTGGGCCACCAGGCTAAGAATTTCTCTGCTAAGGTGGCCCCACCCAAGGCTATTCTGTAGACTAAGGTTTGGAAGGTCAAGGAGGCTGAGGGGACTTCAGTTCCTCTGGAACAGGGTGAGTCAGCTACTAGTAACAGCACAGAGGGTGAAGCTAATATTGATGATCATTCTGCCCCTCATCCTAAGGTTGACAAGGAGTCTAAGAAATCCATGGAAGAAGTTGTTGGCCAATTTATGGATCAGGATGTGGATCATGGTTCGGATACTTTGTGCTCCCCTAAACATTCCATTCTGGAGCCTCCTATCGTCCCATCCCCCCACTGGATCATGCGTCTAGGTTGGTGGTTGGTGATGGTGCTTTGGTGGTTGCAGATACAGGGAGTAAGGATGAAGAAGCTTTCATTCTAGTAAGGGAAAGAAAGAAGAAGTCCTCTGCTTCTCCTCCTCCTCAACCCCACAAAGGTGTTACCATGAGAAGATAAAAAGTGGACTATGGGTCTAAACAGAGGGGCTAGGGGGACCCTCTCTACAGAAAAGTAGGGAGAGGGATTGTAATTGGGACATTGTTGAAGGGGTTTAGAAAACCATCTTTGATTTGTGCTTGAAGAGCACTCCCTCATCGTGAAAATGAAGATTATTTCCTGGAACATCAGGGGGCTGAATAATATGCATAAACAAGAACTCCTGAAGAACTTGGTCTAGGACCATAAGCCGGACATTTTGTTGATTCAAGAAATGAAAATGCAAATTGATAACTTGGAAGCTTTGAAGAATCTCTTTTTTAAGGACTATGGCTTGCATGGGGTTAGCTCTGAGGGTGCCTTAGGTGGCATTTCAAATTTTTGGAATGCTAGGTTGATCAAAGGTTTCCCTATTGTGGAAGGTTTTAATCATGTGGAAACAATTTTTTTTTTATTAGGGACTCTTACACCTGGGTTATATCCAATGTGTATTCTCCTAACCTGAAGAGGGCCATAAAGAAGTTAAGGGATGATCTTGGGTGTCTTCAGCTAAATTTCTTGGATAGCCCCTGGCTAGTGGTGGGAGATTTCAACATTCTTTTGTGTGATATGAGAAAGTGGGTGGTTTGCAAGCCAATCCGAATAGTCATCTAGATTTAAGAATGTTCATTGATGATAATGCTCTTATTGATGTTAAGATGACTGGGGCTAAGTTCACTTGGTCCAACAGGCACATTGGTGTGGAAAATATTCAAGTTAGGCTAGACAAAGCTTTGACATCAACGTCTTGGTTTGTGGATTTTTCTTGTTCCCTTTCCTCTATTATGAGATGTGGATCTAACCATTTTCCTATCTCTTTTTTGGCTAATAGGCTTGGAGATAAGAAGTGTTTTCCTTTTCGGTTTGAAGCTATATGGTTACGGGATCCGAGGTTTATAGATTGTATTAAGAAATGGTGGAAAGTGAATATTGATAGTAGTGTGATGTTCAAAGTAGCCAAAAAGATGACTTTTGTAAAAAGAAATCTCAAGAAATGGAATAGAGAGTCATTTGGTCATATTTTTGAATCTAAGAGTTATGTTATTCAAAGGTTGAATGGTATTCAGGAGACCATTCAAGCAAGGGGCTTATCAGAGGACCTCCAATTGTAGGAGGATGGTCTTCTCGCTTGGCTGCATGACATTGTTACTAAGGAGGAAAATTTTTGGAGACAAAGATCTTATGCAATTTGGTAAAAATCTGGGGACTACAACTCCAAGTTCTTCCATCTTACTACCCTTAGGCATAAGTCATCTAATAGAATCTCCTTGGTTTTGACTGATGGATCACTGTTGGAGGATGAGGAGGCTATTAGGAGAGTAGTTGCTAGCTTCTTTCATCAATTGCTTAAGGATGATCTTGTGTGAGACCAAAATAGTGTGGAAGCTTCATTGGATGTTATCCCCAATTTAGTTTCAGAGGACCTGAATAGGGAGCTCACTGCTATCCCTTTTGCCTTGGGAGTAAAGGATGTAGTCTTTTATTTTGAGGGAAGTAAGGCTCGAGGGCCTTATGGTTTTCCTTTTATGTTCTTTCAGTCATGCTGGGAGATTGTTGTAGAAGATGTGATTAACGCCACCAAGGAGTTCTTTGGTTCTAGAAGATTACTTAGAGAGTTGAATGTGACCTTCATTATCCTGATCCCTATGTCTATTGATGCTAATAGCTTTGGTGAGTATCATCTGATCAGTTTATGCAAATCTATTTATAAAAAAAATTCAAAGGTGCTTGCCTCTAGACTGCAAAAGTGCCTTCTGGACCAGATATCTAAATAGAAAAGTGGCTTTGTCAAGGGCCATCAGATCCTGGACTCTATTATTACTGTGTATGAACTTGCTCATTCTATTAATACTTCTAAGAAGTCAGGCTTCTTCCTGAAATTGGACCTTCTTAAAGCTTATGATAGGGTAAATTGGAGATTTCTATTGGAGGTGCTGGAACATTTTGGTTTTTGTCAGAAGTTTCTTCAACTTGTTGATTAGCTCATATCTACTTCATCTTTTGTTGTGTTGGTGAATGGTTCTCCTTCCCCTTTTTCTAGAGCTCATGTGGTCTTAGACAAGGAGATCCAATCTCTATGTTGCTTTTCATCTTGATGGTGGAAGCTCTTGGTAGAAATATTCAGAAGGCTTTATCGACCGGGTCACTGAAGGGCCTTTCTCCTTCTTCTAGAAGTGATCCTATTACCCATCAACAATTTTTTGATGACACTATTCTTATGGGTGAATCCTCTGTCTATGAAGTCAGATATGTGAAGAGGCTAATTGAAGCTTACAAGAAGGCATCTGGTCAACGGATTAATCTTCCCAAGAGTCAATTTTTTTCCTTAACATTCCTGAAGCTCTGTAGTTAAAGCTTGCCAGGATTTTATCATGCAATAGGGGTGAGCTCCCATCTATTTACTTGGGGCTTCCTTTATGTATCTCTAAGATCCTAGAATCCTTCTGGTTGGGTTTGTTGGATAAATTTAGTAGAAATCTGGCAGATTGGAAAGGGGCGCTTCTCAGTAAAGTGGGGAAGTTATAGCTCATCTCCTCTACTCTTCAAAATCTGCCTCTATATGCAATGAGTCTCTTTAGAATTCCTATCAAATTTGAAGAGAAAATGGAACAAATAATGAGGATATTTTTGTGGTCGAGTGTTGAAACAAAAGCTAGAATTCCTCTTGTGGCTTGGGATTTGGTTTGTAAACCAAAGAAATGGGGTGGGCTTAGTGCATCAAAAATTTAAAATCTTTCAATAAGGCCCTGTTGTCGAAGAATATTTAGAAGCTTTTGAATGGGGAAGCGGGATGGGCTTCCCTAGCTAGTAACAAGTATTTGCATGGCTTTGGGAGATCCTATAATTTGTTGACCTCTGATGATGTTCCTTTTGGTTCTTGCTTTTGGAGGAATATTTTTTTGTCCAGGGACTTGATTGCTAATGGTGTTAGATGGTTGTTGGGTGATGGTACCAATATTCTCTTTTGGGAGGATGCTTGGTGTGACTTTAAACCTTTAATCAATCTTCCCTAGGCTCCACCCATTGTTCCTTTGTGCAAACATTTCTTTGGCATTAGGGTGGCTGATTATTTTCATAATGGGGAGTGGAAAAACTTCTAGGATTGGGACCCATCATTGAAGGTTCTAATGGACTTCTTGTGCAAGGTTCGTATTCCCATTTTTCCTAGGCTAGATAGGGTTGTTTGGGATCCCTATGCTAATGGTAAGTTCTCGGTGGCTTCTTCCCTTGTTAATTCGCTAGATAAGCCTGATTCTCTTCCTTTCTAGTGGAATTTATGGAATAAGAAGTTGATTCCCAAGGTGAATGTCTTCTTTTGGCTGCTTATGCAAGGCAAAGTATTAACGCAGGACAATCTCTGTAAAATGGGATTTGCTATTCCTAATAGATGTTCTCTTTGTGAAGCTGATGCTGAGAGTGCTTTCCACATCTTTCTTGGGTGTGATTTTTCCTCTCTTCTTTGGATTAAATTTCTTGGTCTTTGGAATCTGGATTGGGTCTTCCCAGATTCCCTTGATAAATTCGTTGACTAGTGGAAGTGCCCCTCCACCTCCCCTATTCTTTGATGGCTTTTGGATATTATGGCCCTGCATATTGCATGGGGGTTATGGAAAGAATGAAACAACAGAATCATTCATGACTCTAAGCTAAAATCTAGCAACCTCTTCATCAAGATTCATTAGGATATTCTGGAAAATTTTGTTTCTATTGATTTTGAGTCATCTCGTTGTGCCCCTGCAGCGTGTCTGGCTAGGTATGATCTCTAGGTTATTTCTAACTGGAAGGTCACATCTATTCTTGCTATGAATCCTAAGTCTAGTTTAAATGCTATATTAAGTACAAAGTAGCAACCACCTCCATCAAGGTGGGTTAAAGTTAATTTTGATGGGGCAGCAAAGGGTAACCCTAGACCTGCAGGATGTGGGGGAGTGTTGAGGAATGAAAATGGTAGACTCTTAGGCACGGTGGCACTCCCGTTGGGAAATCAGAAAAATCACTATGTTGAGGCAGAGGCTAGGTTTATAAGCATAAAATATGTTGTGGATAGAGGTTACTCCAAAATATGGGTTGAAGGTGATTCTTTAAATATTGTCAATTATCTATGTGGCACTCATTAGTCAAGCTAGAATGTGGATGAATTAATTAAAGACACTATAATCATGTTAAGTTCTTGCAAAGAGACCCACGTATCTCACATTTTTTGAGAAGGAAACTCATTGGCTTATTTTTTTGCCAATTAGGCTATCAGGTTAAATGAGTAGATCTTAATGAGAAATTATGGCATGGGATGAGTTGATTCGGTGGCAGCATTTAGTCTTTAGTACCATCTCCCAACTCACACGCTTTGTGGGTTTAGTTTGGATTACTGGCATTTGTTTGTGTGATTATCGTAAGGGTTTTCTTCTTCTAGTGTTTGCAAACATGGGTGGTGATAGAAGTAGAATAGAGCCGCACTCTTGTGCAGCCTTGAGGAAGAAAAAGAAGCTATGGAAGATTCTCCGCTATGGGAATTTCATGCCTTTTATAGAAAGGTTGTATGGGCATGACCCAAATGCCTTGACATAATTTGTTTCTTGCTAGCATAACTACAAGCTTCATATAAAGGGCTTGGTTGTGGAGGTAAATGAGGAGCTGATTGCTACAGTGACTGGGATGTCGATGGTTGGTTGTAAGTTTTATAAGGACAAGAAGAGCAATGAGGAAGCAATGAGGAAGCAATGGCCTAATTTTTCAAAGATGACGAGCAAAAAAAATTGATTAAGATGGAGAGTTGGGGCTATGAACGCAAGTCCCTCAAGAAGATATGGATGGATGTTGCAGAGATGATAATGCGCTATGTGACCCTGGAAGGCAGGTTTAATACTATCCTAGGTCACCATTTCAGACATGGTTTGTTTATCTCTTTTCCATTTTTTCTGTTATCATCCATGGAAGTTTTTGTTTATGCTCATTTGAAAAATAGGAGGGATTTGGTCCTCCATAAAGGTCTCATTATTTTAATCATGGAGCATGTTAAGGCTCTCCTCCCTTCCCTGCTATTAAGGGAAAGGAGAAGATTCTGAGCGAAGTTTATGGTTCGTCAGGCTTGGATACTAGCATTGCAGATGAAGAGGAATGGAATGAAGAGGAGGATTATGGTTCCCTATCCCCTGTGACTACCTCCTCAAAAAAGAGGAAGAAGGGTAGCCTTAAAAGCAATCGAGCAGCTAAGCACCTTGTTCTTTCTGAAAGTGAGGATACGAAGGTGGGCTCAAATGATTCCTCTCCTAGGAATGTGAATTTGGCTATTGGTCAAGGAGAATCCGAAGGTGAAGGTAATGAGGAGGGTTTGCAGGAAAATGTGTTGGTTACAGAGGCCAAGGATAAGCCAAGAAGGGCGTCCAAACGCATTGCCAAATTGAAGAACTAGGCCTCCAAAGTTTCTACAAAGGATTCCAAGGTGATTGGTGAGGAGAAGGTTTCTGGTGAAAAGGCGATGGAAATAGGTGACTCCCCAGTTAATACCTCACCCAATGTGGATCTGGAAGAAGAGATTAAGGTTCAAGATGAGGAGGATGTGGAGAGGAAGAGTGCAAAGTTAGAGCCTCTAAAGGTAAATCCCCTTTCTAAGGAATTTTCATATCTCATTGATGATTCTACCTCAATGTTTGAGTTGTTGGACATGGATAGGGCTGGGGCCACTGGAACTTTTAAGTTAGCTAAGTGGACTCTTCAAGAGTTTAATAAGATTAACATTAAAATAAGGAGCTTGAAGGAAAACTTGAAGAATGTTCTGAAAGGCTCGGTGTAGGATATTCTGATAGACAGAATTGTGGACCTTGAGGGTTCTTTCCATGACTTCAAATCCCTGTGTGAAGAATGATTGGCTGGTTTAGAAGCCAAGATTTTGAATACAAATGCAGACATAAAGAAGCTTCTCTATGCAAGCCACATTTCAGTGAAAAATAGTGCAGACTCTTTGGAAGTCCTATTTAGAAAGATTAGTGATCTTAGGGAGGACCAAGTGTATTTCTCTAAACTAATGGAAAAAGAGCATGCGGCTAAAGGAAAAGATAAAAAAGGTGTGAAAGATGACGGTAAAGGTCATGTTGTTAGAGGGTCTATTGAATGAAAAAAGTCCTTTGAAGCTGAGAAGAAAGAGTTGTTGGACATGATTGAAGCGCACAGGAGCCAGGAGCTTGAGATGGCCAACACCTTAAGCATATGAAATAGTGTTTCGCTCTCTTTTTTACTATTGTTTGTTTTCTATTGGGTCTCAGTTTATTTCATGTTGTTTTGATGTTGTTGGGTGCTATTGTTAGTTTACTATTTTATCTCTCATACAACACCCCTTTTATTTTTCTTTTTTTGGTTCTGGTATGTTGTTGGTGTCTTAAGGTAGTTTCTTTTAAGCAATATTTTGTATCTTAAGTTGTAAAGGGTTTCGGGTCGCTTCACAACCTATTTTTCCCATATAATCAAAACATCTCAGATTTGACAGAGTATCATCAAGGAGGAATTAAAGAACAATTGGCAGAAGCACAGTGGAATATCCCAACACCTACTTCAGAAAAGGAAGAGGTAGAAGAAATTTTGGATAGTCATGTGGGTAGAAGCACAAGAAAAAGCCATTATTTAGAGTACCTAGTGAAATGGAAGGGCTAATCTATTGAAGATTCATCATGGTTACCTAAGGCTGAGGTAAACCACCTTGGTTTTCCTCTAATCCCTAAGAAGTGGCAAGGTCACTTTTCAAATTACCCCAGGTGTCTAATGCAGGAGCATCTAGGGTTTAAGAGCAATCTTGAATCAACCAAAAACAAAATTGTTGTTTCTTTTTTCAATAAGGGCTAAATTGGTTAGAATTTGTTGAGTATGAAGATTTACATAAGTTTGGGCTTCGGGCCTTGGGCTTATCTCTTATCGCTTGAAAAAGAAGAAATAGTTGATCATGCTTAAGTCTGATCAGATTTCAGATTTCGAGCTTGTGGGTTACTCTTTGCTGCAAAGGGTCAAACATCAGGCTTTGGGGTTAAGGATTACGCCTTAGCTTAAGTGTCAAAGTGATGTAAAGGGTATGCAAGAACTCTGAACCCCGATACCCGAAAGGGGTTGGGTTGGTTAAGGAGATGTTTCAAGCTTCATGAGTCAGAGATGAGTCTTACGCCTTATTCAAAATATGGTAAACAATATGATGGATGCGCAAAATCTGACATCCAACAATCTCATAAACTTTGTGTTTTCACACTTCAAAGTTTTGGAGATTTGAATGATGGTTTATGATAGATGCAAAGGGTGGTAAAAGGTAAAGGGGAAGGTTAATAGTTGAACCCTGACAAGTTAATAGACTTCGAACTTCATTGTTTGGGCTTGCCTCTTAAGCTCTTCTATGTATTCTAGGTATGATGTAAGAAGGATTGGTGGTGACTCCTAATCCCCGACAAGTATGAAAAGTGGCAGAATCCTGCCATTTCATAGGAAGCATATTTTGACTTGGTTTGACTAGCATGAGAATGTGGTGTTGTGACATGTGGAAAAGAGTGATTGGCTAGACTGATTCACATCGTTTTAATGAATCATAAGTGATCTCCAATGATTGGATGGTGATGATTTAATGGTGTGTTGGCACAGAAAAAGAGATAACTCTAATTATGTTTTTTTGTTGATTGGAAGTAACAGACGGTACTAAGGCAAGATGGCTGAAAGAATTTAATACGGATCTGATATACAGAGGAATGCATTAAATGAAGAACAAACCCTAGGTTACATTTTTCTAAGAATTTAGAAAATACAATGAACCTGGAAGGGATTGCAGTGATTGAGGAAAGGAATATTTCTTGTTGGTGAAGCTAGAGATGAGGAATATATAATTCTTTTAGAAAGGGAAAGAGGGTGGCTTGGTGGTAAGGGCATGTGAGCATAAAGTAGAGTTTGTTTTAGATTTAGAGATTTTATAGATTCATGTAATCAGAAAGCCAATGTGGTTAAATTGTAATGTTGTAATGTTATTTTCATTTCAATGATAATAAATATCTTTATTTCCTTCTTGCATTTATTGTGCAATTATCTTTTGTTGTTGTGAATTTGAGATTGTAAGGGGAGTACCCTTCATTAGGTTAGTTGAAGAAGAGAATATTCTTACTTGACATGATTGTGAGATAATTAGTTGATTAAAAAAATGGCATTCATTTAAGAGTTCAAATGAAAGCATGTAGATTATATGGACTAAGGAGCTTGCTTATTCTTTTCAATTTTGTATTGTTGATGATGGCTACATTGCCTAAAACCATGCAGACACAATAATAGATACCAACAGAGAAGATGCGAGACAGAAAAATTACTCACTTTCAATTATTTTCAGAACAATGAAATTATAGATTCAAAGCTTACATGCTACAACCTCATGGGCTTGATTCATTAAAAAAAAATCAACTCTGAAAAGAAAATCTACTATTCAGAGCCACAATCTCCACTATCAGGGCCACCTTCTACAACCCCCACTTAACCCTTTTTTATTTTCGCCAAGAACCACCCTAGAATGTTCTAGAAAGTTCAAATTTCCCCTTTTTGTTTTGGCACCAAAAGTCTCGCCGATTGATTTTTGGCCTAGGAAGATTTATTTATGAAATTCACTTTTTAGAGGACCAAGTTCGCAGGGCCATAACTTTTGATTCGAGTGTCTAATTTGCTATTATTGCATATTGTTGGAAAGCTCTTGACAAGCTCTACAACACATGAGCCCACCGTAGGTTGGTTTAGCGACTTTTTGAGTTGTTTCGGGGCCTCTAAAGTTTTATATCTAAATTTGAAGCTACATTGGAGAAATTTCTCAGGACGGAAACTTTAATTTCTCCCAAACCGTGCAGGGTATTGAGGTGATTCTTTCACAACCAAAAATGATTTTCAACTTTGCTCCTTAGGGTAAATTTTCACATCCATATGAGCCCGTTTTGGCCAACTTACTAAAAATAGTAAGTGCTCATTTTTCACTACTTCTGACGCCTGACAATCTTATACCCCTTAAGTGCCATCATGGGACTCAAAACAACTAAAGAAACTAAAGAAAACATTTTTTTTGGGTGATGCAAGATTGCCCTACACCACTGGATGCTCCTGCATCAAAAACCCAGGGTAATTTTAAAAGTGACACTGTCACTTCTCAAGAGTTAGAGGGAAACCAAGATGGTTAACCTCAGCCTCAGACAACAATGATGAATCTTCAATAGGCCTTCCTCTCCATTTCACAAGTACTCTTCATATTTCCTATTTCTTGTGCTTCTACCCACACGGCTATCCAAGATTTCTTTTATCTCTTCCTTCTTTAAAGTAGGTGCTAGAATTTTCAACTGTTCATTTATCAGCCCTTCCTCTATATCACCTTCATGATACTCTGTCAAATCAGCAATGTTGGACACAAGAGAAATGTTTATTCCACTAGGAAACTCTACCTCATAAGCATTTCCTGAATCATGCTTCTTCAGGATCTCGCATGTTCCAAACTTCATCTTTAACTTGTTGTATGTACCAACTAGAAACCTTTCCTTCCGCAAATGAACCATGAATCCATCTCCTACCTATAACTCCTTATACCTTCTTTTCTAATTTTTCTGAGCCTTATATTGTAAGTTCATCTTATTGATATGTTTCTTCACCTCTTCATGCAAATTCTTCAGGTGCTCAGCAAAATCTTCAACCTCAGCACTACTCTTCTCCCCCTTATCCATCTTTCTCAGTTTAGAAGCAATTCTTGGACTACTCCCATATACAATTTGGAATGGTGATTTATCAGTGCTCCTATTGACAGAATTGTTGTAAGAAAATTTTTCTTGTGGTATAATCAAATCTCATCCCTTAGTATTATCTCCAACTAAGCATCTTAGCAAGTTGCCCAAACTTCTATTCACCACCTCTATTTGTCCATCAGTCTATGGATGGTGTGCAGAACTAAACTTCAAATCTGTCTTCATCTTCTTCCATAATGTCCTCCAGAAATAACCAACAAATTTGGTATCTCTATCTAAGACTATACTCTTTGGTAGACCATGTAGTCTCACCACCTCTCTAAAAAACAACTCTACAATATGAACAACACCACTTGTCTTATGGCATGGAATGAAATGTGCCATCTTTGAAAATCTATCCACCACTACAAATATGGAATCATGCCCTCTCTAGGTCCTTGGAAAGCTAAGAACAAAATCCATGCTATTATCCTCCTATGACTTCTCAGGTACAGGTAATGGCTGATACAATCCAGTATTCAGATTGTTCCTTTCGCCATCTGACATACTCTACAACTTTGTACAAACTTCTTCACATCTTGTTGTAACTGTGGCCAATAATAATTCTCACTGACAAGAGCAATGGTCTTATCTCGACCAAAATGTCCAACCAATCCTCCACTATGCTTCTCCTTGATTAGATTCTCTCTCATAGAACTCCTTAGAATGCACAATAGGCTTCCTCTAAACAATATCCCATCTTGGATTAAGAAATCCAACCATCTCGTCCTATCTAATGTAACAGGTTCCAAACAAGCCTTCCAATTTTCTACAAATTCTGGATCTTTTGGATACAAACTCTTGAGTTCATTGAACCCAAAAACCTCTATATTCATTTCTATCAACAATTTTTTCCTTCTACTCAAGGCATTTGAAACTTTGTATGACCTTCCACTCCTGTGCTTCAAAATAAAGGTATAACTCTGCAAAAACTCAACCCATTTTAAGTGCCTTTGATTCAACTTTCCTTGACTATTGAGATACTGCAAAGCCTTGTGATCAGTATATAAAACAAATTATTTTGGAAACAAATAGTGTCTCCATTTCTTCAAAGCCTGAACTATAGCATAAAACTCTTGATCATGGACAAAATATTTATTCTTAGCATCATTTAACTTCTCACTAAAATAGGCAACAAACTTACCTTCTTGACTCAAAACAACTCCTATGGCAATGCCACTAGCATCACAATCTACCTGAAAAACCTTATTGAAATATGGAAGGGCCAAAATAGGTTGCTCTATAACTTTCTTCTTCAACATATCAAAACTTTTGGCTACTCCTATAGTCCACTTAAACTCTTTTCTATCCCCTCTCATTACTTCAATTAGAGGTGCACAAATGCTATTGAAACTCTTAATAAACTCTCTATAAAAACTTGCTAGACCATGAAATGATCTTACCATTGTAACACTCCTTGGGTAAGGCCATTCAATGATAGCTCTCACCTTCTCTAGATCCATTTTAAGACCCTCTACTGAGACAAAAAATCCGAGATACACCAACTCCCTTTTCACAAAACTACATTTCTTCAAATTAATCAACAGCTTCTCATCCCTTAGCTTCTCAAAAAAAAATTGGATATGCATCAGCTGCTCCTCCAATGTCTTAATGAAAATAAAAATATCATCCAAATAAACAATAAAAAAATTTCCTAAAAATTCTTTTAATACCTCATTCATAAGCCGCATAAATGTGCTCAGTGCATTGGTTAGCCCAAAAGGTATGACTAACCACTCATACAAGCCCTCCTTGGTTTCAAAGGTTGTCTTCCATTCATATCCTTCTTTAATACAGATCTGGTGATATCCACTCTTCAAATCTATCTTCGTGAAGTACTCAGCTCCACTCAAAAAATCCATAATGTCATCCATCCTTGGCAAGGGGAATTTGTACTTGATGGTGATCTTATTGATGGCTCTAGAATCTGTACACATCTATCATTCCCCATCCTTCTTTGGTGCTAGTATTGTAGGTGCTGCACATGGACTCAAACTCTCTCAAATCAATCCTTTCTGCAACAACTCTTGCACTTGTTTATTCAACTCTTGCTCTCTGCTAGAGTCATACGATGAGCTACCATATTCAAAAAAATGGCTCCAGGAATTAGGTCCATTTGATGACTAATCTTTCTTACAAGAGGCAAACCTTTAGGTACATTATCAGAAATAATAGCTTGAAACTCATTCAACAAATTTGAAACCTCTACAGGTACCTCAGTAGTATCTTCTTTATCAACTCTAGGGATCAATGCAAAACACATGCTCATGCTTCATACCTTCTAGTAACTTTCTTCCATCAACCAAACAAATTCTTGCATTACTGCATACCTTTTCCTTTGCCTCTTTCAAGGGCTTCAACTTATGACGAACCCCATCCTTTTTCAAAGAATAGGTGTTGGCATGTCCATCATGTATTGCTCGCTAATCAAACTGCCACAGTCTGCCTAACAACAAATGACAAACATTCACAGGCATAATATCACACAATACCTCATCATGGTAATTTCCAATCTTGAACTTTACCAAACATTTTGCATTTACCAAGGCTTTATGGTCCTTCTGCAACCAAGCAATCTGGTATGGGTTTGGATGCCTTCTTCTCTCCAACCGCAACTTACTAACTATTTCTTTTGAAACAAGGTTATGGTACTACCTTCATCAATAATAACATTGCAAACTTTACCTTCACACTTACATATGGTGCAAAACAAATTCTTCCTTTGAGTTGGTTCCTTCTCATTCAGCAAGGCTCTTTTAGTAACAAAAACCTCTCCTCTTTCTGCATCCTTAGAATGTGAAGACTCGGCATCTTCATCAACATGTGCAACTCATGCTTTACCCTCAGGTCTTCTATTTGTCCTTCCTTGATGTTGAGGACACTCATAGGCTCTATGTCCTTCTCTGCACTGGAAATAGGTTCCACGAAAGCCTCCTCTTCCTGGTCCTCATCTAGATCTTCCTCTTCCTCTTTGGTCTCCATGATTCTGATCACGAGGATGGTAGGTGTTATCTCCTTTCTAGTTTTGGTTGCTACTGGAGCCTTCACCCTTCATTTGATCTTCATTTCAACCTCCATATGATCGTCCACTAGTCTTTACTCCACATCCTCCACCTCATTGTTTGTTCTCAAACCTCTTGTTCAGTCATTCTTCAACCTTTAGAGAAAACTAATAAGCATCCTCAATGGTGGTCATTCTTATCAATGCCAGTTCTTCCTGTATGCTTGGCTTTAACCCGTTAATATAACGAGCAACTTTCTCTTTATTTGCCTCAGAATGTCCTATCTGAATCAGGACCTTGTGAAATTCCTTTGTGTATTCTTTCACCGTCCTTGTCCCTTGCCTCAAGCTCTGCATCTTCTTGAGTAGCTCCAATTCGTAATCGACTGGAATAAATTGTTTCTTCAATTTTGACACCATTTTGTCCCATCTGGAAATTTTATCTTTCCCTTTTCTTCCTCTTTCTAATTGGACCTCTTTCCACCATACACTAGCATGACCTTTCAATTTTTTCTTTGCAAACCTCACTCTATGAGGATCTTCAATCTCCTCTAACTCAAAAAATTCCTCTGTGTCATTGATCCAATCAATCAATTCTTCAGAATTCAAATTCCACTAAAAGTTGAAACCTCCATTTTAGGTCTCTTCCCAATGCTTGAGATCGCTCACAGTAATCTTCTTTCTCTAGGATCCATTGGATCATGTTCTTCCTCTTCCATTTTGTCTTCTATTTCATCTTCACTATCATCTTTGTCTCATTGCACATCTCTTCTTCGAACCTCTTGTTGCAAGGTTTCTAATTGCCTTCTAAGGGCTTTGATTTCATCTCTAGGTGGATCTCTTCCTCCACCACCTCAGCCTCTACCTCTGCCATACTGGGCAAGCCTTGGAGGCATCTTGAACTCAACCCACACTCACATGTCCTACTGCAACTGCCTCATGTTCAACGCTTTGTTACAAGCTCAGGAACAACCTGGCTCTGATACCACTTGATGAGGGTTACATCGCCCGAAACCACAAAGACACAATAATAGATACCAACATAGAAGATGCGAGATAGAAAAATGAATGACTTTCAATTATTTTCAAAAAATGAAATTACAAATTCAAAGCTTACATGTTGCAGCCTCATGGGCTTTATTCATTTCAACAAAATCAACTCTAAAAAGAAAATCTACTATTCAAAGCCACAATCTGCACTATCAAGGCCACCTTCTACAACCCCCACTTAACCCTTTTTATTTTCCCCAATAACCGTCCTTGAATTTTCTAGAAAGTTCAAAATTCCCCTTTTTGTTTTGGTACCAAAAGTCTCACTGATTGATTTCTAGCCTAGGAAGAAATTTTTATGAAATTCACTTTTCAGAGGACCAATTTCACGGGGCCATAATTTTTGATCTAGTTGTCCGATTTGGTATTATTGCATATCATTGGAAAGCTCTCGATGATCTCTACAACATGTGAATGCACTGTAGGTTAGTTCGGCCACTTTTTGAGCTGTTTCAAGGCCTCTAAAGTTTTATATCTAAATTTGAAGTTGCATTGGAGAAATTTTTTGAGACAGAAACTTTAATTTCTCCCAAACCGTGCAGGGCATTGAGGTGATTCTTTCGCAATCGGAAATGTTTTTCAGATCTACTCCTTGGGGTAAATTTTCACATCCATATGAGCACATTTTGGCCAAATTTCTAAAAATAGTAAGTGCCCATTTTTTGCTATTTCTGATGCCTGATAGTCTTATACCCCTTAAGTGCCATCATGGGACTCAAAACAACTAAAGAAAATAAAGAAAACATTTTTTTTGGGGTGATACAAGATTTCCCTACACCACTGGATGCTCCTGCATCAATTGTGGGTGAATAGGAAGCATGTGAAAGTATAAAATGGATTGAAGAATGGAAAGAAAGATCCTTGACACCTACACAAATACATCATCAATTTGAAACAACAATTGAAGACGATAATCAAGTGTTTGCATCAAATGACTATGACCACATTTCAAACCTTGTATAAGAAGGTACTTTAATTCAATATTTTATTTTATTACATTATTTTGTAATATATAATTATATATGTATGAACATGTATTTATGTGAAAGTTATATCATACTTTATTGATTTTTTTTTTGCAGGACATGTGCATGTTTTTGTTACACATGAGGGTAATGAAGAGGAAATAAAGTATTGGTTGGCTCAATGTGTTGAGACAAAACATAATTTGTTAAATCCTATAGTAGATGATTATAACCATGAGTATCCAATGGGTTATATGGTTGTTGTTGGAACCTACCGACAGAAATATATAATAAGAAAGAATGGTTTTCCTACATTTAAATATTATGAAAGACGTAACAAGATTATACACTACTCACATTTGGTTGTGGAAACAAAATATAAAACTAGTCATATATTAAGGGAGACTTGCTAATAAAGAGTTATTGACACTTTTTATGGAAGAATATGAGACAATTATAGATGTATTACTAAAAAAAGAGGATACAAATGGTACAATGGAATAAATTTGTAGGTATGTATATAGTTGTGTATATTTAATTGATAGTTAATATATAGTTAATTAATTTACTATCATTCCATAAAAAATTTATAAGTGATTGCAAGTCCCCTTAATTCATCCTCTTATCTCCCCTTAAGCCATCCTCTTACCTACCCTTAAGCCATCTCCTAATTATAGTACTAATTTTCTCACATGATACATACTTTGAGTCAAGGCTCATGTATCTCCTTAATCCATCCTCTTACATCCCCTTAAGTCATCTTCTTATCTCCCCCTAAGTCATCCTATTATGTCCCCTTAATTCATCCTCTTAGCTCCCCTTAAGACATCCTCTTACCTCCCCTTAAGGAATCTCCTAATCATAGCTAATTTTCTCACATGAATTAGAGTCAGGGCTCATGTATCTCCCCTTAAAAGCCACCCTCTTATGTCGCCTTAACTCATCTCCAAATTATAGAACTAATTTTCTCAAATGAAACATACTTTAATTCAAGGTTCATGTATCTCCCCTTAATGCATCCTCTTACATCCCTTTAAGCCATCCTCTTGCATCCCCTTATATTGTTTACTCTATTTTAGTTTATTAAATAGTCTTCTTATTTTAATTAATTGGGAGCAACATCGAGCATAGTCACCATTTTGTATTTCTTACACAACACACCTTAATTTCCTTATAAAAACTAGTGATCCCCTTTTACTATCTTTGTACAATCATTTATCAAGAACTATTTTAAAAACATAAGATACTCATAATTCTTTTTATATAATTATATATTTTCCTTTTATTCACAAACACTAGATTCTAAGAAATGTGAATTGTGTGGAGACTCTTGAATAATTGTGGAAAATATATTTTGAAAATCTTCTATTAAAATTTTATTAAAATAAAATTATAGTAAATTATTTAAGTATCAAGTCCTTCAACAATTGCATCTTTATTGAAAAATTAGGAATGAATTTATAGCTTCTTGCCAACATATATACATTAATACATTATTAATTATGACAAATATATTAGGAATCATTAAAATTCACATTACTAGCTAAAATACTTGTTCTCTTAGCTTTATGTCTTTCCTTATTTATCTAAATACATTTTGTGCCTATTTTACAAAATTGTCTATGGTAAAAAATAAAAAACACATGTAAGAAAATTAATTAGAAAGGAAACCAAACATGTTTTGATAATCACTCTATGTTAGCTCCTTTTTGATATATAATATTTAATTATGCAATGTAAATTTAAGAATTCCTATCAATAAAAATATAGATTGAAACCTACTAAGAAAAGTTCAATAAAGCATAAACATGTAATATATGTTGGCTAACAGATTGGGTACCTTGAAGTTTTATTGAAGCTCTTTACCCAAAAAAGGCGCAATCGTCTCCAATAGCTCTGGAAAGATCATAATTTCATTTGTGATTTTCCTCTAAATTTTATAGAGGTATAGCTCCCTCTAATGGATTTTTAATTAAATCTTGAGAATGATTTAATAATGGCATTCTTTTAACCTAAAAGCAGTAAAGGAAAGCTAATATCTACACATAACTATGATACAAATACAATCAACAAGCTTAATAAAGGGAGTATAAATAAGTGATGCACATGTCACTCGCTTCACACCCACAATGATAATCAAGGGGATAAGTAGCAATATCCTCCAAATACCTATATTCAAAATTCATAGATCTAATAATATATGTAATCACAGCTAAATATAACAGAACCACCAAAGGAAGATTACAAACTCACGCATAGGAAAATTTACAATAAGAAAGCAATTAAATACACAGATTTAAAGTATTTCCTTTATTCCTCTATTGCACATAATGAATTCATAGGTTCAAATATGTCTCTATACATTAAACTATGTTTGAAAAGAAATAAAATTGCTCTCTATCTTCCCCTTATGGAACTCCCTTGAAAAGCTCCCCCTATCTCAATAAAAACTTCAAAAATAAATAACTTTTCCCTTCAAAGATGTTTTGGTTTATTAACGGTTTCTTGCATTTCAATTTCAAAAGGGATCCATTTCCCCTCCCCCAGGGAAACTCTTCAAGAACCATTCCCTTCAAATACACACTTGGCAGCTATCAGGTAAGACCTCAAATTTTGAGGAAGACATCTGAAAAATGCGTTTATCCTTGTTGTAAACTAATTTAAGTCACTCTTTATTACAAACAAAGCTTTTCCAATTTCAAAATGGATTTTAAAATCCATAGAGGATGCACCCATTTAATACACCCAATCAATAAATGACATCAAACAGGGCATTATTTAAAATTTAATCATTAATAAAAATTCTCTTGGGACATTATTGAGCATTGAAGATTCATTCTCCAATCTTCTCAACCTCTAGGAGAATGTAGTTCTTTAAATTTGTTTTCAAATCCCCTGTCGAGCTCACCTTCGATAAAGAGTTTTTCATCGATCTCACTAAGAGGACAGTCGCAACCCAAAAAGAAATTATCCATTTTTGCCTTCATATACAAATGATTTGTATCTTTGATTGATTGACTTACAAAAGGCAAGAATGCAAAGGCATAGTTGATGAGGAAAGTTTCAGTAATATTTGAAGTGTATGCCCATATCAATCAAATTTCCTACTTCATTAAGTTTGTGCCCCTTTTTATTACCATCTCATCTTCAATCTCCATCTTGACTGAAACTAGCCAAACCGATGTAACAACTCTTGATTCTTAATAAGAACCGACAACCGATTCTTCTATGCTCCTATTGAATCAAGCTTTGAATACATTATTTGCTTCAAATGTTTCTGAAGCCCTTTTCCTATATCTTCCACGAGTCTTAAATGTCCATGTCGGTACCTTTTAATTCCTTTGGCCCCTACGTCACACTCTGCTTCCTACTACCAATATCTTGACCATGGAAGAGTTTGGCTCAAAGCAACTTCATAGTCACAATGGCTTCATCACAAGAATGAAAAACAAATATCATGCATATGTACTCTCTTACAAGTTTCTCCCAAATTCTTTTAATTTTGTTCTTTTTCTCGTGTTAGATGTAGATATTCCTAGCATTTTTTATAATTGGGGTCATTGTTTTGAGTATAGGTGCTTAATTCAATTTAATTTGTTCATTAAGTAATCAGTTTTTAGTTAGTTTTTCCTTTATTTTAATCTATTCCTTGAACTATGTGCACCCTCCCCTTCTCCCTCCTCTCTCCTTTTTATCTTGTCTAAGTCTGCAATTATCCACTTTTCTCCTCTTGCTCTCTTTCATCCTAATGATGGATCACAGAGTGTGATCTGAAACGTTGATGTTAAAAACTTTCTACACAATTGAATCCAAAAGTAGTATAGAATTACAATATGAATTGTGGAAACTTGATATCATTAACATGGATTACGCAATCTGGAACACTTTGAACCAACTAATGCAAGCAAAGACCTTTGTATTGCTTTGGCCAAAGTTTTGAAGTTAAACAAACACTTCCATAGAAAATGTAGTCATGAGTTCACACCTCTAACTCTACTTGGAAATAACCTTTCACCTAAGGTTTAACACATGGTTGACTTGTTGGACTATTTGTCTAACTTTTCATAAAGATTTAAAATAAAAAATGTATAACTTACTATGGTTGATAAATGATTAAGGTCATGGAAATATTTTCTTGACAATGAACACCCATATTGTGTACTCATAATATCTCAGAACTTGGCTACTTCCACTTGTTCATAAGTTTTTCATTCATTCCTAAGAGTGGAATATTCTCTTATTTTCATGCACAATACTTTTTATATTTTGTTTACAAGTTATAGGTTTTCAAACATTGACCCTAACTCGAGACACCTTGTCTTTCTTATGAGTTCAAGTTAACTAGAAATATAAGTAAAATAAAAGTATTATTCACCAATAAGGAAATGACTTCTTCTTTAAATAATTATGATTTATCTATGTTTTCCTCTTAGTTCTTTGTATAAGAACACATTTAATAATACTAATAAATATATAATATATGTTGTTGAATTATTTTACAAGAATAAGCACGTTTTTACGGTATTTATTATCTTTCAACAAGTAGGTACATATAAATCTGATATTTTTCAATCAATATAACAAAATAAGCTTCAAGCTTATCATACAATTTTATAAATATATACTACAGAGTATATATCAAACTGCAAATTTAGTTTCTTGTGTAAAATAGAGTAATTAATTTAACTTATCACACCAGGGTAACATATCCCTTATTTGTTGTCATATACAGTTCTAGAAGAGAAATTAGATTATTTCATGCACAGGTCTATAAAAATCAGACTGCACATTCATTATTTTAGCAAATATGTTTCTACATATTTAAATATTTTCTTATCTTTTCAAATCTAAACTCCAGATTATACTATCAAAATTTAAAGAGAAAAACAGAATATAAAAGCATGCCTGAACTATTAGTCTTCTTTTGCACTTTTGAGTTATAAATGCTCAACTCCTCCAAATATCCATAGTTGGCTACAATTGAAATATTTGTTCTTCTTTATTATTATTGTACAAAAAAAAACACAACTAGCAACTATTTTCTATTCCAAGACCAAAGTCCTCACAAACTTTTATTCTCCACAAACTCGTGTTGTCTTCTCTATCTCATGTTTTTCCCAATGATAACAATGAGAAATCATGCAATAATAATCTATCCACTCTGCTCTAAAGCCCATGACCTTACTTCCTAACCATTTAAAAATAACATAACTAAACTTTATTGGCACACCTCCCTTACGCCTCATCATAGGCATTAAGTTCACATTTAAAATGCAGGAATATAGCTTGTGAAGGTGAAACAATGAAAAATAGGTGTAGGCAAAATGGAATTAAATATGATGTGATGAGAGACCTATTTTCCTTTATTTCATTAGGAAATGAGATCCCCACTTAATGAATTGATTATCAACCCTTAGGTGAATCAACCCAAAGTGGGAACCTTCATATTTCCTTATGACTAAAGGATGGGGATCAAGGTCAAACAACACTTTGGGGAGAAAAATAAAAAATAGTAAATCAACTCCAAAATGCAATCTAACACTTGAAACTTGAAGATTAAACTCAATATTTGTAGAACCATAAAACAAAATGAAGATCTAAGAAGAGCATAAACATGTGTACCAGTCACCAAAAGTGCTTTCTAGAAGTTGATCTGAGACTCATTTTCCCATGGGTGAATGGGTGCAAGTACAAGGGTTTCAAAAATCTTTCAGGAGCCTCTAGTGCAAATTTTTAGCTTCTAATTTATCTAGGTTTCAGTGCCGAAAAGTCATAAATCCGATTTGTAGGTTAGATTCCATGATTTTACAACTTTGACATTTTTTGTAACTTTGAAAACTTTGTAAATCTTGCACTTCAAAAGGTCTTCAAGTCTTCTTCAACCTAAATATACAATCACACACACAAGAGAGAAAAATGTTTGTTTTTGGGTGAATGCGGTTTGCCTTGGTCAAACCCCATTTTGGTAATCAAACCTTGAATTGAAATAATGAATGAAAGAGGGAATGAAGAATGAAAAAAGCTATGTTACCACTCAACAAACCCTTGCATGAAACCTTGATAATGGAGATCTTAGGAGGTCTGAAACTTTCATGAAGTGGTTGAATTGGATGTGGATCTTGACACTTTAAATTGATACTTTGAATGCTTGAATAGATCTTGAAACCTACATCACAATGTTAGCTCCAAAAACATGCATGATGCAAGAAGACTTTGACATAGTGAATAGATCTTGAATGTTGCAATAAATCTCTGATATATCTACTCTTGAATTCCTTTGATTTCCCTTGAAATGCTTAAAGATTGCTCATAAAATTCTAGAAAAATTCTAGGTGAAACTTAGTGAAATAACCTTGTATTTATAGGTAGGTATCCTTAATTTCTCAAAATTCAAATATTACAAGCCAACATTGAATTATGGATTTAAATATTTTAAAATACCACCAAAAACATAATTTAAATTTAGGTCCAAAGGTCTAGGGAGGACCCATTTTCCCATCAACGAATGGGTCCCAGGTCCCTATTCCTAGAACACACATTGCTCAATGTAAAGTGTTATGTTTAGGCATTAATTATTGTCAAGTTTCCCTTTCGTAAAAAGTAATTTAATAGGCTTGTAAATGAATTAAAGGGATAATTAAGGCCTAATTAAGATTAATTTAATTAAGAGGGCCCAAATTAGTGTGTAAATGTAAAGAGGTACATTTAACAACACTAAATTAAGGAATTATTAAGTCCAATTTTAATAGGAGGGTCCAAACAAGTGAGAAAATGTAAAGGGTTGCATTTTCCTACACTACATTTAGCCCCCACTTTAGTGAGAGGATGACCTTGCATCAAACTCACACTAAAGTAGATAATCAAGAGAGGTCTAATTGTACAATCGTTGGAAGGATAAGATGACAAAGGTAAAGGAGGGTGATCAAGCCCCCAAGATCTAAGATCTCATGGAAAAAACAACAAAGGCACAAGGAGACACATGCCTATGTTAAACATATATGTGTAACAATGACAAGATACTCAATCATACAATGTCAAAGACTCAAAGAAAAGAAAAAGGAAAAGAAGAAGGGGTGGATCAAACCTCGACTATCCAACTCAATGTGGGACACACCTCAACTATTTGTCCAAAAATGTTTACAAGTGGAACTTGTTGTCCACTATGCAAATAACAATGCATGCTCACATAGGCTAGTGAAATCCGTTGTCCACTAGGTGAGCCCCCAAGGGTGGAAAATGAGAGAATCTTATTAGGCTCCCATGCAATACCAAATTTATACCTCTAATAACTTTAATAAGGTACCACACAATATGAACTTCAAGCTTCATAAGGCTTAGCAAGTTGTGTTATGCTAAACTCTTATAAACAAACAAGGCACCACAAGCAAGCAAAGTGGGTTATGCTTGGTGGCCATGAAATAGGGTTGTAACTTCAAGCTTCATAAGGTTAGCAAGTTGTGTTATGCTAAACACTTATGAAAAAAATGAAAATAGGATAAGATATGTTCCAAGGGGTTTTACTTAGTTCATGTAAGGTCTCCTCTTAGGGAGCATCATGCCTAATGTCTCCAAGAGAGGAAAGTCGTATGCCAAGAAAGGTCACACTCTTGGAGGACATCAAACCCAATGACACCACCAAGAAGAAAACAAATCATAAGTAAGAAGATCACACTATGAAACATAAGGATATAGTCCAAAATCTCCAAAATTATAATGCCAATGTATGCCCCCACTTTAAAGAAATTGCTAACATCATGTTGTGAGCAATTACTTTAAAGTAGAAAATGTGAAATGCTAACAATAAAGAAGACATGAGAGCTTATTTGGAAATCTCTATGTCAAGCATATGTTTCCAAAAGAAGCTACATCATGAAAAATGGGTTGCCCCCAAAATGAAATCCCAAAATCACACATAAGGGATCCAGGGATTTGGGGTCATCATGTGTCTTTGCTACAATGATATTATAGAGCTCAGAAACATCATCATTCCCAAAATAACTCATAGAACTTGAAGAATGACACACACAGAGTGTAAACAAAGAAAAAGCCTTTTGGGTCAACATGGAAGAGACCTAAATGTCTCAACGTCTTGTGTTATCCCCAAAAGGAAAACTCAATACAAAAGAAAATGATAAATGTTTACGACGTATAGAAGAATGTAGGTACAAATACAGGAATTCACTTGAAGACACATCAAATAGGATGATATGGGGGATCACATTACTCACATGCAATCACATAAAAAACATGAAAAAGAAAATAAAAACAAGACTATTAAAGCACATGCGAGTCAACCTATAGCAGGTCGTTTGCATCCCAATCTTGTTCATCATATGCGGAAGGAAGAAAACTAGCCAAAGGGACAACATCAAGCACCATACTAGGATAAGGCTATCTAAACTCCTTTCCTCCACTAAGTGTAGGACAAGGATGAGCTGAGATAAGTGGTGAAAATGAGCTCCTTGCAATATAGAAGATGATTTGCAATGAATGTAAAACATGCAATAGTGAGTATGCTATGATTCTACAACTATCACATGGCAAGGAGAAAATTTCATGCATTTTAGTCAAGTTGGTTTCTTTTCAAATTTTCTTAATAGTTCTTGTAAATCATGACAATCATCGATATGATGTCCAAATATTCTATGATATGCACAATATGGTCCATTTTGATCACTTTGCTTTTATGTTAATTTTTCAAGTTTAGGTGGTAACTTGATTAATCTGGAATGTAAAAGAGTGTAAAAATCATTCTCAATCTTGGATATCTTCAATAGGCCATCTAAGTATGCAAAAGGATCATGCTTCTTTTTTTTCTTGGTTTTATAATGCTTATGCACTTTCTTCTTTGTTTTGATAATTGATTGACTACAAGATGAAAGATGAATAGGATTATTATGATGGTCATCAATTTCAGCTTCTAACATCAACTCTTTTCCTTTACAAGGGAGGAATGTGTTAGGGGATATAGGGTTATCAATGATTGTCTCTTGTTTTGTCACATTACTTCCACAAGTGAAAGAGGTATTTAAGGGTGATTGAAGGTGGGGAAAAGTAATGTTAGTAAATGTATCTATGATCTCATCCTCTTGAGCTAAGATGTCTTCAGAAGAGTCGCAAATAGAATTCTCATGACATTCAATGTTTGATTCTTCTAAAACCACAACACTTTCATCACAAGGAAGGGGAATGTTGGGAGAAGGATCTTTATAGTTGTCAAGATTATCGATAGTTTCTTTTTCTTGCATTAAAAAATTGTCACAAGTGGGATAGAGACTAGGCAAGGTGTTGTTAAGATATTTGTTAATGATTTCATCCTCTTGCACTAAGAGACTCTCCTAGCTAGGATAATTGTTGGAAGAATGAACACTATTCTTGTTATTGAAATTTTTCTTAGCAAACTTGTGAAGGAAGGATGCAAAAATTTTGTAATGTTTAGATTAAAGCAAGATAACTTTTTGATTATGCTATACAAAAATACCTGAAAATGATGTATTTTAGATGCAATTTTGAATTCAAACAATGCACTAAATTTGACAATTTATGCTTAATATGAACAATTCCAGATAACAAAAATTCTGGAAACTGAAACTGCAGACTAAATACAGAAACACAGAAGGCAGAAATAGTAGTTTTAATGTTCATAAATTCAAAAAAATCCTTGATTAGGGACTCATTTGCACATGGGAAAATGGGTCTCACTTTAGGGTTTTTAAAAACTAATTTACAAGTTTCTAAGATGATTTCTATGGTTTTCATATTTTGGTTTCGAATAGTAAGTTGCAGTTTCAGATTTATGTAAAATGAGGTGTAAATGCAAGTGCAAAATAGCTAAATGGAAAGCCAAGAAGATGTAATTTGAGATGTAATTTTGATTCAATTTTCATATGTAATTGATTGATTATGCAATATTATGTAAACACTATATAAAATGACTGATATTTTTGAATTTTTCAGATTTAAAGGATGCAAAAATGCAAACCTAAAACCCTAAATGAGATGCCAATCAATGCAAATGAATACAAAACCTAGGTCTAGGGTTGAAAATGGACTCCAAATCAGCAAGTTAAGATGCTCAAATGTTGGGTTCACCAAAATGAAACAACAAAAAATAGGTGTAGTTAAAATGGAATTAAAATATGATGTGATGAGAGACCTATTTTCCTTTATTTCATTAGGAAATGAGATCCCCACAATGAATTGATTATCAACCCTTAGGTGAATCAACCCAAAATGAGAACCTTTAGATTTCCTTATGACTAAAGGACAAGGGTCAAGGTCAAAAAACACTTTGGGGAGAAAAACTAAAAGTAGCAAATCAAATCCAAAATGCAATCTAACACTTGAAACTTGAAGATTAAACTCAATATTTGTAGAACCAGAAAACAAAATGCAAATCTGAGAAGGGTAGAAACATGTGTACCAGTCACCAAAAATGCTTTTTGGAAGCTGATCTAAGACTCATTTTCCCATGGGAAAATGGGTCCAAGTATAGGGGTTTCAACAATATTTTGGGAGCCTCTAGTGCAGATTTGTAGCTTCTGATTTATCCAAGTTTTAGTGTTGGAAAGTTAGAAATCCGATCTGTAGGTTAGATTTCGTGATTTTACAACAACTTTGACAACTTTGAAAACTTTGAAAACTTTGTAAATCTTGCACTTCAAAAGGTCTTCAAGTCTTCTTCAACTTAAATCTACAATCACACACACAAGAGAGAAAAATGTTTGTTTTTGGGTGAATGGGGGTTTACCTTTGTCAAACCCCATTTTGGTAATTAAACCTTGAATTGAAATAATGAATGAAAGAGGGAATGAAGAATGAACAAAGCTATGTTACCACTCAACAAACCCTTGCATGAAACCTTGATAATGGAGATCTTAGGAGGTTTGCAACTTGCATGAAGTGGCGGAATTGGATGTGGATCTTGACACTTGAAATTGATACTTTGAATGCTTGAATAGATCTTGAAACCTACATCACAATGTTAGCTCCAAAAACATGCATGATGCAAGAATACTTTGAAATGATGAATATATCTTGAATTCTGCAATAAATATATGATATATCTACTCTTGAATTCCTTTGATTTCTCTTGAAATGCTTGAACAATGCTCATAAAATTATAGAAAAATGCTAGGTGAAACTTAGTGAAATAACCTTGTATTTATAGGTATGTATCCTTAATTTCTCGAAATTCAAATATCACAAGCCGACATTGAATTATAGATTTAGAGATGTTAAAATACCACTAAAAACATAATTTAAATTCATGTCCAAAGGTCTAGGGAGGACCCATTCACCCATGGGCGAATGGGTCACAGGTCCTTATTCCTAGAACACACATTGCTCAATGTAAAGTGTCATGTTTAGGCATTAATTATTGTCAGGTCTCCCCTTTGGAAAATATAATTTAATAGGCTTGTAAATGAATTAAAGGGTTAATTAAGGCCTAATTAAGCTCAATTTAATTAAGAGGGCCCAAATAAGTGTTTAAATGTAAAGAGGTACATTTAACAACACTAAATTAAGGCATTATTAAGTCCAATTTTAATAGGAGGGCCCAAACAAGTGAGAAAATGTAAAGGGCTCAACCTCTACGTGAGGTTCATGAAGTTTGAAATTTTTTAACTCCATTAACATTCATTAATTGGCATGTACAATTTCCGTAACAACCACAACTTCCTCTATTAGCCATTAGCATTAATATTATCTAATTTAATATTATATATGTATATTTATATATATACATATACATATATAATTATATTTAATCTCATATAATTATATTTAAATTCTTTAAAATAATAATCCAATAAAATTTTATAGAAATAGTTAAATCATAAAGTCGATAAGACATAATAGTGTCTTCTTTGGACTATTGCACAAGACTAAAACGAAGATCGAAAATGATTACTTCCTATCTATGACCAAATCTCACAAATATTGACTTATTGACAACATAGGGGTGAGTACTCAGAATTTGATGTAAATCCTATGTGAGTGTGTGTGTTTGACTCAATTGGAAATAACTAGTTGTTTTTCCTTGTCTATACTCTTCTCTTCGGTGATACTCTCCCTCTCCCTCTAGGAGGGTAAGAATATGATCATGCATTCAACTTAGAATGCCAATAACATTGTTAGTCCATTATTAGTCACAACATCATAATCTTGATTAAAAATAATAATCATTAAAATCGAAACACACTACATTGCATTATAATTTCATCAAAATATCAAATGACATATAATCTTCCACTATTCTCAAAAACATAGTTTTCACGTAAAATTTAAAATTAATTTGTAAATCAAAATTCAGGTTGTAGCAAAAGGCACAACTTTCAAATATAAAATAAGAAAACTCAATTTCTAGGTTATAGACATAGTTTTTTTCCAAAACAAAAATTCTTGATTGCTTGGCACCACCTATGGGGCCCCTATTGTGCATATCTCTTCAAGTAATTTAATTTTAAAAAAGGGCCCAATCAGCCCACTAAATCAAAAGTTATGACCTTCAAAATTTTGTGTAGGAAATATAAAAATTTGTTAGATGCATAAAAGAACTGAAGAGGGGAGTTACACCTATTGACCAACTTATGATGCATAGACACATCATAAGGCATATTTGATAGAATGATAATTTGGGTGCCATTTTTGGGTGGTTTTAGTTCATGGATTTCTAATTACCATTTGATGGTTTCATGTTTTATATCTCCTATATATTAGGTGCTTGAGATGAAAGTTGAGTGTAGATTTTTATAGTACTATTTAAGTTGTATTATCCAAATCTATGCTCGGTGATACTCTTATGAAGCTTGCTCTGGAAGTTTATCATAATCGTGATTTATTAAATAATATATTGATCTGCTTTGGAGTGTGGGGCTTTTCTCTCATAAATTTTTTCCCACTTACATCTATGTTATGGTATTCATTATTTATTTTCTATTTAAACATGTTTCTACTTTATGTAATTGTTAAAATATTGAATTTTTTACAACTCCTCAAAATATTAGTGTAAGAGTGTTTCTATGTACCTTGCTTCCTTTCAAAAAAGAGAAAAGGGGTAAAAATAAAATTCTCAAATGATCATAGGGAGGCCAAGAAGAGGTTCCCAACTTAGACATCATAGTGCTCAACTAAAAAATGTTGTTTGTTGCAAAACACATTAGTAAATGTAATAATCAACAAGTAACCATCAAGATTACCAGTCTCATGAGAAGGAATTTGGAACTTAAAAAGAAGAATGAAATCTCTATATGGAAATCAACAAAGAAATATTCCCAAACCCTCTTTATAAATATACCCCACACCCCCCAAAACTAAGATCGAGGTGGGAGGGAGCTATAGTTCCTGAGAATTCTAGTTGGTAGATTCATAGTGGGGATTATAGTTGTTATCTACTAACTAGAAGCCAACCTAAGGCAAATAGGGTTGGGAGGTCTTGGGTGGGTGGCAATAGTAGGGCCGAGTGGGGGGGAACTCTAGTATAGTGGGTGGCAATAGTAGAGCCCAACCCATCAACAACTATGGAACTAGGGTTCTAGCCATTTATCAACTACTTATTCAACAACTATGATATTGTAAATATGTAAAAAACTTTTTGAGAGTAATGGAGGTAGAGGGGTAGAGGGAGAAGAATGATCTTAGAGAGAAAAAAAGAAGCAAAAGAAAGAGAGAGAAGATTATAAGTGTCATCTACCTTCAAAATGGATCCAAAGAGGGCATGTTATCATTCAAATCATATTTGTTAGCAAGAAAATTCATTGAGTTAGGGTTTTAAGTGTCAAAAAGGGGAAATAAAACATGTTTAATTTATTTTATCAATTAAGGATTCCTCCATGATTGTATTGATTTTGGTCCGATCATATTTTTGGCCAAATGTATATAAGACTATAAGGTCATAAAAGTGGGTATAAGATGAAGTTAATGTTGGATCTTGACAACTAGTGGTGAGAAAGGCTTAGACAACTAATTAAGTGCAATCAATTACTATATTATATATATGAAAACTAAAGTGAACACAATAAATCATTTTGTAAATACTAAAAAATGTCCTAAGCATGTGAACACCATTTTCCACATCAATTCCCCTTCTTTCCTACATAATTAAATTTTATTATTATTTAATTATTGCCTAAAGTCATATTCTTCTATTAATTAAATAATTTTAATTATTTAATTAATTTATTTTCTTTTGATTAATTAAATAATAATATTTATTTAATTACGTCACTAATTAATCCTTTCTCTCTATAATTAAATAAATTCTTATTTATTTAATTATTTACCTTCATTTTCATTCTATAGTTAAATAATTATTTAATTATTCATTAGCCTTTTCTTCTATAATTTAATTATTCATTAGCCTCTTCTTATTTATTTAATTATTATCCACTTTTCCCTCCACTAGTAAATAATTATTTTAATTATTTACTATTTTTTCCTTTTCCTCTACTTTTAATTAAATATTTATTTTAATTAAAAGTCAACTTTTCCCTTTTCTTCCATAATTAAATAATTGTTTTAATTATTTAATTTTCATTTTCCCTCCTAAATTAAATAATTTTATAATTATTTAATTTACTCCAGCCACCTCTTTTTCCATGCCAAGTCTTATCTCTTATCTTAATTAACCTCCACCCTTGATTAGGTTTTATTACCTTTTAATCTCCACCGTTCATCCTTAACTAAGCCCTATTTTTACCCTAACCCTATTTCCTTGCTTTTCAAAGCAATCTCATCCATTGATCTTCATCATTCAATCTTGGCCCCTCATTCAAATTTGGTTTTCTATAAAAGAGACCTATCCCTTTCATTTCAACCCTAACAACAACAACTACAACCACTATCTTTGATATTTTGTTGCCACTATCACTAGGCTTATTCTTGCATACTACAAATCCAAGGGCAAGCAAGCATATCAAACAAAATGGAGAAGAGTAATGAATGTGATTCGACCATGGTATAGGAATTGTGTTAATATTGCTTTATTATCTTATGTTTCTATATTCATTTGTGCTTCATTGTTGGACTAGGGACTCTAGGGTTTCAGTTTTATGTATTTGGTGGTTGGTACTATTGATTCATGCCTTTTCCAATGATATTACCCTATTCTACATTAGTGAACCTAACGTGAACTAACCAAATTTGAAGAAATTGAAATTTGTGAGAAATTTTGAGATTTCAAATCTGAAACGCATTTGCAAAGCAAAACGATGCATTTGTGTGATAGTGGGATGCATTCACATGATAGTGTGATGAAATCACAGTACATAATGACACATTCACTATATGGCAAGACACATTCATAGATTTTCATGCCATATTTGTGGCACAAAGAGTCACATATGTTTATTTTAGGGAAAATGATCAAAATTCTCTATTTTTGTAGTTTTTTATCATTTTTTTGGATGTTGGTTTTAATTCTCACATATTGACAAATTACTTGCATCATTTCTATCTTAATATTTTCAAAAAAAATCCATATTTAGTTGATTTTGCAGCTTTCAAATTGTGGGTTGCATATGTGAAATAGTGTGACGCATCTGCTTAAACAATCTGTTGTAGTCGCCAACTCGTTCATCACAACCATTATTTGGTTCACCACATCTTCCTGAAATAGTGAGCCGTAATTGTGACACAAAATGATGCAATTGCCTCATTTAGGTAAAGAAGGTATAAATCTATAATTTTTTATTTTCTACCTTTTTCATTCATTAGGGTAGAAGGTTTTGGTATTACTAATATTTGATTTGCAGCTTGTGGCATTCGCTAGGAGAAGATATTGCTATCTAGACTACTAATCCATGTTCTTGCAAGGTCTTATGTGTCTTTGATTTTTAAAATAGGAACATTTGGATTTGGACTTAAAAAGAACAAGTGTCTTTTCAAAATCAAACTTTCAATTTGGGTGTAAAAGGAACAAGTGTTTACATTGCTTGGTGATCTTATTTGTGTTTGGAGGTGTGTATGCTCTTCCCTCGCATTTTCATATGATCTTGGGAATCAAAATCACTCTTCAACACTGTCATTTTCACATCACACATTTCAATTTCTAAGGTTAATGAACATTGCTTATGTGACCAAATACATGTGTATGCTCTCTCCTCGCATTATCATATGATCTTGGAGATCAAAAGCATTATTTGCATCACTTTTATATAACCTTTTTTTAGAAGGGTCTACCTTTGGAGAAGTGATCACTCCAAGGGGTATGACACAAAGTGGTTTTTACCTCAAGCTGCTATATAAAATATTAAGGTGAAATCCAAGGTCTAGCTGGCGAGTACCTTGCTGACAATGTCAACCTAAAAGGGGAGTTACCCACATTTATGTGAGGTATTTACTTATAGTACCCAAGTAGGGTTGGTTAAAGACTTAAGTGGCTTATTGGGTGCTAGCAAGGCATTAAGTCCCTGAGCAATGACTAGAAACCATTATTTTAGAGGCCCACCTTATTGATTGAGTTGTTGGTTTTATTCTCAGTGCAGGGATGCATATCACGCCCTGAAGTTACTCACCATATGGCTAGCTCCCTTGAGATGAGAGAAATCCCTAGATTTGCATAAGCTACACGTAGCTTTGCGAGGAGATGGTGATTGGGTCATCCTTCTAGTCTCGGAGGCCCCTACCTATCCTCTCTCACAAAGACAAGAGTGTACACTTTTTAAGTGTTCTTATATTTTAGTCGAAGGAGATTCCAAGTTATGGGTCTGATATTGTTGCCATTGGTCTTGACCTTAGGATTAGGAAGTGTTTGAAGTGTTTTAAATTTATGATAAGACCAGTGGAAATTGGGCTAAAATTAGGCTTTGAACATACACTATTTGCATAAAATTTGGACACTCAATGACCAAAATCTATTTGTTGTGTTTTCTACCACATCTCAAAATTACCCAAGACAAAAAAACACTTGAAAACATCCAATTTGAGACCAATAGACCGTACACCACATTTGATAGATAGTACACTGCATTTGCAAATCAGTGCACCGCATCTGATAAAAATAGTCACATCTGTGAAATAGTAAATTGCATTTGTGAGTGTATAGGAGCAAATTTTCACCCCATGTGCAAATCCCCTTTTTGCCTTTATCTACCTTAGAAAACCAAGTTTAGAGGCTTAATTCCACCTAAGGCCGCTGCTTGCATCCCACTTGGCGCCAATTTTGAGCGTCGGTGGAGGTGTTTCTATCAAGGATGCCCATGCGGTGCTGCTTACGTCCCTGGCAGATTCTTGCTGCTGAACCTATACAGGTGTTACACTTCTCATTGGGAGTCAAGTTGTAATGCCCCCTTCGGCCGACCGACTCGAATATGGCCATTTCTTTCATTCCTTCTTCAAATTCACCCCTTCAACATGCATTCTAACTTCTTCTGCTCTTCTACACTCACCCCACAAGCTTCAACACACTCTTTTGCATCCACTCCAAGCATTCAAGCAACATTATTGCACCTCATTGTAGCCAAAGCAACACTCCATCACTTTTGTAGAGAAAGTTTGGGACCACGCCATTGCAGCAGAGGCTCGAGTACTCTCATATTCTCCCCCAATCAGCCTTGAGTGCTCTTGGTGGAGGTGGTATGCTTCCCTCTCCTCTCCTCTATCACTTGGTTGAGTTAGCACTTTACTATTTTGTAGTGCTTTGGTGCTCTTTACTACATTATTTTCTTTATCTTGTTCCCTTGGCTATCCGTGGAGGTGGAAACACCTAAACGGGGGTCTAACTGAGGCAAGCCCCTATACAGGCACAAAACATTTTCCTCTCTTGTTGTGTGTTGGAGCACGTGCTCTTCGAGGAATCAACTGGCAAATGAATTCCTTGGTGAGATCCTTCTGGCTCTCTTCACTCTTGCATTCTTGCTTTACAATATTAGAGAATATTTCATTTACTTAATCACATCATTTTGGCCCTTTAGTTAGTTAGCTAGGTCGTTAGCTAGTTTTTCTTGGTTTGACCTCACCTTCATCGTTGTTTGGCCATACGGACACCAGCGTGTTGCACTATCATCTAGAGACTGCGCTTTCGTCCTCAGACATAGAGCTTCCTTAGGCGTAGTGTTGGACCTAAAAACTGGCTCGCCTAGCCCCTTCCTTCATTTTGGGTCTACAGAGTGACTAAGAGGCCTCACGGTCCTCGTTACTCTTGCCTTGCATTTCCTAACACTACACTTAGCTGAGGTAAGTTAGGACAACCTCTCGTGTCTTGGCCCTCTGTGACCTGAGGTCTTGCACGTGGTGGTCCCCCTCTCTTACATTTTTGGTGAACCCGACATGAACCATTTTGGTTTCGTTCTTGCGATCCTAATAGTTCCTTTCCTCGTACTCTAGGAGCGTTGTAGGTGTGAGTGTTGTGAGGTTGTTGCCTTACAACCTAGCCTACGACCCCTAGTTAGCGTAGTTGGAAGGTTCCAAAGGTATTGCATGACGAAACCTTAATTGGGTCACTGTCTTATCTATTAACCTTTAAGGACTCTATGAAAGTGTTGTCTAGTGTGCGTGATGGCCTCCTTACACCAACCCATCCCCTCTGCGTAACCTGTGGATGGTGGTATCGGTATAAATTTCACGTCACAGGATTTGCTAATAGGTTTTAACAAAGAACCATCTCCTCTTTACATTCCTGCACGGATCAATGGAAACATTGTAGCAGGTGTTCTCGTTGATCCGACATCACAAGTGAACATAATAATAGAGGAGATTATATTGATAAACTTATTACACAAGGATGGGTACGATGCTCTAGTAAGTACCATCTGCACACATGATAGGCTTTTTGTACCCCTTTTGGGTAGTATTGTCATGTCGGTCTTAGTTGGACCTAAGTCTGAAACTTTTGTTTGACATCATCCCTGGGTCTGAACTCTTTAGGGTGAAATTGGGTATTCCTTGGTTGGCGGTGATGAACGCGGTACCCTTTGTCATGCATAAATGTCTAAAATTTATCCACAGAGGTTTCGTGCACGTAATCCATGACACCGTTTATAGACCACCGGTTGCACGTGGCAGCTACTCCTTGGACCACTCTTGGCCTGCGCCCATTGGTCCTCTTCCGCCTAGGACAAACCTTCTACACCGAACATATCAAAACTATAAGAAAGGGCATCTAAGGCAAAAAATTAGATACCCTCCCTCACCTTATGCCATTTCACATAAGGCTTGCTTAAAAATTGACGGCAATGTCGCTAAGGCACGAAAGAAGGAAGAAGATAAGCGGTCTCGCAATCCTCCTTCTTCCTCTTCTGTTGGTCAATTTGGTGCTTCCTCTTGCTTTGCTGAGGTACCATCAGGTTTTGCTCCTTGTCTGTAGGAGAATCCTATGGTGCCCGCTTGGCGAAAGCCTGAGTGTCTTGCTTTTGAACTTCTTGTTCTGCCGACGGAACCTAGACCCATTCATTATGACAGGAAGAAGATATCCCTAGGAGAGTCCTCTTTGTCTCGACCTCTGCGGGTTCCTACTACTCTTGCTCCTAAAGCAATGAAAGGAAAGAGGCCCGCTGCTGAGGCTCTTAAATTGACTCCTCCTATCGCTCCTCAGCCTGTTCCTCCTACTCCCATGCAGGAACCTGTCCCTCTACTAGAAACGGCCATGGTGGATGTTCCTATGGTTGAGCAGGAACCTTTTGTTCCTTCACAAACTTCAGACCCTAACTCCATGAGTTGCAAAAATTTCCTTATGCACAAGCGCAAGCGCTGATGAAAGGCTCTCTTGGCTAAGCAGGCTGCCTCAAAAAGGAAGGAGGGAGAAATGATCACCCCTACTTCAGGGCCTCTTGCAGCGTCTTCTTCCTCCCTTCCTTTTGCCTCCCTTTAGTCTAGTCACGTACTGATCCTGGCTTTTGTTGCGAGTACAAATGCACCTAACCCTAAATGGGTACAGGTGTTCATCGCTCCCTCGGTGGAGTGGCCCTTGTTTATGTTTGTTCTCGATATCCAACCTTTCTTGAAGCCCATGGATATGGTTAATACCTCGGTTATATCTGTTGCGGTTCTTTCCTCCCCTTCCTACACACCTCTAGCCTCATCCATGGGGAGTTCATCTCCTTCAACGAAACAGGAGGCAGAAGGTGGTCCTTCTGACAACAAAGGACGTAAGAGGAGTCTGCCTTCCTTGCAAGGTAGCCCTGCGTTGACTTGTTCTGTCTTGGTGATGGAACCAATCCCAACTTCCCCTGAGTTTTTCATCGCTCCCGAGTCATTCAGTGAGCTTAGCGGTGAACCTCAGGCATAGTCCATTCCATCCACCAAAGCTAGACATGGCGCTCTTGTGGGGTGCATGTTTAATTATGTGGATGAAGTCTCGGCCTTGTCAGCGATCTTCACAAAATCGTTGACCTTAGCTCCACAAGAGCCGGTGAAGAAGACCTTGCGAGGGCCTCTTCCTTTTCCCTTGTTGTAGGAGGGTCGAATGCTCCTCTTAACATCCCACCATTGCAGGCTTTTCCTCCTTCCCCTTATGAAGATTTAGATTGGGAAGCGAACGACCTCTTGGTTGATCAATGTTAGGAGGAAGCCCTTTTTTGATCTCGTGTGTGTGTGTGTTTTGTGATGTGTTCCCTCGTACTCGTGCTATGTGTGCCTGGATGACCCTTGTCACCCTTGTTGGTGCTTGGATACAGGCATGGTTTTTGTGTCGTAAACCTTCTTCTATTTGTGTCAACATTCTTCCATGTTTGTGCTTGACTTTCGATAAATTAGGGATGATGCAAAGCGTTGGGAGCGTTAAGGATTCTCTTCCATGTTGAACCAATTTTTTTATTTTTACTTTGTCTTCTAATGCATTCTTCACATGGCCTAATATAGTAGGGGGTTGATGACAATTCATTTATATACTATTACTATACATACATACATACATACATACATACATACATATATATATATATATATATATATATATATATTTATGAGCAGTTCTGACCCCAAAATATCAGGTACCCCTGTACCCTTTATTTGTGTTTTCCCTCTTTTGATTTGTCTTTTTCTTTCTTCTTTGCTTGAGTTGTCCCTTTCATGTGTGACAACGCCTTTCTTTAAACATCTTGATTTTCAAAAAATGCATTCGTTACCAATGAATCTTTTCTTGAAAGTATTCACAAATTATTTCTTCGGAATCGCATTCTCAACTTGGAACCCTAACAGAATGTGTTTCCTTTATCATGGGTTTGTAAAGAAAGGACTTGAAAATGTTCCTTTGAAGTGAGAACAACTTTAATCTTCCACTCATGTGGGGGCATACCCTTCCTTTCGAATTCCTTGATGAAGTGAACATCTTTCGAAAGGATCCCTTGATGATGGATAAGAAATTAAATCAAAGTTAGAAGCCACAAGCCAAAAAGCATTATGACTAAGTCAATATCTAAAGTGCTACATGGAGAGCCAAGCTATGAGAATACCCAACAATGAATTTGTCTTCAAATGATATGCAAAGAGATAGGCGCGTGGAGAATAGGTGGCACCATGGTGAGAAACTTGTAAACATTTGAAGTCTATTTTGAGTCTTTTTACCAATGCATAAGGCAGTGATTAAACATGTGAATTAGTCAAATTGCAAGCTGGCTAGGTTAAGTCAATTTGGGAAACATTTAGCCTTACTTTTCTAAGTTAAACACTTTGTTGTCATACTAGGAAGGGCGACTCTTTCTCAACTCATATAGCTAGCTATACACATGTTAATGAATCTCTGTGTTAGATCTGCCACCTCTTATTTAGTTAGATGAGTCGTTATAATTGCAAAAGAAGCTGGCAGAAATGATAGCTTGTTTGTAACCTTTGGAAGCTCATATATATATATGTATATATATATGTATATATATATATATATATGTATATATATATGTATATATATATATATATATATGTATATATACATCTACATATACATATACATGCATATATATATATATATGTGTGTGTGTGTGTGTACACATTAATATCCATATATGCATTTGCTATCTTTATATATATAATAGTATATATATTATAATACTATTATTATAATATATATATATATATTATAATACTATTATTATAATATATATATATATATATATTATATATATTCATTCACATAAAAACATTCTTTGTTATTTAAATATGTTCACAACTATATATAATAGGATACATATTGTAAGGGGGAAATAAGCATAAGGAAAACAACAATGAATTAAACCAAATTAATTCAAAACAAGATCAAATCCCAAACCATACTCATGAAATGAAATTATAAAACAATGAAATCAATCAAGCAATGCAATCATAAAGAGAACATGAATTGAATTCATGAATTACAACATTACCATCCCATGTTGAAGTGTAATTTGTATTGATGTTGGATCGTTTGGATCAGTACGAAGCCTCCATTATTGTTGCAAAAAGCTTCAACAAGTGCGTTAATAGTGATCAAAGATGTAAATATGATAAATGTGCCTCAATGGTTATTTTGGCATAACCACTCCCCAAATTCTCTAGATTCCTCGATCATTTTTTAGAAGAATGAAGGTTGTTTTATAGATTCTTAGGTTTCAGATGAACAATCGAGATTCAATAATGAAAGATTGCGATAAATGGTTGAGAACCGTTGAGAGGAAATAGATTGGTCAGTTAACTCCTTTGATTGATCCAATTAAGGATTTTAATTGGATAATTAGTGGGATTAGATTGGAATGATTGGGGGGATTGAGAAATCAAATTGAGTGGTTAGTGGGATTGGGAAATCAGATTGAGTGGTTAGTGAGATTGAGAAATAGATGGGTTAGTTAACCAATTAGAGTGAGAAATCAGTGGTCATGATTTACTCAATCCAAAAGGGTTGAGGATAATTAATTAATTAATATTGGAGATGAACGTGCAAATTGCTTTTAACTTTAACAAATAAAGATGTATTTGTTTGTTGACCATGTTGAATGATTTTAAATAATTGATTTAATTATTCAAATTTAGAGAAGGGAAAGTGGTTTAATTAAATTATTAATGATAATAATTTAATTGATTTAGATGAATAAGGTATTTTAGTGACATAATTAAATAATTGATGTTTATTTAATTAATCAAGAGGAATAAGGTTAAATTAGATGATGACATGGTGAATTAATTAAATAATTAAAGATTATTCAATTCATAGAGAAAAATAGGGTTAATGATGTAAATGATGTTAAAAAGGGGAATAATGATGTTAATGAGATGAAATTCAATAGTGATAGTGAAAGTGATTTTGATAATGGAAAAATGCATTAGGATATGGGATATGTGTTAGGCCATTTTTACATGTCTACATTTTGCCCCTCTTTGAGACAAAGTACTGGTTACATTATTTCAAAGAATTTGATGTTCAGATCAAGATCTAAAAAATTTAATATGCCCCAGCAGCCAACGAAAAGATAATACGACATTGGGCTACCCCCCTGAGAGGTTGGCCAAAAAAATTACTTTTCAGGTCAGGCTTGTAACAAGGTTTTGTTGTAGTTTAGATGCATAGAGAATGAAAAATTAGGCTAGATAGGGCTCGCGTTTATGGTTTCAGATGTTCCAGTGTGCTCAAAATTTAAACGTAAGAGGGTTTCCAAGGTAAAAATTAGGGTTTGGGGGGGTTAAAATAGGAAATTAGGGTTAATTTTTCCTCATTTGCACTCTGAGCCTTAGGAAATTCTTGCCTCTAGAGATCTTGCTACTATGATTATCGATTTGTGATGGCAAGGATTCTGAGTGCCCCACACTGAGCAGATACAATTCATTCATTCAGGAGGCTAGTTGGCACAGGCATTGTGGTACGTACCCCTTCCTTTCTTATTTTCATCATTTCCCATTTGTGTAATTAATACTCAAACTTTATTTTAATGATAGCGATAATTTCATGATTTTCACGCTATTGTTTCAATTTGACCACTAGTGTAGTTTGTAGTTTTACTATTATCGTACAATGTCCAGGATATAGCATAATTTGACTACTAGTGTAGAAACAGTTTGCTATTATTGACTGCTTTTGTAAAAAGTACTCGCTAATGTAAAAACCACACACTATCATTCTAGGTGACCGCTATCGTTTAAACTAGCTACTAGTGTAAAAATTAGTCGCTATCGTAGAATTTATCTGCTAGCGTAGAAACAAATCGCTATTATAGTAAACAGGGTTGCTTTTGTAAAAACATGTTGCTATCATCCAAAAAGGATCACTATTGTCAAAATTGAATGATTTAGATAGTTTGTGTGCAGTTTTAAGTTCGTAATTTAATTTTCTAACAAATTCTTGACGTTGTGGGTTGAATTTTTGCAAGCAGTTCTCAAACTGCTATATTCTTGAGAGCGATGGTTGTGACACCTATTTGATTTGATTGTCGGGTTTTAGGAGGTTGAGCGAGACTTCCTTGATACTATTGGATTGTGATATATCTGTGTGGATGTGAAAATCTGCAAATGGGTAAAACTCTAAACAATACATTAGCATGATTAGTGTTTTAAAACAAAACAAACCTTCAACATCCCTATGAAATAATACATCATGCTTCAAAATGCAAACAAATGACAAGATAACTAAAGCATATAAAACATGAAGTAAATCCTATCCCATAGTGGATTGGTGCTTCTATGGAAAGAAGCCCTTTCCCAATCCTTGATAAGCCAATGATGAAGATGCAATGCTAAGATAGTGGACAAAATTAGCTCTCAATGTGAAGAGAGTAACTTTGCATGAAAATGTAGATGATTGTGGATGATCAAAATGAAGGATAGCCTCTCCATTTATAGAAGATTTTGATGAGAGAAGAGGCAAGAGGGATGAATGTGGGACTAACTTTCAACCAATGGCAAGGTGCCACTTGCCAAGAGATGGATGGGTGGAGGATGTGCAAGTTTTGATGAATGTGCCAATAAATGACATTAGGTGGCCTTTTCAAATTTGAAATTTGGCTTGTTGGAGGGAGAAGAAGGGGTCTTAAATGCCAAGTGGGGGACATGTAAGAGACAATGTAAGAGGATTTAATGCTATGTTGGAGGACAAGACATGTGAGAGGGAAATTTGAAATGAGGGAATATTCCACTTTTATGCCATGTTGACAAAAAATGAAAATTAAATAAATTAATTAAAATAATTTATTTGTGCAAGTGGGAAAAGCTAGAGGATGTGACATGGATTAGATTTAGCCTTAATCATGATTTGATTATCTTAAGTGAAGATTAGGTGATTTGACCTATTTGATTTAGATTTATGGATTAAAATAAATCAAAAGGAGATGGGAAATTATTTAGACGTAGTTAAATATATATTTTGATTTATTTAGCTAAAGGGGATGATGTTAGCGGTTTAATTAAATAAGTTTGATTTATTTAATTAAATGATGAAATTTAGAAGTTAATCAAATAAGATTGATTTATTTAATTAAAGGGGGACTTTAGGATTGATTTATGATTTAATTAAGTAAATTTGATTGATTTGATTAATAGAGGAATTAAGATGGATTAATTAAGTAGTTAATAAAGGGGTGATTTAAAGAAGAATCGAAGTTAGTTGATCAGGACATTTTTCATGTCTACAATATGTTATATGCCCAATATTAGATGTCATAGGACGATGATGATCGTACTAGTCGAGAGGTGGCATTTTGAGATGTTGTCCTTCCATCTTCTTATTGGCGAGGTGACAATTACATTGGAGGATGTTTGGAGGATTCTATGGATCCCCATTCACAATGAGCAGGTCACATATGATGTTAGGTGGGATACCCTTGCCATGTAGTGAGTACTTGGTGTGCAACAGTTGCATGTAGTGGACTTAGAGATAGACTTGTCTCCATTCATCGACAATGTTGATCCTTTATCCATGGTTCTAGCTAGATTGATTATTGGGCCTTTGATGCTCGATATCAAAGGCAAGATATTTCCTGTTAGCTAGGGCATATACATAAAGCATATGATAGAGTATGGGATGAGATATGCATGGGGATCGTGTGTTTTTGCACATTTGTATAGAGACATGCATGAGGTCGTATATCGGGGCGGCAGTGTTATCTCAACAAGCATGACACTTTTACATGTGTGGGCTTGGGAGAGGATCCTAGTGACCAAGCTCGATGGTATACTTTATCGAGATCTTGATGATCCATTTTCTTATAGGTATTCAATTTTTTTATATTATACCTGGCCCAGCAGGTTACACTATTGGAGAGGTATTTTTGATGCTATGATCAAGTTTATTTGGAGTCCATGGCTAGCCTATGAGGCCTGGCACGATGATATGGAGTATCTACCTTTTTGTAGACAAACACGGTGACTCATAGGTTGCATGGACACTATTCTTGAGAGGTACATTCTTGACAAGGTTCTTCGACAATTCAGAGAGAGACAAACATGTTTTGTCGATGATTATCATGCACACTTCAGGCGAATGGCCCAAGAGGTTAGGGTTTGGGGGCCAACAGTCTCCTCTACTATAGCAGTGGTCGAGTTTAGAGTACTTTCCCTATTTGGATGGGGATGGGCAGTGAATCTTGTAGATCCAGGTACTACATGAGATTTTGATCAGTGGTGGACACGTCGTCTTCCATTATGATTTACAAATCCTGCTAGCGTTGGGCCAGTGATGGGGCATGTTTAGAGGGTTGTTGGTGTCACCAATAGGAGAGGTAATCGATAGAGGTTTAGGATCCTAGTTGAGCAGCTTGATAGGGCTCAAGGGCAAGATGATGGGCAGGATGCTCAGCAGCATCAGGACTAGCATCATCAAGACCAATAGGCATTGCAAGGTCCTCTCCCACAAGGGGATGCAACAACCTAGATAGCATAGTTTTTAGCTAATAGAGATGCCTGAGTGATAGAGAGGTATGTCGAGATTGCTCAATGGCAAGCAGAAGAGGGATAGGTAGCTATTATTATTGCAGAGCAGGATGGTCTCTATCAAGAGAGAGATGCTTTGAGGTAGGAGTTGGCCACCGAGAGGCAACAAAGATTAGCAGCTAATATTTCATTAGCCTCCTCCATTCCCCTAGCTTAGTATTAGGCTGAGAAAGATCAGTTTATGAGGAGTGTACCTATTACCAGACCTTGTATGAGGATTTTGTTCCTAGATCTTAGAGACACTCTCGTTTCAGAGAGCCGAGCACAATCACTCATGTAGATTCAGGTGGACAGTCGGTCAGGCAACCATAATCATCTCCACAGATCATGCGACCTATGCCATCTCCTGCTCATAGTCAACATCATGATGGGGAGCAACCCCCTCTGAGGTAGGATCAACAAGGTTGATATTTTTATGATCTTATTTATTGTATCTAAGACTTTTTGTAGACATGTTATTTTGTATATACATTCATCAGTCTAGCAAGAGGCCTCGTATATATTTTTGTATATTTTGATATCATACCTGACATTTGATGATGTTCCATTTTGATGATATATATATGACATATACCATTTTTGATGCGACTTATTATGTGTTATGAGATGCTTATGGATGATTATGGATGCTTATATGTGTTGGTGGTTTATGATTATATTCTCATGCTTTTGTATTTTTTTGATGCATTTATATGATATGGATGGATGTATGATTTATGTATGTAGGCAATGGATGATGATATATGATGTATGCCATGGATGATGATATGTATTGACAAATTTTTGGATGCAAGATGCATGTGGTACTAATGATATTGTGATGAAGGATAGAGCTATTAGTTAGAAGAAGTGTTAGTATGATTAGAGATGGATAGAAAATTGATGTTGTTAGTCATTGGTGAGTTTGCTTTTGCTTTCATAGACTTCATATTTTTAGCAATCCTTATTGATGTAGCAAACATATACGATGCACCAGGTTATTGATGACCAAGGTGACATTGTATCTATTGCGTGGACTTTGACTCCGCAAACAAAGAGTATATTTTACTCATACCAGACATGCAAAAACCCTGTTAGAGTGTACAGGTGAGAAGTTCCAAAACATATCAGATTAGTTACACATAAAGGTATGAATTACCTAACATGCCACCTTTTCATGACATGCTCAAATATGTCTTCCACACATAGAACAAAGAAAGTATTCGCCATGGTAGTATCACAAAAATATCTAACAAATAGAATAAATAGAAATCGACAATCAATGCCCCATTCCTTCCTCTCTAAATCCTTATGGACATCTTTGAGAGATCTTGGGAATGTGACAATAAGAGAAATCAAAACGATAAAATCATATAAAGATAAACAATGTTGTAGTATCACTTGTCATAGTCGTTTTGATGTTTAATGATGTAACCCATTGATGATGTCTATTGTATGAATGTTTTATCCGTTAAGACTCATGTTAGGATTGTTGATAATGATTTTCAAATAAGCAGGGTAGTTTATACTTAGGCATTGTTTTAGTCTGATAGTGATCCACTTGTTTCAATATTTACTTTGGAAGTTTTGATTTGATGTTTGTTTTTCTTGTTGATTGCTTTGTCAAAGTTTGAAGGAGATGTTTGTTTATTATGAATGGAAATTTTATTTCAGGTGGGTGACAAATGGAGATAGGACTTTTGAGGTTTTCTTGAATTTTTTTTTATGTTTTTAACATTTTTGGGAGATTTAGAGACAATTAGGGGGACCTAAAGAGACTGATCTAGTGCCTCAGTGCTTCATCAATGATGGCCTTGCCTACATGACAAAACGTTGAGACATTGTAGTTTGACTGTATTGAGTGACACTATTTTTGAGCTTTTCTAACTTTTTACAAATGTTTTTGGAGTTTGATAAGATATTTGAGTGTTTTTGTTTTGGGGGACTAACCTAGGGCCTCGAGGGCTCATCAATGATGGTCTTGCCTATGGTGTACATGCAGAGGCTCGTAGTCCACTTATTTTGACTCAATGTGGCTCATCCGGGGATGACCTACAATGTTTTTGGGATTTTGATGTTTTTTATTTTTTATTTTTTTATTTTCTGGATGTTTTTTTAATTTTTGATAGTTTTCGACAGTGATCGGATGAACAAGGATCCAATCCACTACCAGTTTCAGGAGGTTTCCCCCAGTTTGGGACAAGATTACATTTATTATGGTAGATGGATTTTGATGGTGCAACAAGGTTCAACACTTGTTCAGTCATCGAGCCATGGTTGGTTGCATGTTTTATTATGAGTCAGATGGGGTGGATGCTACAGATAGTGTTGAAATATATAGATGCAAAACTTATTCAAACATAGCACTTTTTTACCAAGCTTTCACTATGGTATTGGTCCTAAAAGTGCCACAAGGTGGTTTTTACTTAAAGGACTTTTTATTTATCTTTATTGTTTTTCTTGATTTTTGATTTTTTTTACTTTTTTAGCTTATTTTCTTGGGATATTTTGATGCGCTCAAGTGTAAAACCTTTAGAGATGGTTGTTATTCAGAGGTTCGACTAAAGGTTCTCCTTCACGAGTATCCAACTGATATGCTCCAGAGCCATAACTTCTTGTTATGATAAAAGGACCTAACCAGTTTGTTTCAAACTTTCCCTTTGCATCCTGATTTAGCTAGATCTTTATTTTTTTTTCAGTACCAAGTCACCAACTTGAAAATTCATATTCTTTATCTTCTTGTTGTAACTTTGCTTAAGTCGATTCAGATAAACCTAGAGATGTTTTAACGTGCTCAAACATCTTTCATCTAGAAGTTCTAGCTCATTAAGTCTGGACACCTGATATTCCTCATTGTTGATCATATCTTTCAAGGATACTCACAGAGATGGGATCTTGAATTCGATAGGTAGGATTGCTTATGATCCATAGACCAAGGAAAAAGGTGTTGCACCCATCGATGTGCGAATGTTGGTTTGATAAGACTAGATAAGGCAGAATTTAGTTGCAAATGCCAATCATGGTCAACATCATTAACAATCTTTTTCAATATTTTCATAATGGTTTTATTGGATGCTTCAGCCTGACAGTTTCCTTGGTGATAGTATGAGGTTGAGAATTGATGTTAGATGGAGAACCTTGAATAAAGTTTGCAAACATCTTGGTTTTTAAATGGAGTTTTGTTATATGTTATGATAGTTTATGAAATTCCATACTAACAAATCAAATAATTCAAGATAAACTTGTATATTTGTTTCCCTGTGATGTAGGTTAGAGGAATAGCCTTTATCCACTTTGTAAAGTACTTAGTTATAGTTATAATGAACTTGTACCCATTGGATAAATCAAGAGATATCTTTCCTATCAGATCAAATCCCCATTATGAGAAAGGCCATGGTGTAGTTACAAGTTGTAGCTCCTGTGTTGGTGTGTGAATAAGATCACTATGTTGTTGACATTGGTGACACTTCCTTGAGTAATTAATGGATTCTTGTTCCATTAAGGGCCAATAATACCCTATTCTTAGCAACTTATTTACTAGATTAGGTCCATTAGAATGAGACCCACAAATACCTTAGTGAACTTCTTGTAAGGTAGTTTGTGCTTCGTCTGTGTTGAGACATCTGAGTAATGTACCATCTAGACTCTGACAGTATAAGGTATCTCCTAGGATGGTGGATTGGGAAGTTCTGCGAACAAAGGTTTTATTTTGATTTGTCATTAAGTTAGGAGGTATGATCCCATGTTGGATATAATCAAACGTGTCTTGGTACCAAGGTGAGTTAGGACCAACAACATCACATATAAGTTTTGATTCTGGGATATCAAATGCCAGTATAAGTAGTTTCTCCATGAGGAATTTATATTTGGGAATGTTTTGGGGAATGTCAAGGAGTGAGCCTATTATTTTCATAACATCAACTACTTTATTATTGATTTTGGGAACCTGCTCAAAGGTGATGACTACAAAGTATTACTTAAGTTGTCCATCATTCTTTTGTATGGCATGAGCTTGTCATCCTTCATTTGGTATTCATCATTTACCTACCTGATGACTAGTCAAAAGTCACCATAGACTTATAGTTCCTTTATCTTCCATTCTACATCCATCTTTAGTCCAGTGATGAGTGCTTCATATTCAAAAATGTTGTTAGTACATGGAAAGGCGATCTTGTAAGCTTTGGGTATACTATCTCTTTGAGGTGTGAGAAATAGGATACCAACCCCTGAGTCGTGTTGAGTGTGGGATCCATCGAAGTACAAGGTCCAACGGCTTGACTGAACAGCTAGAAGTATGCTTTCATATGGAAATTCTAATACTAGAGGTTGATCTTCCATTGGTTCATATGCTAACTGATCTACTATTACTTGTCCCTTTATGGATTTTATGTCAATGTATTCTCTATCAAATTCACTAAGTATCATTACCCACTTAGCGATCCTCCTTGTTAAAGTTGCCTTTGCCAATAGATATTTTAAGGAATCCATTTTTGATGTCAGCTTTACTTGCCTATTTAATATGTATTGCCTAAGTTTTTGTGTTGCAAAGACAACAAATAAACATGCTCTTTCTATAGGTGATAGTTTAATTCATATCCCACCAAGGTTTAGCTGATATGGTATGCTACTCTTTCCTTATTTTGATCATCTAGTTGTGCTAACAAAGCTCCTAAAGCTATTGTTGTTGTAGATACATATAAGATCATCGCCTTATCCTGTATTGGAGGCATTAATACTGGAGAAGTGAGCAAATAATCCTTGACGTATTGGAAAACCTTATCACACCTACCATCCCATTTGAATGTTATGTCCTTATGTAACAAATGGGTGAATGGATGGCACTTGTCTGCTAACTATGCAATGAACCTTCTAATGGACTATAGCTTACCTTGTAGACTTCGCAATCGTTTCAATGTTTTTGGAGGAGGAATTTCTAAGATAGCTTTAACCTTGGTGAGATCCACCTCGATGCCTCTTCTTGATACAATTTAACCCAACAGTTTTCCAGATGTCACACCGAATACACATTTCTTTGGATTGAGACATAGGTTGTATTCCTCTAGTCTATCAAATACCTTGGCTAGGTTAGCTAGATGATCTTTTCTTTTGATTGATTTTGCTAATATGTCATCCACATAGTCCTCCATGGTAATATGAAATATATCATGGAAAATGGTGGTCATTACTCATTGGTAGGTTGCCCCTGCATTCTTCAAACCAAATGGCATGACGTTCCAACAAAAGGTTCCCCATGCACAAGTGAAAGATTTTTTATGTTGGCCTTCGGGGGCTATCTTTATTTGATTGTATCTGAAGAAACCGTCCATAAATGATAACATTTCATGTCCCACAGTTAGGTCCACAATCATGTCGATGTTGGGTATAAGAAAGTCATCCTTAGGGAATGCCTTGTTGAGATCCCTATCATTTGTGCAGATTCGTATGCCCCCAGTGGGTTTTGATATTGGTACTAGGTTAGATACCCACTCAAGATATTTGATGGGTCTGATGAAGCCCACATCTAGCAATTTCTGAAGCTCTACTTTGACCAAGAGTGTTATTTGTGGATGCATCTTGTGTAGCTTTTTTTTTACGGGTTTAGCTCCAGGGAATACTGCTAGGTGATGCACTACTAAAGCTAGATCCAGCCCCGACATGTCTACATATATCTAGGAAAAGGTAATTTTGTGTTCATTAATGAATGTCATGAAGCTGATTTTTTCCTTTGGATCTAAGGAAGTTGCCTAATATGTTATTTTTGGTGTCTCTGTTGTGCCAACGTTGATAGGTTCAGAACCTTCAACCAAGATTGCTGATTTTTCTTGATATTCTATAATGGGGAGATTGAATCCTCAATCTTCGGGTGCCTCAGAGAGGTTTTCACCCTCAGATACGTCCTTTGCTTTTCTCTTTTCTTGATCCAATTGAGCTACATTGTGGTTTTCCCTAGGGGATATCTTTTTTATTTAAAAAAAAAACAATTTATTTTTGTGACTGGAGGACACAATCTCCCCTCCAAAATACACTCCTTGTTCAAGATCCATTATAAATCCAACTTTATGATCTCCTCGTGGTATATCAGTTCAAAGTCCCATGAACTCTACAATAGCTTCATCATTATGGAATGAGTCCAAAATAGGTTTACGATGTTGTTGGTCCCAGTCTATTAACTATGGGTAAAGCAAGGGTATTTTGTCATTGGTATCAACAAAGCTTATGGACATTGTAGATAAGGTAGAGGTAGCATGGTTACTAAGGTTTCATAGGGTATCTAGGTTATAATCACTAGAGGCACAAGAATCCCATTCATATTCATTGGAATCTATTTCAATGTTGTAATCTTCAGATGTAGGTTCAATAGTGATGGTATTTATGTTAAGGTTTCTAAACATGTTTTGGATATACAAGTAGTCATCTAGACAGTCACAGTCATCTAATGTATCAATAGTGGTAGAAGGAGCTCTTTCCTCATAAGAGGTGCTTTTGGTACTTGGGGTTATCATGTTTGATGAATCATAACCTAGTCCAAGATTCTTCTTGTACTTTTCTATGATTACTAGTTCTCTTATACCTTGTTCATGTAGACCAAGGCCACATTTTCCTGTGAACCCCATGCTTTTTGCTATCTAATATCCTTTATTATTTTGATCATTAGGAAGGGGAGGTAGTGGTTTCTCCCATCCTTCTTTGTAAATCCATGAAGATAGGTCTTCTTCAAACACTTCCTCATCTTGCATGTCTCCCCACTTAGTGAAAATGGTGGGTTTCACTTCCATTATAACAACTTTAATATGCTTGATCTCTCTTGGTCCTCTGTAAGTCTTTGGTGTTGGGGGAAGCATTCTAATTCAAAAGGTTTGATTGAAATGGTATTCTTCGCATCCCTTATCAAGTACTTGGATCTTAAGATCATATTTTAGTGGATCTGTTGATGGAGATGCAGTGGAGGATGAACATAGTGATAATGGGTCAAAATATGAAAAAGTGGAAATATATGTCATTGCTAGGTATTTGAAGAATCTTTTTGTACTTCTCCAAATTTGTGCAGTAATGAAAAGGTTCAGGGTCAACATATATAGTAACTTCCTTATCATTATGAGAAAACTTCAAGCATTGATGGAATGTTGAAGGGACTTCTTTTAAGGCATGGATCCATGGTCGTCCCAAGAGAAGGTTGTATAGTAGCTCATGATCCAATACTTGACATGTTGTCTCTACTATCGCTGGTCCTACTTGAACGGGAAGTCTGATTGTCCCTTCTGAGTTTCTTTCCATATCATCATAAGCCCTTGTAGTGATACTTTTATTTTTTTCTATTACATTATCAGAATATCCTAGTTGTTTTACTAATTTTAGGGTACAAATGTTTAAGCCCGCACTGTTATCTATCAGTACTCTCTTGACCTTGTGTTTATCAACACACACTTCTAAATAGAGAGCTTGATTGTGGAAAGATATTTGTGGAAGGTCTTTCTCAAAAAACACCAAATGATGAATGAAGGTGATGTTACCAATAATGGCTTGAAACCAATTGGCATTAAGGTCATTAGGGACTAATGTTTCAACAAGAGATTTCTCCAAGATTTCTTTATGTGCTAGTGACAATTTCAAAAGCTCAAGGATGGAGATTAATGCATGAGTTTTCTTTAATTGTTCCACAATGTTGTAGTCATTTGATGGCTTACTTGTGGCTTTTTCTTGGGGTGGGGCTCCTTGGATTGTAACTCTCCCTCTTCGTGTAATTACATTACACTCGAGATCTCTGCCTAGTATGGTTACAACATTGATGGTAAGATCGGCTTGAGAGATGTTTCCTATGAGTTCGTCATAGGCGAAGTTGGATTTATGGTAATCTTGCTCTTTACCCTTGTCATTTCCCCTAGAATGGTCAAGGATTGGATCCTTGTAGATTTTTAATTCTTTATTTCCAGGACAAGGTTCTATGTTGACCTCTCCTTTTTCTATTAAGTCTTGCACAATGTTTTTGAGCCTCGTGCAATTGTTGGTGATAAGACCCTTGATCTTGTGAAATCCACATTTGTCGTTCTCATTATACCAAGGGGGTTTTCAGTTTGACTTCTCATAGCTTATTATGTCATTAACCTTGATAAGGTTTTTTTGGACTAGTTTACGCATAATTACCTCAAGGGGTTCTCCCAATAGAGAGAATTTTCTTCAAGGTTGGTCATATTGCCTTAGCAGCCTCCTTTGATCATCCTTTTCTTGATTTGGTTGTTGGTTATTTGGTTGGTTTTTTTGTGGATACTTGAGTTAGTTGTTTGGGATGTTGTTTGGAGCATAGCTTTGTTGTGTTGTTTGAACATTATTTTATGGGCCAATGGAAGGTTGTATGTTTTGTACAACTTTAGCATCAACCACTTTGTCATTGGTTATGTTTTTGTTCTTTGCCCATATCTTTGGTTTGTCATTTGAACTAGAAGCTTGGTCCTTAAGGTTGTAGAGTTTAATTAGTCCCCTTGCGATAAGAGCTCTTTCAATGAGCAAACCTTTTTCAATAGTCTCCTCAAAGCTATTATGGGGTGATCCCACAATAGTGGTTTACAATTTTTGGCCAAATTGGACACTAAAATTATTTTTTAAAACTAAATCTTCACATTCGGGCACCTATAGCGGCTAAACCGTGAAGAATTTGAAGATGATGCAAACTAGAGTCTTGTCACATTTTGTCTGCAAATTCTAAAAATATTTTTTCAATTTTTTGGAATCAGATTCCACTTTTTCCATCTCCCACGAAAACTGGTTTTTAAAAACAACATTTTTAAAAGTGACGCACCGTATAACATAACTTTTTTTCCATGAAGGATAAATTATAATTTTTCGAATTTAGATTCGTAACTCCAATATCTAGTGCTTCCACTTGGTTAGATATTTTTTATTGAATATTTTTTCTTTAATCAAGTTTTAAAGTCAAACCAATTACAATTCACATAGCGTATAACATAACTTTTTGTATATATCAAAATTCAAAAAAAATTCTATTGGATCAAGGACTTCAATATCGGTGCACTCATATTTTTATTTTTTTTTTGATAATCTGCTATTTTTCCACATGTGTAGAACAAAGACCTTCATTTTCGATGAAAAACCTATGTTTAATAAAACTAAAATATCAAATACATAATAAAACCAAAACATATTAAAATTATATTCGTTGGATAGCTTTGAGGACTACGATTCCAGTTGGGTTTGTGAATATTACTCATTTTCATCCTCAAACCGAAAAGTGCCAAAATTCAAGTTTTTTTTTCTGTTTTAGGGGATGAGAAATAAAGGGGGTTCGAACGAACCCCTAGGGGTTCGTTCGAACCAGGGTTCATTTGAACCCCCCTTCTATAAGGGGTTTTGATGGCTTTTTTGGCTGGAAAGTATTAAGAGGGTTCGACCGAACCTAAGTTCTACCGAACCCCTAATTGGTTCAGTCGAACCAATAGGTTCGTACGAACCCCTAAAATCAATTTTTTTTCCATGCATTCATTTTTTGTGAGTTTTCCTTCCTCACTTCAATTGTAAACCATTATTGTGGCTTCACCCTATGGCATAATACAATGAGTTGGTAGTTGATGTTCGCATGTATGTTAGAGACAAAGATGTCTATGAGCTATTTCTTGGGAACGATCCATTTACATTTGTCGGGTTTGTGTCTCCATCTTTGTAGATACAAAGAAAATGACTCCCCTTGACTTTATTTAATTTTGTAGAGATCGTGGATGGCTATATCCTACTCTATGTTTTATGAAAAATGGTTTACAAATTTGTTTGATAACTCATCGAATGTCTTGATACCAAGCAATAGACAAGAGAACCACTCGATAGCAGCCTTGCTGAGACTTCATGGAAAAATCCTAATTAAATAGGTATCATTGCACTATAGATGCATGCAAGCTACTGAAAATTCTTGCACATGCTGTATTGGATCCCCTCTTCCCCTATATTTGTCAAATTTTGGTATTTCAAAGCTCTTGGGGAAAGGTATCATAGATAAGTTTTGATCAAAAGGATATGGACAAATATCCTATAGAGCATAGCTCTTCTTTGGTTTTCCAATTTGGACATCCGATATTCTTTGGTTGAGGGTTTGTAGTTGCACACTTATGTCATTAGTTGGTGCACTTTCTTGAGGATTTTGTGCATTGTAGCTTTGTTGTCTTATGAAATTTGTTTAGTCATAAATGGGATATTGTGTAGGTATGGGACCTTGATGACCATGTTGTGTGTAAGGAAGTGTAGACACGTGAAATTAACATCGTGCACCCAATTCACATTCATCCGCTCATTAAATAAATCAAACACAACAAATCCATTCATCATGTAAATCAGATCTTTAGTCCTAAGGTTATTCATTTAAATAAATCAAAGGCTCACATCATACTTTAATTAAATAAATCAAACTTTATTTAATTAAAATCTCAAAAGTCATTTCCCATCCCTTTTGATTTAAATAAATCAAAGTATTTAAATCAAATAAGTCAAAATCATCTAATCATCATTAAGCTAAGCTAATCCTGATTAAACTAACCTAACTACCCATCACATCCTCTAGATATTCCCACTTGCACAAATAAATCCATTTATTGATTTATTAAAATTAGCATTTTCACTCAACATGGAATATTCCCTCAAGTTTGAATTCAAAAACAAGTGGACATGTACATCCAACAAGTCATTTATGAGCTCTTACATGACTCTTACATGCCCCTTGCACAAGTCAAACTCAGCATTTATTTCACAATTTGAATTTGAAATTTCCCCCTCTTGGGCACATTTCCCCAATCTTGCACATCCCTCAACCACTCACAAGATGACAAGTGGCCTCTTTTCATTGGCTTGTTTTTGATCCCACATTGCTCCCTCTTGATCACTCTTAGCAATTGAAAATCTATAAATCAAAGGCTTCTTTCTTCATCAAATCCTTCACAATCTACACAACTCCACAATCTCTTGCAAAGTCACTCTCCTTGAGAACTGATTTTTCCCATCTTACTCCATCATCATCATTGGCATTATATCATTGAGCTTATCTATCAAGGATTGGGAAAGGGCTATTTTCAACAATAGCACCAATCCACTATGAAATAAAGATACTTCATGTTTTTCATATGCTTATTTAGCTTGCCTTTTTGTCATTTGTTTGCATTTGGGAAGCATTAATGTATTTTTTCATAGGGATCTTAGGTTTTCTTGTTTTGAACTGATTAACCAAGCTAATGGTGATTATTGTTTGAAGAACATTGTAGATTTAGGGTCTACAGGAAGATTGAGTCCTTGTTGTGTGTTGTAGGTATGTTGAGTTTGTGGTATACCCTGATATTGATTTTGAGGTACCCCTTGGTATTGATTATGTGGAACTCCTTGAAAGTGATTTTGAGGGATACTGTGGTATTGTATTTGAGGTAAACCCTATTGTTGTTGAATAGGAGTTTGAGTTTGGGTTTGTGGAATACCATCATGTTGTTGATTTTGAGGAATACCTTGATGATGCGTTTGGGGTACACCTTATTGTTGATTTTGAGGAGTACCTTTGTAGTGCATTTGGGGTACACTTTGTTGTTGTTGAGGAATACCTTGATGTTGTGGAATTTGATGAGTACCTTGGTAGTTTGTTTGGGGTAAGCCTTGTTATTGTGGATTTTGAAGAGTACCTTGGTAGTTCGTTTGGGGTACACCTTGTTGTTATGGATTTTGAAGAGTACCTAGGTAGTTCGTTTGGGGTACACCTTGTTGTTGTGAATTTTGAGGAGTACCTTGGTAGTTCGTTTGGGGTACACCTTGTTGTTGTGGATTTTGAGGAGTACCTTGGTAGTTCGTTTGGGGTACACCTTGTTGTTGTGGATTTTGAAGAGTACCTTGGTAGTTCATTTGGGATACACCTTGTTGTTGTGGATTTTGAGTATCTTGGTAGTTTGTTTGGGGTACACTTTGTTGTTGTGGATTTTGAAGAGTACCTTGGTAGTTCATTTTGGGTACACCTCGTTGTTGTGGATTTTGAAGAGTACCTTGGTAGTTTGTTTGAGGTACACCTTATTGTTATGGATTTTGAGGAGTACCTTGGTATTTCATTTGGGGTACACCTTGTTGTGGATTTTGAAGAGTACTTTGGTATTTTGTTTGGGGTACACCTTGTTGTTGTTGTTGAGGAATACCTTGACGATGCGTTTGGGGTATACCTTGATGTTGTGGAATTTGTTATGATTGCCCTTGTTGATATTGTGTGTTATTTGAAGGGTAATAATAAGATGTTTGTTGCGACATGTATTGTCCTTGTGATGGGATGTTACCTTGTTGATCCACTACATGTTGTGATGGTCCTATTGGAAGGCTTCCCATGTTTTGCATAGTGTCATGGGGTGGCATGTTTTGAGTTGAATTTCCTTGATATTGTTGGGCTACCCCTGCTTGCTCAATTTGTGATGGTTGCCTATACAGTGGGTTATCCATAGGTTATGGTTTAGATTGATCATTCTTTTGTGAGAATAAAGGTGGTATCTTGGGATCCACTATTGGTTTTGGTATCTGTCTAACCACCATTTGGTCTCCTATTGGAATGATATTAGGATCCTTTAGAATGCCCATGTTAAAGTCTATGTGTAGTTTAGCAGTGCCACTTTGTGCGAGTGTGGGGAAATATGAGTTTGCATTCTTCCTAAGCATTTTTTCCACAAGTTTCTATATCTTAGGATCTTGGGAGTACTCTAAGAGTTTTTCGTCAGTAAGTTCCTCCTCACTATCATATTCTTCTATGATGACGCTAGGGGGTTGGTTTTGTCTAGAAATCATGTTTTGACGTTCAAGCAATGTTTCCTCAACATTAGGTGGTTGATTTTGTGTAGCTTTAAATGTGGGTTCTTGTTGAAGAGTTGAAAGGTCATTTGGATTGTAACCCCATGATTGAGGTTCCTCATTAGTAGTAATGGTCGTTGGTGCACTAGAACTACTCTTGTTGGCTTCCATTATTTTCTTGTGTTGAGATCTAGTTGTTGTCATAAACAAGTTAAAGACCTTGGTGAATTTTGTGATCACTAATTATGAAAAGGGATGGTGTCTTATTTTTGGGATTTTTGCTAAAATGATGTATGAAGATAATGTGTGAAAACTTTTTGGTCAAAGGTTGTTGTTGGTTCGCTATGGATTATATGTTTAATGCTCAATACTAGAGTATGAGTGATTTTGTTGGATGTTTTGATATGACACTAATCTTTAGGACACAAGGTGTACAAGACTTGGATTGATATTTTACTCTGATTTTTAGAGGATATGTTGATACTCTACTTGAACTAGCTTTCAGGTGTCAAGCAAAGGTTGATGTTAATATCCTAGAAAATGATAACAAGAGGATAATCCAAGTTGTTATGTTTGATTTGTGGCTAAAAACCAAGGTTGATGTTTTGATTTGTTGATGGGTATGGAAAGATGATGATATGATTTGTTGTAGGTATGATTGTTTATGTTTCAAAGGATGATGGATTAACCAGTTTTGGATAAATTTTGATTTGCACTAGAAAACAGGATAATAACGATCTCTATTCAAGACAGTAGTAGCAATTTTTTGCACAATAGCGATTGCTTTTTTAGAACGACTACAACAATTTTGGCAAAAAAGGCCTTTGTTTAAAATGGTGACTGGTGAAACTGTAGACACATAAAATTGACCTAGGCCCGCAAACTCCATTTTCTCTGCATTTCTTCTTAACATAATTAAAATATTTAATTATGTCCTATAGTCCAAATTCGACTATTAATTAAATAATTCTTAATTATTTAATTAATTCATATCTTTTATTCCTCTTGACTATTTAAATAAATAAATTATATCTATTTTATTTAAATACGTCACTAATTTCTTATGTCCCTTTATAATTAAGTAAATTTCTAAATTTATTTAATTATTATTGCCTATCTATGTCTTCCTGATTATTTAAATAAATAAACTTTATTTATTTATTTAAATATATCATTAACTTCTAATGTATTCTTATAATTAAATAAATTCCTATAATTTATTTAATTATTGTCCACCTTGGCCTTTTCTAATTTTAAATAAAATCATTTATTTAAAATTGTTCACTTTCTATTTTTCCCACCAAGTAAATAATTTGAAATAACTATTTACTGTCACATGGTCCCACCACTTTTGAATTAAATTAATTTTTAATTCAAAATGTCAACCCAGTCTTTAAATCAAATAATTTCAAATTATTATTTGATTCTCCAGTAATTTTGTTTTTCATGCCCAATATTTCCTCTTGTCACATACATTTCTATCAAATCTCAGCCCTTCATTTCAAATTTTAACCTAATGTTGCCCTAACCCTAATTGTGGGTTGTCACATTTAATTTCAGCCATTGATCTTAAGGCATCTCTCAACTTTTAATCTTGGCCATTCATCTAAAATTGGATTTTCTATTAAAAAAGGCAATTTTAGCCTCATTTGGACATCTCTTGACTTTGTGATTTCATGCTTCAGACTTAGGCTTACTTTATACTTGCAATTGTTGAGTGAATTTGTAGCTTTTGAATAGAATCCTTCAATATTTGCTTAGGGCTTTGTCATAGTCATAGGTTGCTCATAAAAAATATGAGGGCAAATATCTACTTACAACAAATGGAGAAGGTGCAATAAAGGTGATTCATAGAGGGCATGAAGACTTGGTGATATTGTTCTTTGTTTTTATGCCATTTTCTTCCATTGTTCTTCATTGTTTAGCTAGGGTTTAGTTCGTTTGTGCTTTATAATGCTAACCTGAATTTTTCCCTGAGTTACAAAAATAAAGAGGACAATAGCAGCAATTTTAGTAATGATGGTGAAAACTTGGGATGACAGTGGCAATAATCTAGAACAATAGAGGAAAAAATGAGAGTAGGAGCTCTATTCCAAATTTTCTAGTTTCTTGATAGCAGATTGTTAGATAAGTTTACAATTTTGAGATGCTTGTTTGATCTGATGTTTTGAAAATTGTGTCTGAGATTCAGCAAGTGATAAAGCACATCAAATAAAGTGTATAAACTGACCGTATGTTTCAATGATAAAAGGCCAAAATCAACCCAACTTTAAATTGGTAACATTGAAAACATTTCAAGCAATATTATCCCTAAGGTCAAATTGGCCAATGGCAACACTTTCAGGCCCACAACTTGGAAGCTCCTTCAACTTAAGGGTAGGGACACCCAAATGGATGTATACAATTAAGTCTTTCAAGAGTGGATAGATAGGGGCCTTCTAGAATGGAAGGACAACCCAAATCACCCTTTCACTGGAAAGCTACAAGTAGCTTATGGTAAGTTAGGGATTTCTATCTTAACTCAAGGGAGTTCATATGGTGAGTAAAGTGTATTCAGGGTATGATGCACATCCCTTGCATTGAACTATGTCACCAAGTAGAATATCTCAATTAATAAGGTGGGTAAACTACCATAAAGCTTTTAGTCACTGCTCAAGGGACCGATGCCTTGCGAGCGCACAACAAGCCATTTAAGGATTTAACCACTCCTACTAGGGGAACTTATACACAAAGGTACCTCCCTATTCTGAATGGAACTATCTAACAAAGGCTAATGCTAGTTAAATCTTGGCTTTTTCCTAAATCATTTATATAGCGGCTTGAGGGAAATTCCACTTTGGGTTGCCTTCAAGTTCTCCTTTTGGGATGTGTCTCTTAAGCAGGCTCAATCTAAAGGTAATGATGAAAAAAATGATTGCAAAACCCAAAGTTCTTTTTGTCACCCAAGATCTTCCAAAGATGCACGGGGATAGGATACACACTTGGTTTACCAAACATGGTAGACAATTTATAGCAGTTTCATTTTAAGCCCAAAAGTGAAGTGTGTAAAGATAACAATTCATTTTTTAGATGCACCAATATCAAATGTTTGAGACTTCAAGCAAGAAATGGCATAAACAATTTTATTGCAATCAAAAAAGATGAATTGTTCATTTTTATAACACCAAATGAAAATGAGTTCATTTTAAAAGCACCCAATGAAAATGTGTTCATTTCAAGTTGTCTTTTCTTCATTTTTAAATACACCAAAATGAAAATGTGAGATTTGTAGGATCAATTTTAGGAGCACCAAAACAAGATGTGAGATTTGTAGGTTCAATTTTAGGAGCACCAAAATGAAATTTTTTAACCAAGAATGCTTTGAAAGTTTGAAAGGCCTTGGACCGTTCATCAACTCTACAAGAAAAATGTTAGTTGTTCACATGAAAACACGCCATAATCATGCAAGGGTTGCACCAACAATGTTAGAAAACCTCACAAGCACAACAAAAAACCAGTGGTTAGGGTTAGGTAGATCGAAAACTCCAAAAACACTTTGTAGATTGAAGCATAACAGTAGCAGATATGTTTAGTACAATAGCGGCCTTTTCAATGGAACAATCGGGGCGATGTCAAATGATAGCAGTACAAAAAAGTAGGAAAGCAGACCTGTTTAAGATGAAAGTGGCCATGTGAATGTTAATTTCTTCAACAACCTGCAACACAAACAAATAGTAGCTGCCTTTTTGACAATAACGATTGACTTTAGGATGATAAAGGTCAAATTAGGGTGACCACAGTAAAACTGTAGAGACTACCACGTTCAGATTCTAGAACTTTCACATTTCAATTAGCAATAGTGTTTCCTGCAAAAGATGTTAGTGTTCTAGAACCTGTAATTGCTCAAAAAAAACTTATGAAAACATTAGTGTTAAAGACCTAGGTCCCACCGGGCGTGCCATTTGACCTAAGGGGGAAAATAAGCATAAGGAAAACAACAATGAATTAAACCAAATTAATTCAACACAAGATCAAATCCCAAACCATACTTATGAAATGAAATTATAAAAAAATGAAATCAATCGAGCAATGCAATCATAAAGAGAACATAAAATGAATTCATGAATTACAACATTACCATCCCATGTTGAAGTGTTATTCATAATGATGTTGGATCGTTTGGATCAATGTTGCAAAAAGCTTCAAACAGTGTTAATGGTGATCAAAGATGTAATGTGCTAAATGTACTTCAATGGCTATTTTGACATAACCTCTCCATAAATTCTTTAGATTCTTCAATCGTTCTTTAGAAGAAAGAAGGTTGTTTTATAGATTCTCAAGTTTTAGATGAACGATCGAGATTCAATAATGAAAGATTACGATCAACGGTTGAGAACCATTGAGAGGAAATAGATTGGTCAGTTAACTCCTCTGATTGATCCAATTAAGGATTTTAATTGGATAATAAGTGGGATTAGATTGGAATGATTTAGGGGATTGAGAAAACAGATTGAGTGGTTAGTGGGATTGGGAAATAAAATTGAGTGGTTAAAGGGATTGAGAAATAGATGGGTTAGTTAACCAATTAGAGTGAGAAATTAGTGGTCATGATTTACTCAATCCAAAAGGGGTGAGGATAATTAATTACTTGAATAATTAATTAATATTGGAGATGAACGTGCAAGTTTCTTTTGACTTTAACAAATAAAGATGTATTTGTTTGTTGACCATGTTGAATGATTTTGAATAATTGATTTAATTATTCAAATTTAGAGAAGAGAAAGTGGTTTAATTAAATTATTAATGATAACAATTTAATTGATTTAGATGAATAAGGTATATTAGTGACATAATTAAATAATTGATGTTTATTTAATTAATCAAGAGGAATAAGGTTAAATTAGATGATGACATAGTGAATTAATTAAATAATTAAATATTATTCAATTAATAGAGGAAAATAGGGTTAATGATGTAAATAACATGTTAAAAAGGGGATTAATGATGTTAATGAGATGAAATGCAATAGTGATAATGAAAGTGATGCCGATAATGGAAAAATATAGTTTAGGATATGTGATATGCATTAGATAATTTTTACATGTCTACACATATATACTTATATATACATGTATTAATATGTATGTATAGGTGTGTACTTAAATGTACCCATATATATATATCATTATTTCTAACATTAAAATATATACATATATTTATGAAGAAGAACATATACTCATAAGACACACAATTCAACCAAAGAAATAATTGTATAATCAAAGATCAAAACCAAGACCAATCCAAGACAACTAGCAATCTTTCTAATTTATCCAAGACTTCAATTGAAGTTTACTTACCAAATCCCAATATAACTTGACTAAACCCAACTAAATTGTGAATGTGTGTATGCTCAGTTGGGCTCATTAAGAGTTACCATACCAATTCTTCTCCTGAGTGATACTTCCCCTCTCTTTCGGAGGTTCAAACCTGTTCCTGCATTCAACTTAGTACAATAGTTAGTCGTTATTATGAAATCCACTTGCATCATAAATCATTTGTATCATCCAAGCATTAAAGTAATCATATTGCAATTCATATTTATTCATTACATTTTCTATCAATATAAAACATAATCATACCTTCAAAAGCAATAACATCTTAATACATATTTCAATATTTTTCACTATTGAACATATTAAAGTTTTGATTAACATTTATCATCATATTTACTTACAAGGTAAAAGTAACCCAGTAACTAAGAGACAGGGTGTAACACAATCCCTCCTCATTTTGACTAACTCCATGCTAACATCCATTCCCTCCACACTAACATTTCTTCTATTCCCATCTTGATGGAGTCTTGTGACACACAAAAATATCCTACATACATAATCATGTTAAAAGAGTCATATACATTATCACAAGCATATTAGGTCATCCATATTGCATCAAAAAATACACAAACATAGATAACATCCCATCATAAAGAATCATGCATACATCTATATAGGCATTACATGTCATAACCATATAGTACCATCTTGCATCCATAAACCGTTAGCATACATCTCATTGCATACATATCAAATTTATATTATACACATTGTTGCATTTATATCTATAATCCATATCACATCATATCATAATCATAATGCATCCATAACATCATAAAGCATGCAATACGAACAAGTGCATCCATCCATACATCACAAAATATAAGACCACATATAAGCATAAACCATACATTATACATCCATAAGATACCATAACATATAGAGTCATCTCATAATCATATAAATACATAACATCATAAGCATCGCAATCCATCACATCGACATATGCATACAACATAAACATAAAACATATAGTCACTACCAAAATCATGTATCTCATACAAATATATATATATATATATATAATGGTGTCATAGTACAATATCATGATGTCTCTCAAAATGGAGCTCGTTGGCTCAAAATAAAAAATATCAATGTCTAATACATATCATAAATAAAGTCTAACTAGAGCTACCCATGTCTCTTGATGGGGATGGTCTTGGTGAAGGGGGCATGTCCTGTCATGGCTGTGATATTGAAGCCCCATATCTTGATCATGATGGCCAATGATAAGGAGAAGGCCTAGGGTGGGAGACACTCGCACTGCTCTGAGATCGACAAGAGTGTGACCTGCTATGACTTTGTGTATAGCTTGGTGCCCTCTCTATCGATGGTTCCTAGTGCTCATGAAGGTCTCTATAATATCAAGCCTCCTTCCTTGCTTGAAAGAGTTGTTGACCTAGCTCAGCCATGGGCCCACTAATAGTAGAAATAAACTCTAGGCACCACTGATCGACCCTATGTGACCTAATAACTTCCATATCCCTCTCAATGGTCATCCTATCCACCTTGGCCTGTAAGACATATATCTGTACATGTGCAGCTTAGAGTCATGCCTGTAAATCAATAATGTGTGGGTCCACAAGCCTGTCTCCCTCCATCTCCTACATGGCCTCCAAAATTGACACATCCTGAAACCCCTCACCCAAGCCCTCCCCCACCATGATCTCCCGAGTTGCTCTCTCCTCCCCCATCTCCTCCTCGCCCACTCCTAGACCCTACTGCTCTACATCCTACATAAGAATCTCCTACTCTACCTCCTGCATGGGTCCCTCCTACTCGAACTCAACCCTTGGAACCTCTTGCTTAGCCTCCTCCTTGATAGGTGAAAGTTGTTTGTCGGCTCTCTACCCTCTGTTCCTCCTCTGCCTGACCCTTCCTCCCCTATCTCCCCTAGCTCTGTCTCCACCATCATCACCCCTACATCTTATATTGCCATCTCTCCCCCATCCTCTGTCTTGAAACCTACTTCATGGACCTCTACCCCTCTGCTCCACCAGGGTAGGCTGATCTGGATCTGTCAAGGGAATCTAGGCCTATGCTTAGCCCACCATGTGTCATACTTGGGCATCATGCCTGCATCAATGACATTTACACTGGAACCCCACTGAATAGGTTGCAACACATCAATATTTTTCTCTGTTGTAACCATGATGATCATCTATCCCCACTGTATGATCTCCCAGGAGGACCTAGAAAACTCGATGGTACCAACAGGAACTCCCTACCGCTCCTCGAACCGCCTAAGTACCCACTCTAGAAGATATTGCTCGATGATGTGTTGGGACTATACGGTCCTCCCAATTAGGTAACGCGCCTGATGACAATAGGGAAAATACTCCCCATTGTCCTCCCATGGCAGACATTGGCGATAGGGTCTCCAAGTAAAACCAACAAGAAGGTCAATGGCGTGACACCAATACCCGACATCATTGACTCTGGTTTGCATGACCACTCGTCCATGTTGTGTTATGGAGACAAATTAGACTTAGACACAAAATATTCATATTACTTTATTAAATAATTTGCTACACTTATATTTAAATAATGGTTACAAACATTTATTAAATGCTGGAAATGATCAGTTATAATATTTAATGAAAGACAACTACATTTAGTTATTGTAACCGCCCAAAAGAAAATGTGTTATTGGTTACATGAGACAAAACCAATCGCCACACTTCATTTGTAATTAATGGGATATGCGTGGGAACATATTCCAATACTCAGATCAAAGTTTTGAGGGCAGCAGGGCATGAAAAATGTTAAACATAAATTTACAGTTATGTGGCTGGAAAAATATAGTAAGTGTCGCAGGTACCTGCAACAAAGGCTATGTAAAAACAACAGTGTTAAAACATGATGAAAAATATTGTTGCATGTTGCAGATGTTACTATATTTCTTTGTAAAGGTTTTTGTTGGAAGTTTAATATATATTGGACCCTCTTGTTGGTGGATGTAGCCCAACTTTGGGTGAACCATGTTAAATCTTGGTGTTCTTCTTTTGCTGTCCATAATTTGTGTATTTTATTTCTCCGTTTTATTGTTCAAATATGCATTTAACCAATATTTATCTACCTCCTAACCCTAACAAGTGGTATCAGAGTGAGTTGTGTTCAATTATCCTCTGCAAGAAGGCCTCACAGTTGAGTGGGAGTCTCACGGTTGAGTGGGAGTTATGGCAGATGAGGGTAAGTTGAAGGTAGACAAATTTAATGGGAAAAACTATGAATTATGGAAGATGCAGATGGAGGACTATCTTTATCAAAAGGATTTATGGTGGCCATTGGAAGGGAAAGCCAAGAAACAATCAACAATGTCTGATGAGGATTGAGATATTTTGGATAGAAAGGCACTTGGTAGTATTCATTTGTGCCTGGCACAGTCAGTGGCATTTAATATTTCAACAACAAAGACAATGGTAGATTTGATGCAGACCCTAGAAAAATTATATGAAAATCCTTCAGCTTCAAACAAGGTATTTCTTATGAAGTGTTTATTTAATATGAAAATGGTAGAATGTGGGTCAATTGTTGATCATTTAAATGAGTTTAATACGGTTACCAGTATATTAACTTCTATAAATGTAAACTTTGATGAAGAAGTTAGGGCTCTTTTGATTATGTGTTCTTTGCTTGGAAGTTGGAACAACTTGGTAATGCCGGTTAGTAATTATGTTTCTAGTTCAAATACACTGAAATTTGATGATGTTGTTGGTGTGATTTTAAGCAAGAAAATTTGTAGAAAAAGCTCAGGTGGTTCATCCACATTAGGCAGTGTTTTGAATGCATAAAGTAGGGGCAAAACAAAGGAGAGGGGAAAGAATTTTGGAGGTCATGGGAAGTCATGAGGAAAATCAGAGGACAAGAGGTCCCAATCCAGAGAGAAGAAGGATTGTTGGTACTGTGGTAAGCCGAGTCATTTAAAGAAAGATTGTTGGTGTCAAAAAAATAAAGGAGACAAAAAGGAAGGTAGTAGAGAGGAAAATGTGGTAAGTAATAAATTTGATGAGGATGCTTTGATTCTTTCCATTGATAATGCTAATGATTCTTGGGTGTTAGATTCAGTGGCTTCATTTCATGCTATGCCCCATAGAAGTTATTTTCTTGATTATGTCCAAGGGGATTTTGGGTTGGTTTATTTGGGAGATAATGAACCTTGTTAGATTGTTGGAAAGGGAAGAATCAAGATTAATTTGTAGAATGAGAATCATTGGTTACTATAAGAAGTAAGGCATGTTCCAAGGTTAAGTAAAAATTTAATTTTAGTAGGGCAACTAGATGATGAAGGTTGTGTTGTTACATTTAGATAAAAATTGGAAGGTTACAAAAGTTGCCTTAGTGGTAGCAAAAGGTGTGAAAGTAGGCACCTTATATCTTTGTACAGGTCATATTGTTCCTTCTAATTTAGTTGTTGCAAAGAAAAATCAATATTCAGGAACAGTTGTTGCAGTTTAGTATGCAAAAAATTAGATAGTTGCTATGGGTTTAGAAACAACACCATGGCATAATAGACTTGGGCATATGAGTGAAAAGGTATGAAAATACTTCATTCAATGAATGTTTTACAAGTATGAAAGTACTTCATTCAAAGAATGTTTTACAAGGTCTAAAATGTGTTAATATGGATTTCTGTGAAAGTTGTGTGTATATCAAACAAAAGAGAGTTAGTTTTCTCAAGGATGGGAAGCAAAAGAAAGATGAGAAATTGGAGCTTGTGCATACAGATGTATGGGGACCAGCTCAGGTATCTTCTCTCAGTGGCTCTCGGTATTATGTTGCATTTATAGATAATGCAACTAGGAAGGTATGAATTTATTTCCTTAGGTAGAAATCTGATGTATTTGAAACTTTTAAAAATTGGAGAAGCTTGGTTGAGAATGAGACGGGTAAAAAGTTAAAATGTCTCAAATTTGATAATGGAGGTGAGTATTGCAACAAAGAGTTTGAAGATTATTGTTCTTCTAATGAAATTCGTAGGTAGAAAATGGTTCCAAGAATTCCACAAGAAAATGAAGTGGCTGAGCGCATGAGTAGAACAATAATGGAGTGTGCACAAACTATGAGATTACATGTTGGCCTGCCTTTAAACATGCAGGCAGAAGTTGTTAATATAGTTGTTTATTTAATTAATAAAGGTCCCTCTAATCCCTTGGGTTGTGGTATTCTAGAGGAAGCATGGACAGGTAAGAAGGTGAGTTATTCTTTTCTCAAAACCTTTGGTTGTGAAACATTTGCACATGTAGATTCTAAAAATAGAACCAAGCCGAAAGCTAAGTCAAAGAAATGTATATTTGTTGGATATGGCACTGATGAATTTGGTTATAGGCTTTAGAATTTTGAAAATAAAAAAATTGTGAGAAGCAGGGATGCCATATTCAATGAGAAGGTGTTGTACAAAGATCAATTGTAACAACATGAGAAGAAAGAAAATGATTATGAAGTGTTGGATGATATTCCAAACAACAATGTTCCAGTGGTTCCTCATGCTCCGCAACAACAACAACAACAAATACCCCAAACTCTAGTGAATGTTAGACAATCTTCAAGTATAAGTAGACCTCCAAAAAAAATTCTCCCTTTTTGTATTATATTTTATTAACTGATGGTGGTGAACTAGTATGTTATGATGAAGCTATGCAAGTGGATGCCAAGGTTCAATATGAGCATGAAATGGAAGAAGAAATGGACTCTTTGCTGAAAAATAAGACTTGGGAATTATGCAAGTTGCCTGTAGGTAAAAAGGCTTTACCAAACAAATGGGTTTATAGGTTGAAAGAGGAAGATGGAGGTAAGAAAAGATTTAAAGCTAGGTTAGTTGTTAAAGGATTTGCATAGAAAAAAGGCATAGATTTTGATGATATTTTTTCTCCGGTTGTTAAAATGACTTCTTTTTCATACTGTTTTAAGTATTGTGGCTTTCGAAGAATTGCATTTAGAACAACTTGATGTTAAAACAAACTTTCTTCATGGTGATTTGGAAGAGGAAATATATATGGAACATCCACAAGGATTTGAAGTCAAAGGTAAGGAGAAATTGGTTTGCAGATTGAAGAAAAGTTTATATAGCTTGAAGCAAGCACCTCATCAATGGTATATTAAATTTGATAATTTTATGGTTGAGCAAGGCTACAACCAATGCAATTTATACCATTGTGTTTATTTTAAGAGGTTAGATAATGATAGCTACATTATTTTATGTTTATATGTTGATGAAATGCTTGTAGCGGGGTCTAACATGGATCACATAAGGGAGTTAAAACAACAGTTAGGAAATTCATTTGTTATGAAGGATTTGGGGGAAGCAAAAAAAATCCTTGGTATGAAGATTACTAGAGATAGGAAAATAAGATTTTATTTTATTTTTTATTTTATCTCAGGCTGACTATATTGATAAGGTGTTGCAAAGATTTCATACGGAGAATGCAAAAGTTGTCAGCACACCTTTGCCTAGTCATGTCAAATTGATCAAGGATATGTGTCCAAAGACACAAGAGGAGGAAGAAAAAATGTCCAAGGTACCATATAATTTTGTTGTAAGCAGTTTAAAGTATGCCATGGTATGCACGAGATTGGATATTGCACATGCTATAGGAGTTGTTAGTAGGTATATGAGTAATCCTAGAGTTGAGCATTAGAATGTGATAAAAATGATTCTTAAGTATTTGAGAGGTACATCCAATAAATGTTTATGTTTTGGGGGCTCTAATATTGATTTAAAAGGCTATGTTGACTCAAATTTGGCAAGGGATGTAGATATTAGGTGGAGTACCACAGGTTATGTATTTACAGTTGGTGGGACAACAATGAGTTGGATTTCTTAGTTACAAAAGGTGGTTTCTTTATCCACCACAAAGGTAGAGTATGTAGCCGCAACAAAGGCAAGCAAAGAGATGACATGGCTACAACTTTTTATGGAAGAGTTGGGAAAATAATAGGCTAAAAGTTACCTATTTATAGATAGTTAGAGTGCTATACATCTTGCAAAGAATTCTACCTTGCACTAGAAAATAAAACACATACAACTGAGATTAAGGCTGGAAAAGATTCATACATATGACAATCCAACAAATATGTTTACGAAGGCGGTGATAAGGGAGAAGCTAAGATCCTCTTCAACTTCGATTGGCCTTTAAGGTTGAATTTAACTAGAATAGAATAACAGGGTCCAAGGTGCTTATTTCCAGTGGGAGTTGCAAGGGCAGTGGTGTTATGATCAGTCTCCAAGTGGGAGATGGCATGAAGTGGAGTCTGATTTGTCTCCAAGTGGGAGATTGTTGTGTTATGGAGACAAATCAAACTTAGACACAAAATCTTCATATTCTTTTTATTAAATAATTTGCTACTATTAAATATTTTGCTACACTTGTATTTAAATAACAATTACAAACATTTTATTAAATGCTAAAAATGTTCAGTTATAATATTTAGTGAAAGACAACTACATTTAGCTATTGTAATCGCCCAAAAGAAAACATGTTATTGGTTGCATGAGACAAAACCAATGGCCACACTTCATTTGTAATTAATGAGACATGCATGGGAACATATTCCAACACTTGGATAAGAGTTTTGAGGGCAGTAGGGTGTGAAAAATGTTAACATAAATTTATAGTTCTATGGCAAGAAAAATGCAGTAAGTGCCGTAGGTACTCGCAATAAACGCTGTGTAAAAACAATAGTGTTAAAACTTGATGGAAAATGTTGTTGCAAGTTATAGATGTTGCTACATGTCTTTGTAAAGGTTTTTTCTGGAAGTTTAATATATATTGGACCCTCTTGTTGGTGGATGTAGCCTAGTTTTGGGTGAACCACGTTAAATCTTAGTGTTCTTTTGTTGTCCATAATTTTTGTGTGTTTTATCTCTATTTTATTGTTCAAATTTGCATTTAACTAATAGATATCTACCTCCTAACCCTAACACTCCATACAAGAATACATATGGCATCCCTTCTCCAAGTTCTCCCCCAACAGGAGGTCGAAACACAACGATATGCTCCTAGGCCTCAGCCATAAGTAGTGTGGTACCATAGCTAATAGATTGTGCCCCTTTGTATGCAACATCGTGAAGTTGGAAATATAACATGGTGAGAAGGCATGGCCCCCATGCATACATAGTCCCACAAGTCATCATGTTGACCAACATATCTTCCCATCCAATTGGGAATCCATGTCCTCTACGATTAAGACACACAACACCACCAATCACACTGCACAAAACTATGATGAACCACTCATATCTCTCAGCCAACAAATCCTAGCAGATCTCGTAATCCTCTATGCTAAGCTCTAAAATGTCCTCATGCTCGAAGGACATCTAGATAGTAGCATACCCACACTCAGGATCATAGTCTACACACTCCTTGTGAATCAGAAGTCACAAAATCTACCATATGCCCTCCAGTGTCATGATGGCCTCTCTTGTAGGTAGGTGGAAGGAGTTGGTCTTATAATGCCACCTCTCAACTAGTGTAGTCAACAACCCCTTGTTAGCCCTAATCACAGGCATGAAAGTAATGTAGTATAAACTAAGGGCATGCAGTTGATCCCTCTCCTCGTCAAGCAATCAGTCTCATAATATGAATATCGAAGGTCGACTCTCTTGGGTGTAGATAGGATCATATCTCACCCGTGATCACAAGAAAGCACATTATGTCAATTGAAAACTCTAAGCAAACTTATCCAACCTCGATCACAGAAGAAATTTCATCAAAAGTTGGGGCAAAAACCTAATTAGTCAAATGTGTTGCACTATTCAAACAAATGCGACTCACTAGTCAAATGTGCCACACATTTGCATATGCGACTTACAAATATATTTGTGTCGCACTGTCAAGCACATGCATCACACAAATCACTTGCGACATGCAAACCAATGATTGCATCACATTAATACACATGTGTTACACAAATCCTCACATGTGCCTCACCTTTGCACTTGCATCATTCCAAACCATAGTTGCATTGCATAAATTATATGCGTCATATTTAGCATTTGTGAGTCAACCACATTTGATTGACTCTAACAGAAAGATATGACGCACCAGGAGCAAATGTGGCGAACCGCTCTCACTTGCAGTGAATGCGAGCACAGTTGTGACGCACAGGGTGCACCACATCTGTTTGCTCTCATTGGAGCCCTAAAATCTACCAAAAAAATGAAAAAAATCACAAGGAAAGAAAGGGGTACAAACTGCGTCCACGGAGCCCTCTGGCTGTTTGTAGGTTCGAACTTTGAATTCATGATGTGAGGTGTGTGGTACATGTGATATCTTGGAAGCAACTTTGCAATAAAGTCACTCTCAAAACTCACTATTCACTCAATTTAAAATGCACAAATGACCAATTTTACCCCCAAAATCCTATTTATACTCCCCTTAGGGTAGGATTTTTACTAGATGCATCTAATGTTGAGTCCAAACCTTAATGCAAATACTCCAGAGGTCCTGAAACTAAAATTTGTTGTTGTAAACATGTTGTGCACTATTAGATTTGCTTGTCGAAATAATTTTCAATTTTTTTGAAACTCTTTCAAAATTTGAAAAACTTTTTGAGAGGGTAGAGGTCTATCCCATCTTCACCGGGACATATTTTGTGTTGAATTTTCTTGTTTATTTTTTGATACAACATTCAAATGACTTCACATTGTATCAAAGAAGGGCAAAATGTAGACACTAAAAATATCCTAAACCTGCGAACACCATTTTCCACATCAATTCCCCTTCTTTCTTGCATAATTAAATAATTTTTGTTATTTAATTATTGCCTAAAGTCACATTCTTCTATTAATTAAATAATATTAATTATTTAATTAATTCATTTTCTTTTGATTAATTAAATAAAGTAATTATTTATTTAATTATGACACTAATTAATCCTTTTTCTCTATAATTAAATAAATTCTCATTTTTTTAATTATTTACTTTCATTTTCATTCTAGAATTAAATAATTATTGTAATTATTTAATTATTCATTAGCCTCTTATTCTATAATTAAATAAATCTTATTTATTTAATTATTATCCTCTTTTCCCTCCACTAGTAAACAATTATTTTAATTATTTACTAGTTTGTCATTTTCCTCTACTTTTAATTAAATAACTATTTTAATTAAAAGTCAACTTTTTCCTCTTCTTCCATTATTAAATAATTGTTTTAATTATTTAATTGTTCACTTTCCCTCCTAAATTAAATAATTTTATTCCAACCATCTCTTTTTCTTTTTCTGTGCCAAATCTTATCTCTTATCTCAATTAACCTCTACCCTTGTTCACTTTCCCTCCTAAATTAAATAATTTTATTCCAACCATCTCTTTTTCTGTGCCAAATCTTATCTCTTATCTCAATTAACCTCCACCTTTGATGAGGTTTTATTATCTTTTAATCTCCGCCATCCATCCTTAACTAAACCCTAATTTTGCCCTAACCCTATTTCCTTGCTTGTCAAAGCAATCTCATCCATTGATCTTCATCATTTAATCTTGACATTTCATTCAAATTTGGTTTTCTATAAAAAAAGACCCTTTCCTTTCATTTCAACCCTAACAACAATAACTATAACCACTATCTTTTATGTTTCTATGTTCATTTGTGCTTCATTGTTAAACTAAGGACTTTAGAGTTTGAGTTTTATGTATTTGGTGGTTGGTACTCTTGAGTCATACTTTTTCCCCATAATTTTACCCTATTCTACACATTTTATTTATAGAAAATATTACTTAGATATTACATTTTAATTTGTTTAAATATGAATACATCATAATAATAATATCCGATTAAAAATTAAAATGAAATAATATTAAAAAATCTCATATAGACCATCTTAACAAATTTATCTTAGTTGAGAATCACCTCCTCATTAAATTTTATAAATGATCACATAAATTTATAAATTTATATACTCACCAAATATTCTTATCTCAACTTTATTATAATACTACACAACCCTGATATAGCCTATCATCAAATCCTATAAATAATCCCTACACAACTTTATAAACTTACAATGGTTAAAACAATTAATTCAATTTTAAAACAACTTTAACTACAATTACTTGCATCTAAACACATTTAAAAGAAATCAAACTAAACCTTTCTTTAAATTTTAAAATCAATTATTTTGGAAAATGAAAAGGAGTTTATGTAAATCATTTTATTTTTAAAAATTTATATATATATATATATTAATTTAATTTTTTACTTAAAATATTAAATATGATTTTCATTCATAATATATATTATATAATTAAATTATTTAAAAAATAACATGAAAAAAGTAATAAAATAAACATTTTATTATTAAAAAACAATGTTATTTAAAATTTGACAACATATATTATAATTTAACTATTAAGAATCATTAAAAGTTATCACATCATAAAAAAAGTTTACTGATTTTTAATACTTAAAATAATAAAGACATCTCATATAAATCAAATTTAATATAACCATTCATCATCATGTCCTTATTAAAATTGTGAGAGTTAAAATCTCTTCTTATAAATAATAAAAATAATTTAATATAAGTTTTTTTGGGGTAATTTATCATAAAGTCACAACATGGCTATATTATAATTTAATCTTTCAAATACTCTTACGAGAGATATTCCACAATGACGTCAACACATAGAATATGATTAATGATATCAAGTTTCCACAATCCATATTGTTTATTGCTTCAACGATTTGTGGATTCTACATTCGATTGCATAAGAATTTTTACATCTTACATCAAATCTAGATCGTGAATTTTTGCATCAAATCCATAAATCGTTGCATCAAATCCACAAATCGTTGCAACAATATAAAAGATGGTGTATACAAGAACTAAAACACAATGGCTATATATTTTAAAAAGTAAAACAATAATTTAAAAAAAATAGAAAATAAAAAATAAAAAATAAAATAATTCTTAATTATTATGGAGTAAAATAAAATAACTCTGAATACTTATAAAGTAAAATAGAACAATTCTTGAGATATCTATACTAGATATGTATACTAGTGTAATGATAAAAAATAAGTTAAGGTAACCATCTTTAATCTTATGATATTGCTATAGGATTCAACCGTGTAGTTTCGAGTCAAACTCATTGACCCATCTTTAATCTATTAAAATCATGAAGTTTCAACAGTATAACTATATGCCAATTTTTAAATCTCAGTCACAAATCACAAAACTTAATTTTTTTTTTAATATAAATCGCCTCCTCTTTATTACCAAGTCACAAAATTTAAATATTTATATAAACCATCCATAGCCAAAACAATAACACAAAATGCTGACCATTGATAATATAACATAGTAACTCACTTAACATCTAATACAACATAACCATAGTTTCCACAAACCTTTTAAACAAACAAATTAGTCAAGGGCATATAATTTTTTATCACAGCAATTCACTTTTGGCAAATCCCCGTAGAATGTCTTCCCCTAAATTTAACCATGGTAGTTAATTTCCCCCCATTTCCATTTCCTAAACATTTAACCATGACAGTTTTATAAAAGCTACACACGGTATCCCTCATTCAACGTTAAATAAACATTTATTTATTGATGCTTATCTTAGAAATGTTGGGAAGCAGCACCCCTTACATTTCAAAAAACATCATTTCTAGGGAGGGATGCTTTTTATTCGGTCACTTGGAAGAGGTTTTGGCTAGAACACATTTTTGCTTCAAAACCCAAACCGCTAAATCCTCTCATTTCATGTTATGCGCGACACATTTCACTAATTGCAGTTAAAACCATAGCTAAAACAGACAGTTTGCTTTGGTGCACTTATTTTTGTTTGATCCAGGTGACACTTGAATGGTGTCGTATCTCTCAGATTTCTTGCTATATTTGGGGGATGTTATGATTTGACTTGGGTTATGCTCATTTTTTTTTGACTTTGGTCATAATTTTACTTTTGGGTGTGCAGAGAAGAGCTGCTGTAGCTGGTTTTTAGACTACATATACATACAATATATATTTTTGTTGTCTTTTTTCCTGTGTGGGTGATCAAGATTTTGGTGTGAAGATGAAATGGGAAAGAGTAAAGCTGAAGACTAGGACACCGAAGGAAACCCCAACTCCAGATGGGAAAAAGTCTCCAGGAAGGAAAGGTGGCACAATGGGGCCTGGCAAGAGATGGGGTCATACTTGCAACTCTGTCAAAAATGGCAAGTTTCTTTATGTTTTTGGTGGCTATGGCAAAGACAATTGCCAGACGAATGATGTTCATGTCTTCGATTCTGGTAAGATCTTGTTCTGTTCATTGTTGTTAATTTTCGACCTGTTTTATGAAGGATGTTTTATGTTTTCATAATCCTTATTTATCTGAATGTGAATGAAAGATTTGAACTCTCGTTAAAGGGGGTTATAGCGTTTCTAGTCTTTTGTTTTGGTGACATTTTACTTTTCCAAGATATGGATATGTCTTAGTGTTAACTAAGATTGAAATTCCAGTCCAAGGGGTGGTGGTGTAATGGCAATGGGGGCACTGGTATGACTAGGCAAACCTGCCTCACCACAGTTATGGACCAGCAAGATGGGGTATATTGCCGCATCATTCAGGTTTAAGTTTACAAATCCTAAAAATGTAGTCCAAACTTATTCCACCTGAGTAACATATAACTTCACCCAAACACAAGGAGGATTTTTTTTTTTTTTTTTTGATTTCTCCTATGATTTACAAAGGAAAATGGGAACTTTGATGTGAAACCAAATTGTCTGTAAAAGTGTCTCCTCTTTAGTTCTCATTTACATTTACATTTCTTTTAATAGATTGGTAAGACTTGGGTGACGTTATGGGCATGCATGTTGTTGGGGGTAAGCTAAATTGCAATCTTTTATTGGGTATAAACTTGTTTTCATTCTTCAGATTTGTAAACCCAAAAAATGCCATAATGTACCCCATAATCAGTTACATCACAGCCCCAGCAAGAAACTTGGTTGGGAGAAAAATGTACTCCATAATCATTACAATTTGTAAACTTTGGTCATACTAGAGTGTACTTCATTCTCATTACATCACAACCTCATGTACTACCCTGACCACTCCACTAGGGATTGCAAAAACCTGGGTGATGCTGGAGTGTATCCTGTCATCATTATATCACAACTCATGTACTGCCCTGACTCATACTTCATTTTATTACATAGTCCTTAAATCATATCTCATGTACCCCATAATTTGATACATCTTGACCTACCTCATGACATGTCCCTTGGAATCATGGGCTGGCTTATTGTGATAACTGGGATTTGAATGTGGGTCACACTCATAAGGATGCACCTGTTACCATTACACCACAACTCCTTGGACAATTTTCTCTTTTCTAACCGCATGTTATGTTTTCAAAATCCTTTTTAATCTGAATGTCAACTAAGCTTTGGATTCTGGTTTACCTGTTAAAATGCTTAGTCTTAACTAGTGGGTGATTTAAAAGTTGTGGCTAATCATCATGGCTTAAGCATCTGCATTTTGTTTTTGACATTTTGTGGATCCAGGCAAACAGACATGGAGCAAGCCCATGGTGAAAGGGGTCCCACCTTCTCCGAGAGACAGCCATAGCTGCACTGTTGTTGGAACAAACTTATTTGTGTTTGGTGGCACTGATGGGAAGAACCCTCTTAGGGATTTGCACATTCTTGACACTGGTGAGTTTCTAACCATGAATTTTGATAATTTTAAAAGGTTTGTAGTGCCTATTTAGTCCAATGCTAAGGGGAAAGTGCATCATTTGTATGTGGCGTATTAGTGATCTTTATAGGTGCACAAGTTTCAGGTGTTCCAAAATCTGAGTCATGGTCTATTCTAGGTTTGTTGATTGACATCACGATAGAGCAACTTCAAAGAGATGCGTTAAAAGCACAATCTATAAATTATAATGGCATAAAAGATGCCATTCTTTGCATGCTATATATTATTTCATTAATCATCTTTCTTATATTTGCAATGTCTAACAGACTAACACATATGTTGTCCTTTTGGTCAACGCCCAAATCATTGTATCTTGTATTTCTCTTTTATGTGAGCCGATTCTCTTCAAATTAGTTTCTTGAAATTTGTGATGCACAAAAACTTGAAAATGAATATTGTTGTCTTTTCCTTGTTAGCATTTCTTCAAATTAATTTATTATTGTCTCTTCATTGTCAGCCTTTCCTCATCATTGGGTTCCCTGGTCGCTATTTATTATTGCTCACTTCTGCAATTTCCCACATTGTTGTGCTCATCTTGATGAGGGATCATGAAGTATGAGCTGAAATGTCAATTTTAATAAAACTATTTAACACAGTTAAATCCAGAAAAAATCACTAATGAAATATTGGTTTTGTACTTTTTTAACATTTAATATTTATGCTATAAATTTGTGTACTTGTTTCTCTAGAAGTCTTATTGGCAGATTCCTTCTTTGGGTTCCATGCTATTTGTTGTGGTGGGCACAGTGATAGTCATCTGTTGTTTGGTTGATTCAACTTAAAACTGTATACTCAATGTGAGTGGTCATAAATAGCATTTTCTGTCCCTCTTGTCTTATTGTACCTGTGAAATAGAAGTTAATAACTAAATCCTTTAATCAGCAGGAGGTAGTGGATGCATTGATTAAAAATTTAAATGTTAATTCTTCATGATCAAGTGTTGTAATGTTTCTATATTTTGAAACTAAATTCCTTATTCTATTTATACCTTCCTCAGCCACCCAGAAACTGGAAATCTTTTTGCCAAAGGAAGTGATTAGTTTATCTATTTTTTTCATGGTCTCATTATTAAGTACAAGTATAACAACTTTCTATCAAAAGGAGTTTACATGAATGGTTTTGAAGTTTTGTACATGCACTGCTATTTAATTAGTAATTAGTAAATGCCCAGCCAAAATGATTAGTTATTTGTTCTATAATATTTTACATGTACTAGTAACTTACCATGCACAGCCTAACCAAAAACAAGATAATATGGCTTAGGGTAAAGTGCATCATTGGGGTGTGATATGTAGTGATATCGAAGTCCAAAAATTTGAACCATGGGCTATTATAGGTTTGTTCGATGACATCACTATATGGCATGTTGGAAGGGTTGCCTCAAAAGTGCAGTTGGAAGCATTGCCTCTAAAAACTACAACTGAAGCATAGTTTTGATAAATACACTATGTTTTGAGCCTGAGGGCATAAAAGTTTCCATTCTTTGTTTACTATATATTTTCTCGTTGATCATCCTGTTTATATTTGCAATGCCCAACACATACATTGTTTTTTTAGTTAAGATCCAAATCATTGTATCACAGATTTTTGTTCTGTGTGAGTTTATTCTTGTCAAATCAGTGTTTTGGAATTTGTGTTGCAGAGAGTCATGAAAATTTGTTATTGGTTTTGTATTTAAGTTTTTAACTATTCAACATTTATTCCATAAATTGTTTACTTGCTTCTCAGGAAACCTTGTTGGCATATACCTTCTCTAGTCTCTGGGTTCCATGAGGTTTGTTGTGGTGTTATATTGTGTTAGTCATCCATTGTTTGGTTGACTCAACTGAAAAAGCAAAGTCTTTATGAGCAAGCACGAAGAGCATTTTCCCTCCCTTTTGTCAAACCATACCTGTGAACTCCAAAAATAAAATGAACTCCTAGAACCAGCTGGGGGCAGTGGACACATTAATTGAATGTTGACACTTCATGATCAAGGGATTATGAAGTTACTGTGTCAATACTGCATTCCTGAGTTAACATATACTTTCCCAAACTATCCAACTGGATCCTAGTTTCAGCGAAGAATAAATTTGGACAGCAGATGGAAACTTCAAAGTTCAAACCCCCATACCAAAGGAAGTAATTAGCTTATGGGTTGTTGTCATGTTATCAGAAGTAAGGATAGCAACTTCAATCAGAAGAAGTTCACATGCATGGTTTTGAAAAAACAGTTAAATACATGGTATGCACTATTGTCTTATTAATGAAGGCCAAGAAAAAACAATCAGATATTTCTCCTATAAAAGTGTACTGTACTACTAAGTTGTCATGCCCATCCTAACACAAAACAAGAAAACTACTCTCAGATGGAAACCAATTATGGTCAATGCTGGATAAAAATGCAGCCACTGTTCATGCTATTGTGTTTTATTTGAATTTTGTTCTTATAACTTAACAAAGTCAAGTAAGAATATTTTAAAATAATCCTTGAAGGTTCCATAGGTTTTTCAAGCATTTTTGGCAATCTACCAGTTACACAAAACATAGTTCTTTTTATTCCAGAACAAAAAAGTTTATTTGATTTAACTCAAAAATGCATGTGTATTTCTTTAAGAAACTTACCTAAGATCTTGCATTCTGTTATTGGATCTGGTATTACACCTGGCCTAAAAATTATTCACACATTCAGATATTATAGGGTTGATTTTAATTTATGAAAACCAGATTGTTGATTATCATAATCCTCAATAAGTAGAAAAGAAGCATGTAAGCACAGATGAATTTGAAGAAAGTGGAGATCAAAGGGAACTTTTAAGGATGTTCTTAATTTATTTGATCTTTTAAGGTTGAATGTAAATGATGTAGATTATGCCTGACCTTATTACAAGGTATTTTTGAGATTGTGTGAGGATGGGCGCTTCTCATTCGCAGCTGTGCCAAACTCCTTTCTTGTGTTTTTTTCTTTTATAAGGGCAGGGGCTGTTGTTAATCCCCATCAACTGATTTAAAGAATGGTTTTCTATGTTAAAGAAGAATGCATTGACATTATTGAAGTAATTCAGGGAGATTTTTTAACCATAAGCTCTTTCTTTTTTATCTTTTTATCAATTCTAAAGCTCATTTCTTATTTTGTTCATTCTTCCTCATTATAACAGCTTTGTATCTTTCTAGTTACAGTTTCCACATCTCTGTATTGCAGCTTCCAATACATGGATACAACCTAATTTAATTGGTGAAGGGCCCGAAGCTCGTGAGGGGCATAGTGCTGCACTTGTTGATCATCGTCTTTTTATTTTTGGAGGTTGTGGAAAAACTCATGATGAAACAGAAGAGATGTATTACAATGATCTGTACATACTGGACACAAGTAAGCCAATCTATATGCTACTTTATAGTTTAGCTGAGAGGGGGGGGGGATGTAATTTTGTTGGTCATCTTAAGTGTGTTGGTCATCTTAAGTGTGTAAGTACCGTGATGTTTCTTTGGATTGTTAATGGTGAGGGGATTCTTAGAAAATGCATATGCTGTTAGCTGTATTTGGTACACATTGATATCTGCATCTTTGTAATGGTGGAAGACATTCTGATATTTTATTGTTGGCTTTATTTTAATCTATCTGTTTTATTTTTTATTCCAAAATTTATTGGTTTTTGATTGAACAAATCATTTTTTCAGGGCCATTATTGCTGGTATCTGTAAATATTGCCGATTCAATGAAATTCAAGCCTTAAACCATATATAAAAATGATAAGCAGCTACCAACCATAGCTAAAGTTCATTATTTACGTGCTTGACTGATTTTTATGCATTCAGTATGTTCAAATATAATATTTCTAACATGTGAGACACAGCCTTTTGGTGGGAAAAAATGAATATATTAGAACCATAGGGCATGAAGTTCTGAAAATACAGAAGCATTCCTGCTTATATTAAATTCAAATTCTGCTTGACGAGCAATATGTGAGGAATATAAGAAATTGTCGAAGGAGATTTGCAATATGTATGATCGTGTAACAAGCTGGATTCGAGGGAAATATAATAGATAAGACCGATTAATTAGTTACTATGATACATCCCTTCTGTTAAGCAGACGATTATTGCCTTTCTCATTTGATAAAATATATTAGTTTTGTAGCAGATACCCCCACTTTTAGATGCTTTATAATTATAGGATAACTCAAAGTGACTTAGCAGCCTGCCCCCAAGAGGCCTAGGAGTGCCGGTTTTATATGTGAAAATGAAATTGAATGGTGGAAGCACTTTTAAAATGCAATGTAATGCAGCTTGACAGGCAATAGTCAAGGAGGTGGTGTTTTTCTCAGATGACATTATGAAGGCATTTTATTGATAGGGAAATAGGCTAGGAATTGCTAGATGCAAATGCTAGTGGCTAGCTTGAAGACTTAGAAATCTTAGAACCACTAGATTTCCACGGTCCATAATTTTAATGAGAAAGATTCTGGATTAAACTGGGTGTAATTTTCTTTATATATTTTCATGTTTTGGATCACACTCCATGATCCATTATTAGGAATAAGTAAACTCCAGAAAAGAGTTGAGAGTATGGAAAACTGCAGCATTAGCTGGGTATAAATAGGGAAAAGAAGAGAGGTGAAGAAATGGCTGACATGAAGGGGACCAGTGAAAATATCAATAAAAAAGAAAAAAAGAGAAAAATAGAAAAATAGAAAAAATAAAAAACCCAATAAAAATAAATATTAAAAATAAAATAAAATTAAAGAACAATTAAAATACAATAATTCGACCAGGATCAATAAGTAGAATATATATATAAAAAAATAGTTAAGATTTTTTGTAATATAAGACCCCTGAGTTTTTTCAATTTTCTGATGTTCTGAGTTGTATTTGCTATCACTGATATGCTGATTGTTTTCTCTGTTATGCTGATTTGGTTTGTTTGAGAAAGTTTGGTGCTTGATATTTCAATGTGCCATTCAATTGTTTCAACATGAAAATGAACATATAACATGTAGCAGCAAAATAACAAGAAAATAACTTGCTAATGTTAGAATATATTATATTCTTGTATTATTAATGGTCAATGTTTTCTTTTTTAGCTTTAGGCTGTTACTGTTTCTACAGTAACTTTAGGTAGGTAGATAATTAATATCTACAGTGCTTTATGCACTTCTATATCTTGTAACTTTTTAATGTTAATTCAAGTAACTTTTTACCATTTACATGGTATCAGAGCAGAAAAAAGAACCCTAAAAATTCGTGGGCTTTACAAAAGTCATAATTCAAATTTTTTTAGGTTAGGGTTTCTGGGTAAATTCGTGGCTGCTTTGTCTGATATTTCTCAAGGGATTTTCAACTCTAAAAATCGCGGGTCTTTTTTCTACTACGAAATGGAGGGCTTTGATTTGCAATTTTCGTGAGTATTTTCTCACAGAAAATTCGACCCTCTTGCTGCAAGTCATGGCTGAAGTTCGTGCTGTTCTGGGCGCGACTTTTTGAAAGACGTGTTTTATGCCTCTATGGGACGCGTTTTTGAACAAATATTGAAGGCGTTTTTCTAAAAATCGTTCTTAGATTTGCGTCTTCTTTTGAGCACGTTTTTTTGTGCTTTGTGGCTGCGATTTTCATTTCATTTTGGACAAATCTCTTGCTATAGTTCAGACGCATTTTTTGCCTCTTCCTTGCCACGATTTTCTGAAGATTTTGACGTTTTTTTGCATTTTCTAGTTTTTTAATGGCGGCCTAGGGTTCAGAAATTTTCGTCTAGGGTTTTGACCCTCTGTTTCAAGGCGAAAAATTATTTTGCTTGCAGATTCCTTCTGGGTTTTCTGAGATCTCAATTGGGTCGGTCTTCAAATTTTCTAGGTACCTCGTTTTCTGTGCCTCAAAATTTGTGCATCCGTTTCAAGTCGAAAAATTATTCTGATCGCAGATTCCTTCTGGGTTTTCCGAGATCTCAACTGGGTCGTCGTCCATTTTTTGGGTACCTCGTTTTCCGTGCCTCAAAATTTGTGTTGTCAAAATTTTCTGGGTATTCTTCAATCTTTTTGGTTTTTTCATAATATTTTCTAGGTTTTCAATAAAACCTCAAAATTCGTGTTTGGGTTTCTGTATTTTTGTTTTCTTTGCATTATCTTGCCTTCACTAGTTTGACCGTGAGGTACGTGATGGCATCTCTCATGAACATAATGCTCGAAAGCAGCCAGAAGTTCAATGGGAAGAATTACAACACCTGGAAGTAGCGTATGTTGACGATCTTTGAATATCGTTGTCTCGATCAGGTGGTCTTGGGGCACTCACCTCGACCCACTGTAGCCGGAAAGGATCAGGATAAATGGGATGAACGCAACCGAGAAGCCCTCATGCTCATCAAGCTTTCCGTCACTGACGATCAGCTGCTGCAAGTGCTGTCAGGCAAAACAACTGCTGAGGTATGGACAAACCTGAAGGATCTCCATGAAACATCAGATAAGAGTCGTGCATTTTTTCTTAAGAACATGCTTTTTTCAATAATGATGGACGAGAAGCACACCACTCTTCAAGAGCATCTGACAAAGATCAAGGAGATTCGCGACCAGCTGGAAGCCATTGGACGAAAGATGGAGGAAGAGGACATGGTCGTCATTACTCTGAAGAGTTTGCCAAAGTCTTACGAGCATTTCATTGAGACGCTCAATATTACTTCAACAAATGTTGACGTGAAGTTTCCAGATTTGTGTAACAAGCTTCTACAACAGGATTGTTGGAGACAGCAGTTTGGAAGCAGTACCAGTTCGTCCTCTGCAAAACAAGCGTTCTCTGCCAAATCTTCTACTAAGAACAAAGGGAAGGCTCAATCTTCTCAGCCGAAAGGCTCTGGTTCTTCTCAGGACAGCAAGAAGAAGAACGCTCAGTGCAATTATTGCCACAAATATGGTCACATTAAGGTTGATTGTCGCACTCGGTTGGCTCATGAACAAAAGTAGGGAGGATCTCAACAAAAAGCACATGTCGCTGAGCACACTGAGCAGAAAGAGTCTGCATTCTATGCGTTTATGGCCAAGAGAACTATAGATCCGGTACATTCTTCTGCCTGGTATATCGATTCAGGGGCATTGCGGCATTTTACTCATTGTCGGGATTGGTTCACAAAGTTTGAACCCTTCTTTGATTCAGTCATTTTTGGAGGAGGCGAAGAGTACACAGTTGCTGGTAAGGGCACTGTCCAGATTCACTCAGGAGGAAGAAATTTACTCTTTCTCGATGTCTACTATGTTCCAGGCATGGAACATAATCTCCTCTCAGTCAGTCAAATCATGCGACATTTTCCCCAGTTAGATGTTGTTTTCAGCTTGTCCACTTGCAGCATCGTTGATCGGGAGACTCGTACTACAATTGCTATGGGACTTGAGGATCACGGTCTATATAGACTTGCTAATTCTGGTGATTCTCAGGAACATGCTTTGGCTGCCCGAAGTACAACCATCAACAAACTTTGGCATCAGCGTTATGGGCACTTGAATGTCCACTACCTCTCTCATTTATCTCGGGAGGGTCTTGTTGCTGGTCTACCTGAGATCCAAACTAAAAATCATGGAGTTTGTGGAGCTTGTCAAGCTGGCAAGCAGCATCGGACACCGTTCTCAAATGGTGATTCTTGGCGAGCCTCCAAGGTACTTCAACTGGTTCACGCTGATGTATGTGGGCCAATGAATACTCCTTTTGTTACTGGGTCCAGGTATTTTTTATTGTTTGTTGATGATTTCAGTCGGAAAATGTGGGTGTATTTTTTGAAACATAAATCAGATGTGTTTAGCACATTTCAGCAGTTTAAAGCCTTAGTTGAGAAGGAATCAGGTTCTCACATTGTTACTCTAAGGTCAAATAATGGGGGGGAGTTTTGTTCAGCTGACTTCTCTTCTTTTTGTGCTACACACGGCATTAAACGACAACTCACCACACCATACACCCCACAGCAGAATGGTGTTGTCGAACGCAGGAACCACACCATTACTGAAATGGCTCGTTCTATGCTCGAGTACAGAAATGTACCTAAGAAATATTGGGTTGAAGCAGTCTACACTGCCGTCTATCTCCTGAATCGGTCACCTACACAGGCCGTTAAGAAGATGACTCCAGAAGAAGCCTGGTCAGGACGCAAGCCTAAGGTGGGCCATCTGAAAGTCTTCGGTTCTACCGCTCATGTATGGATTCCAGATGCTAAGCGTACCAAGTTGGACTCCAAGAGCCAGACACTTATGTTTACTGGCTACAACGACACTCACAAAGCCTACAGGTTGGTTGATGTGGAGACAGATCGTCTCATATTCAGCCGTGATGTTGTGATTGATGAGACTACTGGTCCATTTGTCCCTACTACCAATCCTGCGGATCAGCCTATGAAGGTTCCTGATGAGGGTGTTCGTCTTCCTCTTGGTTCCCATGATGGGAGGGCTTCAGAGCATTTTGACTTTGAAGATGAGGAGTCTACTGATCATGATCTCGCACCACCTGATTTTCCTCAGGACTCACATCCAGATGACTTTGTTCCAGACATCCCAGGCGATGCTGTTTCTCCTATTCCAGATGTTGGTACTTCTACACGTCGGCCTAAGTGGTGGGCCAAGACAATTGGCGATTTTCATGATGATGAACTCATTGAGGGTCGATCAACTTGTAGCAAGAGCAAGCAGCAACACACAGTCAACTTCGCTCTTATGGCCAACATCCACAGCATCTACGAGCCTCAGACGTATTCAGAGGCTAAAGGAATTCCAGAGTGGGAACAGGCTATGCAGACAGAATATCATAGTCTTCTGAAGAATCACACCTGGGTTCTCTCTGATCTTCCTCCTGGGAAGAAACCTATCAGTTGCAAATGGGTTTACAAGGTCAAGTATCATGCCGATGGTACTTTGGAGAAGTACAAGGCCAGATTGGTTGCTCGGGGATTCACACAGCGGGAGGGCATTGATTACGAGGAGACCTTTGCTCCTACTGCCAAGATGAGCACAATTCGTCTTCTTCTCGCTACTGCAGCCCAATTTGGTTGGACAGTTCATTAGATGGACGTCAAGAGTGCCTTCCTCAATGGTGATTTGTAGGAAGAAGTCTACATGACGCAACCTCCTGGTTTCAAGGTTGCCGGCAAAGAACATCAGGTGTGTAGGCTCGTGAAAGCACTCTATGGACTGAAACAGGCGCCTCGTGCATGGTATATCAAGATTGATCAATACTTGGTTGATCATGGTTTTTAGCGCAGCCCTTCTGACACTAATCTGTATGTCAAACACTCTGGTGATGATATTCTATTCCTTGTTGTCTATGTTGACGATTTGATCATTACTGGCAGTTCAACACATTTGATTGCAACAATCAAACAGGATTTGTGTCAGACTTTTGACATGACAGATCTAGGGCTTCTCCATTATTGTTTGGGTATTGAAGTTTGGCAGACCGCTGGTAGCATCTTTATCTCTCAATCAAAATATGCCAAAAGTTTGCTTGACAAATTTCGGATGCAAGACTGCAAACCTGCCTCCACACCTATGGAGAAGGGGCTGAAGTTGTCAGCCAACTCTGATTCACCTCCGGTCGATGAAACGACCTTCAGGCAACTAGTGGGCAGTCTCATCTATCTCACTGCCACTAGACCTGACATCAGTTTTGCAGTGAGCTACATCTCTCGCTTCATGACAGCTCCAAAAGTTGATCATTGGATTGTAGCAAAGCGGGTGCTGAGATATGTTAAGGGCACTTCAGACTATGGCATTCTCTATGGCAGATGCAAGGATCCAAAGCTGATTGGTTACACAGACTCAGATTGGGCAGGTTCAGTGGATGATAGAAAATCTACTTCTGGGTATGTATTCAGTTTGGGTACAGGTTGTGTAACATGGACCAACAAGAAGCAACAGGCAGTGGCTCTTTCCTCGACTGAAGCAGAATATTGAGGAACCGTTAAAGCAGCATGTGAGGCAGTTTGGCTTCGTAGGATGCTTTCTGACATGCACATGTCACAAGCAGGACCTTCTCCCTTGTACACTGATAATCAAGGGGTGCTCAAACTGGCCAAAAATCCAGTCTTCCATGAACCTACCAAGCATGACAAGCTTCATTGTCATTACATCCGCAAGCTGGTAGAAGACGAATCAGTTCAGCTGCAGTATGTTCCAACAGCGGATCAATAAGTAGAATATATATATAAAAAAATAGTTAAGATTTTTTGTAATATAAGACCCCTGAGTTTTTTAAATTTTCTGATGATCTGAGTTGTATTTGCTATCACTGATATGCTGATTGTTTTCTCTGTTATGCTGATTTGGTTTGTTTGAGAAAGTTTGGTGCTTGATATTTCAATGTGCCATTCAATTGTTTCAACATGAAAATGAACATATAACATGTAGCAGCAAAATAACAAGAAAATAACTTGCTAACAAGGATAAGGACCAGATTTATTACTCAGAAATTTACATCAGAAAATTTCAGTCATAAACCAATTTCATTGCAACTCAGAAAATAGCTTTCAGACCTGGTTTATGAAGCTCATAACAGCCAATAGTAATCTTCAGATTGCAACGACTTTCACCAAAGGAATCACCCAATAAACGTCTACATACTCAGCGCCAAACACCAATGTTTTCAGACTCCAACAGATGCTCAGTTCGACCTATACAACAGCAGGTTCAATCTAGAGAATACCCACAAACTGGGCGCCTGGCTGAAGAGGACAGTTTGCTTCTATAATTCAGTTTTTGCTCTAAAAATTCTTGTGAACATATGCACTTGGGCGCCTTGGCTGGGAGAAACCAAATATCCAATACCCAGATCGCCAATACAAGCCAAAATAAAGATATGAATGAAAAACCAGGTTCAGGCCCTGACACAAACTGTCCAGAAAATTACTGAAAATCATCTTATGATCTCACCCAAACAAGCCAAAACGATGCAAAACTTTCACACACCAAAAAAATTCAACACCACTTCAAAAATATTTGAATATCTTCATGGTTTTAAGACTGAAACTGCAACAATAAAGTTCTGAAGTGTTCTCTGGGTGGAACCACACCTCAATCAGCTAGGGTACGTCTTGCACTACCGAAACCAGCTCCATAATGCCAAGGGTTTTTGTCCTCAACACTTGATTACAGACCTTTGGAATGATTCCAACAACATCTCCTTATGCAACCATTTTCAACATAACCAAATGAGAGCCAAAAAACAGATGAAATAGAAGTGGAGGGAGAAATTAGGGCAAACTCCCATTTGAATCCTTTTCCCTCCAAAAAACTTTTAATATATTGGCTTTTTACTTTAGAACATGATCAAATATACCTCAAAGGGGTGGCTTGCTCAAAAGGAAACTATTTTACCTTATTCAGCCTTCTAAAACAACGTTAAGTTATCTCATTGGGCACCAAAGTACTTTTCGATGACCACCTACCCTTTCACTTAAGTTATAAAGTTATTTTATTAAAATAACTAAGTGACTTATAAAAAACAAATATTAAATAATTCAACTTTAGGCTCTCCAATGCCACCATAGAAATAACATTTTTGAGGACACTAAGAGTTTGAGACCAGTTTCCCGAAATTGACTTACTATAAATAACAACTGCAAAAAATAGTAAATGTTGACCAAATAACAAACTGGCCAAAACATTAAAGCTCGTCGGACAACTCTGACATGTTAGTTTCAGGATCAAAAATGTAAGCAATCAAAAATGCAACACATAAGACAATGAACACAATGTTTACCTTGGGAAAACCCTCCTTCTCGAGGGAGAAAAACCTAGCAAATAATCTCTTCTTATATATCAGAATAATAAGAGTAGAAATTTGCTTTTAGAATTAGGCCTTACACAAGGCTGAGTATATACAATGAATGGAGACACTTCTCTTTGATGCTAAATACAAATAAGTATGCTTCCCCTTGAAATCTGATCTGCTACTAATGGAATGGCGAATTTCTGCTAGAGGTGCGAATGAAGTGATTGACTTGATGATCAAATGACATGTCTTCACCTCCTTTATATCCAAGGAAAGACAACCTCTTCTCTAGGTCGGCCCCTAGAGAATACAAATAATTATTTAACATATGAAGACCGACCAACCTTTAATTAAGGGAAAATAGCTCCCTAAGCTATAAAACACCAACACTCCCTCTTAGCTAGGGAGGTATTTTCCAGATATCCTCGTCATGGATTCTCTCGACATGACGCCCACAATGGCTACACCCATTTGTGGTAAACCACATCTTAGTCTCAGAGATGTACAAGAGTTCATCACGGAGTCTCTCAACGTGATGTTCTCATGGAGTCTCTCAACATGACGTCCACCATGGCTGCTCCCATGTGTGGAAAGAAACACATGTACAAGTGTTCATCACAGAGTCTCTCAACGTGATATTGTCATGGAGTCTGTCAACATGATGTCCACCATGGCTACTCCCATGTGTGGAAAGAAACACAAGTACAAGGGTTCATCACGGAGTCTCTCAACGTGTTGTTGTCATGGAGTCTCTCAACGTGACGTCTCATCTTAGTCCCAGAGATGAACAAGGGCTTGCACCTCATATTTCTTCGTCTCAGAGAAATATACACTACAAGGGCTTTCACCTCATATTTCTCCGTTTCAGAGAAATATACACTATAAGGGCTTTCACCTCATATTTCTCCGTCTCAGAGAAATATGCATTGCAGCAAATCTTCATGATAATGTGACTCCTTCTGAAGCTCCAAGTACCCATATTGACCTTTTGACCTCCTCGTCCAAGGTTGCCTCTGATGGTTTGTCAGATTCCTTCTAAATGTTATTTCCTCCTTTTCAAAGAAACTGATCGCAAATTCTCCATCCAAGGCTGACCCAACCTTGTGCCCTCAAGTGAAGAATCATGAGAGTTGTGCACCACTAGCTCAGTCTCAAGATTGCAAGCTATGTCTCCATGTTTGTTCATTTCTTCAGCCTGCGTGACTTCTTCACAGGATGCATCAAGCTCTTCCTCACTTATGCAATCTCTCATTATCCTTTTGCTCCTCGATCTGTCCTGGAAGCATTTTAGAGAGATTAATAATAGTTCATAGAATTAAACTATCCCGAAGAGAAATGCCAATGCTAAAAGCATACATGATTCACTATTCCCAATTGCAGGAATTATTAACTACATAAAATTTATTCAAGGTACAAGCATAAAATACTTATCTCTTTATGTTGGTACACCATTGAGCTAGACCTGTAGCTGTGTCTCATCTTCGCCATCTTCACTCAATGTTGCAAGACCTCAATTTTGTTCTCAGCCTCCAATAGCTTTCGAGTGAATCCTCCATCTTCACCCTGAATTCAGATACCTTATCAACAAAAGGCTTTTGAAGCTCCTGGAAAAATAGCTATATCTAGATGAATGTTGAGGGTTTGTGTTGGAATGCAAATTGTATGCTCAAGCAGATTTAAAAAAACCATTGTGCCAAGATTTCTCGCGTGTCGCGCTCCAGGCATCCAAATCTTTGAATATCACAAATTTTCAGCTATTATCACTGGATCACAAAATACATTCCACAATCGATCTTTCAAAAAATTAGAACCATGAATGTCGAAGCATATACATTTTCTTGGTGTATCTTATCTTTGGTCGCTCCCAGAAATACTTCAAGGCGAAATGGTTGGAGGTAGTATCTACAGTCGCCCACCTTTCCCTTGGAAATACTTGACTAGATTATGTTTAGCGCTCAATCCAAGCCTACAGTAGTTACTCGACGGGAAATATACCTTCGCTGATAACCACCAGGGACGCATTAGAACTCCGATATTCTTCACACTCGTTCAAAACATTTTTTCCGTCAACAGACTTGGGGGATCCCGTTCTTCCATATTGATCATTGTCAATTCAGATTTCGGTCTCCAAATAGCTTCGGCATTTCACAAAGAAGAAGTTGCGGTCAAGTTTTCCATTCTCAATGATTCTCGTTAAAATTTACTACCTAGTCAAACACTACATCTGACACCACTTTTCGCTGTTTCATATGCAACACCCATATAGGAGAACACAAGAGTTGCTGCAGCGTCAATGAAGTCGAAGAATGGAGCTGTCTCATTGCCGTTGAGAATATTAGCCTGAAGCTGATCCTACCAAAGAAAGATCAATTATACAATCCTTTTGATGATTGGATCATTTTCCATTGTCCACGAATCCTTGCTTTTCGTCTTTTGCTCTACTTTTGCTTATTATCACCAGGACGACTTCACATAACAATTCGACTGTCTTGTCCGATCAAAGATTCTCCCCTTTCACTTCCAATAACAATCGCGGACTTGACGACATTCGCAATATAAGTTTGAACATAAATGAATTTCAATATCCAATGCTCAGAGATTCAATCCTGAAGGTCTCCGCATAACATGAAAAAGAAACTACCAATATACACATATCGCCTTGGACTTTGTATGCTTGATATCCAATAGTCGCTTCTACAGCGAATATATGTATAATCCCGATAATTGTTAAAATAAGGAGTGTTTTGGATATGCAATGATGAACTTGGGACAGCGATCACTTGTGCCTGTGATTTTCCCAAAAGTAGGGATTTGTACTTCCCGTCACCTTATATCCTTCCTGACTCTCCCAACGTGGAAGACTTGATAGCCTTTTACGGGCTCGACTCAATAATTCCCTTCCTTACAATTGATGGCGTATCACAACCTAGCCCGAGAATGATATAATTGATGATCTTTAGGCAATATCGATTTCTTCAGATAATCGCCATGCTGGGGTTATACTGCCTAGCCAAATCTGATTAGGTTTCTTGAACCCGCTTTGATACCATGTTAGTTTTAGGATCAGAAATGTAAGCAATCAATTATGCAACACATAAGACAATGAACACAATGTTTACCCTGGGAAAACCCTCCTTGAGGGAGAAAAACCCAGCAAATAATCTCTTCTTATATATCAGAATAATAAGAGCAGAAATCTGCTTTCAGAATTAGGCCTAACACGAGGCTGAGTATGTACAATGAATGGAGACACTTCTCCTTGATGCTAAATACAAATAAGGATGCTTCCCCTTGAAATCTGATCTTCTGCTAATGGAATGGCGAATTTCTGCTGGAGGTGCGAATGAAGTGATTGAATTGATGATCAAATGACATGTCTTCACCTTCTTTATATACAAGGAAAGACAACCACTTCTCTAGGTCGACCCCTAGAGAATACAAATAATTATTTAACATATGAAGGCCGACCAACCTTTAATTAAGGGAAAATAGCTCCCTAAGCTATAAAACACCAACATGACATACTGCCCAAACAGGAAACCCTACACTGCACTGCCACTTGGACCAGTTACTAAATATAGTACTTACTAAAAATAGTACTTACTAAAAATAGTAAGTGAGTTAGAACCACACTAGCCCAAAGGAGGACATCGAAAATGGGGAAATTACATTTAAAAAAAATAAAAAATGAACATATATACATATAAATAAAGCAGAAAAAAACATAACAAATAAGATTGAATATATATTTTTCTTTTTGTTTTACACAGTTTAATCAAGAAGCTTTCTCATTAATATTTAGGAATATGTTAAAGAAAAGAGAAAAATAAAGCAGAAAAAAAAGCAAAAAGTAACAAATAAGATTGATTATATATATTTCTTTTTGTTTTACACAGTTTAATCCAGAAGCTTTCTCATTAATATATAGGAATTAATCTAAAGAAAACTCTTATCTATGTGGTACAAATATTTTCTATAAATGGTACAGGAAAGACATGGATGAAATGGAAATGTCCTACATAATATTTTTGTAAAATGAAGGGATTGTTCTCATTTCTGCAGCCAACTGTTGTTTGACTAGTGTAATGGATTCTATCAGGAGTGGACATTAATATGGGCATTTTGTTGAGTTCCTGGAGGACAAATGCAAGAGATAGCAGATTGCTGTGTTGAAAATGAGAATACAATGGCCAATGCTGGGAAAATGCTTGTAATTACCATTCATCAGAATACACATTGGGAATGTTATAAAAGGAGAAAAATGTTTGGTAGATAGACTCATGCTGTAGAAGAAAACATTTTTGTATTTGTTGTATAGAAAGTTAACCAAGGTTGATGTTGATGTTTTATGGCAGCGTCAGTCTCATACTCCAGCCCAGATCGCACACACAAAGAACAATTAAATAATAGCCTTCCATCTATTTAATTGTTGAGTTCATCTTTATGATTGGCCACGACCCTTGGTAAATAATAGTTATCATTTGTTAAATATTAAATGAGTCAATTCTTGAAGAGGCACGAATTTTGTAGAGGCCGACTTGTTAATCAAAGACGTGATTTTATAGAAGAGGCACATCTTTCTATGATTGGCCGACTTGAGTTATGGAAGGGTCACGTCTCCCTTCCATATTGTATTTATAGCTGATTGATCTCTCATTGTCATCATTCATTCATTCGTATGCATTCCATATTCATCTTCAGTTCTATTCAAGAGCAGTGCGAGTTCTTCATCAAGTGCAGATTGTTGAAGGCTGAGTTTCATTATCTGTGATTTGCATCTGGTTGTATCTGTGATTGCATCAGATTGTGGTGCACACTCTTGGCCTCATTATTGGCCTTCATTGTAAAGGAGACTCTTTTTAAGTTTCAATAATATAAGTGATATTATTGGCTGGGTTTTTCTCCCTCAAGAGGAGGGTTTTCCCAGGGTATCTGCTGTGTCTTGTGTAGATTTTTAAATTAATTTCTGTGCATCTTAATCTGATCACTAAACTTAACATGGTATCAGAGCGGGTTTGAGAAGATTGTGATTAGATTTGTTCTCACGGCGATACTCTATCCTCTTCATTATATTTCTTTGTCTATCTCTACTTTAGTCAAGATGGTGAACGGTTTGAAAATTGAGGATAGACTCGAGGGAGCATCCAACTATACATCATGGAGGTTTAGAATCATGCTTGCATTGGAAGAGAATGATTTGGCTGAGTTTGTGGAGACCAAAGTTCCCGAACCAGAAGAGGAAGAAGAGAAGTTGCAATGGAGGAAGAAAGACATCAAGGCGAAGAAGTTGTTGGTTGATTCCGTCAAAGACCATATTGTTCCGATTGTCTCCAAGTTGAAGATGGCAAGAGATATGTTCAAAACATTGGAGGAGATGTACGAAATCAACAACACAAGTCGGGCACTTGCATTGAAGCAACAACTACACCATGTGAAGATGGCGAAAGGAGAAACAGTGATTACCTATTTCATGAGGATTTCGGAATTGAGAGATCAACTCTCTACAATTGGTCATGTGGTCGATGGTAAAGACTTGACGATGCTTGCTCTCAATGGTCTTCCATTATCATGGGAGTCCTACATTCAAGGAATTAGTGAAAGATCCAAACTTCCTAAGTTTGATCGCTTGAGGGCCGATTGCATTCAAGAAGAGTCAAGGTTGGTGGCTAGAGGCGTTGGTCAAAGTACATCTAATGAAGATATTCATGTTCTCGCCTCCCATGCTTCAAAGAAGAAAGGAAAAGATGGAAAGAAAGGATTCTTCAAGAGGAATCGAGATAAGGGAAACGATGGTGCTCACCCCTCCAAGAAAAAGAGAGACTTGTCCAAGATCCAATGCTTTAGGTGTGATAAGTTTGGCCACTTTGCTAAGCATTGTCCAACTAGACCTAAGCAACAAGCCACTGTTGTAGATGTTGATGATGCTTCTCCGCAGAAGGATACATGCGAATATTTGTTCTACTTGGCATTGTCAAGCAATGTACCTACAGACACCAACACTTGGCTGATCGACAGTGGTGCTTCTCGACACATCACAGGTTTTAAGGAGCACTTATCAAGCTTGGTAGAGAGAGATTCTTCCGAACAAGTCATTATCGGAGATGATGCAAGCTACTCCGTGAAAGGGATTGGGACCTCTACTCTTCATTTGGGTTCTGGCATCACACTTCAGTTGAGCAATGTTCTTTATGTTCTAGGAATCAAGCATAATCTCATTTCAATTTAAGCCCTAGAAGATAAAGGATATCAAGTTGCCTTCTCCAAAGGCAAGGTACTTGTGTGGATGGAGAATTCCAGCTTCAAGGATGCTCAAGTAATTGGAGTTAGACATGAAAGTCTCTACAGGATTTGTACGCTTCCACTGTAGGCATTAGTTCATGATTCTTCAAGTTTATGTGATCTTTGGCATCGAAGATTGGCTCACCTACACTTTCGAGCCTTACCTATCATGGAGAAGATGGTTATGGGTCTTCCTAAGTTCAATCAGGAGCATGAAGGAACTTGCAAAGGTTGTGCATTGGGTAAGAATACAAAAGCTCCTTTCCATAGTAGAGAAAGTAGATCTAAGTGTATTTTAGATCTTATTCATTCTGATTTATGTGGACCTATGTCTATTCCTTCTTCGAGTGGGTTCTTGTATTATGTTCTTTTTATTGATGACCACTCTAGAAAAACTTGGATTTATTTTTTGAAAACTAAAGAGTCTGAGGAAGTGTTAGGAAGGTTTAAGGAGTTCAAAGCCTTGGTAGAGAATCTTTCTGGTAAAAGAATCAAGGTCCTCAGATCTAATAATGGTGGAGAATACACCTCTGGCAACTTTCGGGATTTTTGTGTTGATGCAGGGATTAAGAGGGAGTTCTGTGTCCCCTATAATCCTCAACAAAATGGTATTGCAGAAAGAAAGAATAGGACGATCGTGGAAGCAGCAAAAGCCATGATACATGACCAAGATCTGCAAACCTTCTTATGGGCAGAAGCTTCTAGGACTGCAGTAAATGTACAAAATAGAAGTCCTCACAAGATCTTGGAGAATATGACTCCGGAAGAAGCCTTTACAGGAAAGAAGCCTGAGGTTAGTCATTTAAGGATCTTTGGATGCCCTGTCTATATTCATGTTCCAAAGGAAAAGAGAACAAAGTTGGAGCCTTCTGGCAAGAAGGGAATTTTTGTGGGCTACAGCGAGACATCAAAAGCCTACAGGATATATATTTCAAGGTAGAAGTTGATCGAGATCAGTAGGGATGTCACATTCGAGGAAGATGTTGCATTCAGGAGATCCAGGGGCACTCATATGGAGATCGATAATGAAGAGTCTCCTCAGGATATGGAAGTTGACCATACTCCTGAGATTCAGAGGGAGACTTCAGAAGCAAAAGAAGATATTGATCCTGTTGAACCCTTAGAACCTACTGATGGGCCTACCGACATTGTAATTGGGAGAAAAAGACCTCCATGGGCCAGGCGTACTATGCAAGAGGCTGAAAGTTTTGCCGCTCCTAGAGGCACATTCAGAGAAAGTAAAAGGCCACATAAGTTCTCTAGTTATGTTGCCTTAATGAGTCAGATTATTGAATCCGAGCCTACTAGTGTTGAGGAAGCATCTAGTCAACAAGTTTGGAGAGATGCTATGGCAGAGGAGTACCAGTCAATTCTCAAAAACGATGTTTGGGACATTGTTCCTAGACTTGAAGGCAAGTCTGTGGTATCTTCAAAATGGCTCTTCAAGATCAAGCATGCAGTTGATGGAAGCATTGAGAAGTACAAGGCTAGATTTGTGGCTCGTGGTTTTTCACAGAAAGAGGGAGTTGATTATGAAGAAACATTTGCTCCTGTTGCTCGCTATACTTCTGTCAGAACCATCATTGCTATTGCTGCATCTAGAGGATGGAAGATTCACTAGATGGATGTGAAGACAGGGTTTCTGAATGGTGTGATTGAGGAAGAAGTTTATATCGAGCAACCTGATGGATTTGAGGTACATGGGAAGGAGTCTCATGTTTGCAAGCTGAAGAAGGCTTTGTATGGTCTTAAGCAGGCTCCTCGTGTATGGTACGAAAGGATTGATCGTTACCTGTCAAGTTTGGGTTTCTTGAAGAATGATGCTGATTCAAATCTATACTTCAAGGTAATTGATGGTGAAGCATTAATTTTGGTCTTATATGTTGATGATTTGATTCTTACTGGATAAGATCACCTGATTCTCAAGTGTAAGAAGGAGTTGGCTTCTGAATTTGAGATGAAGGACCTTGGGCTTATGCATTACTTCCTTGGCTTAGAAGTCTGGCAGAAACCAGATGAGATGATTCTAAGTCAAGGAAAGTACACCATTGATATACTTAAGAGGTTTGGTATGATGGATTGCAAATCCATGTCTACATCCATGGAGACCAACCTACATAAATTGAAGGAGGCTGCAGCTAGTTCAGACTTGGTGGATCCTACTATGTACAAACAGCTGATCGGGTCCTTGATGTATCTAGTTAACACTAGACTAGATATCTGTTATGCTGTGAGTGCACTTAGTTAGTTCATGTGTGGACCGAGACATATACATCTTATTGTAGCTAAACATATCCTAAGATACTTGCGTGGCATAGTTGGATATGGGTTGAGATATTCTTCAAATGTAGACTTGGAGCTACATGGTTACACTGATTCTGATTGGGTAGGGTGTGTCACAGATCGGAAGAGCACCTCTGGTTGTTGCTTCAGTTTGGGTTCTGTTATGATATCCTGGTGTAGCAGGAAGCAGTCATCTGTGGCATTGAGTACAACAGAGGCAGAGTATATTGCAGCTTGTATGGCAGCTCGGGAAGTAGTATGGCTTCGTAAGATCCTTGCAGGATTTTTTGGACAATCAATGGAGCCTACTATCATTCATTGTGATAACCAAAGTTGCGTGAAGCTTTCTGTCAATCCTGTGTTTCATGACAGAACCAAGCATGTTGAGATCAAGTATCACTATATTAGAGATATGGTACTGCAGAAGACTATATAGTTAAGGTATATCAGCACTGATGAGCAGACAACAGACATTCTCACCAAGCCTCTCTCCAGAATCAAGTTTGTGTACTTTCGAGATAAGCTTGGTATGGTGGAGAATCCAGCCTTAACTGAGAAAGAGTCTCAACATCAGTGAGCCTATTTAATGAGTTCTTCTCTGTGAGAGAAGTTCGAGGTGAAATCCCTTGTTAATGCATTTCTCTTTAAGATTTGAGGTGAAAGCCCTTGTTTCCACCCTCTGAGAGAGTCATGGTGGATGTCAGGTGTGTGACTCCATGACAGCATCACGTGAGAGAGTCTGTGATGATTTTTTTGTGTACTTGTGTTTCACCCTCTGGGAGATTCATGGTGAAAATCATGTTGAGGTGACAACATCTTGCAAGTGATGAACACTTGTACATACCATACATGGTTGATATCATGTTGAGGTGATATCTGATATCATGATGAGGTGATATTCTTCTTCTCCACTCATGGTTGTAGCCATAGTGGAAGTCATCACAATGAGGTGATTTGACTTGTGCAGCTGGAAGTATACTCCTTAGCTGAGAGGGAGTGTTGATGTTTTATGGCAGCGTCAGTCTCATACTCCAGCCCAGATCGCGCACACAAAGAACAATTAAATAATAGCCTTCTGTCTATTTAATTGTTGAGTTCATCTTTATGATTGGCCACGACCCTTGGTAAATAAGTGTTATCATTTGTTAAATATTAAATGGGTCAATTCTTGAAGAGGCGCGAATTTTGTAGAGGCCGACTTGTTAATCAAAGACGTGATTTTATAGAAGAGGCGCATCTTTCTATGATTGGCCGACTTGAGTTATGGAAGGGTCACGTCTCCCTTCCATATTGTATTTATAGCCGATTGATCTCTCATTGTCATCATTCATTCATTCGTATGCATTCTATATTCATCTTCAGTTCTATTCAAGAGCAGTGCGAGTTCTTCATCAAGTGCAGATTGTTGAAGGCTGAGTTTCATTATCTGTGATTTGCATCTGGTTGTATCTGTGATTGCATCAGATTGTGGTGCACACTCTTGGCCTCATTATTGGCCTTCATTGTAAAGGAGACTCTCTTTAAGTTTCAATAATATAAGTGATATTATTGGCTGGGTTTTTCTCCCTCAAGAGGAGGGTTTTCCTAGGGTATCTGCTGTGTCTTGTGTTGAGTTTTAAATTAATTTCTGTGCATCTTAATCTGATCACTAAACTTAACAGTTGATAGTCCTTGATTATAAAGCTAATGCTAATGTGTGTTGAAATGCAATCAATAATTTTTTTATTTTTCTGGATTTTGAGGTTTGGATGCCCGAAGAGCTTGTTAGGTTATATATCAAACAAATGCCAGACATAAAACACTTACTTCTTAGGAGCTTGTATCAGTTATTGTAATGAAGAAATTCTTGTTTTACTTAGAAATTTATTTGTACATAAATGATAAAGTAATTTCGTAATATAGAATGTTAGATTTGATAAGATTTTTAATTTAGTACTAATTGTAGGAATGTCCTATTTCTTATAGCCAAAGAAAACTAATTAAATATAGGAATCAACGATGACTTCCACAAGATAGACACATTGCCATAATACAATTCTTTTGTACCTCTTTTGCATAGAAGATTTTGGAGGGACTAGATGAAGATCTATTCATCTTTAGATGGAATTTAATGCTTTAACTATAAAATTCTGGTGATAGAATAGGTTTTTAACCTTATACTGTATGCTCACAGGAAAGTCGCCATATCTTCCATAACATATTTTGTAGAATATCTTGTCTAGCACAACAATTATTATATGTTAATTAAAATATGGAAAATGGAGGACTATCCTAGGGTTTTCTCTTGACGGCATTCAAACCTTTAGCTCATAAAACTTTACATTCTGATCAAGAAAAATGTAAATAACTCCATATTTCCACAGAAAAGCCCTTAGCATATCCTAATGTATGTCATGACAAATGATAGAGTAGAAGTTTGTGCTGTAATCAATATTAGCAAGTTCTAAGGGTTGATCACTTTGCATTTGCCAAAGTATGAACCTTTTAGCTATTTCATAGCAATTTATAGTTCAATATATGATGTACATGAACAATTTACCAACGTTAAAATCTTGCCTTACATCACCTTTTGAACTCAATTGACACAACAACTAGTTATTACATTGTATAAGTGCTCATAATTAGATGCACCATCTAGTGTTGATAGTTCCAAGCGAAGTTGAAAAACTGGGACTTGGTAATAACTTGTTTGACTCAAAGTCTTTAATTATTGGACGTGGAAAAAACTTGGCAAAGTTCATGAATAGCACATAAATTTATAAATAAGTTCTTCAAAAGCACACATACTATTGAATCTAGGGAACATATAAATAATTTTCATTATATATAGATCAAAATTAAAGTCCCATATATCTCATAGACAAAAAACAAGTTTAATACATATCAATTTCGAGTTTCAATATAAATAAAGATTACAAATTATAGTTTCAATGTCCATAATCTATAAATTTCTTCTATGACTAAGCTCAAAAGAAGCTTCCCTTGTGTAGGTGTCCTTGAATTGGATGGTTCTGCTGTAGTTTTTTATTGAGGAACAATATCATTCTCAACACAAGCATGGTGTGAATGCGATGAGCCCCTCGTTGATGGCCTACCTTCTCCCTCCTCTTATTTCGCCACTTCCATTGCATCCCTCTCCATATCAGCCATATTATCCTCAGGTATCAACACTTACACATTGTCAACAACCCAATTGGAGTATGCATTGATGTCATCGAAGTCATGCGCTTCTTGTATTTCCTACCCCTCTACCTTTTTTGCACATAATGAAGGTTGTAATGCACAAAGACAAGGTCGTTCAAGTGCTTTTGAGTCAATTTGTTGCATTTTTTGTGTGATTGGTGTAGAAATTACTCCAAGTGCATTCAAAATTGTAAGAGCTATAGGGCTGGGACAAAATGTGGATGGCAAGACTTTGAAGATAAGGTGTTGTTGCATGGAAATCTTCCCACCACAAATATGGAAGGACATAATATATAACTTTGTAAGGATTTTAGTAATTAAAAAAGTTAAAGTAAACAATAATAAATAAACTAAAATTAAACATATTTTGTTTTTTACCTGGTTGTAGTGTGGTTCTTCACGTGCATAGAGGTGAAGAAAACAGTCTCCCCTCCTCTTCCTTATAAACTTGTTACTCATCATATATGATGTTTCTCATTAGGGATGAACCTCTCCATGCTTTCGTCGAGCTAAGCATAACCTCCTCATTTGTTTTGAATCACTACGAGAAGAAAAACTTAGGGTTCAAATAGTTGGCCGCAACATGAATATGTTGGAGGAGTTGTCAATTCCACTTCTTAAGGCACCAAATGGGTTCATATATGTTTCTATTGGATCCATACAAATGCAAAATTGCTTCTTTGAGCCATTCCATGGCCTCATATAAACACCCTATGGGGTTTCATCCCCATACACCAATCGTAAACCCTAACTAACAATTTTGACACCTAAATCAAGAGAGCTATAAAAATGAAATAAGAAAATTAAACTAAATCACAATAAAAATTTAAAATATTCGAAATTTATAAAACTAGGACATTATATTATTATAACATTACTAAATTTAATATATATTTTTTGGATTGAAAACTTACCTTGAGTATCTCTTCCATCTTCTTGGAAAATGTATCAGAAGAAATAGTTTTCATGACCTTTGCTTCGGCCTTCTTGCAATAAACACTTGGCAACTACCTTTCGCTAACAAACATACACTTAAGGTTGGCCATCGTGTTTGTGATATTTTGCAAGATGATGAAATTTGTTGCAAATAGAGTTACTCCTAGATGCATGAGCTCCTTTATTAGTGTGCCTCATGAGATTTAGGACCCATGTGTGGTTGTAGATGTATTTTTGACATTCCTCCAATCTTCACTCAACTAAAATTTTTGATATCCTCAAGGAGAAGGTCAATATAGTGGGCAGTAGAAAGGCCCCAAAACAAAGTAGTGTGTCCCACCTCTAGCATGTGACTAGTTGACACACACACTGTCTGTCACTACCTAGATAATATTTTCCATCCCCACCTTTGTCATCACTGATCCAACAAGTTGCACAAGGTTTCAACATTTTTTACTTCATTGGAGGCATCAATTGACTTCAAAAACATAATTGCCCCCATGAAGCCACAAGGAAGTTGATTAATGTTTGGTTCTTGCCATTTGCCCATTTGTTCAATAAAATGCAGAAGCTCTTATTTTGCCAAATTGTTTTTTGTTCATCTATTAGTAGGCTTGTGTTATTGATCACATCCTACATCAATGGTGAGCACAACTTATAACAACTTAGTGCCTTGAACATTTTACTTGCCATAGTCAATGCAGTGACTAATTGCTCTCAATGAGGACCCGTCACAACATTAAATGGAATATTGTTGTAATACAAAAAATTGGCATATGCAAACTTGGCCTCATGGTGCAATTCCCTATTTTATGCACTACCTTCCAATGAAGGTTTGACACCAAGAGTGTTATGAGGAGTAAAAAAAATTGGAACTAGAGCTGTCCACACAACCTAATTCCCATATTCATAGCCCAATGGAAGAAGCAAAAACTTGTATATTTCACTTCGACTTTGTAGCACCAATGCCCGCCAATGCATTTGATGTCCTCTTTTCTTTGCTTTCTTTTGATCAAAAGATGCAAGCCAAACTTTTGCCGCATTTTCAACACCCCCAAGCTCATGTACATGTCTTAGCATCTCGGCCAGTGGTCCGTGCAAGATGATATTGAAGCAATTTATGCCTCCTTGTATATCCATCCAACAATTGTTGCTTATTACTTTGCCATATGTTGTACCTATTGTCACATGTTTACAAGTAGGGTCATTAGGTTTGACATCTCTCCTATTTGAAGAAGCAAATTTCTTTTTAAAAAATTGAAATTAACTCAAACCCTAGTAAAAGTGGAAAAAACATAAGTATATCAAATAAAAACTCAGCAGCATAGCAGTAAATAAATCACTAAAAAAAATTAACATGTATTCTTGGGACTTGTTGATGCGTGTTTTATGACACAACAAACATTCTAGAATAAAGAGTCCAAAGACGCTCTATCCCCTCTTGAAAAACTACCTCGTATGCTAAGATTGCGAGTAAGATCATACGGTAATTCCAATGTTTAAGATGAATGCGGATGAGCTGTGTGGTTTGATGTGATTATGCTGGTAACACAAAGGGACTTACGCTAGGCTCGTTCAATTCACAATGAAGGTTTGGACAATGAAGCTCTATTGCTTGGGTTATGGATCAAACAAACTGAAAAAAGGAGATAAGGGTTTAGAATTTCTAGTCTACTCCTAAGAATCCAAGAGACGGTATTGACTCGGTGAAACAAAACTAAACTTTGTTTCGCCACGCAGGGAACGCGCCAACTACGCAAAGCCAGTGCAATCTTCAAGGGAGAGTTGTGTTTATGATTTTCACGTCATGAATAACTACCATCGAATCGAACAATATTTATTCAGACAGAAGTTAAGAATCCACAAAGTAAGCTCAGGCTAACTTTACGCATTGAACGAAAATCATCCGTTCAAAGAAAGTATGAGCAAAAAGTTTCACCATAAATCAATACTTATCAAATCTTGCATTCATCTAACATACATGAAAAGAAATCTAAACTATGATGAGGGATAAGAACCATGACAACCCCAAAATAAGAGAAGCAATCACCATCAGAACAATGCATGCATTACTTATTACTTTGGCAATCTTACAACAGTTGCTTATCTCAACATGTTTTGCAACATGCTCCCATGCTTTACAAATGAGGGGGTGAGCTCAATTTATAGGCTCCCCAATTACAATTCAACGGCCAAGATTAATTTGGAATCAACGGCCAAGATTACAAATAAAACCCTAATTAGGGTTTGCTACCCTTCGACCAATGAGAAAATTGCATTCGAGGACACTTGTCCTTCTTGCTAAATATGAACCAATAGATAAAATAGAAAGTTGTTGCATGTTGATTTGGAATGGTTTGATTGGTCAGAAAATGACGAGGCGCCACCTCAACGTGTTGGATGCCTTCCTTGGTCGCTTTGTTCTTTTTCCATATTCTTGCCTTAGAATATTTTCTCTGCCGATGACTCTATCCTTTGTTCTTCGATCTTGGATGGCTTTGGCTTCTTCTTCTCACCTCACCTCGGAGCACCTGTTTAGACTTGAAGCCCTTAAATCTTTCTTTCCGGATTGCTTTGGAATTCCTTCAAGTGCCAATTCAATGTTGAGCGCGTGGAGGAGAGGCAAGCATACAAAGGTGATGTAGCAAAGATTTCTTTTCGTTCAGCCCTCCTTGAATAATTGGTTCTTTCTTTGTTCAGACCTCCTTTGCCTTGTGTAGTCATCCACCTGCAGTAAAACAAAACAAATTTATTTTAGATAACTTTTCAAGATAAGCTTTGAAAGATTTTTACAAATTTCATTTTCAAGCTTTTAATTCTCTTTCCGTCCAATTTATTTGGCCATATTTTCTCGCCCTTTCCCAAAATTTATCTCGCCATGTCCAGTTTTATTTAGCCACATATTTTTTCGTCCAACATTCCTCTAGCCACGTCCGACTTTTCCCTAGCTACGTCCAATTTTATTTTGTCCAAAAATTGCCTCTTGTCCAAAATTCTTTCGCCATGTCCGATTTTATTTGGCCATCATCCAAAATTATTTTACCATTACCTTCCTTCGTCCAAAATTATTTTGCCACGTCCAAAATTATTTGGCCATTATCCTCTTTTGTTGGCCATATTTTCTTGCCGTCCGATTTTATTTGGCCATGAACTTCTCTTGATTTTCGACAATTTTCTTGCCATGTCCAATTTTATTCTAGACACGTCCAACATTTCTTGGCCATAAATTGCCTCTTGTCTAAAATTCTTTCGCCATGTCCGGCATTTTCCTAGCCATTTGCTTGATCTTTCACAAATTTTCCTAGCCAAATCCAATTTTATTTTGAAGATTTTCTTGATCTTTCCAACATTTTCCTAGCCATGGCAAAAATTTCTTTGGTCACTTGGGCGAATATTCAAAGGGCCATGCATATTTTAGCTTTCCAAAGGTTTGGACTTAGGCGAATTTTAATTTTTATACTCTCCAACACATGGCGGACTTTGCCATTTTCTTTGCCATTCACTTTTCTTTGGCTATGCCTTAGCCATTTTTCTTTCTTTTTCATAGGCAGACTTTGATCTTTGTTAAACCATTTCTCCTTTTGGCTAGGCGGACTTAGCACATTTTGTTGCCACTTGACTTTTGGCTGAGGGCGGACTTTGTTGATTCCTTGGCCAAACATTTAAGGCAAACTTCATCTTGTGTTGGGCTATTACAAGGGCGGACTTCAGCTTTGACCTGACCATTCACTCTTTTCCTTAGGCATTTTCCTCTTTTACCTTGGGCGAACTTTAACTTGTCTTTGGCCACTTTACTTGTCTTTGTCCATGCCTTAGCCAAATTTCTTTCTTTTACCTTGGGCGGACTTTAGCATTTTCTTTGCCATTTAACTTCTTGGCTGGGGCGGACTTCATCTATTTGGTTGCCATAAGCATCTCTTTCAAGGGCGGACTTCACTGTTTTTCTGGCCATTGCCTCATTTGGAGGGCGGACTTCCTCATATTCCTTGCCATTGACATAGGCGGACTTCCTTGATAGTTTTGCCATTGGATGCTTTGGAGGGCGGACTTGCATGTTTTGATTGCCATTGGCCATCTTTTGCTGGGCGGACTTAATCATTTTCCTAGCCACTTCATAGGCAGACTTGGCTGTTGGCCTGACATTTTAATGCTTATGGCTGGGCGGACTTCATTGTTTCCTGTGCCATTTCCTCTTTTCCTTAGGCAGATCCTTCTTCTCCAAGGGCGGACTTTCTCCATTTGTTTGCCATTAGACAGTTATCTTAAAGCGGACTTGGCTGGTGGTCTGGCCATTGACTCATTTCTTTAGACATTTTCTTCTCTTTCCCTGGGCGGACTTACTCCATCTGCTTGCCATTAGACCTTTGTCTCAAAGCGGACTTCATCATTTTCCTTGCCATTGGATGGCGGACTTCAGCTAGTGGTTGACCATTGCCTTCATGTTGCTGGGCGGAGTTTCTTGTTTTGCTTGCCACTTGACATTCAACCTTGGGCGGACTCCAGCTTATGCCTGGCCATGGCCTCATTTTCTTAGACATTTTCTTCTTCTCCATGGGCGGACTTCAGCCTGGTACTGTCCATTGCTTCAGATTTTATGCCATTTGCTTCACATTGTCAGCCATTGCCAACTTTTACCTGGCTGTGTTAAGGCGGAATCCATAGTTTGCTTGGCCATTGCTCAGATTTTTCTGTCATTGGCATCTTTCTTGACTAAGGCTGAAGGTGTATATCTCAGTTTTCTCCATGATTGTGTACAGATTTTCCCATGAACTGTTCAGATTTCTCACAAATTTCCAGATTTCTTGACGAATTTCATGAATTTTACCAATTTATTGACGAATTCATCACATCTCATTCACCATTTTCTGAACAGATTTTCCAGATTTTTGAACTTTTTATGTGATTTTCCAGATTTTTACCAAAATTTCAAAAAAAACTTCGAATCGAATTTCTGAGAATTTCGTTGCTCGTTTCGAACTTCTGAGTGCGTTTTCGAAACTCGTGGCCCTTCTAAAAATAGAAACTTTCTAAAAATAGAAATTTTCCAAAAATAGCAACTTTCCAAAAATAGACCCTAAAAAATAGGGATCCCAAAATTGCCCAAAAGTGCCAAAAAAGTAGGTCCTAAAAAATAGGGGGGCCCGGGGTGAGAAACCCTAAAAACTTGGAGGTGTCGGATTTGACTGAAACGACAGTCGATCTTCGTCTACTAGGCCTTCTAAGCACAATGGTGATGTACATTCAGTGATTCAGGCTAAAATTCATTGACTCGATTCGGGTGACCATTCAAAATTAAGACTCCTCATTGCAAAAAGAACTAGTGATAAGCAGTTGCGACGCCAAGGCAAAACCAAAAAGCAAAAAAAAACGAAGGGTCCCCATTTGCAATGGGGCGATGTGTGAAAAGGTCACAACAGGACTCAACAACAAAAGTCTGAAAGTACAACAATAAAGTTTATGGAAAGGAAACGATTTTTTTGTAAGGGCAAGTCTGTAGATTGTTCTGAGAATAAAAATCAAATGAAAATCTAGTTAAAATCTGCTACCTTTGCTGAAAATCTGCTTTTAAACAAGCCCTAGCCACCTACAAACCAAACCCTGAGCTTGAAAATATTTAACTAGAATCTTCAAAAACCCTAGACTAAATTAATGTGTACCCAACAACTTTAATAACTTGTTATTATGCTTCATACTTCGTTAGTTAACCCTAAAATGATGAGCCCTAATTGATTCCTACTCGACTCTAGCAAACCCAAAAGATTTGCCTTACATTTATAAAAATAACCGCAAACCCTAATATCATGGGTTGGGTTCCAAAATGAAAAGAGATGGCAGTGTGAAATATATTACGCAAGAACCAAATAGATAGATTTAATCACGATTCTATATTCATAGAAATAGCACAAAAAGATAAAATTGTTGACCCCTTTATTTACATTAAACTAGATTGAAACCCCTTTACAAAATGTGGCTATGGTAGTAATTGCAACAAAAGGTACATAATTTGCCCTAGTAATCAAAATATTGGTTGCACAATTATAATACAACTGGAAATACAATGGCTTACTCCCAAGACAACCTATGAATCGAACCAACTTGATGTTGCTAAAGAGCCACCACCATTAAAGCTTGAACGAGACCTCTGGGTGAGGTTACCTCTTCAATCGAAGGATTTTTGTCCTCCAACATGAGATCTATAGGGGTTTTGTTCTTTGATCTCCATAAATCCATGGGTTTTCATCCCCAGATATGGATGCTTGAACAACATGTGCTCATTGTTATTTTTGGTTAGCGTTTGTTTGTGGGTTTTTTGTGGTGATCCTTCAATGCTGTCTTTGCAACCTAAAGACATGTGGGAAGAGCATTGAAAATTGCACAATGGTCTCCATTTTGAAGCTAGTACATGGAATGGGCTTCCCGTACTTGTTGAGCACCATTTCCCTTCAAATCATGGCAAAAATTGTATCCTTGTGTGGAAATGTGCTTGGGAGGTATGGAGGAGGGTTCCTTGTGGTCTAGAACTATCATCAACAATTATGGCAAGGAGACCTTTTGAGTTCAAAATCCTAACTACCACATTAATGGTGATCAAAGGCATCCTTGTGGTGTGCCTTGTTGGAGGTCCATGTGGATCCGTTCCTGAAGGATTAGGTCGAGTCTATGTATTGGGTGGAATCCTTTCGAGAGTTGTGTCATCACTAGGCATAGTAATGGCTAACCTAGCATGTAGGGTGGTGGGCGGAGATGAATAGTGAAAAGAGGTGGGAGTGTCCAAGTTTGGATGTTTGGGATGCCTCATGGTTCGTGCCTTCATTTGGGGGTTTGGGTTTGAAGGTGGGGTATGCTAGAGAGGAGAAGTTCAACTTCTCAACAAGTGTGTGTGGAGGATCAGGGTTTGGCAAAGAGGTATGATGGCATGAGGAACTCTGAAGTGTTGATGAGGTAAGGAGGGAAAGCGGGGAATGACCAGGAGGCATGTAGTATAGGGAAGTCTGATACCTTGATGAAAATAGAGAAGAAAGCATACTTGGGAGGAAAGTCAAGCCAAGAAAGGAAACTCCGCAACTTTGACGACTTACATTGGCTTAGAGAAGTGGTTGTGCTTCCATACTTAGAAATTTTAGGAATCTTAAGCAGATACATGGGGGATGAAGGGGAAGATCTTGTACACAAATTTGGATTAAGGGGAATGTTGGGGATAGGAAATGGGCATTTTGGACAACAACATAAATTATATAAAAAGGGGACATGACAGTCTTTGTAGATATTTTGAATGCACCTTAGTCTGATTTACCTAAGAAGTATTTTTAGTAGAGTCACTTGCAAGTATTGGATTTTCCTTCCCCAAATTCATTATATAGGTATGCCTCTTGAGATTTGTTATTCTTGTTGCCTTTGGCATTTTGTTTCATCTTTTCCTAAATTGCCATAAAGGCTTATAGAGAAAGTAGCTTTGTGGGGAATCAGATCGGAGCCTCACTTTATAATTATATCACAACTGACATTAATTAATCTGGATGCTATTGACATTTTTTGTATCTTCCCCAAATAGCCATTAAGGCCATGGGAGAAGAGGGAGAGGGGGGTGATGCATGCAATCCACGTAGTGATTATTCTTCCCTAAGTAAATAATGAAAGCGCTGGTGTGTGGTAACTACGTCATACATGTTAATATTTTCCTGGTGATACCTTTTGTTGTTTACTGCTAGCCTTAAAGGTTTTCATTTTATTCTTTTTATATTTTGAGAATATTTCTTGGCTGGTTCTTATTCACTTTGTTTTTTTTCCAACTCTCAATTAGCATATTTAAAGGTATAGTCTCTGCATGGTTTTACAAATGAGAAATTCTTGAGAGGATGATGTGAAACACTACATTCTTTGTTTTTATGAGCTTATTGAAAATTAAGGCCCATTTAGTATTATTCTCTCCTTGTGCACCTCTTTATTGCAATTGTGTATGTATTTGTGTTGCAAGGCCATGGTACAAATGTTCATGATGATTTCAAATTTTCATATATTGCAACGTTGTGGCACCCTATTAGATTTGTGAGAAAATTCACATGCATTTATGGGCTCCATAGATAACCCACAAGTCTATCGGAGACTTAAAAATAGTTCATCTCTGATTGAATTGAATGCATAAACACTATGTCTTTGGCTTCGGTTGATGCTTGGGAGTGAAAATCAAAGTGATAAATGGACTTAAATGTTGCAAGAACACAATTTCAAATATTTGATTGCTCCAAATTGATTCATGATCATAGAACAAATTCAATCAAAATTTAAATTCAACTTAAAAATAGCTTGGTTATTTATATATTCTATCAAATGAATCAGAGATATTTTCTTGTCAAATCTCAGACTGAGCTGTGATTTTGATTGTGTAAAGTGAGGATTATTGTTTGCACAGGGTACTCACATATGCTAATTTTGAATGATGGAATCATATGTGGTTAGTTGTAAATTACACCCCTCAAAATTAGATTGGGAACTTCAGCAAGATCTTGAACTTTCATTTTAGTGAATTCAGTGATGAAAAAAGTACAAAGAAACAAAAAAATCATCAATACGGACAAGAGGATGTCATGTCCCCATTTTTTGCGAGCATCAGTGATCGTGAGTTTGGCCTATCATGAGACCCTCGTAGGCTGACAGAGTGGTTAGAGGGTCGTTTCGGAGCTTGGCTCAGCGTCAGATTGGCAGTTGTGATCAATTGGCTTTCGTTCGGGCTCATTCGGAGACATTTTGCAGAATTGCTATTTTTAGCAGTTCTTGGCAGGCAGTGTGGGACCCCTGCTATTTTTAGTAGTATGAGATTGGTAGCGTCCGGGATCACTTTAGAGTTCGTCAGCATCAGACGGAACAGTTATCGGATGTGTAACGAGGAAGATATTAATATTTAATTATATTAATTAAATATTAATTATTTAACGATTATAATGTAAAGTTATAATATTAAATTATAACTTAAGTTATCTGCCTTGAGGGGTGCGCCCATCATCAGGAAGGGGCCAGTTGGACATTTAAATTAATATTAAAATATTTGACGGAGACTATTGAAAATAATAAAAGAATTAAAAGTCAATATTTTAATAATTCCCTATTATTAAGGAATTCGCCCTTTTGAGAAGATTAAAGGGTTTTGCCTTGAAAAGTCGAGCTATTATGATATTGGAGAATCAGAAATTGATCAAGTCTTTGCTAGAGTACTGAGACCTTAGGGTTTCATCTCGAAATCGTCGGAGAACGAGCCATCTCCTTCGAAGCAGTTCAGAGGATGTGAAATAACATCTGATTTATTGCCAGTCGTGGGATTTCTTCATCCAGAAGAAATTACAGAGCTTACAGTTGATTCAAACACCAGAGGTTTGGTTTATCCACAGAGCTTCAGCATTTATTTCATACAGAAGACCTTTTAGTTATCTAGGCGTCCATATTTGGGAACCTAGAGAGTTTTCAAAGGAGCCGTACAAGTCATTTAATGCTGCTGCTGCAGCCGTACCAATTGCTAACAGCCGTACAGCTCAAAGCCTCTCAGGGATTCAAATATCTATTCAGGGGTTTCAGAGAGATACTTTCTTCCTGAAGATATCAAGCAATATAGGCGGCCATAATCTTAGCATCCAGAGCCTCTAGAAAAGGCCGTACTTTTTATTCACACCAGCAATCTGTACTTGGCCGTACTGTCATGAAAAAGACGAGTTGTGATCTCTGGAGAAAATACCTAACACTAGGTTTCCATCTTTCACCTTTGGAGGCGCCAAGGTATCAGGAATCATTTGCTAGTGCCAGAGTTTAGACACCGATTACAAGTGAGCCGTACTATCTTCATCTTGTGCAGCAGCAGGCCGTACAATACAGTCAGGCCGTACTTGCTGAGAAAGGTGTGTTTCTTCATCATATGAGAAACGCCTCTTTCCTTGACTTCCCACAATCTCCAGTACAGGCGCAGGCTATTTGGGCATCATCAGACGTTATCATTCAGAGGGAGAAGATCATCATTTACCTCAGCCGTACATTTCTGTCTTCTGTTGCAGCAATTTCCAGGTTCTTAAAATATTGGAAATTTATTGTTTAATTCATTGCATGTATCTGGGTATTTTTGTAATCGTCTCTGGAAGAGTAATAAATGTGATGGCATCTATATTCCATAGTCTTTAGAGTTGAATGATTTTTATTTGAATTCATTTCATATTTCAAGCAAAATCGTACCATTCATTTATTGCTCCAAAAACACAAAAATTGCAAAAAAACCAAAAACGTCAGAAAACCTTCAAAAATCAATCAGAGACAGAAAAAGGGGAAACTGGGGTTTCTACAGAGGAGGAGAAACTGCCAAAAACTGTTCATAGTTTATCTAAAATATTTGAGTAGTTTGCTTTAATTTAGGCCAAATTGGCAAGAACACTAGCTGAAAAATCAGGTGTGTGAACTATAAGAGAATTCTCAAATCTCCCATCTTAAAAATCTATTGCATGCATACTTTTACCTGTAATTCTGGTAACTTGTTCTTGAAACCTCTTCTGTGCTAAACTATTAATGCAGTCCTCATCTTTGCCATTGTGCCTCTTGTTTGAGCTTTAGGAGCTTTACCTTCCATTTGATTTAGTTTGATAAGATGAAATGTTCTAATCACATGCAGCATACTATTTAGGCTTGAATACTCTCACTTGCTTTTCCTTCTTTTCATAATATTTGAACTTAAAATTATGATTTTGCTAGACCTTCTTTTGATGGTGCAATGCTATTCGTTTAAAAGGCTGTCTGATTTTGAATGCTTATTAATGCAGATAACTTAAGTTGGACAAGGGCTGCAACAACTGGTACACCTCCTTCTCCACGAGATAGCCACACTTGTTCATCATGGATGAACAAAATTATTGTGTTAGGTGGTGAGGATGCATCAGATTATTATTTGTCAGATGTCTATATCCTTGATGCAGGTACTTTCATATACTCTATATTACAGTTTCTTTTGGTAAGGCCATTCTTATTCAGGCGTTGCTCAGAATGGAATCTGGATACATATATGGGATGATTTCTAAGTAGTCTCTTACAATGATAAATTTACAATCTAGTTGGTCGTAGTTGTTCTTGACTATACTTTGTGTGATTTTAAAAATATATATTACATCTCATGATTTTATAGATGTATGATATGGTGTGCACCATAACTAAAGGATGAAGCTTATCTTATTGGCATAATATGGAGAAATTCTAAAGTATTGTGTATGTTTGAGAAATGTAGGGATTTTACCAAGTTTTGAATGTGATGTCCCTAGCTGGGATATTAGCTCACTTTTCAAATTTTCAAAAGCAAACATAAACCCAAGCACTTTTTGATCACCAAGATCTTGATGTGGGCAAGGTGAGAGCATACAGTAGTTGGGATGTGAACAATTAACAATAAAGTTCACTTACTGGTGGCAAACTGCACAGTTTACAATTCATGCAAAACTTGAAGATAAAATGTTAGACTTCGGCAGTAGGCCATCCAAAGCAAGCATGCAACTATCAAATTGGAATACGTAACTGTAAATCTTGGTGGCTATGCCATCCAATCTCCACTATAATGTTAGTGCAGATATTAATGAGCGAGTGGTAAACCTTTTAGTTTCCACTTATAATATTAATGTAAAATATTATCTGGCAGCTGTGCCTTAAGATTTATAAATCTAATTGGAATTGGTAGAAAAACTCTCTAGTTATATTACATATACTATGAACACTGAAATATCTTATTTAGAACAGCAGCAGCTTTTCTGAAATGATTTATAATAGCAGTGGAGGAATTATAAACCATATACTATAGTTGAGAAAGAAGAGAATATTTTTACCCATGTAATGCAACGAGCCGAAGAAGCACAAACAACAAATATTCATGTGTTAGCACCAACACAAACTGTTGCAGAACCTTCTGTAGGAAAATATCATAGCAGAAACCCAAGCTGATGCCAAAAGTCTATGATAAATTCGGCCAAAGTCCCCAATATCTCTGTATGGCTCCAAACCTTAGCTGCATGGCTCACCACACACACTAAAAAGTACTGCAATTGCTGTTAATATGGTATGGCTACTCAAAATGTGTGATTGGCATTTAAGCTATATTTTTGAATATAAACTGACTGCAACATCTTCCACTAAACCTCAAAATGTTCATTCTGCCACATTATATTGTACAGCCAACTACACACTTGATTTTTCTCCTTTTCCCTCCAACTTGGTTTTTGAAAAGTGACTAGAAGAACTTTATAAAGCTCATTATTTCTTGGACCCTGTTCCTAGTGTCTCTTTGATCCCTCTTTTAAAACAATTTTTTCAATGATAAAATATAAATTGCTTTTTTATGAATATAACTTATTTTTTTGACAATTTAAGTTAAATTATTAAATTATTTCCTTAGCTCAAAAAGGGGAGATGACATTGGATCTTCATAATGCTGTGAATGAAAACCAGTATTCCATAGGGACGTGTCCCCCCCAAAAATCCTCATGTTTTCAAGATGGGGATGTCTTCAGGTTGTGGGGGAGATGTCCCCTTGTGGTGCAGCCATCACCGTCAGGACGCCCAAGACATTGTTGGGATGACGAGGACACCAGGATGTCCTTGGGACATTTGGGGAACTCCCAGGAGTCTCTCGATCGTCCCGGGGATGTCTAGGCGTCTCCCATGGCAGATAGGCCCATAAAGTGAAAAAATAAAAACACATTTTTTTGGGAACTAGTGCGCAAAGCCTCCCAAACCCTATAAGATACCCTAAAAAGTTCACTTTTATTCACAAATTCATTCCAACATCAAGGTTGAAGAGGAGCAAAAGAGTGAGAGTGAAGGAGTGAAAGAGTGAGTGAAGTGTTGCAAGTGCAAGAAAGTTGAGGAGCAAGAAGATGAGGGATGTTACAGAATTGATGTTGTTGTATATTAATCAAGAGGAACGAGAGTTCCTTAGAAGGGTTTTGAATTTTAGTGAGAAAAAACTCACGAAAATCAGAAAACAAAAAATCCTCAGTTTATTCCAAACAAAACTCAGAAAAATCGATCTTCAAAATTCTTGAAAAATTTCTTTCGAAATTTTTAGAAGATCAATTTTTTTGCTTTAAAAAATTCCTGGGCTCTGATACCGTGTTACAGAATCGATGTTGTTGTATATTAATCAAGAGGAACGAGAGTTCCTTATATAGAGTACAAGAGACGATGTTTCTAAAAGAAACAAATCGTTAAGTTAGAAAAAGCAACGACGAGATGACCATTACAACATAAATAGAAAGATATTATTCTAATAAGGGATTCTACACCAAGTTGGAGGGATTTTTCAAGTAGGATTCCTTGTGTTTTTTATTTATTTTTAATTAATTTCATATTCATATTTTAATTTTGTTCATAATTTCATATTCATATTTTAATTTTGTTCATAATTTCATAGACATGGTTGTAAGTGCACTAGCATATTAAATTTTAATTGTTCGATGTTCAATGTTCATGTTCATTGTTCATATTGTCATCAAGATTCAACATTGAAATTTGAAATTAAAAAAATTAAAAAAATCAAAAATAAAAATCATATTCATAGACATGGCTGCAAGCTATCATGTTTTCTATTTTTATTTTATTTTATTTAAGTTTACTGTTTTACAAATTTGAAATTAGTATAGTAAATTAGTAATTACTTTCTGTTTATATGTTCAAATTTATAATTTTTTATTTTGACATTTGTCAAACTAGGAAGAAACTTTTGTGTGTCTTCTGCATTTGCGCTTCGTGTGACCTGAAATTAGAAAAACAAAAATGAAATCCTTGGGTGACAAAGATTAAGAATAGAGATTTTTATTTGTGTATCCTTTGATTTTGTGCTTCGCACGACTTGAAGAAAAACAAAAACAAAAACAAAATCTTGTGTCTTAATCCTTTGCATTATGCTACGTAGTTGCATGCATAGTTTGAATTTTAAATTTAAATTTTAAAAGTTATAAACTTATAAATTTTATATTGTTTATTGCAATGTCACAATGAGTTCTCATGACATGAGTGAGGATGAGGTTGAGGTTTACTTTCAGAGTGAAACTGAATCTAATTATGCACTTGAGGTTGATGAAAATGTAGAAGCAGAGAGGAGTGTCTGTGAGACCCAAACTACAAGTTCCACGGCCAATGCACTGCAAATATGAATTGCCCCTCCATAGTACTGACAATTTTTGCTAAGGGTCCCTTTGATCTGAAGTCTCTTTTGAAACAATTTGCAACAAAATTATAGAGCAGGCTTGGGACATCTGGAGGCACAAGGTTGTGGAAGTGCCACTTTTTTGGCCTTGAATTTCAGGGAAGCATTACTAGAGTTAATGCCCACCTCCTTCATATTCGAGGAAAAGGTGTGGATATATGTGATTTTTGAACTGAGAATGTCTTCCTTATTTCAATCCAACTATTACAATATAAAAGGCAACACATGCAATGAAAAAGGCAGCTGGAAACTGATTGAAAAACCTGATTTTATTTGCAGCAAGGCGCACAGCTGAGAGAACATCAAAATAACGTAAAATACTTCTATCTCCTTAGCCAAGTAGACGCCAAACACCTCTGGGAAGCAAGGTGACCAAGCTGGAGTGGATTTAAGCAAAAAGGCAAAGGCGTTTCTCTTCTTTCCTTCACACGCCTGTATGCTGGTACAGTATGGCTATGGCAGCAAGATAGAAGGCCGTACGGCTGAAGAAATGTGCCTGAGATCTAATGAATGAGATTGGAAATCGGCCTTTCTTTGATTCAATACTTTTTCTTCAAACCCTTGTTGATTCTTCCTCTGTAAGCTCAAATATGACTTCTGAATAAAGTCACCCTAATGGACAAGCTTCAACTGGTATTTCACAGCGTCAGTATGTCTGATTCTGAAGAGGGAACGTTCTCCAAGATCCAATGATGAAGCGAATTTGCAGAAACCCTTGTTTCACAAACTCCAATGTTCTCAGAGAGAGTAAAAGACAAATTAGAATAATTCACAATGAAGTTCGATTTGCCTTGAAGTGAAATATATGTATTCTCTCAATAAGTCGACCCAAAAAAGCACTTCAATAAGCATTTAATAATAATAATTCGTCCTTCTCAAAACTTAGGCTTATTAATTAATAAATGGCGTCCCCTTTAATAACGAGTAATAAATACTCATTTATTAATAAAATCGTCCCTTATTATAAAGTAATAAAATACTTTATAATAAACTATTTAATTAATTAACTTTATAATATAAAGTCATAACATTAATATTTCTCCAATATCATTAAATTCTTGAATATTCGCTATCTGCTCACCAAACTGTCAAACTGGGTCGAAACTGAGCTGACCAACTGAACCAAGTGCCCTGCTAGAAATAGCAACCCCTGCCTGCCTGACTTACTATAAATAGTAAGTGCCTAAATCTGACTCTATAAGACTCTGCCAAGGCCCAAACCTGAATCAACTGATGTAGTGTTCCCCAAATGTCGAATAACTACCAAAATAACCCTCTAAACACATCTGTCAGCCTACGAGGGTCTGAATGATAGGCTAACCCCTGAATCAATTGAACTGTCTAGGAAGGGGACATTACAGTCCGCCCTCCCTGAAATTGCTTGTCCTCAAGCAATCTCAACTCTGGATGCTGTAAAATCTCCTCTGACTCCCATGTAGCATCCTCAACCGGCAAGTCTCTCCATTTAATCAAATACTCTCTGATGACCCGCCTCCGAAGATGTCTCTCTCTAACATCGAGGATGGCCTCAGGCACTAATATCAACTTCCCCTTGTCATCAAGGGGCGGCAGTACTGGAGAGGGAATCACATGTTGACCCAACGCCTTCTTCAGGCGTGAAACGTGAAACACGTTGTGAACCCTGCTATCCGCTGGTAAATCCAACTCATATGCAACCTCGCCCACTCGTCTGATGACTCGAAATGGACCATAGTAACGAGGTTTCAACTTCTCTGCACCACTCTTTCGCAGAGTGGACTGACGGTAAGGCTGTAACATGAGATACACCATGTCACCCACTGCAAAGGAATGCTCAACCCTTTTCTGATTAGCATACTGCTTCTGCTGATTTTGTGCCTGCTGAATATTGTCTCTGAGAGACCTCCTAATATCCTGCTGATCCTGCAACATATCACCTGCGCTGGGCACTTTGCTATCACTCAACACCAAATCCAACAGGTTGGGCGCCTCATACCCGTATAATGCCATAAAGGGCGTCATCTGTATAGTCATGTGGTGAGTAGAGTTATAACAATACTCACAGAGGTATATCCACCCCACCCAAGCTCTCTGCTGTCCAGCTATATAATTACGCAGATATCCTTCCACCCACTTATTGATGATCTCCGTCTGCCCATCTGTTTGTGGATGGTAGCTGGTACCAGGTGTCAGTTCGGTTCCACAAAGTCTGAACAACTCTTGCCAAAAGTTGCTTATGAACCGACTGTCTCTATCGCTGACTATAGTCCGAGGCAACCCATGTAACCGGAATACCTCTCTAAAGAAGAGCTCTGTAGTCTGCGATGCTGTGAATGTAGTGGTGATCAAAAAGAAGTGTGCATATTTTGTCAGCCGATCAACAACTATGTAAATACAATCTTTCCCTTGGGCTTTCGGCAAGCCCGTGATAAAATCCATTGATAAACATTCCCACTTCCTGTCAGGTATCGGAAGTGGCTGAAGCAAGCCAACAGGATATGTGTGCACCTGTTTGTTCTGTTGATAAACAGTGCACTCACACATATTGAAGAACATCAGTCTTTAGCCCTTTCCAAGTAAACCGTTCCCATACCAACTTATATGTTTTGAAATAAACTGGATGGCCCGCCATAGGAAGATCATGGAAGGCTTTTAGAACTGTATCCTTCAACTCTGAATTTGGAACCAGAAAAATCCACCCCTTGTAAATGATCAAGTCATTCACAACGGTGTATCTACTATCCTGCTCTATCCCATCAACTATGCTAGAAGCCCATTGGTTCTTAGCATACTCTGCAATAATCTTGTGCCTCCAATCCTTGGAGATCTGTGCCATAGCATTCAACTGAGGTCTGCGAGACAATGCGTCAGCTACAACATTTTGCTTCCCCTTAATGAAGGTGATATCAAAATCATACAATTGCAATTTACTGACCCATTTTTGTTGCCTTTCATTTAAGTCTCGCTGTCTAAGGAAGTGTTTCAGGCTATTGTGATCTGTCCACACACTGAATTTACTGCCCACCAGATATTGCCTGAACTTAGCCAAAGCGTGCATAATGGCTAACATCTCCTTGTCATAAATGCTATAAAACCTCTCAGGACCCCTAAGCTTCCTACTCTCAAAAGCAATAGGGTGTCTCTCCTGCATCAATATGGCACCAATGCCCTCTCCATAGGCATCACAATACAAATCAAAAGACTTCGTAAAGTCTCGTAGTGCTAGAACTGGACACGAAGTCATAATCACCTTGAACCTATCAAAACATTCCTGAGCCTGCAGTGACCAAGCAAATGCCCCTTTCTTTGTTAGATCAGTAAGGGGTACGGCGTGTCGTGAGAACCCACTAACAAATCGTCTGTAAAAAGCACATAGCCCAATGAATCCTCTGAGCTGGGTAAGGTTCTCTGGTACTGGCCACTCTACTATAGCTCGGACCTTCTCAGGGTCCATACTGACTCCCTTGGAACTGATGATGTGCCCAAGATACAACAACTCAGCCATGCCTAGCTCACACTTGGACTCCTTGGCATACAAGGACTCCTCAGCCAAAATACTCAGAACTGTATCCAAGTGAGCTAAATGCTCCTCCCATGACCTATTGTACACCAGAATGTCATCGAAGAAGACCAACACAAATCTCCGCAGCTGAGAACTGAAAACTCTGTTCATTGTAGCCTGAAAGGTAGCAGGAGTGTTGGTTAGACCGAAAGGCATAACCAAGAACTCGAAGTGACCGCAATGGCACTTGAAAGCGCTTTTCTCTATGTCCTGCTCCCTCATCCGAATTTGATGGTACCCGAACCTCAAGTCAATCTTTGTGAAGAAGATAGCACCGTGCGACTCATCAATCAACTCATGGATGTGGGGTATAGGGTACTTGTTTTTGATTGTTCTCTTATTAAGCTGGTGGTAATCTATACACATCCGTAGTGACCCATCCTTTTTCTTCACCAATACAACTGATAAAGCAAAAGGTGACTTGCTAGGTCTAATATGCCCCATAGCCAACAACTCACTGATTGTTTTCTCTATCTCATCCTTGAGGCATTTCAGATGTCTGTAGGGTGTGATCATAATTGGCTTTGTGCCCTCCTCCAACTCGATAATGTGCTTGATGCCCCTGTCTGGAGGTCTGCCAGATGGAATATCACTAAACACTTTAGAGTGTTTAGTTCTCAGTACCTAAATGTCAGGATGGTACTCAACCTTCTGCTGCTCCTGTTGTGCTGGTAACAACATACACTCTGCAGCCCAATCCACCATATCATGACGAATGAGCCTCTCCATCTTTCTAAAAGATACCACTCTCAAATTACTTTCTCTGATGGCTTTTATGACATGTGGTTTTCCGTTTACTTTGAACTTCATCTCCATGTCTCGAAGATTGAGTGTGAACTCACCTAAATCGTGAAGCCATGCCATCCCAAGTACCACATTAGTATCTCCCATGTTCACAACGTAGAATTCAGCCTTGAATTCATAGTTGTTAAGCCGCATCGAAAGATCTGTTATTCTCCTATCACATTTGAGGGTGTACCCATCAGCCACCTTAACTCGAATACCCTCAAACTCCTCTGTCTGTATGCCTCGTCTCTCTACCAACCGTGCATCTATAAAATTATGAGTGGCACCAGTGTCAAGTAGAGTAATCACTTTCTGACCTGCTAGGAGCTCACGTAGCCTAAAAGATCCATCTCTTTGAAGACTAGTCAAATGTGCCTCCTGTAACTTCTTTCCTCCCTCATTTTCACTATCATTTTCAGACCTTTCATCATCTGAATGCTCTGAATCAGCTTGCTGGTCTGACAGATCAGACAGGTCTTCACCCTCATGAAACCACTCCATCTGGTTACTTTTGGCCTTAGGACGAAGAGGGCATACATGTTTTTCATCATAAGGTGCCTTGCACCAAAACATAACTTTTTCTTGCGTAAATCATTCAATGTTTCCCTGTCAAATGGTGGTGCATTCCGTCTCTTAGGATCAGGTGGATCCTTCTTCTTGTCAAATGTTCTATTCCTGTCAAATGATCTGTTAGGCCTCGAATAAGGTGTGGAGCCTGAAGAGAACTTGCTGCGAGGTTGTGCAAGCTCCATTCTGCGTGCCTTCCTTATTGCCTCCTGAAGAGTAGGAGGATCAAATGCCTTGACCCAACCTCTCATCGGCTCATATAATCCCTCGATAAATAGAATGACAAGTCTTCTCTCAGAAATACCTATCACCATGATTGCAACCCTCTGGAATTCACCAATGTAGGCATCCAAACTACCTGTCTGCCTGAGCTGAGCTAGCTCTCTAAAGTAAAGTTCTGGATCCTTCTTATCAAAACGTTCTATGAGCCTGTTTGTGAATTCCTGGTAGGTGTTAACCGTGTGATGACCCAATGTGTACATGCCATGATGCCACCAATCATGTGCTAATCCATCAAGATGTAGCGTGGCAAATTTAATGGCCTCGTCCTCTTACATAGGTCTCAAAGATAGGTAATTGTCTAACTTCTGTACCCAAGACCTCGCCGAACTCTTATCCGAGCCATCAAAATAAGGCAAGACAATCTTGCTCATTGCATGCTGAAGATCCCTATTCACCTATGGTGGTGGCTGGTACTTGGGAGCTCTGCGCTCAAATCTACGTCCACCCTGTTGATGTGATTTTTGTGATCGCACCAATCAGTAGAACAAAGTAATCCGAAGGCTACTCCATTCTCTCTTGATCAAAGAATTCCGTGCGCTAAGATTGCAAGATAGATCGCACGTTCAACTCCAAGGTTCCAAAATGCTTTGGAATACCCTCAGTAGGTTCGTTGTGATTTGTTGTTTTTCACGAGGGGACTTACACAATTGTTCAAAAGGGTTTGCAGTTGACAACAAGTTAATGATTTGAAGGGGATTTTCGTGCGAATGATTTAGCGTTGAGGTATGAATTTTTCTAAAACTAACCAGAAATATGCTGAATTGAATGGCTACAGAGATTTAGAAAATTACGTCCTAGTCTAAATGCAAGAGGTGTTGAGCTTGACTTCAATGAACTTCAACTGAACGTTGTCTTGCCTCCTGTTGGACAGCTTCGACAATGTTGGTGCAATCTTCAAGGGAGCGAAAAGATGTTCAAATCACGACTCAACGAAGCAAATACCACCAAAAAACGATGCATACATGCACATGAATCTTGATCGAAGTTAAGTCTAAAACGTATTCGAGTTGACCACGCAGGACAAACTTACCATCAGTAAGCTTGTTAGTGGTATTGATTAATGAAGCTCACTTAAATCAAACACAACCACCCATAATTAACTACTTGCATGAAAATTACTCTAACTTAAATCCTACTTGAAGTTGAAGGGTGAAGAAACCTCACTAATTGCTCATAACGAATGACAAATTCACCAATCAATGAAACTCTTTCATTATAATAGTCTTCGTAACAATTTCTTACAAAATTCTCAAAGGAAGAATTTTCCTTCTCCTTCAAACAATGCAATGAAACTATTCTAACTCTAACTATCTCTCTATGCTCTAGCAAAATGTCTACTCTCTAGGCTGATCCAATGTCTAACTCTACTAGTGTGCAAATGAGGGGACTCCCCTTTATATAGCTGGCCAATGCAATGGATGGTCCAAATCAAATTACAATGGACGGCTCAGATCGAGCCACTTCAGCCCTAGATAAGATTCACCCTAAAAACCGCCAGAAGGTGGAGGAGTGGCGTAATTAATGATCTCAAAAATAGCATATTCCTCTTTGACCACTATGGGAAATTAATGCGCACTATCCTTCCAAAAGATTCTCGTCCATGACTCTGTTTCCATTGCCCTTCTCTCTGACCGTGTAAGCTACGAACCGAGCCAGCACTGAATCAACTTCATGTTTTGAAATTGCCGGAGTAAGGTTGAGCTGATATTCGAGGATGGCGATTGTCTGCTCCTGCCTGTCACAAGATTTTCTCCAACCCTCAATGGACTCCTGTGCCTCTTTAGATATTCTTTGCTGCAATCTCCGTTGAAGAGTCCTCGTGATGTACATTGTGAAGGTGTCGTTCACCCTTTTGAAGTGAGAGGTGCTCCTGAGATGCAACTGCCTGCATGCTTCATGAATCTTGAATTGATTGGAACCACACCCAATTGGCTCCTGGTACGCCAGCCCCTTATATCTCGTCATTCGAGCCAACATGTAGATGACATATGAGCTCATGTAGAACGTCTTCGTTCTCCTTAGATTCTTGAACTGCTCATTAATGTTATCACTAATCATCTGTGCCCAATCCACATATTCTTTTCCTTCAAGTACCATGCTGATATAGAAAAACATCCATGGCTCAAACGCATATGCATGTGGGCTGCCATTAACCTAGCTGAGCAACATGATCAAATCACAATATTCCTGCTTTAGCTCCTCTGAAATAATTTGTTTTGGCAGCTTGGCGCCAGGAGGCTTTGGCTTTCTCATCCACGTAGTGTTAATCCTCTTAGCACACTTATCAAAAGATGTAGCATACATCTTGTCAGCTCTCTCCTTGGACTTGTACAACATTTTGTCCGTGGCTAGGATCCCGAATGCTTCGCCAATTGCATTAGCTGTGAAATTAGCTAGCGGCATGCCATCTAGAGAAACAATCGTCCGGTGGTCCGAATTGTAGTAATTCGCACACTCCATAATCAACTCATGACACCGAACCGCTGGTGGAAAACCGGCAGCTGCATACAACCCGCTTCTCACAATGTTGTGCAAAATCACCGACGGAGGATTACCACCCTGCCCGTATATTCTTCTCTTGAAGGCTTCGAGGTTGAAAGAACCGAGGTTGGTGTCAGTCAAACCTCCTAGCTTTGATACAAACTTCGACTCCGGAATAAAAGACTTCTTCAATTGTTTGATAATAGCCTGTTTGGAAGCATTTTCCTTGCCAGCTTCAACATTTCCCACTCTGGCTGCAGCCTTGCTAGTTCCAGCAACATCTCCTCTTCTACTTTCAGCCATCTGTAAAACAAAAGGCAAGCATTATAATTCTAACTTTTAAAAATAAATATAAAATTCGTGAGATGACTGGCAAGTGGAGTTGGCTGCAAATAAATAAAAACTTCAGCATTGAATCACCAACTCCAAACCTCAAGAAATATTACTCCGAAATTAAAACTCCAAGCTTCAACAACTTGCAGCAATAATACTTTCAGCTCTTCGAAAAATCGATCACAGCACTTCGAAAAAAATCAAATTTCACTTCTTCTCAGCACTCACTTTCAGCAACTTTGAGAAATAATTTTCTCAACTTCGACAACTTCTACTTCAGATTTTATTTCTTCTCAGCAACTCTCAACTTTCAACACTCTTAATCTCAACAACTTCAGCAACTCAAGAAAATAATCCAACTTCAGCAATTTCTCAATCTTCAGCAACTCTCAACAATTTCAACCTCAGCACTTAGAGAAATAATTGAAGTTCAGCAACTCAGGAAAATAACTCAACTCAGAATTTTCTCACTTGCTCAACAATCACTTTCAGCTCTTCAGTACGATTTCCAACTTCGCCAATTTGTGAATAGAAATGAAAAACATCAAAGTTTTTATAACTGCAAGCAGGCGCTTATTTTAGCAAATGCCATTAATTCACTTCCCCACTACTTAGAAATTTTTTCAATTTTAGGAGAGAATATTTCCAGTGATCATGTAGTCGTCATAGAAATTAGCTATTGTTAGAGATTCTTTCCTTGTTTTGAATTTAAAATTTCCCTCCCGACTGCCAGTTATTTCCAGTTGATTGAAGTAATTTCGAGAAATTTATTAAAATTCACTTCAGTATTAAAAATCTCGTCCTTTTTAAAATGGCTTATTTAAAATTTAATTTCGACGCCATTTAATTTCACTTGAGAAATTTTATTCATCTCGTCAGCGCCTTAGAAAAATCATCGTGAGCTCCAATGTTTTAAATTGGCTAGGCAAAAATTATTTTCCATCCAAAATAAACTCCGAAATAAAATTTCCCCATGATAAATATCTCTCGACTTCAAAAATCCCATGTGTCCAAACGAAGGGGGAATTTGATTTTTTTAAAATTTTGGAAAATAAAATTTTTAAATTTTAATTTCTCCAGCTTGGGCGAATTCAATATTATTTGCCTAGAGCAAATTTTATTTTACTTCCAACGCCCTTTTAAAATCATATCTAACCCCAGGCGCATATAACATATTGAATTTCTTTCTTTTTTTAAAAATCCAACGCCTTTTAATTTATTTCCCAAGCCAAACTCAAACTTAGGTGTACTTGATTATTTGATTTTCCACACTTTGAATGTTCTTGATTTTATTCTCCAGTCTAGGGGCAATCAAAGGGGGTGTGCTTTAAATTCCAACACTTTAAGAACTTATCAACTTAGCTTCCCCTCTAACATTCTAGGCGTACCTGATCCCTCTAGGTCAACATCTAAACATTTCAACGCCTTTTATTATTTATCAATTCTTCTCCAAAGCTGGGCGCAAAGAGCGGCTTATGCTTTCATTTTGATTGCCTTATTCAAATCTCAACTTAGGCGTAGTTAGAGGATTGCACTTTAAATTCCCATGCTTAGAACATTTTCAAAATCTCCACTCTTAGCTGGGCGCATATGACCCCTGGAGCCTCTAGTTTTGATAACTTAGAAAATTCTCTCCAACTTTATCTTCTTCCCAGGCACAAATAAGGTGGGCTTCTTTTATTTAAAACGCCTTAGATTATTTTCCAGACTTCTTCTCTAAGTCCAGGCGCAAATGGAGGTTTCAGCTTTCAACTTGCAATACTTTCAATTATCCAGCTTCAGCCATGGCACAATTGAGATAGTGAGCTTCAAGTTTAGACGCCTTTTAAAATTCTCAAGTTACTCCATCCTCCAGTCAAGGCGCATATCATATGTGTGCTTCCAAGTTTCATTTAGTCACTTAGGCGTTTCTTTCAACATTCCATCCATCTTTGTTCTAGGCACATTTAGGTAGGTAAGCTTTCAGTTTCACATCACTTAGTAAAGAAAAATCCTTTTAACCTTCTTCTCCAAACTTCTTGGGCGCACTTCAAAAGGTGAGCTTCAAATTTCACAACACTTAGTAAACTTTTGAATCATCCTCTCCTTAAGGCGCCTATGATACATCAAGTTTTCACTTTGAACATTTAGAAAATATTCCAAGTGTTTCTCCAAGCTACCCAAGGCGCATTTGACCCTCTGTGGTTTCAAGTTTCATTTTAAAGACTTAGTCAAATTTTCACACTCTCCTAGGCTTGGGCGCATTTGGGGTGGGCAACTTCAAATCTTCTCATACTTAGAAAGATTTCTATTCTCTCTTCTCCTCAAGGCGCAAACTCATGGGTAAGCTTTCATTTGGGGGCGCATTCTGAAGGTGCTACTTCCACTTTGGGTGCCTTAGAATTTTTTTGATGTCTTCATGGATGTTGGGCCCATTTGGCATGGTATACTTCCAATTTCCCAACACTTAGATGCTTTTCCAATCCAACTCTAGCTTGGGGCGCATTTGATACCTTGTGCCTTCATTTTTAGACTTAGAAAACTTCTCCAACCCAACTCTCCACTAAGGCACATTTGCAAGGGTCTGCTTCCATTTGGGGGCGCATCTCAAGGGTCAAGCTTTGAGTTTTCCATACTTAGTAGATTTCGAGGCCCCTCTTTAAGTTTGGGCGCATCCAAGGGTCTGAGCTTTCATTTTTGAGGACATAACCAAATTTTCCATTCACCTCCTCAAGGTTGGGCGCATCTAGTAGGTGGAGCTTCCAATTTTCAACACTTAGTCAAATCACAAGCCATTCTTCTCAACTTGGGGCGCATTTACCTAGGCAAGCTTCCATTTTTCATGCCTTAGAAATTTTCATCCATCTTCAGCTTCTTAAGGCGAATTTTGACTGGTTGGACTTGAAAATTTATCAAACTTAGTGAATTTCACGTCCTTTGCCTAATTTGGGGTGACTCGTTCATACTATCCCTGGCTTGCCCTAACTTTCTATTTTTAGAAAGTTCTCTACATTTTGTGCTTTGAACTGACTTCCAACTCCGAAAGGCCTGATTTCTGCTTTGTTTTGAACCTCGGGATGTGGCTAAGCTGTTGGTGCCTTATATCTGCCTTGTACCTGTTATTTTTAGCAACTTACTAAAAATAGCAATTGCTCAGAATGAGTTCAAATTTGGTGTGCTGATTGCTTGAAGAGTGTTGGTCGTGGCTGGATGCTGCTTTTGCATGACTGTCGTGTTTCGCCCTTGAATTTAGGAAACCCTAATTCCTATGTACCAACCTGCTAAAAATAGTAAGTGTTTGATTTTCCATTCTCTGCAACTTCATTTGACTTGAAATTCGCGCCATGGGGTCCTCATTACCTGCTTGACTTGTTCATATTGACGCCTCGTGCTGACCTGTTATTTTTGGCATGTTTTTGGAGGTGGTTTACTATTTATAGCAGTCGTCTGATTTCGAGACTTCCATAGCTCCATTCGACTTGAAATTTGAATGTCGTGATCCTCATCACTTGACTTATCCGTTCACACTGGCGCCTGATGCCGACTTACTATTTATAGCCTGTTTTTGAAGTGGCTTACTATAAATAGTAAGTGCGCCGTTTGCCTTTAAATTTTACCATCAGACTTCTTGGAAGATGCTGATCATGATGGGATACTTTAGTTTTTGGAAATTTTGGGATTTGACCACTCATTTTGAGTCTTGAAGCTCGAAACCCTAATTTTCCTTGCATGTGCCTTGAATGACCTCATTTTAACTCCGCCTCTATTGCATGTCACTGTGTTCGTGATTTTGAAGCACCGGGCAGCTATCGAAGTGTACCTGCTAAAAATAGTAAGTAGCTAAAAAGTGACCAACCAACTGTCAGATGATCTTGCATGTCACACAACTCGAGAGTTTTTTAAAAACCTAGAAAAACCCAAAAAAATCATCAACATGCAAGCATTTGGCTAAAAATAGTAAGTTCCTGAAAAGTGACCAGCTCTGCTTGCATGCTACCTCGTTGCGAAGCTCTCGGAAAACCTAGAAAGATAGTGTTGACATGCGCTGAGAAAACTTACATGCAAACCCTAATATTTGCCTCCGAAGGCTGAAAACTGAAAGCCATCGTCTCACTTTGCATGTTATATCGCCGCGTAGGTCTCGAAAAGCCCACAAAGAATCCCCAGACATGCATCTGAAAATTTAACATGCAAACCTTGAAATCTGCCTCCAAAGGCAGAACTACTAAAAATAGCAAGTTGTCCGTTTCTGCTCAAATTTTGCCGGTGATGAGTTCAAAGTGCTTAGAATGTAGTGCAGTTGTCTGTACGTGAAAATCTCGAGAAAACAAACCCCAAATTGATACTTACTAAAAATAGAAAATTGCCAGAATTCAGTGAAAATTTAGAGGGAGCCTGCTCGAAGTATCCTAATAGCGGTGCTAAGCTCAGAAATTGACTAGCCAACTCAATTTGACCTCAAAGTAGCCTGAAGAATGTAAACCCTAATTCATTAAAAAGCCCCCTAGACTTAGCCAAAATTTAAACCCAGGTCAAATGGTAAGTACATCATTAGACAGAAAGGACCGACAGAGAGAGACAGACCGAAAGACCCAAGCCAAAAGACCCGAATGAAGCAAAAAATAGGGGGTCCCCATTTTGAATGGGGCGATGTGTGAAAAGGTCACAACACACCCTTGGGTCTATGCACATCCATGAACTCATGAAATGACAACGACTGCCTAATCTCAGGAGCCAATGTCGAGTACTCTCCAAAGAATCTGGTCACGTCTGCCACTTATGTACCATGCTGTGGCTGAAACTCTGGCTGGTGACACGGCTGGTGACCCGGCTGCTCTGCCTCCGGAGTCGGAGGTGCCTCCCTAGTAATAAAGGTAGGTTGTCCAGGCCTACGCTCATGAAAGATAGGTGATGACTGCTGCTGTACTGACACCTGTGGCTGGTCTATGCCTGCAGTCCTGCTGGTCTGTCCTATTTGTATGTAATGTTGCTGAGGCGGACCATACTGCCTCATCGTGCCCATCAACTGAGACATCATGTCCATCATATTGTCATGTCTCCGTCTGAACTGAGTCTCAGACATCTCACCCTCGGTAGGTTCTTTCCTTGTATCCCTACGAGACTCTGTAGGAGTCTCACGATCTGCCATGAGTGTGGTGACACTGTTCTCACTGCTGCTAGAATTGGATCTGTGTATACCCAGAACCCTTGATACTGTCTCACCTTCTGGAATAGGTGGCCCTGTCCAATCCTCTACTCTGCTTGTTCCTCTACCCTTATTGTAGAAGATAATGTCTCTACTCATGAAAAAGCATCGAAAAAGCACGCATCTAACTGAAAAAGCACAGGATGGCAGGAAAACTGTGCTCTGATACCACTGTAAGAGACCCGGTGTCTCTCAACCCTGACTTCTGACGATAATGCGATTTTTGTTTGTTTTGTTGATTTTTGAGTTTTTTTGTAATTTTTTGCAATAAAGAGAAATGGTGCGATCTTGAAATAAAATGCTATAAATTTGAAAAAAATGCTAGAACTAAATAATAACAACAGTGGATATATGTGATTTTTGAACTGAGAATGTCTTCCTTATTTCAATCCAACTATTACAATATAAAAGGCAACACATGCAATGAAAAAGGCAGCTGGAAACTGATTGAAAAACCTGATTTTATTTGCAGCAAGGCGCACAGCTGAGAGAACATCAAAATAACGTAAAATACTTCTATCTCCTTAGCCAAGTAGACGCCAAACACCTTTGGGAAGCAAGGCGACCAAGCTGGAGTGGATTTAAGCAAAAAGGAAAAGGCGTTTCTCTTCTTTCCTTCACACGCCTGTATGCTGGTACAGTACAGCTATGGCAGCAAGGTAGAAGGCCGTATGGCTGAAGAAATGTGCCTGAGATTTGATGAATGAGACTGGAAATCGACCTTTCTTTGATTCAATACTTTTTCTTCAAACCCTTGTTGATTCTTCCTCTGTAAGCACAAATATGACTTTTGAATAAAGTCACCCTGATGGACAAGCTTCAACTGGTATTTCACAGCGTCAGTATGTTTGATTCTGAAGAGGGAACGTTCTCCAAAATCCAATGATGAAGTGAATTTGCAGAAACCCTTGTTTCACAAACTCCAATGTTCTCAGAGAGAGTAAAAGACAAATTAGAATAATTCACAATGAAGTTCGATTTGCCTTGAAGTGAAATATATGTATTCTCTCAATAAGTCGATCCAAAAAAGCACTTCAATAAGAATTTAATAATAATAATTCGTCCTTCTCAAAACTTAGGCTTATTAATTAATAAATGGCATCCCCTTCACAAAATGTGGTCCAAATAATGACAAATGCGGCCCATGTGTGCAAAGTTGTTGGTAAATTAATTGAGGCAGCTTATAGACATTTGGTGGACTCCTTGTTTTGTTCATGCCATGAATTATGCAGTCAAGGACATGGGAAAGATTGATTGGATCAAATTAGTGGTCAATGATGCTAGAGATGTGCAAATGTTTATCTGCAACCACCACACTTCACATGCACTCCTCGGGACCTTCTCTAAGAAGGAATTCTTGAAACTTGTTGAGACTAGATATGCATCCTGCTTCATTCTCTTGGAGAGAATTCTTGAGTTGCAAGAGGCATTGCAACTATGACAACAAAATGGAATCGGTGGCCCGAGTCCAAGACAGAGCAGGGGAAGAGGGTGAAGGATGTAGTGAAGAGTGATGTTTTTTGGGGCGATGCAGAATATATAGTTTCCATCATTACTCCAGTTTTCCAAGTCATTAGATATGGGGATGCCAATGCACATAGCCTTGGAGAGGTGTATGAGTGAATTGATTCCATGCTAGGCAAAATGAAGGCTGTTGTGAGATAGAAGGACCCCACATTAGCATTCTACAATGAGCACATTCAACCAATCATTCATCATAGATGGGAGAAGCTCAACACTCCCTTGCACATGGCTGCCTATGCATTGAATCCCAAGTGGTACGTGCAAAGGCCTGGTAGAGTTACACCTGTATAGGATGCTGAGGTGAAGGAAGGGTTTAGGAAGGCCATCCAAAAGATGTATGATTCTGAACAGGCTAGCATCATTTGTACTGAGTGGAAAAAATTTGCCACTCTTAGGGGTTAATTTGAGGAGGCCAAGATGGATAGGGGAATTATGGCACACGAGGACCCTTTTTGTGGTGGACTATGCATGGACCCAATTGTATGACATCTCTAGCCATTCGTTTACTATCTTAGGTTTCTAGTTCTTCTGCTGTTGAGAGGAATTGGTCTACTTATAGTTTCATCCACTCCCTTAAGAGGAATAGGCTTACCTCTAGGAGAGCAGAGAAGCTTGTGGTTGTACATAGTGCCTTGTGTCTCATTGACCACAAGGCACTCTTGTACAAGGAGAGTCCAACAATGTGATGGGATCTAGAGCCAAAGGAGCTAGCATAGATTGATGAGGAAGCTACACAAACATGGATGGTTGGTATTAGTATGGAGGAGCTTGACCATGTGGAGTTTGAGTCCAACAATTCTAGCGATGAGGAGTTCGGGGATGATTAGAGGCCTCACTTCACTCCATTTTGTTATTTTGAAAATTTTGATTTGTTATCATCATTGTACTCAATGTAATCATCATTATGAAATCTTGAATATAATATAAATTTTGAATTCAACATTTTAATTGTTCAATGTTAAATTGTTAATGTTCATTTCAAAATTCAAACTTCAAAGTTCAAAGTTTTAAAGCTCTTAGTTTAGTAGTTTCTAAGTTTTAACTATTACTAGTTTGCCAAGGTTTCATTTGTAATTCTTATACTTATACATCTTTTTATAACTATTTTTTCAAGTACTATATGTTTTTATTCCATGGTAATATGTATTCCAGAAACTGATTTCCCAATGACATCTGCTGCATAGACAGCTTTAGGCACTTAATGCAGACTTCCAGGATTTTGGTCATGTCATCAATGTGCCTTATGGTATAAAATTTGGATCATAACATTTTGTTGAATTTTGACATCACTTGATCAACCAACCATGTGCACATATTTGATGAAACTCGTTATTGAACAATCATTTGACCATTGGGCCTGCATAGGGAATGCCCTGATTTGAACTTCCTGGAATCTGTCCTTGGAAAATGGTGAGTATTTATATGTGGACCTGTTTGTGCCTGGAGGGGGGACAAATGGGCGTTATTACTCATTTGTCAAGACATAGTAAGAAGACAGTGCTGATGGATGCCACAATTGGTGTCTCCAACTACTTTTGGTTTTGTGAGTTAAACATTTGTCACCTGCCTGAAAACTGAATGATGAACTTGTGCTTATTGTCAGTTGATTTCCTTAAGTTCTGTCCCCACTTCCCCACTTGAAACCACACTATTTGTTATTTTTCCCCTCCCTTTTTAGATATGATCTCTTTAGATTGCCTGACTGAGTTGGGTTTGTATGTATTTTTTAGCCACTTTGGTTGGGCATCGATTTTTTCTACAGCCAAAGACCTATTTTAGCCAGTTTTTGCACCTGCATGTTCTTTTTTTTCCCGAGTTAATTGGTCACCTTTTGGAATCGTTTTTAGTGCTCTTTCTTGTTCAGTTTTTATTTTTGTTTTTGCTTTGACTCCCTCTTCACGAGATCTAGCATTGATCTGGTTAGAGGTTCTACTTCTAACAGTTTCTTTTTTTACAGTTAAAGGAATTTAATTGTTTTGTGTGTGCTCATATCCTCCATTTTTCTGATGAATCTTTTTGGGACCCTATTGATTTTTAATTTTTTCCCATTTACTATGTTATTGACATTGGTAGGAATGCTTAAATATATTTACTGGTGTAATGCTTGTATTAAACTGCATTGTATGGCAACAATTTAGAAAGAAGTCTCTTATTTCCATGTGTATATACACATGCATGGAGATGGTTTAAGACAGTAATTTTTTATTGGGTGTGCTTATTTAGGTGAAGGCCTTTGTTTTTTGTCTTGCTTTTACCATGCTAGTAGCAAATCTATTTAAAATTAATACATAAACTTGCATGTTTTGAGTTTATCCATGCAAGCAAATTTGATCATTGCATATGATTATAATTTTTGATTTTTCCCATTCATGTTATCTTGGCCTAGCTTCCATCCTTTTGCTCATTCAATTCATACTGACGGATATATTATCTTATATATTTCTCGCATGTTTCACTATTTAGTGGTGCATCAAACACTAATTGTGTCTGTGGATCTAGTCAATATCAGAGGAATTGTTTATCTTTCAAGCTTAGTAGTTCTTTTTCTTTGTTCATAATGGTTGAACTGTTTTTTAAAAGTACCAGCACTAGCATGACGCCTTTTGTTTAAACACATTTAAAAAAAGAGAACTTTCACGAGTATGTCCTCTATGTATAATGCATCTTTAGAAAAAAGATCACCGATGATTTACATTGGTGATTATTTTTTTAATGTATACTTTACAGTGCTTTATCTGCATGTAAGCTTCATATTTAGAGAAGCATACAAAGGAATTTCAATTTGAAATCTAGAAAATGGTGTACATGCTCAAACAGAAGCAATGCTATATAAGTTTTATATTTTGCAGATACATTAATGTGGAAGGAGCTCAATACAACTGGACAAGCATTGGCACCTCGAGCAGGCCATGCTACTGTGTCTCTTGGGAAACATCTATTTGTGTTTGGTGGATTCACTGATGATCGCAATTTATTTGATGATCTCCATATGCTAAATATAGGTGTGTTTTTTGAGAGAGTTATTTTTTCAAAGCTCTATTTTATCAATTTATGCTTTTGATGCCTCTTTAAACTATTTTCATATTCCTCAGTAGATTTGTCATTCACATGTATACTGATTGAACTTCTTTCATCAAACATACAAGCTATATTTTCTGAATCTAAAGTCACCAGATCAATCATCTTTTTATGTCAATCTATACATGGATCATGTCCTACTTAAACTGATTGGTCTTAGTGGCTTAAGCACTCCTTTATAGTTTTCCTTTCAGTTTTAATCTTCAATTCATAATGGAGTTTGTTACTCTAAGCTAAAAGTTGTAATTACCAATTTATTTTCTCTGTTGTAGATCACATGGTCATAGATTGAAAATTTTCCCTTACCTAGTGGTTAGGTCTCAAAATCCTAAGGAAATTGTAATTATTTAAAAAATATGCCATAATTTATGCATTATTTAAGAACGTATGCCCCAATTTTAAATGTATGTCCAAATATATGCAATACAATATTAAAACCTAATACTTTCAAAAAGTAAAACAAATAATAAATTGCTATGCTCTTAACCCATAGTGTGCATTATGATATGTGTATCTAACTTGTGGTTAGCATAGCCCTTAATTAAGTTATAGCATCATTTATATAGTCATATATAGGTAGTTGGTTAGGTCAGCTTGGATAGCATCCATGGCATAAGTATGGTGTATATAGGAGTTAGTAGTTAGCCTATTATTATTAGATTGTGAATTTTGATCTTATTGAAAACTTTTGGAAGTTTGTCTGCTCTGAGTAGCTTATTATTGTCAAGCATTTACATATTAGTCCTCTTATATTCTTCTTTTGTACAAGTTATTCATTACAAGTGGTGGTAGAGCATAATCTTTGCATCCAAAGGGCAAGAAACATATTTTTTTATTTAGGAGGTTGAATTGTAAATTGAATATATCTTTCTTTTGTGATGTTTTTCTTGAAATTTGGAAGGTTGATCAAAAACATATTGAAGCAGCTACAGTCTAGATTTGAGGTCATTTGAAGGAGTAATTATGAAATTAGGGTTTTTATTGAGTTCTCACCCAAGGCTGCAAGACAATGGTTTCTTGGAGATTTTTCCATAAAAGTGAGGTCTAGACTCAGGAAAGTTACTGTAAAAATTTCAGTTTATTTTTATTTGTTTTAACTTATTGTGAAAATTATTTTAGTAGCATTATGGTAGGGGCTTAGAAAGAAAATATAGATGAAATATTCAAATGAATAGCTTCTATCCAAGAGTTATTTGGAACCCCTAAGAGTATATGCACATAATATGATTTGGAAACTCAAGGAGAGGAAAGAGGAGGAAGAGAAGACAAAGGAGAAGAAGGAGAAGGAGAAGGAGAAGGGGAAGGAGAAGGAGTAGACAAAGAGGGAGAAGGATAAGGAGAAGAGGAAGGAAAAGGAGAAGACAAAGGAGAAGGGGAAGGAGGAGGAGAAAGGGAAGGAGGAGGAGAAGACAGAGAAGAAGGAGGAGGAGAAAGAGAAGAGGAAGGAAAAGGAGACGACAGAGAAGGAGAATGAGAAGAAGTGGTGCCAACCCAACAATATCCTGCCATGCACTATCACTGTTTGGAGAGATGCTAAAGGGTCTACCACCCAAGAAAGACCAAGATCAGAACATTTAGTTAGTCCTAGAGGAGGAACTATCTAATATTAGTCCATATCGTCACCCCCATTTGCAAAAGAGTGAGATTGATAAACTGGTAAAGGACATGTTGGATGCAATAGTGTTTTCCAGCTCGATGAAGAGGAAATACTCATCTTGGATCCTAAATTAATTCTTCAGACATTCCTAAAGAAGCTGAGAATTCATACAATCATAGAGTACTACAAGAAGTGGAAGAATATGGCTCGTGAAGGTGCAATGTGGGAAGATGAATTGTTCCTACTGAAGCGTTTTGGGATTGTCAATATTGAGAACAATATTGGTTTGAAGGGGAGGGGCATGCAGCTCTCTTAAACCATAGTGTGCATTATAATATGTGTACGCTGCTTGTGGCTAGCATAACCCTTAATTAATTTATATGATCATTTGTATAGTCTTATGTAAGTAGTTAGGTCAGCTTGTTATGGCATCCATGGCATAAGTATGGTATATATAGGAGGTAGTGGTTAGTACTTGGTTTATTATCATCTGATTGTGAATTCTGGTCTTATTGAAAAGTTTTATAGGTTTTCTCCCTCAAAGTGGCTTATTATTATCAAGTATTTGCATATTTTTCTCTAGTGCAAGTCAATTAAATAAATACATACTTCAAAAACCATATTACTGCCATGGTGGAAGAACATATTGAATAAGTTCTACCTAAACCTGATAAAATATACTTTAACTTCTCTCCATCAGTAGGCACTACTCTGTCAATCTCGTGCAATCTATTTTGATCGACTCAATTCCCATTTCTTCTGCAATCTCATGCATTTTGTTATTTTCTGTTTCTCCTCTCTCCTGCAATCTCCTGTATTCTCTTTCTTGAGGTAATGAAAACAGCCACCTTAATTGGTTTATTACATGCGGAGTCTGAATGCCATTTTTCGTTTCTTGGGGTAGGTATATTGCTAATTATTTCATTTGTTTTAAGTATGTCTATTTACATTGTCTCTCTGTTGATCCTTTTAGAATTTGTTTTCTATCTTCTATCTTCTTAAAGCTACATTTTTTCTTTATCAATTTTATTTTGCACAAATATACCGAAGTATATTTGTATTAATTAAAATACAGAAACATTCAGGGTTTGCTTTGGGCGCTGTTTTTGAACTGTTCCTATTTAGGGATACTGCTGGGATGAAATTCTGAAGTCAGTATCTGTAATGACATCTGTTAGATATAAATTTTTTACATCTTTTGTATATTTGTTATATATCCTGTATGGGAAAGGTTGTTACAAGCCTAAATTGCTCAACTCCTTTGGCACTGTATTTACGTGTGGTCTCCAATAAATATGATCATCTCAGTGCAAAGTCCTCTCCATCATTTGGTATCAGAGCAGCATTGGCATAAAGAAGTGGAAGAGGGTCATTCCCATCCCACAAGGAAGGAGAAGCTACACAATGCTCTTGCCTAGGCCATTGAAGATCTTTCACTTTTAGCAAATTTGTATGAGCAGTGCAGGCTTCTAAACCTTACATAAAATGCAGCCAGTAAATAATTCCACCACATGGCATCATGTAATGTCCCCACTCTAGGAGTGACAACAGGGTAGCTTGATTCTGGCCCATCCAGCATTCCCATGGGTTAGAAGGCATGAAAAGGGAATGAATTTTGGCAATAAGGATCAAATTTTGGTAGAATGTGTTTAGAGAATTAAGAAAGTGTTACCTTTAAACCAAGCCAAGCATAATGCTGATCTTATTTTCCACTTGAAAAGTCAAAGCACACAAGGAGGTCAAAGCAAGCAAGGAGGTCTTGCTGGTCAAAGCAAGCAAGAAGGTCTACGTTGAGTCAAAGCAGGCAAGGAGGTCTATTTGCCACACCAAACAAACAAGGAGGACAAGCAAGCAAGGAGGTGAGTTGACCTCATCAAATCTGATCAGCTTCTAGAAGTTTCCCCTTCCTATGCGGTTTAGGTGACTTGAGGGAGAAGCTACCAAAAATTAGTATTTTAAGATCAAATCTGATCTCTTCCTTGGGGTGGCTCAAGGAAGCTTCCAAAATAGAATTTTAAAATACTCAAAAAGGCTAAAAGGCAATCAGATCTTCCTAGGACGGTTTGGGGAAACTTAGCCAAGAAGAAATTGAATATTTTAATAAATAAAATCAGATCCTTGGATAAGGACGACTTAGGTGCCTTGGAGAAGAAGGCAAAGAATATTTTAATTAAATAAAATCAGATCTTCCCTAAGGGCGGTTTAGGTGCCTTAGCCATGAAGTAATTGAATATTTTATTGAAAACAAATCTGATTCTCTTCTAAGGGCGGTTTGGACTAGAAGCCTTATTTAAAGGCATGGAGGGCTGTGAGATTATTATGTTTTGCATTGATACTTGTTTTCTCTTGTCTGAAATAAGTTTCAGAATTTCTTCAAGGTGGTGTTCCCTTGAGTTGGGTTTGGTGATGCTACCTTACCCTTGTTTGAGAGGTGAAATCACCTAGGTTTCATCATAGGGCAGAATTGTGCAAGCTTGGTGCATTTTACAGCTAGGGTTTGAAGACAAGTTCCTGGTCAAAAATCAGATTTGGAGGTCTACGGATTTCTCTGAGCAAATCTACCTTGGGCAATCCAGACTAGGGACATTTTTGAGTGAAATAGCATTTGTTTCATGAAGTTTGAAGATTTTGGGCGACTAGGGTTTGCAGTTTGGTGGCTGGAAATTGCATCTTCAGATGTGATCTGATTATATTCAGTCTTGGCATCTATTTTTGGCACATCAATATATTCCGGTTGAAGGAGTTGCTGGTTTTGTAGCTGTACTTGACATCTTCAGCCTTGGGTGTCCATTTTGAGGAGCTGTTAGAGCCCTTGTTGCAGCTCAGTCATAGCTGGAGATTGTAGTAGCAGCTGCTCCTATCATTCTTATTTTGGCATTATTGTATCATCTATTCATCTAATATAAGGAGCTATCAATGAGTATGTTTTGTGGTTGCCATTGGTATCATTTATAATCATTTTCTGAGTATTGTGAAAGTCTGAAAATAAAAGTCAGACCTGCAAATAATTGTATTAGACTTGTTTTGCAAAATAGAAGGTTGTTTCAATTCCAAAAATCATTGTATTTCTTGCATATTTGTTATCTTAATGTTTTATGCAAATCTGGGCAACAAAACATTCATAAACCAAACCAAAATTAGTTCAGTTTGGGTCAGGATCTAGTTGGGATTCTTGCACATCAGCACAAGGGTGTTCACAAATATCTGCATCTTCGCCTGCTGTGTGTGGCCATTTTCTTACCACAATTCTTTTTGGTCCTTGTCTTAGTGTGGAGGTTTAGGGGTAGGGTACTAAGTCAATTGCTTACTGCATCCCTTCTTCAAATTTTCCCCTTGCTACTCTATAATCGGATCCATTTGCACCAGAGCCAAGTGCCATTAGCCGCAGAAATATATTTGTGCTACTGGGAGAAACATGACATTGGGAGAAATATTTGTGAAGCAAATGGAAAATGAAATATGAGAGAAAATCAAATGAACTGCAAGGACAGGAGAATAAAATACAAATTAAAACAAAGAGCTAAAGTTAAAGTGGAGGAATTGGCATATAGAATAAAATACCCCCAAAAAGTCAAAAGGTGGAGGATGGTGAGGATTTAAAAAGCAAGTTAAGAAAGATGGATATGTGAGACATAAAAATGGTTAAAGGTGAAGTGGAATTAAAAAAACGTAAAATGTGGATTTCCATATGGCATAAAATAAGTTGTTAGGTCCACATAAGATAACATATTTGGCATTTTCTAAATATGAAACCTTGTTGCCTTTGAGTGCCAACTGTGTATGGTAGAAAAAGGTTCAGTTATGTTATCATCAGAGCCATCAAAATATGGCTTCTGTTTTTCTCTCCAAGAGGTTCTAAAAGAAATGGGGTCATTGAATTTTGATTACCTTGTCTTCCACAAATTGCTAGAATACCTGCTATTTGATTCTTGTTGCCAAACATGCCATGAAAAATAAAATCTTGAAGCTGGTTATGAGGCATATGTAGAAAACAATGGCAATTGTAAAAGGAGAAGAATTTGTCATTGTTAAGAGGCAAGTGTAGTAAAATTTCATTAGGTCCACATAATATAACATATTTGGCATTTTTTGAATATGAAACCTTGTTGCCTTTGAATGCCAATCGTGTATGGCAGAAAAAGGTTGAATTATGCTATCATCAAAAGTTACCATTAGAATATGGCTTTTGTTTTGCTCCAAGAGGTTCTAAGAGAAATGGGGCAGTTGAATTATATGGCATAAAATAAGTTTTTAGGTCCACGTAAGATAACATATTTGGCATTTTCCAAATATGAAACCTTGTTTCCTTTGAGTGCCAGCTTTGTATAGGAGAAAAAGGTTGAGTTATGCCATCATTAGAACCATTAGAATATGGTTTCTGTTTTGCTCTCAAAGAGGTTCCAAGATAACTGGGGACATTGAATTTTTATTACCTTGTCTCGCATGGATTGCTAGAATACTTGCTATTTGATGCTCGTTGCCACACATGCCATGAAAAATGAAAGCTTGAAGTTGGGTATAAGACATTGGTGATTGTAAAAGGTGAAGAATTTGTGATTGTCAAAGGTAAGAGTGGTAAATTTTGTTTTTTATTTGCATAGAATTTTGGAGGAGATTTTTGTATTATTGCATATTGCAAAGTCAAGTAAATTTGTTCATTGTTTGAAATTTTTTGAAAATCATTTTGCACTATTCAATACTACTTGATAAGACCATAAATTATGTCCTCACATGGTGTTTCTTCGTGACTCAAACTCTCAATTGTTGAGAGAGGACAATTATTTTTCTTGGAAAGCAAAGGTCCAAACTCATCTTGAATTTGAGGATCCTTGGGAAATTGCTAACGTGTAATGTCCCCTTCTTAGCCAGCTTCAGTATCTCGATGGATTAGCTTGTCATCAAGTCCTCGTAGGCTAATATGGTGATTAGAGGGCCTTGTTGTAATGTCCCCTCCTAGCCTCTGAGCAGCACATTTAACCTTTAGCCTATTCCAGAGTTCCTGTAGGCTAAACGGTTCTGGTAAGGGAACTTAATAATCATCAATAATGATGATTATTGATGGAGTTATGGTATTTAATTATTATTGTTGGCATTCCAAACCAGTATATTTGTAGTTTTTTGTGCATAGGAAAGAGGCTGCAATTTGGAAAAAATTGCAGGCATTTTTTAAAGGTCGCAAGGGCATGTAGGAGATGCGAAAAAGGTAGGAGATCATAGTTCCTTATACCATCACAAATCACATTAAAATAGTCATGGATAGGGTACATCATTGGTTATAGTTGTAGCTAGGGCACAACATTGTTTGTAATTGTGGGTATTTATTATTTTATTTTCTCCCAAGGGTATGGTATCTGCGTAAAAGTCTTCTATTTCAAGTTTGCATTCAATATCTTTTTGGTACTTTTTCAAATATTTTTAGAAGGTTGTGAAATTTTTTCGAGAAAAGTTTAATTTCTAGAGTTGATGGCCAATATGCAAAATTTAGTATTGTTAGAGGCACAAAAATTAACGGATAAAAATTATAATACGTGGTCATAAGATACTATTGTTGAGTATCAAGAATGTGATCGATTACTCTTAGGCATGAAAACTACGCCTATTGATAACATTGGTGACCATGTCAAGTGTCATAGGAAAGTCCTATTAATTCTCAAGTTGTTAGTATCTAACAATTTAATCTTTGAAGTCCAAAATAGTACATTTGCAAATACATTATGGAATAATCTAAAAAATAAATATCAAGTCTTTGAAAAATGTAGGGTCATGTATTTGAAAATCGATTGTTTTCTACTAAATTGCATGAGGGTGGGTCTTTGTTAGGGCATCTTCTAAATCTCAAAAATCTTGGGGGTCAATTCATCGTAGTCAACAAACCAATGGACAAGAACAATATGAATGTCTGATCACCAAGAATGTGCCACTCCTTTTTGAAACTTTTGTGATTTTTTCAACCTATTTGTGGAAAGTCAGATTTTGACAAGGTCAATACATATTTGTTTTAGAAGGAATGATGAAAAAAATAGTTGAGTGAAGTTGTTTTGGGGGGTTTAGAAAGTGCACTTGTTGCACGGTTTTATGGTACAAACTACGGTTTTAGGGTAGAATTTGCCATGGAGAAAGGTTCAGTGCTTCCATTGTCAAAAATTTGGGCATTTAAAGCAAACTTGTAGGAAAACACAATATGATCTATCCCCCAAGCCACACAATAAAGCTAATGTGACAGCTATAGTTGAGGAAGACAATGATGAGGAGTTTGCATTGATGGCTCTTTCAACCAATGTTAAAAGCAATTGCCAACTCTTTGATTTAGGTGCATCTAGACATTTCACAAGTTGAAAGGATTGGTATATCAGATTTATTGTCGATGATGGTCATAGGTATTTTGTTTTGTTTCGTGATGGTAAGTCACACATAGTAAAAGGGATAGGTGGTGTGAGAATTACACTCAATAATTTGATCAAAATTTTAGTAACAAATATTGGATATGTTCTAGAATTGAACAAAGAATTACTTTCTATTAGTTAGATTACAAAATGTCCTAATGTTCTAGTTCAATTTCATGGGACAGAGTGGATTGTTTAGATGTGAAATAAGATAAAATAATTGCTTGAGGCATTAGGCTAAGTGATGTACAAAAGCTTATACAAACTTGATCTTTCTTTGCATGGTACATTAGAGGAATATTTGATGTGCTTTGGAAGGTGAGCACAATGTTGATTTTCCAAAATTAGATTATCCACCTTGTAGGACAAGCAAACCAATTGATAGATTTGTAGCAATGCATATTCATTTTGTTGATGTATAGCTGCAGGTTTCATACTTCCAGCAGCATCGATGAGGCAATAAATAAAATATAGCCTAACGGCTATTTATTTATTGGAGATATTGTTTAATGAAGAGGCGCTTCACTTAAAGAAAATTATTAATTGTTTTGAGCCGACCTCTCCTTGGTATTCACACTCTTTTATTGAAGTCATTCTTTCATTTTTGGTGGCTGACTTAGCATATTGAAGGGATGCGTCTTCTCCCTTGAGTTGTATGTAAAGGAGATACCTTTCATTCATTTATGATCAAGTCAAGTTCATTTTATTTCTCAAGCAAGTGCGAATATCCACAACAGAGTTCTTTATTGCAGATTGAGATTATTCTTCAAGGAGATCGAATTTATCATTCAGGAGTTTGATTGTTTGCATCAAGAGTGGTGCTAATTTTGGCCCAGTGTTGGCCCATTGTAAAAGCAAATTGCTATTCATTCCTAAATAATATAAGTGATATTATTTGCTGGGTTTTTCTCCCTCGGGAAGGAGGGTGAAATATTCCGAGCCAACTTTTTTTCGATTTTAACAAATTGCAAATTACAATCAATGCACCCGTTAAGGTTAGAAGATAAACCAAAACGTGCAAAGCAACTCTAACCAGAATGTACACTAGGATCCCGATGTGGGCAAGGTGTGAGCATTGGTCAGAGGATCTAAAACAAATTGCTTATGTTGTAACTCTAACCAAGAATGGCGCCGATGATGGCGAGCATATGGTCAGAGGATCTTCTACTCTAAGTGCTGAAAGGGAACTCGACACCAAGTATGTGCTACTCAATCCAGAATGGAGTGAGGGGTGACCATATGGCGGAGTGATTACAAAATTCAATGCTTGAAAAGAAATGCTGAAAACAGTAAATTCTTAACACCCAGAATGTGCTTGCTAACCCAGAGTGGGAAAGTAGCTACCATAGGGCGGAGATGTAACTATTACAATAACTTCAAATGAAATTGAGCATTACAACCAGATTTGAACAAGAATGAGAATGACTGCCAGTACTACTGTCAGTTTTACAAAATGATGTTCATCCGCCTGCTGATATCATAGAAATTTGAAAGCTTAACATTACATCAAAAGATCGCTTCTTAGTATGGATAGAAGAGCCAAACACAATAGACCTTTCAATGTTCAAATACAAACTCTATTTTTTTTGACAAATCTGCACTCTTGAATTAAAAACAGCAGTCTATAGAATTCACTCATATGCTCATATCTCTCTCTTAACTTGCCCAAATTACTTGAAACAAAATGCAATATGCTCTAATAGAGATGACGCCTAAGATAGAACACAAGACACAGATCTAAAAGCCTTTAATTATTTTGCACGGATTCCAATGCACAAGCTGAATGGTACGGCTTTGTGAGAGGGGCGATCTGCTCTTAAAAAACAATGCAAGCTCTAAAAAATCTATAAACTTGAGAAGTATGGCGCCTAAACCCTACAATGAGAATGGGTTAATACCCAGATGCACTATTTTTGTCTTTTTTGAATTATGATTAAAAACACGAATCTGCTGTATTAAATGATGCAAAATGCTGAAAACTACTAACATGCCAAAACAGATCTAATAATGCAATAAGCTGAACACAATGCACAAACTAAATGCAACTCACAAACTAGACTAAATCACCACTAGTTGCTGTATTGCAAGCAAGAAGCGATGCCCGAGCTAGGAGGCCTTCATTCCTCGAAGCAATCCCAAAGCCAATCCGGCAGCATAACATTCCTGTAGATAAAAGATGCCCAAATGATGATCCAAGTCTTCCTTTTATAATTTCTGGTTGACTTCTCGAAACCCTAAACTCCTCTCAAAGTCAAAAACCCTAATCTCCTCAAAGATGGCGTCCTTTTCCTTCAAGTTCAATATTCACTTTTAAAATAAATTCAATACTTTAATAAATGCGCCCACCTTATATCTTGATTTGACTTTGGATAAAATATCAAATAATCCTTAATGAGGCGCCACCCTCACAAAGACCACTTTTCAAAACAACATAAAGTCAATAGACTAGGCCAAGGGGTCAACGTTCGAATATGATATTAAAACGTGACTTTTAATTAAATATATCAACTTATCTCTCCAATTGTGCCCTGTAGCCAATAATGACCAAGTCAACTGACCAAACTGAAGTAGGAAGTCAACCATGCTGATCCCAACTGAAAAACTGCCAGAAATAGAATTTACTAAAAATAGTAAATTCCTGAAGATGCTCAGAATGCCGAGACGAACATACCACTGCGAAGCTCTCTAAAAACCCAGAAAGAATCCGCCATTGAATCCACCAGCTCTGAGCAAAGACATCCTTAAAAATAGGAAACCCTAATTTTACCTTCCGACTAGCCTTCGGGTTTCCAGAAAAAGGCCAACGGTCATTGGAAAGATCAGGTTCGAGAAGGGGACATTATAGAGGGTTTTCCCAGGATATATTATTGTGTTTCATTTCTGTTTGTCACAAATCTGATTAAAACAACATGATGGTATCAGAGCAGGTCTATGAAAAGTTCTGATCAAATTTGTTTAAGCCTTCTGAAGAAGAGTGTGAGAGATAATGCAGTGTGTAGAAGGTAATCACTCCCTTTCACATTCATGCATGCTGGGCAGAAGCAAATTTATTTGGAGATGGGATTTCCAGTTTAATCGTGTGAAGCACTTTACTTTATTTTCATGCATTTTGGCCCCTGCAAGAAGTTGGTGCTTCGGTATTTGCCTAAGTTACAAGGAGTGTGCTTTGTGTGAGGATATCGGGCATTATTTTTTACCTCAGGCGAATTAATGAATCGTGGTTTTCCTTTGGCGTTTCTAATGAGTGGAAGTCGGTTTAATTACTGGTGCGGAAGAATGACTTGTGAGGCGGGCGACAATATCTATCTCTAAAGGCGGTATTCTTCAGTGACGTCTCACTGGTCATACTCTCTGCGCATTGTTATCTGTGTTCCGAAGGCAGGAGTTATGTCTGAAGCATCGTCAATACTTTCTTAATGCCAGAGTCAAATCTTGAGGAGATTTCGCGTGGCATCTTCATCAGTATTTGATTGCGGGAGATCTTATAGAATGTCCTTATATCCATTGACTTCCTTTGTGGAGACGAGAAACTTTATCAACCGACATTTACCTAAGACATATTTCTTTGATGTTCCTGTTGGTATTCGTTAGTGCTGTGAAGTCTTATATGGTCAACTGGGCAGAATCGAGACTTCCTTATCTTCAATATTTTTTATACTGTTGGCATTGCGTTTGTCTAAGCGTTGAAGGAGCGAATCCGATAAGTATTTACTGTGCTGTGAATTCATGTTGTCTCCATTGTTGTTGGCGTCTCTAACTCTTGTATCCTCTATCTCAGAGTTCATAGCCCATGCTCGGGTTTATCTATATCATTGTCAGGTCGGGATATATATTGGCGCCGTTACTATTGATCGGGTTGAACGTTTGTCGGGTAACTACAGTGCACGGCTTACAGAACATTTGAATCATCACTTGATGTGGTCTATCACTTAGATGCATCAGGTATATGGAGCTGTAAATTATGCTTGAAGCCGCTTAAGAAGTTGCTGCCACTCATGCCGCTACTTTGTAGGTGTGCGGGTATAATATATAAAGATGGGAGAAGGATTCCCTTTGTATTTGGAGAACCCGATACGACCATTTGTTGTGTGTTTGTCTTTGAGGATTGGGTGTTTTCTGATACATAAGTATTTGCTGTCTTTGAGGGATAGGTGTTTACTGTCACTCCCTTGCTACTTTTGTGTGAAATTTTGGAGAATTTCGCTGCTGGTGTTCGGATTTCTTCATTCAATCTGATGTGTATTAGTGCTGTGATTGTTACTTGTGTTTGGAGATGTTCTATGGGTCATTGCAAACTCCGGATTGTGGTTCCTATGATGGGTGCGAAATCAGGGATGGCAACCCTGAAGGTGGCAAAGATGTGGCACAGTCACAGATCCAGCTCTATGGTGTACCATCAATTAAGAGATAAGTATTTCATGTTTGATTAATGTTCATGAATCTTTTATGTGGTTATTAATTCATGCTATAACCTTGTATGCTTCCAGCTTTGGTATTTCTCCTTGGGATGGTTTTATAAACTATTAGTAATCTCTCGAAAATGCTTTCAGGACGGATCGAGGAGCATGAGGATAATGAGAGATTGCTTAGAGAGGAAGAGCTTGAGGCATTCTGTGAGGAAGTCATGCCGACTGGAGACATGATCAAGCATGGAATCTTAGCTTGCAGCCATGGGACTGAGTTGGTGGCTAGAGACATCTCTCGAAGAGGAAGAACCTATTTAGGTTGTCATTATGATCAGTTACTTCAAAGAGGGATTCAAGGCTCAAGTTGAGAGCATGTTCGAGAAAAGGATTGATTCTGTCAATGGAGGGATTTCACTTCCAGAGGATTTCTTTGCAATCTTTGTGGTAGGGATCAAGAGGGAGTTTGGTGACTCACTAAGATGAAGTGAAGGTTGCAGCGTTGCAAGGCCGATGCTAAAGTCCTTGGAAGACCTCTTCAACTGCTGAGAACATAATTGCTCAAGACTGTCATTTGAATTTGATATTGGTAGCTCCGCAAACCTATTCAGAATAGAGTGATCTGGGATGAGGTCAACGAGGACAGTCCTGAACTCTCTACAGCACTAGTGGTGTGCGCTGGAATCCAAGTCTCTAAAGCAAGCATTGCAAGCAATCTTGGACAAGGAGGTTAGAAGGTTGATGCAAGTACTTGGAGTTTCAAAGGGAGTTACATCATCGTGAAGACTTGTTGTTAATGCATTTTCCTTTGAGACGGAAGAATTTGAGGTGCAAGCCCTTGTTAATGCATCTTTCTCTGCGAGAGAAATTTGAGGTGTAAGCCCTTGTTAATTCATCTTTCTCTGTGAGAGAAATTTGAGGTGTAAGCCCTTGTTAATGCATCCTTCTTTGCGAGAGAAATTTGAGGTGAAAGCCCTTGTTCCACCCTCTGGGAGTAGCCATGGTGGATGTCATTCCATGACAACATCACGTTGAGAGATTCCGTGATGATTTTCTTGTACTTGTGTTTATCCACCTTCTGGGAGTAGCCATGGTGGACGTCATGATGAGATACGACATCACATTGAGTGATTCTGTGATGGGCACTTGTGCACATGTTCTTTTCCATACATGGGAGTAGCCATGATGGACAATATCACGTTGAGTGACTCCGTGATGAGCTCTTCCACATATGGGTGTAGCCACCATTGTGGGTGTCATGTTGAGAGACTCCATGACCTTTGGATATTTGGAAGTATTCCTCCCTAGCTAAGAGGGAGTGTTGATGTATAGTTGCAGGTTTCATACTTCGAGCAGCATTGATGAGGCAATAAATTAAATATAGCCTAACAACTATTTATTTATTGGAGATATTGTTTAATGAAGAGGCACTTCACTTAAAGAAAATTATTAATTGTTTTGAGCCAACCTCTCCTTGGTATTCACACTCTTTTATTGGAGTCATATTCTTTCATTTTTGGTGGCCAACTTAGCATATTGAAGGGATGCGTCTTCTCCCTTGAGTTGTATATAATGGAGATGCCTTTCATTCGTTTATGATCAAGTCAAGTTCATTTTATTTCTCAAGCAAGTGCGAATATCCACAACAGAGTTCTTTATTGCAAATTGAGATTATTCTTCAAGGAGATCGAATTTATCATTCAGGAGTTTGATTGTTTGCATCAAGAGTGGTGCTAATATTTTGGCCTAGTGTTGGCCCATTGTAAAAGCAAATTGCTATTCATTCCTAAATAATATAAGTGATATTATTTGCTGGGTTTTTCTCCCTCGAGAAGGAAGGTTTTCCTAGGATATATTATTGTGTTCTTTGTTCTTGTGTTTCATTTCTGTTTATCACAAATCTGATTAAAACAACAACACATTTTTTAATTTTTGCATAGCTTTCTTAAATGCTATGTCATGAAGGTTGCTCGTGCAAATGTTTCTTCTCATTTTTGCACATTTGAGGACTCATATTGTAATTAATGACTAAACCTCCAAATCCTTTATGTTTAGTCATTAATAGGTATTAGAATATTAGAGCAATGATATAATAAGGTGTGTGTTTACACTTGTATATAATTAATTAGGTGGATAGTTGTAGGATATTAATAGAGTTGTTGTAAGGTGGTTGTAGCTCTTTATTGAGTTGGTTGTATAGGATATTTCTTGAATCTATGTAATGTGGCACTTCTCCACGAGATGCATGCCTCTTCTCTCATCTTATTCTTTTTCTCATGCTAATAGGGAGTGCATTAGTTAGGACCTCATCTCCTCCTCAAAGAGCATGATACTAGGTGGCAGTTGACCATAACATATATATGTCAACAAAATGGAATTGTAGAGGTGTAATTTTACCATCATAGAAATGGTACATAATATGTTAAAAGCCTTAGGGCTTTATCTTGCATTTTGGGTTGAAGTGGTCCACATAATTGTCTACTTGTGGAGTTGAGCACCCACAAAAACACTTGATGAGAGATCACTTTGGAAGAGGCGTGAGTTGGACATAATCCTTCTATTTCACACCTTTGAGTGTTTGGATGTATATCCTATATGAGTGTTCCCAAGGAGAAATTCAAAAAGTTGGATGAGAAGTTTTGGAATGTATCTTTCTTGGATACAATTTTGAGTCAAAGGGGTATAGGGTCTTGGACCCTATTACAAAGTTGTACATAAACATAGATGCGATATTTTGTGAGAGGTGAACCCAACATGTCCCAACATGTCTTCCTCACAATCTCTTACTCGAAACATTGTTAGAATTGTGAAAACACACACAAAGAAAGATCAAACAACAAACGAGAACACCTTCCACGCACGAGAGTTGCAAATAATGATTTGCTATATCCACACACACAAAAAAAAAAAAACTTACAAAATGAAATAATACAATGAGGAGAGTGCTTATAAGAGCAAACCCTAGATGATAAAGAGATTAGATCATGACAAGTGTTGTCATCCTATGTGGTGAGACATAATGATCTAATAACAACTCAAACTAATAAAAGAAAAAAACACTCCTAAGTTTAGCTTAAGTGCGTAAAGTGAAATTAGTCTAATAATCAATTAAAGATTAATTAATTATTAGCTAATGAATGATTGCTCTAACACCCCCTCTTAAGTGTAACTTAGGGAGTAGCTAAAAAACTCTAAAAAAGAGCATGCATAAAAAAGCAAAGAAAGCATGAATGGGTCCTAGCAACAAGGCCTGATGAGGTACCCATGTACAATCAAATAAATCTCTCACAACTGGAGAAAAGGAGAAAACCTCATCAGTAAAATTCCTCTCCTAAAGAGAGATGAAAGTATGTATAAAAAACAAGGAGGCCTCATGAAGAGCCCCCAAGGACAACTTCCTTCACCCCAAGCATCGATCACAACTGGAGGTAATGAAGCGATGCTAAAAGTTTCGTGAAGATGTTTGCAGCCTGCTCCTCTAAGGCATGTACTCCAAGGTGAGAAAACCATCCTGAATCAATTGCCGAATGAAGTGCACGTGGATCTCTATGTGCTTAGTATGTTTATGCTCCATTGGGTTGCGAGAAATGTGAATGGTACTCTGATTGTTGCACCAAAGAATAGTGGGACTATCAAGAGGAAAACCAAACTCAGTCAGTGACTGACGAAGCCACAAAACCTTCTAGTTGGCCAAAACCGTTGCACGATACTCAACCTTCGTGGATGATAATGCAATAGCAGATTGCTTCTTGCAAGACCATGTAATGGGGTTAGAACCAAGGCAAACAACAAAGCTAAAAGTGGACTTCCTATCATTGACATTACCAGCCCAGTCTGAGTCAGTGAAGCCAACTATTTGAGAATCTCATGATGTATAGTGAATACCATAATGTGAGGTGCCCTAAATATATCTCAAAATATGTTTGGACGCTTGCCAATGACTCCCATGTGGATCTTTAGAATTGAGAGACAAGACCAACCTCAAAAGAAAGATTAGGACATGAATGTGTCCGGTACAAAAGACTGCCAACTAATTGCCTACATAATGTAGCATCTACTGAAGTAGTAGTACAAGTGGAAGACAATATAACACCTAACTGAAATGGTGTGGGGGAAGGCTTGCAATCAAGCATGCCAAATCTCTGAAGCATGTCAAGAGCATACTTTTGCTAAAATATGGAAATCCCATTCGAAGATTGATAACCTATAAACCAAGAAAGTAGTGCAAAATGTCGAGATCTGTCATCTCAAACTGTTCCATCAAAGCTTGCAAAACACTTTGCTGGATCATGGAGGATGAACCATCTGTAAGGATCAAATCATCCACGTATAGCACAAGGATCAAAAGATCACTCTCTTGTCGTTGAATGTAAATTGTGGGATCAAAATGACATTGTGTGAACCCAAAAGAAAGCAAAAAATGTCCATCTTGTCATAACAAGCTCGAGGGGCTTGTATGAGACCATATAATGAACGATGAAGTCTGCAAACTAGTGAAGAGTCTTGAACAAAACCATGTGGCTGCTCCACATAAATCTCCTCATGAAGATCACCATGAAGGAAAACACCCTTCACATCCATCTAGTATACTATCCATCCTTGTGAAGTTGCAAGAGAAAGTACAAGGCGAATAGAATTCATCGTGGAAATAGGGGCAAAGGTCTCAGAATAGTCAATGTCTTCAACCTGAGAGAACCCCTTTGCAACAAGACAAGTGTTAAATTTATCAATGGAACCATTTGCAACATATTTGGTACGATACACCCACTTGCACTGAACCAACTTTCTTCCCTTAGGAAGAGGTACAAGATCCTAAGTATTATTCTCATCAGTGAAGAATAATTATCTACCATAGCACTATCCCACTTAGGAATACCGACATCCTTTGAAAACTTCTGAGGATCATTCAAAATGGTATGACCCAAAAGACTAACACCTGATGTTTGTGCATGAGTATGACGAGAGTCTGAAGGATCACTTGCCAAAGATCCAATTGCATCAATAGTATTGTGGGCCCACTTGGGTAAGGGCTGAATATTTGGAGGTCAAATTGTACGAGGAAGTCGAAAAAAGTGATGCAACATAGAAAAAAGGGAAAAGTTGCCGCTATTGATTCAAAAAAATTCTAAACCAGGCGGTACAAAGGCCATTGCTAACATTGAATAAAAGGCGTCGGGCCTGCTTAGGCACCCACGTAAATAGCACAATATGCCTACCTTGTGCTTTTTTAATTTTTTTAAATTTTTTATTTAAAAAATCTTAAAAAAAACTATGTTTTTTATGATTTTTTTAAAACCGTCATATTTGTGGCCGTATAGGGGCCGTACGGACCTTGGACAAAAAAAAATTGCCTCAGAAGTTCTCGACGTTGACCATAGGCAAATTTATAGTCAAAATTCATCTGCTCGACCTCCTGAATGCAATGGTGAGGTCTATTTTACTCTAGCACACCAAAAAAATGTCTAAGTCCAAAACTTATAGAAAAATATGAAGATTCCAGATTTGATGCCCCTATAACCCTAGTTGAAGAAAACCCTCAAAATTCAAGAAGGGGTTTGATGAATCTACGTTCTGATACCATGTTAGAATTGTGAAAACACACATAAAGCAAGATCAAATAGGAAATGAGAACACCTTCCACGCACGATAGTTGCAAATAATGATTTGCTATTTCCTCAATAAGAAAAACTTACATAATGAAATTATACAATGGAGGAGAATGCTTATAAGAGCAAACCCTAGATGATAAAGGGATTAGATCATGACAAGTGTCATCATCCTATGTGATGAGACAAAATGATCTAATAATAGCTCAAACTAATAAAAGAAAAAAGCACTCCTAAGTTTAGCTTAAGGGCATAAAGTGAAATTAGTCTAATAATCACTTAAAAGATTAATTAATTATTAGCTAATGAATGATTACTCTAACAAACACTTCATTGTAAATCGTGTCCGAGGAAGATGAAGATGTGGATATTGAACATGAATAAGAAGATGGTGCTAAGGAAGAGTTTTCCTAACCAAGTCTACCTCCATCCACCACTATTGTGCATTGTGTACCCAAGTAGTATATTGGTACTATGAAAGATGCAAAGATTGAATGGAGTTCCAAGCACATCAACTTTAGGACCAAAGACTTGTAGGAAAACATGTAGAGAGGTTAATCTAGTTGTCATGTGCATAGATATTCAAAATTTTGAATCTATATAGTTTAAGAAGCACTTGGGACAAAAGCTTGGAAAGATGCCATGGATGTTGAATGTTAGGCATTGATGAAAAATAATACATGGGAGCTTGTTGATCTTCCACTTGTGAAGAAGCCAATTGGATGCCAATGGGTATTCAAGATCAAATACGAGGTAGATGGAAGCTTTGACAAGTACAAGGTTTGTCTTGTGGCAAAGGGCTTTGCATAAAAGCAAGGAAAATTATGAGGAGACATTTTTCCTCTTCGCCAAGGTCAAGACCAACAAGATGGTTCTTCCTATGGCAACACAATTTGAATCCCAAGCTCATTAGATAGACTTGAAGAGTTCCTTCCTAAATGGAAGTCTCAAAGAAGATTATGTGATTCAACCAAAGGGTTTCACAACACTTGCTTCAAAATAGAAGGCGTGTAAATCTGTGAAATCTCTCTACAGTTTGAAACAGGTTGCTAGAATTGGTACATCAAGGTTGATGACCATCTCCTTTAGCTCCAAATCTCTACCTCAAGGAGCAAGGGGGGGAGCTTGTAATCGTGATTGATTATCTCAATGATCTCATCATCATTGGCAACTTATAAAAATTGGTAGAAGTCTCAAAGAATGATTTCAAAAGTTTATTCAACATGACAAATCTCAAGCTCTTGTACGATTATCATAGAACGGAAGTGCGATAGTCAAAGCATTAGATCTTTATGACCCAAATGAAATATGTTGAGACACTATTTGGGAAATTCTAGATGATAGATTGCAAGCCTATGTGGACTAGTTTATAGCTATACGACATTGATTCATCACATTAGGTAAATGCTAGTCCTTATCATTAGTTGATTGGAGTATGATTTACTTGACCTATACCAAGCTAGATATTAGCTATGTTGTTGGCTATCTTTTGAGGATCATGCAAGAACCAAGGGTTTGCCACTAGAAGGTAACAAAGGATGTGTCAACCTATGTTTGTTGTACATTGGATTATGGCCTAGACTTTAGAGTATAAGCATAATGATCAATTTTTCTTGACTGGATACATGGATGGATGTGGGTTATGTAGGATCCTTTGATGATAAGAAATCCATTCCCAGATTTGTATTCTTTTTGGGGTTTGTTCCAATTTCTTAGGGAAGTAAGAAGCAAACCATAGTTGTTCGTTCTTCCATTGAGGTAGAGTATCATGCTACAAGAGACACAATAGGTCGTTTGTAGATGTGAAGTTTGAAGCCTTTTGACACATCTTGACTTGTGCCGTTGATAAAATGATGCTTTGGTGCAATCAGCTTGTGTAATGTCCCCATTTTTAGCCCTACGCTTTCCAATGATTGTTAGCCTATTTCCGAAGGCCCATAGGCTAGTCAAAGGCATAATTAGGGGTTCCTATTTTCTAGGAGTTTTCCTTTTGAGTTTTCAGGGGTTGCATGCAAGAGTTTGGTAGTTTGTCTTCTGGGTCTTTCTGGGTTTTCAAAGAGCTTCAGAGGGATGTGACATGCATTTCAATCAGGGTTGCATGCGGGAGTTTGGCAGAAGGGTTTCTGGGTCTTTTTGGGTTTTCAGAGGGCTTCAAAATGGTATAACATGCATATTCATCAGATGATTTTTTTGGGCTTACTAGTTTTAGTAAGTTACGACGGTTGCCCGGTTTGTGCTCTAATTGAGTTTGGAGTCACTTACTATTTTTAGCAGTATGCTATTTATAGTAAGTGCTATTTTTGGCAGTGCTATTTTTAGCAGTAGTTCAACAGTTCAGTATACAGTGTCTATTTCTGGCAGGGTAGAAATTGCAGTTTGGTCTCCAACATTCTTGGAGCCTGTTTTGGCAGGTTAATGATTTATGTGATTTTCATATTATGCTATTTGGACCACAACGCCTAGTGTGATGACTTCAAGTTGCTTTAAGTTGTGTTTTTCTAACTCGGACGCCACACTTGGAAATATATTTGGTTTTCATTAAGTTAAAATGCCTAAGTTATTTTGGATGCCTAAAGTCATGGCAAGTCAAATGTGAATTAAAAGAATATTTTATTATCTCCTTTTGGGCGTCCCATTTGGAGGGAAAAGGTAATTCAAACTTTTGGGGTTGAGTGCTATATATTCAGGGCCTTGCTCTCTCATTTGATCATCTATTGCTTATCATAACGAAGTGCTGATGAAATTATTTCAGAACCCTTGCTTTGAGGAATGCATAACTCCTAGCCTACTTTAGTTTCGTACTTGAGAGATAGTACCTAGCTGAACTGAGACTGCTTCTCCATTTAGAGGTTGCAAACAAAGCTTATTTGGAGATGGATTCATATGACGTCTTCTGATTTTGGTTTGGTGATTTGTTTCTTTTAGTATTTGATCGTTTTGGCGTGTTTTCCATCATTTTTGGAGTTGTTGATTTGTGCTTGGCTGAAGCACGTTTGGGTTCATAATTCTCTAAGAGATTTTTCTATCATTTTGGGTATTGACTCTATGGACTCAGCTGACTTGGGCACCCCATTGCTCAACGTTTCATAATTTTTGGTGAAGTTTTTGATTTTTAAGACTAGGTCGTGCATTTCAAGGATGCTGTGCCATTTCATAGAGTGCATTAGGAAACGTGCAAAATAAAACAGAGCTGTTTGGAGGTGTTTATTAGTTGGTACTTGGTCGCCCAGCTTATAGGCATCCTTTGTCTTCAGTTTGAGACAATTTGGTTGAGATTTGATGAAGTTATGAGTGCTTGGGTGATTTTCTGCTTTTCTGATCGCTGCAACTTTGTATCAGACATGGTATTTTCTTCTGTTTTGCCATATTTTACATATTTGATATCTTGTACTAGCTTTGGAGATTGTGCCCTAACAATTTGGCTATCATTGGATATATATCTTCTTGTAGTGCAGTTGAAGCTTCATATTGTATCGTTGAATCAGAAGTATTGATCAACCTTCTTATTTCTGCACTTTTACATTTTGTATACCCGCTGAAAAGTAAAAGAGGTCGGCTTGCCGCCTAGACATTTCATTTCAGTATTGTACTTTCCTTTACACCCGTTGAAAAGTGGAAGAGGTTGGCTTATCGCCTAAGCATTTAATTTCAGTACTTTACTTTCTTGTAGCTCGTTGAAAAGTGGAAGAGGCTGGCCTTGCCGCCTAGACATTTCATTTCCTAGTTGGTTGGCTGAGCCGTCAACACATTGTATTTTCCAATTTTTTAGTATTGTTAATGAGATACCCTTTCCACCATATGCTCTCTCCTTGCCCACACTGGGATCTGGGTGATCAAAAAGTGAAGGGTTGCATTTCAGTATTGTTATCTTTCATATTTCTGATGTTAACAGGTGAAAATGCTTGTGTAAAAATTAAAAAAAAGTAAGGGGGATATTTCAGCTTGTGCACAAATGGATGGAGGTTCTTTCTCTGAAGGCATCAGCTCCAAAGTTGGCTATGCGATAGAAGTGGATTATGAAGCTTGGCAAACTAGAAGTTGGTGTTTTTTTCCTATGAGATTGTAGGCTTTGATGAGAATTCCTAAGAAGTGTAGAGGTAGGAAATTAGAAGTAGAATGATTGCATTTGGAAACCTTGAATTGTATTGGAGTTGGTGAGTAGTGGACTATGGAAGCCCTCCTTTCATGAAAGGTTGGGAGGGTGACTTCCATTCACTCTTCTTCTTTTTTTTTTTTCTCAATCTCTTTCCTTTCTAGCTGAATTTCAGCTCTATGAAGGTTCTTTCCCCTTGACTGAGGTGTATTTATGTAAAGTTAATTATTTTTACGAATATTGTTTTTTTTGTCATGGGAGAGGGCCCCAATAGATTCCTTCATTTTTACCAAGTAAAAGTAAATAAATAATGAATATATTGTTTGCAGGTTCCATTAGTATGCTTTTTCAATTTAGCTTTTAACGACTAAATATGCGTCCTCCAATTCAATCTTCCATAGACCTTTTTCCTTAAGAAGGATCCTTCTAGTTGGACCAAAGTAAAATTTATTACTATTTAACAACCTAGGCAAAAGAAGCATTTTCTTGCATTATCAATTAGACAATCATTTTTGACTTGGAAACAATACATTCATTTGATAAATGTTCCAACCTAATTTTTCATCTTTGGTACCATACATGAAGCGTATAAGACTACTATCTTGTGAGCTTTTCATTAGTTCTTATGCTTGGGTAAGATAATAATTCATTTTATGACTCAGTAACTCTTTGCAGCTTGGGTTACACTCTTTTGTATCGTGTGTTGCATCCTTTTGCATCTCAGTTCTCAAATTTTTGTATATCAAAAAATGTCAATTGGGCACAATGGGGTATTGGTCAAATTGGGAATTAAAAAACATAGCAAATATTTTGACTTTCCAAAAGAAGTTTGGTCACTGATCTCAACTACAAAGCTAGCAACAACCATTCAAGGCAAAGTTGCAAGATAACTTGCTCTAAACAAGATCAAAGATTTGTTTTGGGAAAATCATAAAAATTCAGATTAAATATGTTGTAGAAAAGAGTGAAGGTTGATATCTATGCCAATGGTAGATAAATGGACCTTTGTGACATCCAAAGGTGTATGTCCAAAGCAGAGTTACAAGACTTGGACTCGATGCAGACTTGGCAAGCTGATTTTTGACCCGGATTTATAGACTTAGTGCCTAGACTTAGTGTAGGCTCAGAAAATTGAAAAAAAACATGAAATATTAAGGTTTTTAAAGGATCTAAAACTTGTATCATGCACCCTTCAATAAATAAACTTTGAAGAAACAATAAATTAATCAAATAGAAGATACTTTGATCACATACACACGTATGCATCGTTCACATGAGCATAAAAGCAAATTTTGGCTAATGGAAACAACAATTTTAGAAATATAAATATTGGCAAGTGTTAAGGTGTACAAAACTCTTGGATTATGTTATCAATGGCATCACAAACAAAAATCACAATATGGAGTCGTGAACTATGGTATGAATGAGCTTGTACCCCTTAGCCTAGCATTACTAGCTCCTATGACACAGGGTTTGCCGAATTTTGGCCATGAAGTTCGAAATTTTGCAAACAATAAAAATCTAAAAAATCATTCTAGTTCACTAAAAAATGTGTACTGAGTAGGGCCTACGTTTTTCTATTAAAATATATTTTAGAAAAGCAAGTCTCTAGGTGTACACTTTGGGTGTTTATAATTTGCGATGCCTATGATGAATTTGTTGGTCAACATGATGACCGCTTGGGCTTTTAGATTCAAATGATTTAGGCGTTTGCGAGATTTTGAGCTTGGGAGCCTATGAGATTTTAACTTTTTGGTTAGAGAAGCTTTCGCAAGGTTAGAATATTTAGCAAGATTTACTAAAGTATACTTTGATTTACTATATGGACTCGAATCCGCATGTGCTTTTTCTTTGATTGCTAGTTGCGGGCAGTATACTTAGGATCGTGATTGTTTTTATTTTAATTTCTTTTAAAGTAAATTTAATATTTTAATATTTTGTTTTAAAATAATGTCCATTTGTTTTTTAATTTTGTTTTGTATTCAACATATTAAAATTATATTTTATATATCTATATCTATATATATATATATATATATATATATATGCTAATTGCTGTCATGGGGACAACTCCCATTATATTATATATAAAGAAAGTTGCAAAGACTAGTCAATATTCAGTCCAAGTAGAAGAAGAGGGTGCATAGATCCTCAATAACTTCTTGAATATTTAATCAGGACTTGACAAGTTAGACTCAGTGGGTACTTAGGTCATGAATTGTTGGGCATCGTTTTGACCTATTTGACTTTGGATTCGTTGAGTTTGGGCGAGTTTTGTAACACTAGTCCAAAGAGTCACGACCTTTCTAACCTACCTTTCAATATATATTCCTATAATAAATTATAATATGAGGTAATAATTTTTTTATATATTTACGCTGAAGGCGTCTCCTATTTGAAGTTTGCGGAGCAACTTTTGTCCATAGACGGTGAAGATTTTTGCATAGGGTATGCAAGAAGGTTAAATGGATATTAGCCGTTCATTTTTTTTTTGCCTTTTTTCAGCTGTTTTCCCTGCCATTTTTTACTGCTTTCCCTGCGGCTATTGTTTTCCACACCTCCAAACTTTTCCTCTTTGGTATTGACCTTTCATTTCTCAAATTTGGCGAGCCGTAGCGTGAAAATAAAGTTTCCACGAGGGTTGTAGAGTATGTTTATTAAAATGAAAATTACGGTCAAGATCCTAATAATGAGCACATTTAGGTTTTAACATTAGGGCATCCTTTACCTATGTAGTTAAGTATATATTAGCATAATAAAAAAATTATAAATAATATAGTTATACTACTTATTATTATATTATATTCTTTAACAAAACTATTAAATACATATATAAAATTATTATAATTAATAATTAATAATAATTATATTTTTATATAATATAAAATACAATTTATGCCATGTTAGGCATTATATAGCATAATATAAATCAAATGTGCAGATATATTCACAGAAAATAAGGACTATATAGAACATGTAAATCAACTACTGATCTATTACATGTAAAATGGATTTAAAAAAAATAAATCAGAAGCTCTAAAACTAGTCTACAAATTCCAAAATCCATGGATGATAATATCCAAGACATGAAAAGCTTGAAATATCAAAGATCCTCTCCCAGTTTTCATCCATCTTTGAAAATGTTTGGAAAGCTTTGATCACCAGTGAAATTGGACAACTCTTCTTTCTCTTTGCTGAAATTTTGTAAACATGAAGTGCAGATGCAAAAGGAATATTTTATGGAGAAATCTGAAGGTCATATCTCTTGAAATCAATGTTTCTCTGAGTTTCAGGGATGACAATTCTTTTTTCCAGATTTTGAGGATGATGGTGGGTGGAAATTAAATTTTGTATAAAAATTAATATGTGAGAAAATAATTCTAGAAAACAGTAAAGGAAGTTGCAGTACAGTTATCATATATGTAAACAATATGAGTAAAAGAAGCTAAAGTTTATACAATGCTTGAAAATTTGACACTATCCAAATATCTCTACTATTCATCAAGTTTATATTATTCCTCTTCTTTTTCTTCTCTTTCTCATCTTCTCATTTGGTGATTGCAAAAGAGTGAAAGAGCATGGGCTAGAATTTTTATTTATTTTGGCTAGAATTTTTATTAATTGTTTAAGTGCCCCCCCCATCAAATTCAGGTTTAGTTTTAGCATGCTGTTTACTTTTTCAGTTTTTAAAATTAAAATTGTTATTTTTTTGAATTTTGATTTCTGAGATGCCCTGATGTCCCTAGAATGGTTGAAGAAGGAATGTTTAGATGTCCTAGGGATGGTAGGACATCCTTAGGCATGGCTACCAAAAGGAATATGTCCCTAAAGACCACCTCAGTCAATGAGGGCATCATGGAGGGTGAATCAGTATATCACAAACTTTTACTTTTCAAATTTTATTAATCATATCATCTGTACATATGCAAGATCAAGCAATTAAGAACACAAAGAGAATACCTGATTTATGCGGAAACCCTTGCGGGAGAAAACAACAGCACAATTTTGCTTATATATATATGTATATCTTTTTCTTCTTCTTGTAGGCTCCAACCTACTAGAGACTCCAATCTCTACTTGACAAAAATGTAGGCCCCAACCTATTGGAGGCTTCAAACTCCACACAAACTGAGCTTCAAGATAGGCTCCAACCTATTAGTTCTTCAATGGCTGATATAGTTTCTTCCACACAAATCTAATCAAACTCTAAATCTTTTCACAATCCTCACAAATCTGATTCAAACTCTATATCTTTTCACAATCTTCGCAAATCTGAGTCAAGCACACATTTCTTCCTTCTTAAATCTGAATATTATTGATTCAACTTACTAGCATAAATTCTATCTTTTCATCACACAAATATCTTCAATATAAGTCTGAATTACTCTTCATATATCTGGTCTCCCTTTATTTTTTACTCAGAAAATATTCTTTGAAATTGTTTCCTTCAAAACCTCCTATCAATCTTCTTTTATATCATGCAAAGGTAGGCGACTTTTTGAAGGCGTATGATCTTTCACAACAGTTGCAACCTTATTAAGTAAATGCACCTTTTCATCCTCAACTTGGGCATACCACTTAGAGGGTCGGCCCCAATAAAAGTAATTAATTTAATTTATTTTTAAAACCACTTCAATGATGTAATGTCCCCTTCTCAAACCTGATCGTTCATGTGACCGTTGGCCTTTTTTTTGGAAACCCGAAGGCTAGTCGGAAGGTAAAATTAGGGTTTCCTATTTTTGAGGAGGTCTTTGCTCAGAGATGGTGGATTCAATGGCAGATTCCTTCTGGGTTTTCAGAGGGCTTCGCAGTGGTATGTTCACCTCGGCATTCAGAGCACTTTTTGGAATTTACTATTTTTAGTAAATTCTATTTTTGGCAACTTTCCAGATGAGTTCAGCTCGGTTGACTTCCTGCGTCAGTTGGTCAGATGTTTGGCTCAGTATTGGCTTCAGAGCACCTTCGGAGGGATAAGCTAAGTCATTTAATTAAAAAGTCACGTTTAAATATTATATTTTAACGATGACCATGGGCCTAGATTAATGACTTAAAGATGTTTTTAAAAAAAAGGGGTCTTTGAGGGTGGCACCCTCATTAAAAGAATATTTTAATTATTGCAAAGTCAAAGCAAGGATATGAAGGGCGAAATTATCAAAGCTTGATATTTATTTAAAATATCATATCTTAAGCCATAAAGGAGAAGTGCGCCATCTTGAGGAGATGAGAGGTTTTGACCTAAAAGCTGATTTTAGGGTTTAGTGAAGTCAAATGAAACTTATAAAGAGGAGTCTTGTGCATCATTTTGGGGATCTTTTGACGACTATACTGTTATGCTGCCGGATTGGCTCTGGGACTGCTTCGAGGAATGAAGGCCTCCTAGCTTGGGCATCACTTCGTGTTTGCAAGACAACATCTAGTGGTGAATTTCAGTCTATTTGTGAGTGCATCTTAGTTCATTCATTTTGTGTTCCGTTTTGCATTGTTAGATCTTATTTGGCATTCTAGTGTTTCAGCTTTTGCATCAATTAAATACAGCAGATTCATGTTTGTAATCGCAAGTCAAAAAATACAAAAAAAGGAGTTCTGGGTATTTGTCATTCCTCATTGTTTAGGAGAGGCGAACCTTTAGTTCAAATCTCAGATTTTATTGTTAAGTATTGAATTTTTAAGAAAGGGTCGAACTTTCCAGCAGGCCGTACCATTTGCATGTTGCATTGATATCCGTGTAAATTAAATATTAGCTTTTCAAAGCTGTTTCTGGCATTTAGTCTAGGCGCCTCCTCATCATCAGCATTTTGCATCTAAGAATAGGCCATTTGGGTAAGCATCGAGGGAGTTATGAATCATTTAGTGAATTCTTATGTTGCTGATTTAGAGATTTAAAAGTACAGATCTGTCAAGAACAGTATACAGAAATCTGCATCATTCTGATTTGTAATTGGCTTTGTGGTTTCCTTTGAGCTTGTAACAAAAATAATGTTGAGTACTCTATCTGGAAAGAGTTTAATATATTGACATTGCAGGCAATAGTTATTTGTTGTAAACTGGCAGTAGTACTGACCAGTATCCTTTAATATTGCTTTGTCATTAATTGTAATTCACGTTCTTACTATCTATACTAGCGAATTAATTATAACTCCGCCCTATGGTAGCTACTTCCCATTTTGGGTGAGCAAGCACATTCTGGGTGTTGAGTAGTTTCAGTTTCAGCATTTTCATTTCAAGCTTTGCTTTCTGTAATCACTCCGTCATATGGTCGCCCCTCACTCCGCATTGGATTGGGTAGCACATACTTGACGTTGAGTTCCTTTCTGTATTTAGAGTAGAAGATCCTCTGACCAATGCTCGCCATCATCGGCGCCATTCTGGTTAGAGTTGTTTCCTTGCACGTTTTGGTTTATCCATCTAACCTTAACGGGTGCATTGTTTGTAATTGGAAATCTGTTAATTTGAAAAAAAATGAAAAATTTTTGCTCGGAATATTTCAAATGAGGGCGCCACACAATGGAGGATTGACCCATATAATAAAATATTTTATTTATTTTAATTGTAGATTCAAGAGGGGTGACCATTTGGAGAGAGGTGCCACTTTGCTAATAATTTTAAACACTTTCATTATATATTTCATTTGTTAATCACTGCTTCTTAACGCACTTGTTAAATCATTCAATCATTGCTCTTCTTTTACATTAGTTGCTGCTCTTTGTCTACATTAATCACTGCTTATTATGCCTTAAATGCTCTATATTGGTCACACTTTAATCTTGGGCGATTAAGTCATATTTATATACCTTGGAATAGAGATTGACCTTTGTCTTTGTTCTTTTGACATGAATGACAACATATTCCAATACTCTTTGCTTAACAAGTTATCAAGGTCTAGGAGTTTTAAGTTTTAATACTGGAGATGAAAAATTATCAACTAATTAGTATTTAAATATCAACTAACGAATCATTTTGACCAATTTCATTCAAATTCCAAGCCCTGAACACAGAAGGTGAGTCAAAATAATGGAGAGGAGCTACCATCTAATTTTAACTTTATTTTGCTATTTTAGGAGCAAGTTCATGATTTTTTAACTTTGTTTCTTTTAGTTGCTTTATCAGATCTCTTATACTGATGAGTTTCTTTCTTTGATATTCATTTTGGTGCAGAAAGTGGGGTGTGGACAAAGGTGACAGCCATGGGTCAGGGACCTTCTGCTAGATTTTCTATGGCAGGAGACTGTATGGACTTTAAAAGAGGTATTCTTGCCTTTATAGGAGGGTGCAATGAAAACTTAGAGGCTCTTGATGACATGTACTATTTGGACACAGGTATTTCATTGTTTGCTTATGTCATTCTTGTGTAATCCTTATAGTGTCATTTTTGGATCTTTGTTCTCTGTAGCATGCAGTATATTGTTTCATGTTGGTGTTAGTTTATTTTTGCCATATGGTTATTTACAGCTACGCTCAGTGTTTCTTTCTGGTGCTTTTTGTGGCCTGTTATCCTCCTTCACTTTCTTTTTTGAATATCATGGAGTGCTAGTGCAATGTGGGATGCATCCATTTCCAGTTTGCAAAAATGTGTTTTGTATTGGTTTCACAGACACTTATTGTGACAAAGTTTGCTTGCTGATAGTCCTTGTCTTGTGAGTTCAGAGATGACAACAGAAAATGGACAGGAAGAGCAAAAACCAGAGAAATTCTCTTTGAGGAAAGAGTTGAAAAGAAAACGGCAAGAGCACCAAAACTCATCAAATGATCCTGAAAAGGAGAGGGATACACCTAAGCATGAACTGAAGCCTAGACCAATCTTGCCGGCACCATCTCCCAATTTTTTCCATGCGGGTATAAATCTTTGTTTCATTTCTGATATAATCACCCTTTGCATTTGCATATTCAAATGGATGATGTTAAATGTTCATATATTCACATTTATCTGTTATTGTATCACAGCATTCTTTCTTAATCCATGGTGCAAGTATGGGAATCAAGTTTTTTTTTTCATTGGAGATAAAAATTAGATTGTAAATTTTTTCTGTATCCCTTTATGCCTAATTCATTTGTAATATTCCATCATTATTCTTTTCACTTCAAAGTTAATTTCCTGGTCAGTAGAGGATACACTTAATGGTTTAATTAGTACTGTGCATGCTAGTTGCTGTTTGCTAAAGTGAGTGAGATGAACCAGCTTGATAGTAGAAGTTAAACTTTGGTTTAGACTCTTAGACAGATTCTGTATAAGCCACAGAAAATCTTGATTTTTCTCTTTCTAAGGCACCAGCCTATGGCACGATAGTATTCTGTTTTGAATATTTTATTTAAGGTGGATTTAGACCTTTTTATTATTTTAAGCCTTTCCTATTTCAAATTACCTCCATGGATTAAGACCTGCTTACGAGACACTAGTGAGGCTGAAATGCATTACAATGTAGTGAAGTTGGTGGCAAATCATGTGATTCTCAATCACATAAGCTTTTTCCCTTGGTGTTCTCTCTCTTTAGATAAAAGCAGTAAAAGGTGGTTGTAGAAGTTTTATGTTGATGTTTCTTACCTCTTCAATGATAGTTTTCATCTATACAAATTTGTCTACATCCTCAAGTAGAAGATCATTGCAATGGGCAGCACAAATGCTCCAAAAAGCTGGAGAGGCACAAATTTGTCTATATCCTCAAATAGAAATCATTGCAATGGGCAGCTCAAGAGCTCCAAAAAATTGTAGTGTGCCTCTCCTCAAGAAGCTTCCTTGTTACTGCATTGTTTGTCATAACTTGGAAGGCTTCCTACACACAGTCCCATGAACACCTCCCCACCTCCAACATATGACACAAAGTCTTAGTATTTTTTAACATCATACGAGACATCAATCAACTCCAATAACAATTCTCAACCAAAAGTCACTAGGAAGTTGATCATTGCAAAATACTGCAATCCTTTTCCCATGAAATCCTCTTTTGATCATCTACCATGACCTCAAGTTTTTTTCATGGCTTCCTCCAACAAGGGATAACTCGAAACATGTGGACTAGGTGCCTTGAATCCTTTACCAACAACAATCACATTGTTGACCAACGAATCCTAATATGGGCTCTGCATTACATAGAATGGTATTTTGTTATAGGATTAAAAAATAAAAATTGATGCAACACTTCATGATGCTTCTCCTCATTCCGCACAGTACCCTAGAGTGAAGGTTGTGCAGAAGGACTATTATGTGGAACATAGAACCCCTATGAGAGCACCCAATATGAACTATCTCTAGTAGATGAGTCCCACATCCATGGGCCATGACAAGTAAGTGCCTATGATGTTAGATTTTGATTCAAGAGGAGAATTCATTAGTTGCAATTGCCTTAGTGATCAATCTTTTTATTTCTAATTTCTTTTCCTTGTACAAAGCAAGGACAACCTTCATCTCTTGTATAATATTCAACTCTATTCAAATTGCGCAGCTGTATATCTTAGCTAGGATTGTGCAAGGTGAGGTGGTTGATGCCTTATCTCATCATTAAGCCACAATAATTGCACACCACCATCCTTTGATTTGAACCTAGGGTGCTTGGCCTTGTCACCACTAGGGCTACCTTTGGATGCCATCTCCTTTGGCAAAGTTGGAAACTCTAGCTGATCTAAAGATGGTTGAGTAGTTCAGATTGGGGAGGTTCCATAGTTAGGCACAAACTACCGGTTCATTTATAGGCCACTTAAATAGTGCTACATGTATGCTATTGGTTGCTATAGGTGTGTAAAAGATGTTCTCTAAGCTTGCAAGTTTATTTGTAGCAATATTGTAGGCTTCTTATTTTTGTTCCTAAACACTTTGGGGAGCATTCCTATTCTATTTTAGGCACACATATGGAAAATAGATATAATGTCCTGTTGTGACCTTTTCACACATCGCCCCATTGCAAATGGGGACCCTTCGTTTTTTTTTTTTGCTTTTGCTTTTTGCCTTGGCGTCGCAACTGCTTATCACCAGTCTTTTTGCAATGAGGAGTTTGAGTTTTGAACGGTCACCCGAGTCAGTTGGAGAAATTGAGCCTAGATCACTGTGCAAACCATAGTTTGCAGACTCGGCGGTCTCGCCACGGACTCGGGAGTCCATAGGCCAGCCGAGTCGACTCGCCACGGACTCGGGAGTCGAGTCCAGGAGAGTCCTGGGTCGGGACTCGGGAGTCCAACCTCAGGACTCGAAGAGTCCTGAGGTCAGACTCGGGAGTCCCAACTCAGGACTCTCCTGTGTGGCTGGCTAGAGTGGGCTTAAAAAGAGTCCGAGGATTGGACTCGATCCCAACCAGAACTCTCCTGTGTAGGGAGTCAAAGGGTTAAAACCCATGTTTTTTTTAACTTTTTCTTTCATTTTAACACTCAAGTTTGTGAAATAGAGGTCTGCAAATTGAATTGGGGTTGAAAGAATCCAAGATTATATGTAAACATTTATAATCTTATGATGTTATACATTGAAACTATGAGTATTTGATGACTATGAATGATTAAATTTCAATTATTGAGTGTTTGATGATCATATGACATGTGTAATATTTGAATTATGAGTGTTTGATAATCAAATTAGGCTCTTATGTTCTCTAAATGCATTAATTTGTTCTTTTTTTTTGTAAAACTACGGTTTTTTTTTTTTCGAGTCCTAGCCGAGTCTTTTCCGAGTCCGTGCCGAGTCCCGAGTCCGAGTCATATTTTTGGGGTACCCAGGAGTCAGCAGTCAGGGGTCCCCAACTATGGTGCAAAGCGTTGTCATCAGCAGAAGGCACGGGAGGCGAAGGTCATCATTTCCGAGTCCAATTAGGACACCTCCGGTTTTGGTTTCTCACCCCGGGCCCCTATTTTTAGGACCTACTTTTTGGCACTTTTGGGCAATTCTGGGATCCCTATTTTTTAGGGTCTATTTTTGGAAAGTTGCTATTTTTGGAAAATTTCTATTTTTAGAAAGTTTCTATATTTGGAAGGGTCACGAGTTTCAAAAATCCACTCAGAAGTTCGAAAAGATCAACGAAACTCTCAGAAAATCGATTTGAATTTTTTTTGAAATCATGGCTAAATTGCTTGAAAATCACAGAAAATGGTGAATAATCTGGAAAAATCAGTCATGGAATCATCAAAATTTGATAAAAATCTGAGAAATTCTGTCATGTCCCCGTTTTAGCTGACACTGTTTGTCGAGGATGTGAGCCTATTATTTCGATCCTCGTGAGGCTGAGATAGGTGCAGAGGATCATGGGAGGCATTGCTCGATGTTTGATAGCTCGGTTTGCAGTTGTGTCGAGGTTGGGCCTTGCAGAATCTTCTAAGTGCTTTTGAGGAACTTTCTATTTTTAGAAAGTTAGGTCAGGCGGAAGCTGCTATTTTGGGCAGGGCACCTGGTTCAACCATTCAGCTCAGAGTCGACCCAGTTCAGCAGTTGGGTGATCAGACGGAGAAATAAGGAGTAATTAATGATTTATTAAATATTTAATAATTTGACTTTATATTAAAGTCACTTTATTGAAATATTGAAATATTTAATTAAATTGGCCAGTTATAAAGTATTTATTATACTTTATAATAAAGTATTAATTTTTGACTTAGTGAATATTTATTATTCATTAAATTGAGGCGCCATTTAATTATTTAATATTTCTCCTAAGTATCAAAGGTGAAATAAATCCTTTTATTTAAATGATTAATTAAAAAGGAGCATTGGGTCGAATTTTAATGAAGAGGATATATTTATTCAATGAAAGGCAAATCGAACCATTATGAAATGTTATTCTAATTTGTCTTTATTGCTCTGAGCACTGGAGTTTGTAAACCTTAGGGTTTCTGGCAGACGATCGTTTCTGAAGAACGAAAACTCTTCAGAGATTAGGCAGACTGAGGCTGTTCAATACCGGCTGAAGCTTGCACTTGGTGATTTCACACAGAGATCACAGACTGTGCTTATTCATTGATTTTAGTAAAGATTCACAGAGATAATCATCAGACATATAAGGCGACTTCATCAGAGAACTTCATTCAGAGATCTGGCATTTTTCTTGGAGGCCGTACCTTGTCATTTATTGCAGCAAGCCGTACTTTTTCTATACTTTTCCAGGCCGTACTATCTCTTCTCCAGAGGAACGCATATATTCATCAGCTTCTGGTGTTTGTGGTTTGGGCGCTTTGGATTGCTGAAGAGTTTGCATTGTTTTGTGAGCTTGGAGAACCTCTCTTATTTCTGGCCGTACATTATTCTTTACTGCTGTTACAGCAGGCCGTACTGTTCTGTACCTTCAAGGCCGTACCACCTTTTCAGGGAAAAACGCATTCCATCTTCAGTCTTTCACAGAGGGTTTCACAGAGCCTTGGTCATCTGGAGCTTTTGCAACGTTTTCAGTGGACAAAGGAGCACTCAACCATTCAGCCGTACTATTACTTTATTGCTGCTGGCGGCTGTAAGAAGGAAATCAGGTTCCTTAGAAATAAATCTGTATTTCATTCATATGTTGTTATTTACCTTTGTAAATAATCTAGAAGTGAAATAAATTGGTGCGCCTATCTTTCCTGAGCATTTTCAAAGCTTATTTGGATGCTATTTATTTATTATGAATTTATTAGCATTTTATAAGGAAAATCGCAGCTTTCATGATTAATGCAAAAACCTCAAAAAAAAAAAAAAAACAACACAAAATCAGTTAGGGTTTGAAAGCAGAGAACCATCAGGAGTTGACAAATTCGTTTAGAAATCTGAGAGACACATGAAAAATCTGGAAATTCATCAAGAAATCTGAGCGGATCATGTATAAAATCTGAAAAATCTGAACAATCATGGCAAATTGATCATGGTGAAGGCATGAAAGAGGACTGAGATGGGTAAAATTAATGCCAGAAAGCTACAGCCAGGCGATGTGAATGACAAAAACATGAGCAAACTCCGCCCAGCAGCATAGAGCAATGGCATGCAAGTGAGTCAAGTCCGCCTTGGACATAATGAAGAAATGGTAAGCCATAGATCAAAGTCTGCCTTCCAATGGCCTGACATGTGCTAAAGTCCGCCCTCAAAAGGAAGAGGCAATGGCAAAATAATTTAGACAAAATGGAGAAATGGCAAGCCATCCTATGAAGTCCGCCCCTATCCAAATGTGTCCAATGGCAACAAATCCTATGAAGTCCGCCCTCAGCAAGATAGGAGATGGCAACAAATCTGAGGAAGTCCGCCCAACAAGATTAGGAAGTGGCATGAAATTTGACAAAGTCTGCTCCAAGGAAGATAGCTAAACACTTAGTAAAATCCGCCCATGTGAAGTGGCAAAGAAATATGCCAAGTCCGCCCTTGAAGAGTGTCCAATGGCCTGACATAGAGGGAAGTCCGCCTTAGGCATAAAGTTAAGTGGCAAGCAAAAGGAGAAAGTCCGCCCTTGGACAAAGCACTAGATGGCTAGGCAAATGATGAAGTTCGCCTAGCCTTAGAGAGCAAATGGTTAGCCAAAAGCCAAAGTCCGCCCATGTCCAAGTGTTGAATGGCAAGGCCATGAAGCAAGTCCACCCCAAAATGGCATCAAAAAGGCTGAAGTCCGCCCTTAGCAAGATGAGGAGATGGCAAGCCAAAGGCTGAAGTCAGCCCACCATAATGCAAATGGCTTGAAGTTTGATCAAGTCCGCCCAAGACTTATGGCAAGAACATGCACCAAGTCCGCCATAAACCAAGTGAAGAAATAGCAAAGAAATGAGGCAAGTCCACCCAGCCACATGAAGAAATGGCAAGAAATTTAAGCAAGTCCGCCTTGGATAAAACACAAAGTGGTAAGCCATAGGCTGAAGTCCGCCCTAGTAGAGTGGCTTGGAAACAAGGCAAGTCTGCCATATGAAAGAAGTGAAGTGGCTAAACATTGGCCAAAGAAAAAATTGAATGGCCTAACACCAAAGGAAGTCTGCCATGTCTAGAGAAGTGTGAAAATTAAAATTTTTTGCCTAAGTATGGGCTTTGAGAAATTCGCCATGCTTGAAAGGAAAGAAAATTCGCCTAAGTCCAAACATTAAAATGTCTAAAGAAAATCATGACCAAATAAAGTTGGACGTGGCTAGATAAATTTTGGAAAAAAGCAAGAAAATATGGCCAAATGAAGTTGGACGTGGCTAGATAAATTTTGGAAAAAAGCAAGAAAATATGGCCAACGGAAGAGGGTAATGGCAAGTAAAATTGGACGAAACAAATTTATGGCCAAATAAAGTTGGACGTGGCTAGATAAATTTTGGAAAAAGCAATAAAATATGGCCAAATGAAATTGGACGATTGAAAATCATGGCAAAATAATTTTGGACGAAAAGATTTATGGCCAAATAAAATTGGACATGGCGAAATAAATTTTGAAAAAAGAAAGAAGTTCATGGCCAAATAAATTGGGCGGAAAGAAAATTAAAAGCTTGAAAGTGAAATTTATAAAAATCTTTCAAAACTTATCTTGAAAAGTCATCTTTAGGAGAGAGAATATCTAAAATAAATTTATTTTGTTTCTTGCAGGCGGATGGCTACACAAGGCGAAGGAGAAAATAGCAAAGAAAGTGTAAAGTCCGACTTGAAGGGAGATGAAAGAAAACTTGGGGAGTCCACCCTTGCACACGGCAAGACCAACAGGAAGTCCGCTAAGAATTTGGCATCATGAAGACAACGGCAGGCACATTGTCAGGTACATCCATCTTACGCAAGCCAAATTCAAAATTGAAGACAAATCCACCGGCGAAGTTCATTTGAGCACGAAAATGGCTAGAATCTTGAAGACATTACAAAGTGAAATTGAATAGCCAAAATTTGGCTATGGGAAATTCTCCATTGAGAAAGTTCCAATTTCCTACATTGCGGCGAAAGCACAAGGGAGTTCCTCTCCAAATTCAAGGCACGTGAAGGAATTCCAAAGCAATCCGGAAAGAAAGACTTAATAACTTCAAGTCTAAACAGGTGCTCCAAGGCGAGGTGAGAAGAAGAAGCCAAAGTCATCCAAGATCGAAGCACAAAAGATAAAGTCATCGGCAAGGAAAACATTCTAAGGAACAAAACCAAAGTGATCAAAGAAGACATCCAACACACTGAGGTGGCGCCTTGTCATCTTCCAACCAATCAAATTATTCCAAATCAACATGCAACAACTTTCTAATTTATCTGTTGGTTCATATTTAGCAAAAAGGACAAGTGTCCTCAAATGTAATTTTCTCATTGGTCGAGGGGTAGCAAATCCTAATTAGGGTTTTATTTGTAATCTCAGCCGTTGATCCTGAATTAATCTTGGCCATTGAATTGTAATTGGGGAGCCTATAAATTGAGCTCAACCCCTCATTTGTAAAGCATGGGAGCATGTTGCAAAACATGTTGAGATAAGCAATTGTTGTAAGACTGCCAAAGTAATAAGTAATGCATGCATTGTTCTGATGTGATTACTTCTCTTATTTTGGAGTTGGCATGGTTCTTATCCCTCATCATAGTTTAGATTTTATTTCATGTATGTTAGATGAATGCAAGATTTGATAAGTATTGATTTGTGGTGAAACTTTTGCTCATACTTTCTTTGAATGGATGATTTTCATTCAATGCGTAAAGTTAGCTTGAGCTTATTTTGTGGATGCTTAACTTCTTTCTGGATAATTATTGTTCGATTTGATGGTAGTTATTCATGACGTGAAAATCATAAGCACATTCCCTTGAAGATTGCACCCTCTTTGTGTAGTTGTCGTTGAGCGTGGCGAAGCAAAGCGTGGTTATTGGTTCCACCAAGTCAATACCGTCTCTTGAATTCTTAGGAAGTAGACTAGAAATTCTAAACCTTTATCTCCTTTTTTCAGTTTGTTTGATCCATGACCCAAGCAATAGAGCTTCATTGTCTAGACCTTCATTGTGAATTGAACAAGCCTAGCATAAGTCCCCTTGTCATAACCAGCAAATCACATCAAACCACAGAGCTCATCCGCACTCATCTTAAACATTGGAATTACCGTATGATCTTACTTGCAATCTTAGCATACGAGGTAGTTTTTCAAGAGGGGATAGAGCGTCTTTGACACTTTATTCTAGAATGTTTGTTGTGTCATAAAACACGCATCAACATGTCCCTCTCCTAATTCTCCCACTGATCACAAATTGCAGTAAATTAGGGTTAGGGTTTGTCTTACCAAATAAATATCTTTAATAATGCAATCCTTGGATGAATCCTGCAACCACCATATGAACAATATATATATATATATATAAGAGTTAGGCAATTAGATCACATCCATAGATCATCATTAATGCAAGCATATTACGATTTTGGGGAGAAGGGACATGGTAAATATATAAGAGTTAGGCAATTAGATCACATCCATAGATCATCATTAATGCAAGCATATTAGGATTTTGGGGAGAAGGGACACGATAGGTCCGCTCAAAGCCATTTCTACACCAAGCCTAAGAGGTCCTTACCACAACCCTCTCCCTTGGCGGTTTGTACCTGCTTTCCCCATCAATGTCTCAACCCCCTAAAGACACTTGCCACCTTGTGGAATTGGGTTGGGGTCGTAAGTGGGTTACTTGGCTCTCTGCGTAAGTGTTTGGTCCTAGGAGCCATTACGGTCAACTCTAGAATGACCTACTTAGCCTTGTTTACCCCTTCAACCCAGGCCCTTCCTACAAGGTGGGTTTTAGACAGTCACACATATCTATCATAAGAAATTATACATTAAGCATTCTTTATTCTCTATAAGCAATATGTATACATATGTAAAACATTGATTGGCATAATATATGTAATGTCCTCATTTTCAAGAGCATGGTTAAGAGGTCTTTTGTGGCAGATATCTAGTCAGTGGATGGTTTCCTGGATTCAGTGGGATTGGAGAAATAAGGGAGATAATAATTAAATTAATTATTTGTAAGGTTATTAATTAAATAAATATTATAAAGTGACCTTATATTTATTTAATTTAATAAAGTGACTTAAATAAAATATTACATCATAAAGTCACTAAAATAAAATAAAATAATATTTTCTAGAAGCTTCTTGAAGATGGATTGAAAAAGTATAAAAGAAGATCAAGCCAAGCTTCTAATCATCCAGGAATTGACATTTGAATTGAAGAACTTGTTTGGTGAAGGAGCCAGCTAGGGTTTCTGCCATTTCCAGCCATTGGGAACGAAAACTCTCATTGGTTATGCAATTTTGAGGCTGTGAAATATCAGCTGAATTATTGCTAATTGTGGGCTTCACTCAGAGGTCCAATTTGTGCTTCATTGAGGAGGATTCATCTTGCAATAGCTGTTGTATTATTGCAAGGGTTTAATCAATTGCTATAACTGATGTATTACTGCTTTCATTGCTGAGATTTGATTATTCACAGATTTAATGGCCTTTGGCCAAATCTGAGAAGATTATTATATTTGAAGAGATTCAGGGAATTGATAAAATAATACTTTACTTAAGGTGCTTGTGTCCTTGCTGGAGCAAATCGATTTTTTATGAGAATAACTGCGGTTGAAAAATAAACAATAATATTTTATGTGGAGGCATCATCTAGACAGACACAACAAGATAAATAAAACGATTCAAGTTGCTGGGTCGATTCTTATTAGTTTGGTAATCTCTGCAAATAAGACAAAGTTGGAAAAGGACAAAGTCTTCCAACTCAGCGAATGAGACAAGAAGAAATAGCGGGCCTTTGAGGAAGTGTATATTCTTCATCAATTAAAAGAAATAAATTTAGAAGTGGTTACCAACAGGGTCGTGTTTGCCGCTATAGACAAGAATTTTAGTCTTATGATCGAATAAAGACAAATACATTGGAGGTCGACTTTATTGGAAAGATGTGTTTTGGAAGGAAGTCATCATATGCCAAGTATTAAATCGAGAGAAGCTTGCCGTTGAAAGAAGACCATGCCAGTAAAGGAGTTGATAAAATATTGCAGCCAAAGACAAGCTTGAATGGGACAAATAAGTCGAGAAAGAACAAAAGTCATTCATTTCTTCTGGTTGTATTCATTCTCATGATCAGAAGTACTTCTTGAACTTTTAACATTCAGTTGAGAAGAATAACAGTGGAATATCTTATTAATTTTGTTTTATTATGGATGGTATAGAATGGATGTAATTGCCATGGATCATTAAGTGAATCAAATCTTATATATATATATATATATATTGAACATCAGTTGATTGGTGATGGATTATGATAGTTCTGGATCATTTATATATAATAGTTGGTAATAATAGTTTTATGGCAGCATATTTCAGCTTTCTTATTGCATTTGAAAATCAAAATAGTTCTTGCAATTTAAACTCACTGCATTTATAGTCATTGGCTGAGTTCTAGTTGAATCTTTATGTTTATGAAAACATTATCTAAACTCAAGCACAAGGGAGAATTCATCTATCAGCTGGAAGGAGATTGTTTGACAACCATTTGACGAAATGTCCAAGGCAATAAACCGAAAATTGACATTAGATATTGCAAGGGACACTACAGTGGTATCAGAGCCAAGATTCTCCCAGCCTGTTGGGTCATTCAAAGTTTGAGTTTCAGTTGCAAAGCATGGCTTCATTGAGTGAAAAGGAGTTGGAAAAAAAACTTTATATTATAGGAAAAACATTGGAACACTTGGCCTCGCCAAAAGATGTTTGTCTCAACACTTTGGAGGAATTAGAAACTTGTTTGTGCATGGTTGATCAGCCACTTTCTTATTTTATGCAACTAGCTTTGACTTCAGCAGTGTATTCTTTGGTCAAGCTAGAGTTGATGAGACATCAAGATGAGGAGATAAGACTTGCAGTTGTCACTTGCATAAGTGAAATAATGAGGTTTATAGCTCCCAAAGTTCCATATGATGTTGACAAAATGAAAGAGGTCATACAGTTGATTGTTGAAAGCTTCAATGGGTTAGGTGACATCAAGAGCCCTACTTTCAATAAGAGGGTTAGAGTTTTGGAGTTGATGGCACAATTGCATTCACATGTTCTCATGTTTGAGTATAATGTTCCCATTCTCCAATTGTTCGATTGCTTCATATCAGTAATCGGGAAACACCATTTAGACAAGATGAAGAGAGATATGTTCAACATCCTGTCCATGATCTTAGAGGAAGATGAAGATGTTTGCAAACAGTTGCAATCTGATTTGTTAGTCATTTGGAGAAGAGAGCAACATGTTTCATCCGTAGCTTATGAACTCACAAGCAGATTGGTTGAGCAAAAGATTGAGAAGTTCAAGGAGCAACTGACTGGAGGAGAGTTGATCTCATTTGGGTTACAGGTTCCACCTTTTCAGGCGAATAGCATGCCATCACCCATTGGATCAACTGAGATGGGTGATGAGTACAAAGAGCAGATGGAGCCCTCTTGTGTTGAGACAACTGATAAGGGCATTGATGATGATGGAATTAGTGGTATCCTAATTCCAAATCAGAATTTGAGCATACAGGACTTTGCGGAAAAAGAGTTTCAGGCACAATTAGAAGCTTCTCCATGTGGAATAGAAGCTAGTCATACATCCCATAGTCCGCACAGTTTGAGGAACCAGTTGAAGGTGAATGAGGATGGGATTGTGGCAGCATTATCTCATCACGATAAAATGCACAAATTGATTGAGAATCACCTTTGGAGCGTTCAGTTAGAGGGAAGACAAAAGGAAATTGATGCAGAGTCTTCTCATGATCTACATGCAATCAAAGAAGGTATGGGAACAATGCAAACAAACTATTTGCACCTTCTTTCAGATCGAGATCACCTTCTTAGCCTTGTTGGGATCTATTCAGATGCCTTGATGATGAAAGAGGAGGAGGCTGATAAGCTCTCTCAAGAGCTTGAGGGCGTTAGGGATTCTTTGGTGAGCACTCAGTTGGCACTTTAGGATTCCAAGAGATATGTTGATGAGCTTTGCTTAGAGTTGAGTTTGGCTAGATGCACATCATGTACAACAGAGACTCATTCATCTAGGGCAGCCAGGACACTTGTTGATGATAGCAGTATGAGATCACCTAGTGTTCACACTCAGGATACAGGTGCAGTGTCAGATGGTGGTATAGACACATTAGTGTCGGCTGAATCGTGTCGGCTGTAGATTCAGGTGTCAATAGAGATTTGAGTACCAATCTCTTCTTCGGTACTTTGGAGGTTGACATGGGTTAGTTGTATCAGAAGAAGATGATTCCTTCTAGGACTTGCACGTTGGGTTTTGGTATTGATCCAACACCTTTCCAGGTAGTAGATGGCATTCATGATGAAGGTGAGATAGGACGTATGCAGCTGTTTTCTGAGAAAGGTCTTGATGATGTTGCTGCAAGGCCAACTCATCCTTCCGAGGATAGAAGTATTGGATGGAATACACTGGATCATTTGGGTATTCCATTAGCACAGTCAGGGGAGTTTCACCTCAATTGCATCTTGAGGTGCGCTCATTAGTTTGATTTCAACTCACATGTACAGGATTTGACTATGTCATTGTTGGCGCAAAGAGGTGGGTTGAATATGCGGAATTCAGGTTCACATTGGTATGACACATTTTTGTCTTCGGATGACGAGTCCAAGTTTGGTGAGTCTTCTACTTTGTTCTCTTTTGCTGATTACTTAGAGACTTGTGACATTTTGTTGTTAGGGGGTATCAGAGTGGCACAACAGAAAGCGCTAGGTGTTGGCTTCCCAACAACATGGATGCATAATGTACATCACCGCAGAATGGTAGAGTTCACTGATCAGTTGTTGGTAGAGATACCTGTGCACAATTTATATAGGGATGATTTTCAGAGTTGGGATCCACGTGGGGAAGAGTTTTCTTGCAGCCGAGATTGCTCGAGGACAAGCAATTTCAGGGAGGGCGGACTATAATGTCCCCATTTTCGTGAGCATGGTTAGGAGGTCTTTTGTGGCAGATATCTAGTCAGTGGATGGTTTCCTGGATTCAATGGGATTGGAGAAATAAGGGAGATAATAATTAAATTAATTATTTGTAAGGTTATTAATTAAATAAATATTATAAAGTGACCTTATATTTAATTAATTTAATAAAGTGACTTAAATAAAATATTATATCATAAAGTCACTAAAATAAAATAAAATAATATTTTCTAGAAGCTTCTTGAAGATGGATTGAAAAAGTATAAAAGAAGATCAAGCCAAGCTTCTTGAAGATGGATTGAAAAAGTATAAAAGAAGATCAAGCCAAGCTTCTAATCATCCAGGAATTGACATTTGAATTGAAGAACTTGTTTGGTGTGTTTAACACCCCAAAATTAAAATTTTTTATTACACTTAGACATTTTGAAGGAAAATGAGTAAAGAATCTTGTCAAATCGTTGAAAAAAGGTCAAAATTTATGGGTGTGCATGTCTTGCATGGAGGTTAAAACACAAAATTTTCAATTCCGGCGATGCAGGTGCCTTTAAGAGCAACAACCTACAAAACCGGATCTGGAGTTTTCATCCCTAAATTTTAGGAAAAGCGCTATTTTAGAAATTTTCTGAAATAGTAAAGTTTTTGGGTTTTACAGGTTTCTTCCGAAGCGGATCTTGGCAAATTACAAATAGAAGAATTTCTAAAATAAGTTGGTCATGATGGGGCGATTTTGATTGGCTCAAATAATAATAAAGTATCAGTGATCAGATCCCAGAATCTTAAAATAATCAGTTTTGCCCTACTGGGTCTATTCAGCTTTTTCAGAAGCATATCTGGAGTTCTGAGGTCATCAATGGAGGTCATCCGACTGCCAGGCGTTAATTTTAGCATTCAAAACTTCCAGCAGAAAGTGAAATGATGAACATGCACGAGGATCGAGGAAGAAAATTGAAAAGTCATGAAAATTTTCTAAGTCTGCTGAGTTTGGGCGCCCCTGTTGAAGAAAGGCGCCCACCTTTTTAGGTCACCAGATGAGTGAATTAGGGTTTGGATCCCCAATAGAAGTTGTTCAGTGTTCAGTCAGCTTCGCGATGGATATCCCCGTCAGAGCATCCGACGATCCAGTCTCTAGCAAATTCAAGTCAAAGTAGAAGGTATAAAATGAAGATCTGAAACTTGAAGAAGATTGAAGTCATGAATTTTTCTAAGTCTGGAGAAACTGGGCGCCCTAAGAAGAGAAAGGCGCCCAACTTTTCAAGGATGCAGACAGAGAAATTTGCAGTCGAAGCTATAACGGGATGTCTTCAGAATTCAACTGGCTTTGCAGTGAGCTATTCAGCACGACAAACGGAGCTCGCGATCCTCCAGTTCAAAGGCGAGCAGAAGGTCAGAGCGAGGAGGTAAAAGAGAAATTCAAGCAAAAGTAAAAAAAGTCAAAAATAAACTAAGTGTTGGTAAAGGCTTAAGAGCCCCAGTCAAGATAGGCGTAACCTTTTGAAGGGTAAATCCACTTTTGACAAGCGTGTCTCGAGCACCCCTTCATTCTTCCATTGACCGCAATGAGCCACATTCATCGAGTCAATCAAGCCTTCGAGACTTAAGATCCAACAAGGTCTGTCTGAAAGTGAGTGGCGAATAGAATGGAAAATTTTCTAAGTCGATGGGTAAACGGGGTTGAAGAAGGCGCCCAAATTCAACCTCCGTAGTGGAATTTGATAGCGTCCGAGAAGGCCTGCTTGAAATCAGTCACAGCTATCAGCGAAACACCGGTCCGATTAGATCAGCGTAGCTCCGGAATTGAAGATTCACGGAAAGTCAAGGGAGAAGGAAGAACTTGGAAATCGGGAAAAATGGCTAACGCTGAGAAGAAGTTGGGCGCCCTAGAAGGAAAAGCCTCGTGAATTAGGGCCGAAATCAAGTTTTTAGTAGGAGGTGCCTCGAACATCTTTTCGAGGATCAGTCCGACTCGTAGTGAATCACTTTCTTTTAATGGTCGATCGATCAGCAATCGTTGGGCAGTGGCATATTGAAATTGAGAAAGAAGTTGAAAAAGTTGAAATTTATTCTTAACTGGTGAGGTTGGTGGCCCCTCTTGGAGAAAGCGCCAAATCTTCATGCCTTAGAAGATTTTTGAAAGATTTTCAAAATTTGCTTGAGAAGGAGATGGCGTCCAAACTTGAGAAGATAAGATTTAGGGTTTTGAGAATAAAAGCAGAAAAAAAAGCAAAACCTAAAATCAAACCCTAGGTCTATTTAACACTTCTTTTCAATGTATTTTTCATTATTTTTGCAGGTAGCATCCAGAGGAGAAAGTTGGAGCAGCAAGTTTGAGAAATTTTTGTGATTAAAGAATTCATAGTTGCTGGTTTACATCAGATTTTTCAGACCAGCAAGCATAAACCCTTGCTTTTTCAAGTTTTCTGTTCCAGAAGATCAAGTTTTTCAAGCAGAAAGCCAAGGCTTTCAATTTTTCAGTCATCTGGGTCTTTTTGCCTCTATCTTCTGAAGAACTTTTCAAGAACTTCATCAAGTTGTAGCAAGTGCTTTTATCTTGCATGTCAGTGAAAACCTCGGTGCATTCAAATTTCAACCATGGGTCCTTTCCAATCGGTCTTAGAAGAAACCCATATCATGACTTTTCCAAAAACCTAGGTTGGCTGTTTTCAATCAAGCGTCGAGTTTTACCAAATCCAATGGCGGGTCCCATTTCTAGCGATGATACAGACAAAAACCGGATACCCATTTTTTGGGAAAAATTGAAGGAATTAGGGTTTCTTTTCAGTCAAGAATTCAAGATTTTAAAAGCAGACGATGCAGGTTGTCTTGTATCGTCATTTTGAACAAAACCCATATCTCAGAAAAAATTCTCAAAAAATTCGTCCGTTGAAGCACAAAAATCAGCATTCTAAAAATAGAAATTGCACAAGACTTGTCTGAACCAAGGCGAGTTTACAGTCATTCTTCAAGTTTTCTGAAATGGAGTACACTCCTAATGTTTTCAAGTCCGAATCAGCACTTTTTCACAATTACATCAAAACAGCTGAGACAGACTTGCATCATGTCAAGTCGGTGTTCGACCTACACGCCTTGGAGAGAGCAGGCAATGCTTCAATCAGGAACCTGGGTCATTCTGGACTCCTCGCAGCAGCATCTATTCCTATATCAGTTCAGAGCCTTGAGTTCATAATCGCTTTCATTAAGCATTACAACCCGGCTACTAGGGAGATCCAGTCAGCAGATGGCAGGTTGATTTGCAGTTTAAAGCCTGACATGGTTGAAAAGTGTTTTTCCATTCCCCCATGGCCTGAAAGTGTAACTCTTTCGAGGGATGAGTGTGAAAAGATGTGGAATATGCATAAAGACAAATACAGCAAGAAGATTGCCCAGAGATGGATGAAAGAAAAACATAAGACATTGCCCAAGAATGTCGGACGAGGGGAGTTCAAGGACGAGGTTGCCATCATCATCACTTTGCTCAACAGGGTCACTGGTTCCGAGGATGCCACCAAGTTCCAACCTTGGATGTTTTATGCCATACCTCACATTATGAAGAAAACCGAGTTTTATGACTGGCCTACTTTGATTAGTGACTGCCTACATCAACAAATAACAGAATATTTCCAGTTTCATGTATTTCACATGGTGTCATATCTAGTCTACCTGGTGGCCTATCAAGGTCAATTCAGAGGATTGAACACCGAGGGATCTTTGAGCGTTCAACACATATATAATTATTACCCTCAGCTGGAGTTCACAAAGTCGTTGCACCACTACAAAAGGGTGAACGAGGCATTCTTGATGTACACGGTGCGTGACTTAGACAATGAATTGCACGTCCGCATATCTTGAGTTGCTAGGGCAGCAATGGCGGAATGGGCAGATTGGTTTATACAGTTTCCTACCTTTACCTATCTCAGGGTTTATGGTTATTCAGGTGCCCCGCTCATGTTGCCAAGGTATCCGTCAGATGAGGTCATCTTCATGGAATTCTTGAGGCAAGCTCACGGTGTCCACACAGTCTTGAGAAATAGAAAGAAACCCTCTCTTCACTTTCCATTAGGGTTGGGTATTTATACATGCAGGACTGCTGCAGATGCCAGGACAATTGGAGAAGAATTAGATAAATTCGGTCTCAAATCCTACAGTGAGAGGCGGTCATTTGATCCTCATGGTGTCTACGCTGGCCGGTTGGAGAAGAACTACAATCACATACCCGCACTTGAAGATTTTTGGGCTAACTGTGCAGATGAGTTTGAAGTGCGAAGGCGTAGTTACAGCAGGTTGACTCTCCATCAGATGAAAGATTGCTTAAATGAAGATATAGAAGGGCTCTCTGATGATGATGAAGATGTTCTTCTACCAATGTACACTCAGAAAAGAATCGAGGATCAGCCTCTTCCACAAGTTAATTGGGCAAACAAGGAATCTCTTTCAGTTGAAGACAGAACAAGACAAGTCATTGAGTATAGTAAGGTTTTCTTAGTGCTTAAAAGGAAGAACTCTATTCCAGTAGCAGAGCCGCCAAGGATAATTCCCTCTTCTTCTACAGCACAGTCAAAAGGAAAGGGTAAAAGTCAGTCTCAAGATGGCGTCAAAGGATGTAGATCAAATAAAAATGTAAAAAGAAGGTTGGATTTCTCAGGCATAGTCATACAGGAACAGCCTACAGTTGATTCAGAAGTTCCTCTTGACGAGCCCATACCTCAGAATGAAGCAGAGGAGCCACCTTCAACACATGTTCCTGTACCTTTGACGGGTTCGTCACCAATTCACATTGATCTTGATATCGAAGATGATGAAGAGATCGCAGCAGTACCTCCTGAGGAAGTTAGTAAAGATACTACGGTGTCTTGGCTTGAGAACTCCTTAGGAAGGGTTAGGAGAAGGCCTTCATATCAAGTGAGTGTTGATGATCTCGATAATATTTATCAGGAACCTCCTAAGAAGAAGGCAAAGAAGCAAGTTCACTTTGATAGGAATCCTGATAACGAGATTGTTGTAGAGACTGCTGTGCCTCCAGAAGATAAGAATAGAGATGAGGTGAACATGGATGATTTTGTAATGGTCAAGGCTAATCTTGGTAGAAATACCAGACATGCAGATTTGAGTCTCTTCAAAGTTGTATCCGAAAACCTACATGAAAGAGTGCTTAAAGATGGAGAAGACAAGGCAGCCCTCAAGGCCGAAAATCAGCAGCTTAAGCTTTTTATTTCTAACCTTGCTCGTGGTTCTTCACAAACAACTCAGTTGCTGCCCCAGGTCTTAGAGACACCAGCTGATCACCATCAGTTAAGACAGCTGGTCATATGTGGGAAAGAGACTCAGGAGTGGATCGAGAGCTTCATTGTCAGAGGAAAGGAGATCTTGGCTCGGATGTTCCAGTTGAGAGAGAATGCTCATAAACTTCGTCAAAGCATCCAAGGATTTGAACAAACATGGGCTGAAGTAAAACCTAGGCATGAGATTATCATTGCTGATTTAGACACAGCCTACGGTTCAGCAGTTTCAAAGGAGCACAAAAGACAAATCCTTGCTTGGAGAGAGCGTCATGTTTTCAAAGTTAAAACTTACGAGAGGATATCTGAAGAATTCATCACCTACAGACAAAGGGTGGTTGAAGCTCTCCTTTTCATCAGTGAATTTGTCATAGAGATCCCCTCTCAGTACAGTCTTGAAGATGGTTCTTACGTCGGGCTTGAGGAGGTGCAAAATCAGTTCCAGAATGTTGTTCATAGTTGCAGCCCAGTTGGTGGAAGGATAGGTCATGTTTCAATGATGTCAGCAAAGTTCAATAAAGCGGCCAATGAGATTGAAGATTTCCAGAGATCTATTGTAGATGCCGAAGATATTCTTGAAAAGCGGTGTTTTTTCTTTGATGGTATAGATGCGAACCGGGACACAATCTCGATTTCTAGCGGATATGATCGAGCTTTAAAGCAGCTTTCTTCTAGAAGCTTTCTTTCGCTTTCTTTCTATTCTGGGAATAATCTTATCCATTCTTTGAGGATAGAGAAAGAAGATAAGATGTAATAGTTGGCGTTCCAGCTTTTTCCCTACCTTTTTAGGGTTTTAGTTGTTATCTTGTTTCTAGATTTAGTAATAAAGCTTGCTTGCTGAGCAAGCCCTAGATTGTGAAAGCAAGGAGATTTTAGGGTTCCCTACTCCTCTGCTTCTCTATAAATAAGAGCCTTTGCTCATTTATTTTCTTTAACCGTGCTTATGAGAACAAAACGCTGAGCCTATTGTGCCTTCTATTTGTTGCTCAAGTATTGTTCATTTGTATTGTGATAAGCAAATTGTTGAGCCTCTTTAGCCAACAAGGAGTTAGTGAGATTGCTGTTTTCTATTGTGTTAAGAATAAGTTTGCAAGCCTCCTTAGCTGCAATTTCTTATTCAAGGCATGTTAGAAGGGAGTTTTGTTTTAGAGATTTGAGTAATAAAATCATGAGCCTCTTTTGCCTTGGTCTAAAATCTCAGATTTCCGTTATCTATGTTATGCTTTCATGATCTTTATTTCAGCTTACAGTGAAGTGTGTAGGTGTTTGTTGAGAGAGATTGTTAAAGTATTTTGTCAGAAAATCTGCCTTGTTAATTTCTACTTCTCTTGCTCTGCTATTACTTGAGAGGTTAGGAACGTCTTTAGTCTAAGTTAGTCGTAGTTGAACTTCTTTATCAGAAAATCTCAGCTGCGGCGTTTGTGTTTAAAAACCTTGTGCTCTAAGCTGATCCAAAAGATAGGCAACTTAGTTTTAGTTTACTTTCTTTCAAACAGCATCGAAGAGAGCTTCCCTCCTAATTTGAAGAGCGTTTATATCGTACATAGCTGTCGTTTTCAAATCCGCATTCCAGTGCGATTTAAGCGTCCAACATGGTGAAGGAGCCAGCTAGGGTTTCTTCCATTTTCAGCCATTGGGAATGAAAACTCTCATTGGTTATGCAATTTCGAGGCTGTGAAATATCAACTGAATTATTGCTAATTGTGGGCTTCACTCAGAGGTCCAATTTGTGCTTCATTGAGGAGGATTCATCTTGCAATAGCTGTTGTATTATTGCAAGGGTTTAATCAATCGCAGTAGCTGATGTATTACTGCTTTCATTGCTGAGATTTGATTATTCACAGATTTAATGGCCTTTGGCCAAATCTGAGAAGATTATTATATTTGAAGAGATTTAGGGAATTGATAAAATAATACTTTACTTAAGGAGCCTGTGTGCTTGCTGGAGCAAATCAATTTTTTATGAGAATAATTGCGGTTGAAAAATAAACAATAATATTTTATGTGGAGGCGTCATCCAGACAGATGCAACAAGATAAAGAAAACGATTCAAGGTGCTGGGTCGATTCTTATTAGTTTGGTAATCTCTGCAAATAAGACAAAGTTGGAAAAGGACAAAGTCTTCCAAATCAGCGAATGCGACAAGAAGAAATAGCGGGCCTTTGAGGAAGCGTATATTCTTCATCAGTAAAAACAAATAAATTTAGAAGCGGTTACCAGCAGGGCCGTGGTCTGCCGCTATAGACAAGAATTTTAGTCTTATGATCGAATAAAGACAAATATAGTGGAGATCGACTTTATTGGAAAGACGTGTTTTGGAAGGAAGTCGTCATATGCCAAGTATTAAATCGAGAGAAGCTTGCTGTTGAAAGAAGACCACGCCAATAAAGGAGTAGATAAAATATTGCAGCCAAAGACAAGCTCGAATGGGACAAAAATAGAGTCAGACAAAGAGAAAACAAAGTCGCCATTCATTTCTGTTATCGGGAGCTGCTTGTTCATTCTCCAATGTATGATTGAAGGAAGAAGTTGCACTCCATAAGAACTTCAGAAAAAGACAACATTGTCAGTAACCGCTAGGACAACGGAAGAATCGCTTTTTGGAGAATAAGTCGGGAGCTATATCTTGGAGGATGACCTTCATCTTGGCGTCTATGTTCATTCTGGGCACCACTTTTTGCATCAACAGGGGCATCACAAACCAGGTTCATTAATTTAGTGTTAACTTTGCATATTCTGTAAGCATTTGCATTTGTTGAAGTTGCTGGATAGACCGCTGTAATACAGGAATATGAGGATGTAAATTGCATACACATGATATTCAGATCTGCATTTCATACGTGGAATATCCAATCTGCTTATTTCACTCATATATATATGGGGTTGCATTGTAAGACATCACTTAGTTAAGGTGATCAGTTAGAGTTCATTGGCAGTAATTGTAATCAGTTCTGAATCATTGCATTATGTATAATGGAGTTTGGTGGTTGCATAGAATATGTTTGACAAAATACTGTCTTGCTGTAGCAGCATATTTCAGCTTTCTTATTGCATTTGAAAATCAAAATAGTCCTTGCAATTTATAACTCACTGCATTTATAGTCATTGGCTGAGTTCTAGTTGAATCTTTATGTTTATGAAAACATTATCTAAACTCAAGCACAAGGGAGAATTCATCTATCAGCTGGAAGGAGATTGTTTGACAACCATTTGAAGAAATGTCCAATGCAATAAACTGAAAATTCACATCAGATATTGCAAGGGACACTACAATATACCCCTGAACACATATATTCGATAATAATAATCTGCTGTGGTGGACTGGAGAGGTTTCTCTTGTGATCTCTGGTCTGTATCTTCCTTTTCTCCAGTCGATCTGTTCTTAATATTCAGAAGATATTGTTAGTGTAAATCAATGCATAAGAATCTATCATTGATATTAACATAACAACTTATAAGGCTCAATAATTCCTGCAAGCACCATTATTGCATAATCGAATATAATTCATATGAAGATACATATCTATAACTATTATTAATTAATATAATTGCCTTTGCATATATATATATATCTGCTCTTCATCTGCTTGTTATCTACTTGTACATCTATTGCATATATTTCTGCTCAGAAGATGTTCATTGTGTTTCTTCCTTTACTCATTCTTCTTTATTGGTATTTTCACTAGATCTACTCTTAATTTCTCTGATTTATCCTTCTTTTGTCTGCTCCAATCTTTTCTTATTCCTCCCCATCTCACAATATTCTGCACTTCATTTATATCCTTGAAGAGAGGCATTGCTTGAACGGGGACAACCTTAAAAATCATGCCCCTTGATCGCTGCCTTTTGTTTATAGTAATCACTGCTTTATTTTAATTGCTGCCTGGGAGAACATAGCGCTGCCTTGTTTTTACTAGCATCCTCCGGTTTCGTTTATTTATTTCTTTTTATTTATTTATTGCTGTCAATGGTTTAAGTGCTGCTCCCCTTAGAGAGGAATCACAGCCTTTGCCACTTATCATATATTTTTTTATATTTTATTTTATTTTATTTCTTACAAATTGGGGAACATGACAGATCTATTTATTATTCATTTATATTTATAATATTTATATTGTTAAATTTGATAATTATAATAATATTAAATTGCTAATATTTCTTTTTATATTTTTAATACGTATTTTATTTATTTATTTACATTTCAATGCTTTATATCTTAGTGTTATAATTTTGGGGGCATGACAGTAAATGCTTTTTGAACATTAGGAAGCTTCATGGAAGAAGTTGGACCATTGGGGTCACTGTTAGACTCATTAATTCAAAGATTATTCTAGACATCAAAAAGCCATAAAATTTTGTCCAAATTGGAAATGTTTACATATTTCGATTCCTCGGAGAAAGTGGTGTGATTTTGAAAAAAAATTCGTTTTGTTTCAAGTCCATATGCAAAAGTTATGGCCATCAGAAGTTGAGGATATGTATTGATGGCAAGATTTCCACAACCACAATTTTTTTGACTTTTTGGCAAATCTTTGCACTTGCTCTAAGTTAGTTAAAGGTGTGATTTGTCTTTCATGTGTGGTATTTAACATATAGATAATGATTGGCTACTTTGGGAAGCTTATTGGACAATATAATTATTTTATTTCACCTAAATCTGCTGATATGCAGCTGAATTGTCCAACAAACCTTTTTAATGGGTTAAAAATATATTTGGAGAAACATTCAAAAGAGTGTCTCTTGCCCTTCTTTTGTTGCTGTTTTGAATTTCTACATGAATGAAAAGAGTTGAGGGTAGAGGAGAAACACTTTCTTGGCCGTGTGGAGGAAAATCAGGCAGTGTTGCAGGGTTCTTGTGGAGTGCAAGGGCAGAGAGGAGATAGAAAAGAGTGTATTACCGTTTCACAGACCCATAAGACCATATTGTTGGCAGATTCTCACATGTAATAACACTAATTAGTGAATGAGATGCTAGAAGTATACTTTTCCTAGAGTTTATCTTCCCTGTCAGGTTTTCCAGATGAACTATTGTGTTATGTGACTGGTTTTGTGCTTGTACATTGTTTAGTTGGTTGTTCCACCCATTCGATTATTGTTTTAAGTTTTAACACACATTAAAATGCTGTTATGGGTGTGATAGAAGCCTATAGGGCAGTTTGCTAGGAATCCATTAATGATGCATCACTAGGATATCAGTCCAGTGATTTCTGGATCAAGTGGTATTGGAGCTGTTATTTTCTTTGGGAAATTGATATTTGCAAGTTGTGCAACTATATGCTGTCCACACTGTTTAGTGGAAAAACAAGTCTAGTGCCTTTTGAGCCCAAGATAGAGTCAAGAGTTTGGTTGAAAAGAGTGAGGACAGTGAGTATGGCAGAGGATGATGGAAAAGCATTATACAGAAGGTTGAAATCAGATGATACAAGGATTACCAATGTTGAAGAGAAGATTGATAGGCTCGAGAGCACGATGCTTTCCTTGATAGATGTTGGGTGAATATTTTGTATATCCTTTACAAATTACAAAATAGGATTTTCAGCCACAGCTATGATGAGAATGTTCTCTCCTCTCTGAAAGGGGAGGCTCCCTTTTTACTGCTTATTTGAACAAAAGTAAACTATGCTAAACTAAAACTATTTACACTAGCTTTAACCATGATGGGTGTGTTACATTCTCCATTTTCTCTTCTTTCAGAAAATGCGTTTACAACGTTCCATGGTAATATTCTGCAATGCTCTACACTTCTAAATATCTACCTAAGCAGTAATCACCAATATTCTTGATTAAACGTAAGAGTAATCAAAGAGTACCGGTATAAATATATTGTAAGTAACCGGAAGACACACCAAAAGCACAAAGTCTTCTTGCTGCCCTCTATGATAATTCTGTAGTAACAAATGATGCATGTTGTAGCACAAAGTAATCAAAGAGTACCGGTATAAGTATATTGTAAGTAACCGGAAGACACACCAAAAGAACAAAGTCTTCTTGCTGCCCTCTATGATAATTCTATAGTAGCAAATGATGCACGTTATAGCACAAAGTTTATCAACCCAGTTCATCAATAGATCCGTACACAAAGTGAATAAATCCAAGCTCAAAGTCTCTTGATAATCTTCACCAAGAAACACTTATATCACACAATTCCAAGTAATCAATATAACTCAAAGTTTACATAAACTATCTTGAACGTCCTTCCAATCATAAGAATGAATCACCACTTATCCAATTAACAATAAGAGAAATCAACAAGAATGACATAAGAACATTCTCACTCGTACAAACTTGATTCAAAACAAAGGTTGAAGTCAAAATTCTCCTCCTTTTATTAACTGAATTTGATCTTGCAATTTGAACACAAAGTTTCAAAGTTGAGTCACAATTTAGGCAGCACTTCGTTGCATAAGATTAAAGGTACTAATTACAAATGAGCTCTCTCATATTTATAGAGGAGAGCAAAAGAGCTAATCTAGGAAAGAAATAATTACTTTGACTTATTCAACATTGGAGTCCAAAATTATTGGAGGACTTCTCTGTTTTTACATGCAATTACAATTCTAAAAAAGACATGTAAATTGTCTTGAACTAATTACAAAAAGCATGAAAGATACTGAAAAATAAACTAAGTGAAAATCAAGGCACGTTCAACTTTTTCCACCATCCTTCTCCAAGAAGTCTTCATATTTCTTTAGGATTGCTTGAATTTCTTTATCATTGGGACTTGTGGTATGTCTGGAGATGGCAAGAACTCATGTGATTGAGCCCTTGATAGTGTTGCGCTCTTTTCGATGCCTTTCAAGAACAACTTTCAAGTTATGTAGAGTTAACTGAATATCCATCATTTTGTCCACTGAAGCTACTGAGAAAGTGTAATGTCCCCATTTTGCGAGCATCAGAGTTCGTAAGAATTAGCCTATTATGCGACCCTCATAGGCTGATGGGATGGATTGAGGGTCTTGTTGGAGCTTGGCTCAGCTTCATTTGGCAGTATTTGATCAGTTGGCTTTTGTTCGGGTTCATTCGGACACTTCTAGCCTGAGTTGCTATTTTTAGTAGTATTCAGCACTCAGCGAGGGACCCCTGCTATTTTTAGCAGTATGGATGGATCACGTGCAGAATCACTTCATTGTTCATCAGCTTCAGACGGTTCGTGCATCGGGTATATATCGAGAGAGATATTAATATTTAATTGATTTAATTAAATATTAATTGTTGGAGCATTATAATATAAAGTTATAATATTTTATTATAACTTAAGTGATTTGGCTGAAGGGGTCGCCCATCATGAAAGGGGCCAATTTTTAATTATATTTTATAATTAAAAATTTGAGTTGAAACTATTGAAAAATTAAAAAGAAGAGAAGTCGAATTTTTAATAATCCCTATTATTGAGGAATTCGCACTTTTCAGTGTATAAGGCATTTTTCATTGGAATTCGAGCCATTATGTCATTTGTGAATTGAAAATTGATCAAGTCTTGAGCAGAGCACAGAAGCCTAGGGTTTCAGTTTCGAATGCATTGGGGAACGAGCCATCTCTAGTGAGAGCGATTCAGAGGGTGTGAAATAACATCCGATTTATTGCCAGGCAGAGGGATTTCTTCATCCAGAAGAAATTACAGAGCATACAAAGATCATTTATCTTCAGGTTTTCAGAGAGTTTTCATCCGGAAAGCATCTTGCAATCAAGGCGTATCATTTCATAGGGTTTGTACACTGATTTCAAGAAGCCGTACATTTGTACTTGCTGGTTCTAACAGGGCCGTACCACTCAGCAGGCCGTACAAGCATTAAAGAGGCGTGTTCTTGACCTTGGTCAAATCGCCTATCATTCTGACAGGCAGTCTTCTCCAAATTTGGCGCCTAGGTGTCTGAATCAAGTTGCAATCTTTTTACAGAGGGAGAAGGGATCTTTTCAAGCTGCTGTACCAGATCTGGTCATCTTCAGTTGCTGCGAATATCAGGTTCTTTAATTAATAAAAGTCATTGCCTTTGTATTTGCATGCTATTGGATCTCAGTTGTAATAAGTCCAGAAGTTAAATAAATAGACTGGCATCGATATTTGCAATATATTTGTTGTTTCCGGAGCTATAAGATTTTATTTAGTTTTTCTATCATTTATTTGCAAAATCGCCATTTACATTATTCTTGCAAAAACACAAAAAAAACCCCTTCAATGATGGGTGACCCCTTCAGCAAAAATCACTTAAGTTATAATATTTAAAATATTATAACTTTATAACATAAGCTCCAAATAATTAATATTTAATTAAATCAATTAAATATTAATATCTCTCTCAATATATGCCCGATGCACGAACCGTCTGAAGCTAACGAAGAAGGAAGTGATTCTGCACGTGACCAGACCATACTGCTAAAAATAGCAGGGGTGCTCCGCTGAGTGCTAAAAATTGCTAAAAATAGCAATCCGAACAAATAGTGTCCGAACGAGCCCAAACGAAAGCCAACTGATAACAATCTGACAACTGCAGCCAAGCCAAGCTCCATCAAGACCCTCTATCCATCCTATCACTGGAGATGGCTCGTTCCCCAATGCATTCGCATAATAGGCTAAATCCACTGAACTCTTATGCTCACAAAATTGGGGACATTATAGAAAGCTTCCTCTTCAAATTCCTTCTAAACCATGGATGTATATTCCTAGACAACTAAATTGGTGGGAAGAACTTTCTGGTTGTATTTCATGACTTTCTTGCTCGGTGATGGATTAGACATTCGCGGAACAACAAGAGATCAATCAAAATCACTCAGGAGTCTGGACACAAAAGATCAGAATGGCATGTGAGAGTAGTTGCAAAAAATTCATATTTTCCAGTGTTAAAGAAAAAAAATGGTTTTATGCATTGGTGGGAAAATTTTGAGCGAATGCACATGTTTTGGCAATTCAAATGCAAAGGTGGAGAAAAACTGAGCTCTTGCATGGGGTATTACACTTCAGATGTAATGGCTCAAAAATTATGAGATACTGCATGTTGGAGGCTTGGGGACCATGCACGAGGATTGATGCAATTCGCCTCGTTTTGCGTGCTTAGAGTTCATGAGCTACGAAACTGACAAGTTTTGTAGGGGTTATCCCATGAATTGAGCACAATTAAATTCGAGGATAACAACTGGCTCTAGTTGGGGAGCTTCCTTCGATCATTCTTTAAAACGATCAAAGGGAGAAGAATTCTAGTCTCTAAGTGCCTACATCCATCCATTGGGTGTAGAGTCAGGCAACAAAACAAAAAGACACAAAAAGACTCCAAAGGAAATGACATAAAGACTGTACAAGTATTTACAAAACTCATCTGTTGCCTCACTGAGTGAAGTGCTTCAGATGCTGTCCGCCGTGAGGCAACGAAAATGGAGTTCCATCTTGGTATGCGAGCAAGAAATTGTTTTCACCACAAAGCTGGTGAATTTTAAATGGACCTCTCCACAGTGAGTCAAACTTCCCGTGCATACCTTTGGGCACTCTTCTCTCGTCCCACAAGAGAACTAGATCTCCAACCTGGAAATCTCGAGACTTTGCTTTCTTATCAAAGAGCTTCTTCACTTGATCTTGGTGTTCCGCAATACAGTTCACCACTTGAACACACTTTTCCTCCAATTCGGAGAGGTACATAATACGCTTGTCGACAAAACTGTCAAATGTCTCGTCTTCCATGGCCTTAGCCAATTTTAGTGTGGGCAATTCCAAAGTGATTGGAATCTCTGCATTCAACCCATACAAGAGTTGGAATGGGGACATGCCTATTGCCCGTTTGGGGGTAATTCTATCAGCCCACAAAGCATCGTACAATGCCTTGTGCCATGATCTCTGGTTCTTGTCAACCAACTTTCAAATGATAGTGACCAAGTTCTTATTGCTAGATTCTGCTTGACCATTACCTTGAGGGTAATAATCTGAAGAATGTGACAATGTGATTCCATGTTTAAAACAAAGCTTTGTGATCTCACTTGACGAGAATGCAGTAGCATTGTTTGCTACGATTTGTTCGGAACACCGAACCGGGAAATGATATGTTCTTTTAGGAATTTGCATACTACCTCTGAAGTAGCATGTTTCACCGGGATAGCCTCCACCCACTTGGTGAAGTAATCGGTGGTAGTGACAACATAAACATGTCCTGCACTAGAAGGTGGATTGACGGCGCCAATGAAGTCAATGCCCCATTGCTAGAAAGGCTCTTCAATGACAACTGGCTTGAGAGGAAGAGCTGCCAACTTAGGCTTTCCTACAAACTGTTGGTATAGTTCGCACTTGCATACCCAATTGTACGTGTCCTAAAACAATGTAGGCCAATACTACTTAGCTCACAAGATTTTGTGAGCTGTCATTGGTGCAGAGAAATGTCCGCCGCATGCCAAGTTATGAAAAGACTCCAACAACTTGCTCTGTTAAGCTTTATCAATGTAACGTTGACAAATACTGTCAAGAGCCCTCTTGTACAAACCATTGTCCCATAGACAAAATTTGTAGCCTTGAGCTTTACCATTCTTTTATCATTATATGTCAAATGCTTCAAACATTCTCCATATGTTAGAAAGTAAGCAATATTGGAATACCATTTGTCAGTTGTACTAACAAATAGAACTGTAGGAATATCTTTAGTGCTCACCTCTTCATAATTGTAATGTCCCCGTTTTAGCTGACGTTGTTTGTTGAGGAGTGAGCCTATCATTTTGATCCTCGTAGGCTGACAGATGTGTGTAAAGGATCATTTGTGGCAGTTATCTGGTGCTCGAGAACATTATCCCTTCAGTTGATTCAGGTTGGGCCTTCGCAGACTCTTTCTGAGAGGTTTTTCAGATACTTACTATTTATAGTAAGTCAGCAGGTGGAAGCTGCTATTTTGGGCAGGGCACCTGGTTTAGTTGGTCAGCTCAGTATCGACCCGGTTTGATGTTTGGTTGAGCAAACGGGGGTTATCAGAAGCATTTAATAATAAATGATGGAATAATTAATTTGACTTTATAATATAAAGTCATTTTAATGGAATATTAAAGTTAATATTTAAATGGCAAATTATAAAGTATTTTAATACTTCAAAAGGGAAGAGGGAAAAATTAATATTTAATGAATTTAATATTCATTAAATTAAAAAGGATGCCATTTAATAAATATTAGCCAAAGTATTGAACAAAGGGCGAATATTTATTATTAAATGCAATTTAATGGATTTAATGAGAAAAGTCGAATTATTGAAGGAAGCTATATATTCTTTCAAAGAGCAAATCAAACTTATGTGATTAATTATTTGAATTTGTTAACTTTTCTCTCTGAGAGCATTGGGGTTTGAGAAACCAGGGTTTCTGCAGATCAACAGGTTATGAGGAACGTTCCCTCCTTGAGATCTGACATACTGAGATTGTGAGATATCAGTTGAAGATTGTCAAACAGGGTGACTTCATTCAGAGGTTGCAGTTGTGCTTATTGAATTGATTGAGGAAAGATATACAGAGATTATTTATTAGTTATTGGTGGCGACTTGTTTGGGATCATTTCATAGAGTTCAGGCACATTCTTCTAGGAGGCCGTACCATATTTATTGCTGCAGCTGGGCCGTACTTTTCTGTACCAGCAAGGGCCGTACTTCTTCATCTGGAGGATACGCCTTCACTTTTGGTCTTCTGTCTTTTGCAAAGTTGGCGCCTAGGGTTTCTGGAGCTATTTCATTGTTTCTGAGCTTGGAGATTCGTGTTCTGAAGCTGGCCGTACCTATTCTTCATTTCAAGGCGGCTGCAATAACCAGGTTTTCATTAATAAAGTTGTTGCCTTTTTGTCTGCATATTGATTTTTCACAGTTGTAACTATCCAGCATGATGAATAAACCATCTGGCAATGAGATTTGATCTATATTCTGTAGTATTTGAGCATCTAGTATTTTATATAAATTTTCGAGTCAATTCCTTGCAAAATCGCATTTTTTATCTTTACTGCAAAAACACCAAAAAATCACAAATTCAGAAAACAACAAAAAACTCAGTATTTCCGGACAGTGTTTGGGTTGAGAGACACTTGGTCTCTTACAGTGGTATCAAAGAACAGTTTTCTTGCCATCCTGTGCTTTTTCAGTTGCTTTTTCAGTAAATAGAATACTTTTTGGTTGCTTTTTCATGAGTAGAGACATCATTCATTATACTAAGGGTATAGGAACAGGCATAGTTGAGGATTGGATAGGTCCACCTATTCCTAAAGGTGAGACAGTATCAGGAGTATTGGGTATTCACAAATCTAGCTCCAACAGCAGTGAGAACAGTGTCACAACACTGATGGCAGACCGTGAGATCCTGTAGAGACACTTAGGGATTCAGGGAAAGCGCATGCAGAGGGTGATATTACTGAGGAGGAGTTTAGGCGCAGGCATGATAATATGATGGACATGATGTCCCAGTTGATGGGCACTATTAGACAGTATACTCCATCCCAGCCGCACTATATTCAGATTGGACAGTCAAGCAGGACTGCAGGCGTGGACCAGCCTTTGGCATCAGCACCATGATAGCCATTCCCGATCTATTATGAGCGTAAGCCTGGACAACCTACATTCATATCTAGAGAGACCCCACCTCCGACTCCGGAGGCAGAGTAGCAGGGTCACCATCAGGAGTTTTAGCCACACAATGGCATGTCAGTAGCGGATGTGACTAGATTTCATGGTGAGTATCTATCATTAGCACCTGAGATCAGACAGGCGTTATCCTTTCATGAGTTTATGGATGTTCATAAACCTAGAGGGGGAGGTAGATTTGACCGCAGAGCTCCTTAGCACCAGCAGCCACAACCACAGGTGAACAGGGATTTACAGTATGCAGTTAGCAAAATCACCTTGCCATACTTTGATGGTTCCGATAAGACGTCAACGAGGTCTTGGGTCCAGAAGTTGGACAATTATCTATCACTGAGACCTATGCAGGAGGACGAGGCCATTAAGTTTGCTACTTTGCATCTTGATGGGTTGGCGCATGATTGGTGGTATCATGGCATGTACACACTTGGCCATCATGCAGTTACTACTTACCAGGAGTTCACCAGCAGGCTCATAGAGCGTTTCGACAAAAAGGATCCAGAGTTTTATTTCAGAGAGCTAGCTCAGCTCAGACAGACGGGTAGTTTGGATTCCTACATCGGTGAATTTCAGAGGGTTGCAGTTATGGTGACAGGCATCTCAGAGAGGAGACTTATTATTCTCTTCGTCGAGGGATTGTTGGAGCCGATGAGAGGTTGGGTCAAGGCATTTGATCCTCCTACTCTTCAGGAGGCCATGCGGAAGGCAAGGAGTATGGAGCTTTCTGCTCCGAAAAAACAATTTCAGCCTAAAACAAACACCTTGCCTATTGAGGAGAGTCATACACCAGTCGCAGAACCAAAGAAGAAAACAACAGCAAGAATTGATGATGCAACTCGTGATGAATTGAGGAGGAAACAACTTTGTTATTGGTGCAGAGAACCTTACAGCAAGGAGCATGATTGTCCTTTGAGACCAAAGGGCAGAGCCAACCGCGCCATGTGGGTTTACTTTGGAGATTTTGAGTTTGAGGATTCAGACCAGCAGGTTGTTTCAGAACATGCGGAGGCCGGGAATGCCTCTATGGAGTTTGGGCCCGATGCCAACTTGTCCCCGTTGGTATTATCTGCTAGTGTACGGGATGATTCATTTAGGTTAGGGGATTAGTGGATGGACAGCGATGTATTGCTATGCTTGACACAAGAGCCACACATAATTTTATTGATGAGAGCTTTGTCAGCAGATGTAGACTCCAGACCGAGGATTTCGCTGGATTTAGAGTTCGGGTGGCAGATGGATATACCCTCACTTGCACTCGACGAATTTGTAATCTCACCCTCATGCTGAATGATTATGAGTTGCAGGCAAACTTTTACGTGGTCAGCCTGGGTGGGATGGATTTAGTGTTGGGTATGAGATGGCTTCAGGACATTAGTGTGTTCACCCTCAACTTGCCTAAAATGGAGATGAGATTTGAGGTACAGGGCAAGAAATATGTGTTGAGGGGGATTACAGATGGGAGCCTACTCTCTATCTCTCTCGTTAGTGGGAAGAGTGATGATAGTGTTTGGGATCCTACTTGTGCACTGGGATTTCAGACTCAGCTTTCGGAGGAGTTTGACAGTGAGTACACGGTGCAGAGTGTATATGGTTTCATGTTTGATCCGCACGTACACGATTTGTTTCAGGTGCACAGTTCTGGTATGCACGTGCTTGACATGTTGGATGACAGTATATCTCGTGCAGTTTTAGGAAGTAAGTGTTGTTTGCAGATTGATTTGCTTCCTCCTGAGTTTCTTGATCCCATGACAGACAACATGGAGGTTGATAGGGAATGGTATTCTATTCTTGTTGATCAATTGTGGGAGTTGCAGGAGTCAGTTGTGACTAGCAGGAACATTGTCCAGCACTATCCTTGGGATCCAGGTGGTGCGGTGCGTCCGTATTCGCAGAGATTGCTTGAGGACAAGTAATTTCAGGGAGGGCGGACTGTAATGTCCCCGTTTTAGCTGACGTTGTTTGTTGAGGAGAGAGCCTATCATTTTGATCCTCATAGGCTGGCAGATGTGTGTAGAGGATCATTTGTGGCATTTATCTGGTGTTCGGGAACATTATCCCTTCAGTTGATTCAGGTTGGGCCTTCGCAGACTCTTTCTGAGAAGTTTTTCAGATACTTACTATTTATAGTAAGTCAGCTCAGTATCGACCCGGTTTGATGTTTGGTTGAGCAAACGGGGGTTATCAGAAGCATTTAATAATAAATGATGGAATAATTAATTTGACTTTATAATATAAAGTCATTTTAATGAAATATTAAAGTTAATATTTAAATGGCAAATTATAAAGTATTTTAATACTTTATAAGGGAAGAGGGAAAAATTAATATTTAATGAATTTAATATTCATTAAATTAAAAAGGATGCCATTTAATAAATATTAGCCAAAGTATTGAAAAGGGCGAATATTTATTATTAAATGCAATTTAATGGATTTAATGAGAAAAGTCGAATTATTGAAGGAAGCTATATATTCTTTCAAAGAGCAAATCGAACTTATGTGATTAATTATTCGAATTTGTTAACTTTTCTCTCTGAGAGCATTGGGGTTTGAGAAACCAGGGTTTCTGCAGATCAACAGGTTTTGAGGAACGTTCCCTCCTTGAGATCTAACATACTGAGACTGTGAGATATCAGTTGAAGATTGTCAAACAGGGTGACTTCATTTAGAGGTTGCAGTTGTGCTTATTGGATCGATTGAGGAAAGATATACAAAGATTATTTATCAGTTATTGGTGGCGACTTGTCTGGGATCATTTCACAGAGTTCAGGGACATTCTTCTAGGAGGCCGTACCATATTTATTGCTGCTGCTGGGCCGTACTTTTCTGTACCAGCAAGGGCCGTACTTCTTCATCTGGAGGATACGCCTTCACTTTTGGTCTTCTGTCTTTTGCAAAGTTGGCGCCTAGGGTTTCTGGAGCTATTTCATTGTTTCTGAGCTTGGAGATTCGTGTTCTGAAGCTGGCCGTACCTATTCTTCTTCATTTCAAGGTGGCTGCAATAACCAGGTTTTCATTAATAAAGTTGTTGCCTTTTTGTCTGCATATTGATTTTTCACAGTTGTAACTATCCAGCATGATGAATAAACTATCTGGCAATGAGATTTGATCTATATTCTGTAGTATTTGAACATCTAGTATTTTATATAAATTTTCCAGTCAATTCCTTGCAAAATCGCATTTTTTATCTTTACTACAAAAACACCAAAAAATCACAAATTCATAAAACAACAAAAAACTCAGTATTTCCGGACAGTGTTTGGGTTGAGAGACACCTGGTCTCTTACAATAATCGGAAACTTCATCATGCATGTTGTCAGCAATGACCTGGCACAAACCTTTCCCACGCACCAATTTGGTGGGCTTGATCTCCATATAATACTTGAATTTTGGCAATCCATTTGCCTCGTTTTGTACCAAACTCTTGTTGTGCCAAGATTGATTTGGCTGTAGAATCCGACACTAGTGCAATGATATGGGAGTTAAGTATGTAGAATTGAAAGTGCTTCATTGCCTTAACCACAACAAATTCATGTTTTTCCATTTGGGAGTACTTCAATTCATGAGCCTTTACTGGGCAACTCATGAATGCAATAGGGGATTCAAACCCCTCACTATTTTGCTGCACCAAAATGGCTGAAAGTGTATGCTTTGAAGCATAACTATACATAATAAACTCTTTAGTGGAGTTTGGGCAAACTAACATTGGTGTGTGCACAATAGCTTCTTTGATATCATTGAACGCAGCGTTACCTTCGACAGACCAATGAAAAGTGGTATTTCCCTTCATCATATTCACGATATGACGTGTCTTTTCTGCGAAGTTAGGGACAAACCTTCGCAGGAAATTCACCTTTCCAAAGAAAGAGTGAACTGCTTTCTTACTCACAGGTAGAGTAAGAGCTTGAATTGCTTTGACTCGTTTAGGATCAATCTTTATACCTTGGACACAATGTGACCAAGAAGTTTGCCTTTTGTAACCCCAAAAATTGACTTCTTAGGATTCAAGGAAATTCCATGTTGCCGGCACCTCTCTAAGACTACTTGTAAGTGATAAAAATATTCTTGACGTTTCTTGGAGAAGATTGTCAAGTCATCAAGATAAACAACAATAAACTTACCCATGACATCACAGAAAGCTAAGTCCATTGCTCGTTGAAACGTGGCACCAACATTGATGAGACCAAATGGCATTCTGCAGTAGGCAAAGGTACCCCATGGCGTGGTGAAGGCAGTCTTATGCTGATCTTCCTTGCTAACCTCCATGTAGTTGTATTCTGAAAAGCCATCAAGCATAGATAGCATCTCAGATCCAGTTACCGTTTGCAAGACTTGATCCATTACCGGTAGGGGGTAATCGTCTTTCAACGATGACTGTTTCAAATTTTTGAAATCCACACATATGTGAATTTTCCCATTCTTCTTACGAACTGGAATGATATTCGCTATCCATGTTGAATGGTGAATATAAAATATGATCCTCACATTGAGCATCTTTTGAATTTATGAAAGAATGGTACCAAAAATCTTAGGATTATACTGCCTTTGCTTTTGTTTGTGAGGCAAAGATCCCGCCTTCAATGAAATTTTGTGATGTACCTCCTCTGGCCAGAAAGACTTCAAATCTTCATAAGAGTAGGCAAGTACATCAATGTACTGCCACAGTAACTCAGCAAACTTGTCTTTCTCTTTTGGAGTACAACACTTATCATATTCACCATCTTAGGATTTTCTTTAGTTCCCAAGTTGATTTGCTCAACTTCATTTGATGAATCAGAGCCAGACTGCTGTTGCTTTTTGACACTGTTAAAGCTCTGCTAAAAGGAAACATGAGGGTTGTTGGGCACTTAGCTATGGCTGAGTGTGATTTCCAGAAGTGTTGATCAGCTCCTTCAAACGCCTGTTCATTCCCCTGGGTCATGGTCACTTCTAGGCAGCTGTGGCACATCTTCATGAGTATCGCCTAGCAAAAGGGGTCCAGGTATTTATTGCTGGTTAACTACGCTCATAAGTTATTGTAAAGAAATGTCAAACTGTATATGTCTGCTGTAAATCAGCAGTAGTTTCCAGGTCTGAAATAATATCTTGTAACCTGCTATTCCAATGTGCACAGTCTGAGTTCAGTGATGTTGTAGTTTGAGTTTATCTATATGATTTATATCTCAGTCATTTGCTATACGAATGTGAATGGATATTTGAGTTGATGAATGTCATTTTATTGTATTCCTTATAAGCGTTATTACAAACTCCTTGCAGCATATGTTATGTGTTTGACAAAATGGCACATATGTCAAACGGGAAATAATCGAAAATATCGTGCGTCTGTGGTAAACAAAAGGAAGAGGGCAAGGGAAGCTGTTGCATCTGTGGTGAACTTCATCTATGATTCATCAAGAGACTCTTTTATTGGTTCACAAATGTAGTGATCCTTCACTCCCACTAAAGAGAGTTCAAGTTGTATTAATTCTCCTAGTTTCTTCATTCCTTGAAGTGTTCTAGGTGCACAACCTTTGCTCAAAGGTATTTCTTGGAATCAAGAGAAGCATCATGACATTAGAAATGGTTAGTAAATTTTTTGGTATTCTATAATTTACCATTCAATATGGCGAGCAGTCCATACAAGGATATGTTGGTAAGTAAATCGACTATTGTTGGTGTAGAGATTAATGCATCAAATTTGCATGATTTCGGTGGGCCATTGTTAGAGGAAGCTAAAAAAATACAAGAATAGTAGATGATCAAAAGAGAATATGGTGGAAAAAAGGACACAATGCTCCTAGAAGAGGACATAAAGAAAAGAGAATATGCTGGAAAAAATCAGCATAAAAACATGTGATCTTGTGAAGCTTGAATCTAGTATTGACTTAAACTAGGCATAGGAAATAGGGCAAGCAGAAAGTAATTGCAATTGTTTGGGTATTTTTTGATTCTATAGTTGAATGAATTAAAAATGAATCTAGTAGGACAGTATTATTGAACAAACTTCGTTGTAGTGACAAATCACCAAATCAATAAATTTTGAAAAGAGACATGAACTACAAATCTAGAAGGATGGGATGGTCTATTGGCAAATAGTCAAGATGAGTTTGTATATCTTCTTGACTTGCCCACAAGATGCATATCTTATGGAAATTTTGTTGCCGAGCTTAATTTGGCATTCTAGATCCATCATTACATTAATTTGTCATGTTCTTTTGCATAAACATAGTGCCATAAATGAGTAGGGGTTCTTTTCCCAGTCCTAAGCATAGTTCAACATGTTGGAGAGCTTGTATCAAAGCAAGCAAGAAGTAGAGGATTGTGTTTATTATAGAAGCTTCAAGGAATGAAGCCATGGTGTGTAATTGTACCATTAGCGAGATAAATTGGTTTATTGTCTTGACCATAGTTGGAAAACTCGCCCCAACAAAAAACTCGCCAAGGGAAAAATTGGAGAGTTTTTTAAAACTCGCCAAAAACTCGGAAAAAACTCGGCAAAAAACTCGGGAAATGAAAAAATTGCTTAATTTTCATTAAAAACACTTTTTTTTTTGCAAAATTCAATGACAAGATGAATCCAATGAATCCATAAATGAGTACAAAAGTGTTTTCTATTAATTTTGATTGACTTTAATGTAAATTGATTACAAAATCGCATTCTCATGCGGAATCCCGATGGCTAAAAGCCTGAAAGTCTGATACATGAAAACAGTAAAACTAGAACTAGAAGCAAATACTAAACAACAACTAAATACAACATGCTAGGCTTTCCTCTTCCCTAGTCTAGCAACAGCTAGGGAAGAAGGGGTGGGTCCTCTAGTCCTGCCACGTGTGCGTGGTGCTAGTGGTGGTGGCTGCGGTGCTACTGCTGGCTCTGGCTCTGGCTCTGGCTCTGGCTCTGGCTGGATCTCATCCAACCCTACATCTCCAACTCCTGATGCACCCACATCCTCCATTGCCTCTCTCTCAAAGTCAAGGATTTCATCTGCACTAAACAATGGAGGCTGCTCCTCTCGCCCTGTCCAATCACTATAAGGATCTATCTCATCTAAGTCAATAGGATCCTGTGATTTTTCTTCAACTCTCTTTATGCGCAACCGAAGGTTGTATTGCACAAAGACCAAGTCATTGAGGCGCTTTTGTGTTAACTTGTTCCTCTTTTTCGTGTGAATGGACTCGAACAAGCTCCAATTGCGCTCACAATTGGATGCACTACAAGGCTGACATAGAATGCGGAGGGCAATTTTTTGTAGATTTGGGGTTTTTCCACCCCAATTTTTCCACCAAACATCTGCAAAAAACAAAAAGAAAATTGAAGAGTTAGAAAACAAAGTCAAAGACTCAAAAGTCAAAAGTCAAAACACATTTTATCAAATTCTAAGATGCATGTGAAATAAACTTAAAATTTAAAGACTCTGAATTTTATACCTGGTGGCAGAGTGGTTCTTCCTCTAACAGCCAGCTCCGAAGAAAAGAGATTACCAGTTGCCTCCCTGTATATATCCATCTCCTTGACGATGAGGTCTCTCACTGCAACCTCGGGTTCCATCCTCTGAATGCATGTTGTGAGCCCCTCCATAACCTCTCCATTAGGATCAGAGAAGCTCTCTGAGAAGAGATAAGAAGGGTTGAGGAAGTACCCTGCTGCATGGATGGGTTGGTGGAGTTGATTGTTCCACCTCCTATCAACAATCTCCCATATGGGATCAAATTTGAGGCTGTCCCCCATGTAATAACTTTTGATGGCCTCCTTGGCCCTATCCATGGCCTCATAAATGTATCCCATTGGGTTTTCATCCCCATCTACCAAGCGGAGGACTCTAACCAAGGGCTCGACACCTAGATTAAAAATACAAAAAGATCAAAGTTAGAAATTTATAATGAAAGGCTTAAAGTTAAATTAAAAAATATATATTTATATTCAACTTGAGATTAAAATTAAAATCAAAGTTTTGAAGTTACCCTCACGATCTCTGTAGCTTTTTGTGCAAACAAGGGGTCGAAGACTATTGCAGAAATTCTATCTCCTTCGGCCTTCTTTGAATATGAGGAGTCATTCCATGCTTGACTCACGAACATTTGTTTTAGAGAGCCCAAAGAATCCAAAATGCTTTGCAACGTTAGGAAAATTGTTGCAAACCTTGTGGCACCCGATCTCACCAACTCCTTCCCTTGCGTATGCTCTCTCATCAAATTAAGAACCCAAGGGTGATTGTAGATATATTTTGTGATGCTCCTTGCATCATCTACAATCGGTGCCACCCAAACAAGTTTGCCTATGTCCTCCAAAAGAAGGTCAAGGCAATGAGCCGCACAAGGTGACCAAAAGAGTGATGGATGTCTACTCTCAAGCATCCTTCCAGCTGCCACATACGCTGCTGCATTATCTGTGATGACTTGCACCACATTAGCAATCCCCACCTCCATCACAACTTCATCCAACAACATACACAATGTATCTGCAGTTTTTATCTTGTTGGAAGCATCCACCGACTTCCAAAACACAACTTCACCTTTGGAAGCAACCAAAAAATTAAGGATGGTGCGGTTTCTCCCATCCGTCCACCCATCAGAAAGAATTGAGCAGCCAAATTTCTTCCATTTAGTTTTTTGCTCTTCCACCACATGCATTGCCCTTTCGGTTGCATTTGTGAGCAAATTGCAAGTACAAAGTAAAATAATTAAATAAGTACAAAATTGTAAGTTTTAAACAAAGAATAGCTTGAATTCAACATAAATAATAAATTAATTTAAATTTTAAATTAAAGAACATAAAATTTAAGTTGACTTGTCACTTACCTCCCACTCAAATCTTTGCGAGAAGGTGGCTTGAAGCCTTTTCCCGCAACTGTCAATGAAGTGACCATATTGTGCCAATAGGGACTACTCGCCACATTGAATGGTATGTTATTGAAATACCAAAAATCAGCACATGCCATTTTGGCATGTTCATGCACCTCCTTGTTCCACCTTGTAGCCTCCAATGATAACTGTGCTCCTGGTGTGTTTCTTGGCACAAAAAAACTTTGTGGGTTGCGTGAAGATGAAGGTGGTGGTGGCATTGGCACTCTAGTCGAACTAGAGGAAAAGGGGGGCCTAGAGGATGGTGTGGCTGTGGAGGCGGTGCCATGAGTGCGAATCCGTGGACCATGAAGAGAGCCCACAATGCCAATAATATCTGCATCCTCATCTGACTCTATCTCCATGTGCTCGACCCCGTGCTCCTGAGTCCCATGGGCATGCGCATGTCCACTGGCACTGGCTATGGATGCTGCTATGGCTTTTTTAGCCCTCTCCCTTTGCATTTTTTTTTCCTCAGCAAGTGAAAGTAGGGCAAGCATCTCTCTTCTAATCTCTTCTTTGGGCTGCCCACAAACCTTGGAATCACGCTGAGGAATGCCTGCTAGATGGTATTTGAGGCGATTTATGCCTCCATGATATGTATTTTTGCATTCACCGCAAACAACTGTTCCAGGCACTGGCCCTCTGACACCATATTTCCATGTAGGGTCTCTAGCCCCTGCAGGACGAGTGCCTGGAACCCATGATGATGGTGTGCGAGGGGTGGAACTTGATGGGGCGGGGGCGGAACCTGATGCTGAGCCTGAACCAGAGCCAGAAGCCATTATAGTGTGTAATGTGTATTCACTGATCAATGATCAATCTACACATTCAAAAATATGTACAACATATTAGTTTTTTAATACAAAAAAAATTTAAAAAACAACCTAAAATCATTAAAACTTCAAAAATCTAGAGCTAAATTTGATTTAAATTGATACAAATGTGTTTAAATGAATTATCAATTAACATTATTAACTAATCTTATCATTCTACACAAAAAATGAACCTAGGTCTGAAAATTTCAAAAAATAGTGAAAAAAATGAAAAAAATCAGCAAAAATCAACAAAAGATTGTGATGAATCTTGTTTTTTGGATTCTAAATGCAAAAAAATTGTTTCTTTGTGCTCTATCATGTCTTTTTTTCAATTTGGAATGAGTATTTTGCAAGAAGAATGAAAGAAAATAATTAATCAAAAACAAAAAACAAAAACAAAAACCCTACCTGTGAATCGAATTTCCCTTCAAAATCCACACAAAATGGCGTTTGAATCCGCTCTCCTCGATGGCAAATCGTTGGAAATGATATCTCCTTGCTTGGGGGGGTTTTTAGCTCCTCACACAAAGTATCAAGTGATTTTGAAATGAAATGAACATAATAAAAGACGTTTTCTGACTTTCTTCCTGCGCAGGCGAGTTTTTTGCATGGACTCGCGAGTTTTTGGCGAGTACTCGCCACTAAAAACTCGCGAGTTTTTGCAAAAACTTGAAAAAACTCGTTTTTGCAGGTTTGGCGAGTTAACTTTGCAAAAACTCGCGAGTTTTTTAAGACTCGGTGAGTTCTCTGCGAGTATGCCAACTATGGTCTTAACATTTGCCTAATGAATGAAAAAAATAGAGGGTGTCATTATTTCTTGATGTAGCTTTTCCCTTTGTGAGATTTAGTGTAAACATGATGTCATTCTTGTGTGTTTGATGTTGTATTTCATTTCATTCAATGCTTTTTACATTTCCGTTTGTTGTAGGTTGAGTATATATCCATTGAAGCATGATATTAGTAGTTTCCATTGCTCATTTAAGCACAATTCTTGATGTATAACATTGAGAAAGCATGTGTAATACTAAGAAAGCATAGAATAGAGTGAAAAGTTTGTGTTGGTGAATTGTTTCATAAATATGTCTAGTGATTAAAGATCACAAAACCCAATTAAAAAGGAGAAAGTTTCTTTTAGTTGAATTTTTGCAATATCTCTCTAATGTAATTTTTAGGTACTATAGGGTTGTCATTTGTGATTCTCCCTGCTTGGTTGGTCATGCCCTAGATAATTAAAATGATGATGACCTTTGCTCTTGGTGGGTGGTGGTGGTATCTTCATTGCCTATTGGAGTTGCAATGGAACTATATCGTCTTCTCTAGGTACCTTCCATGAAGTTATTTCTTCTTTAGATATCATCTTCCTCACTAAGATCTATGAGAACCTCAAATGGGCCCCCCCTCTTGTCATGGGGTACTCATGGGTTTTGGCTTCTGTTCATGAGACTTGTAGATTATGTGGGGTTTGTGGTTGTGGTAGTGTAGCTTGCCTCATTCGAGATAGCCTAAGGTCCAATTTTTAACTCATGGATTTTAATGCTCACTCTAGATACATGTGGTTACAAGTTTAGATGGATCCACCTCTATGTCTCCATTTAGTTTGCTACTTCCCCTGTAATGTCCCCGTCTCAAGCCTGACCTTTTCAGTGACCGTTGGCCTATTCCGGAGACCCGTAGGCTAGTTAGAAGGTAAAATTAGGGTTTCCTATTTTGAAGGATGTCTTTGCTCGGAGTTGGTGGATTCATTGGCGGATTCTTTCTGGGTTTTCAGAGAGCTTCGCAGTGTTCATCTCGACATTCTGAGCATTTTTAGGAATTTACTATTTTTAGTAAATTCTATTTCTGGCAGTTTCACAGTTGGTGTTGGCAGTGTTGACTTCCTACTTCAGTTTGATCAGTTGGCTTGTTCATTTAGGGCTTCGGGGCACAATTGGAGAGATAAGTTGAGCTATTTAATTAAAGTCACGTTTTAATATTATATTTTAACGTTGACCCCCTTGGTCTAGCCTATTGACTTCATGTTGTTTTGAAAAGTGGTCTTTTGAGGGTGGCGCCTTCATTAAAGATTATTATATTATTTACCAAAGTCAAATCAAGCTTAAAGTGGACGCATTTATTAAAGTGGTGAATTTATTTAAAAATGTCAAGACTAAGCTATGAAGAAAAGGGACGCCATATTTTGAAATGATTAGGGTTTTGACTTTGCAGTGAAGTTTAGGGTTTCGAGAAGTCAACAGGAAATTATAAAAGGAAGGCTTTGAACCTCAATTCATTATCTTTGGTCTACAGTATTGTTATGCTACCGGTTTGGCTCTGGAACTGCTTCGGGGAATGAAGGCCTCCTAGCTCGGGCATTGCTTCTTGCTTGCAATACAGCAACTAGTGGTGATTTAGTCTAGTTTGTGAGTTTGCTTTGATATGTGTGCATTGTAACCAGCTTGTGGCTGTCTAGATCAGTTTATTGCATATTAGCTACAGCAGATCCATGTTTTTATTCGTAAATCAAAAAAGACAAAAATAATTGTTATGGGTATTGCATAAACTCTTCTATCTAGGCAAGGCGCCCATGTGTGCAAGTTTGTGGATTTTTTAGAGAAGTGTCTGATTTTTAAAAGAGAAATCGCCCCTGTACTGGGCCGTACCTTCTGCTGTGTCTTGGGAATCGTGCATTTAATAAAGCTTGCATTTTAAGTCTGTTTCTTGTTGTTAGTTTGAGCGCCCTCATGCTAGTAGTGTTTTGCATTCAATATCACGCCATTTGAGTAAGTAAGGAGGGAGCTTTGAGTTATTCAAGAAATCTATATGCTGCTGGTTATATGATGAGAAATGCAGGTCTGTAATAACAGTTGGAGAAATCTGCATCTTCATTATCGGATGGGTGCTGAGAGTTCTTAAAATCTTTGCGGAAGCTTCGTTGTGGATTGCCCAAGTTTGAAAAGAGGTTGGATCTGTTAGTGCTATTTCAGTTTTAAGCTTTACTTCTCAGCAAAAGAAATTCTCTAATATTGTTGCAATTCCATTTATATGCTGTTTCGTATTGTTAGCAAGATATCATCTTCCATATTGTAAGCTGGTAGTAGTACTGACAGCAATTTAGAGTCTTGCTTTATCAAATTGTAATGCACATCTTTACTTTCAGCATTTGATATTGTATTTAATTTATCTCCGCCCTATGGTAGCTACTTTCCCACTCTGGGTTAGCAAGCACATTCTGGGTGTTGAGTACTTTCAGCTTTTCAGTATTTCTTTCAAGCATTGTACTTTGTAACACTCCGCCATATGGTCGCCCCTCACTCCATTTTGGATTGGGTAGCACATACTTGGTGTCGAGTTCCCTTTCAGCACTTAGTGTAGAAGATCCTCTGACCATATGCTCGCCATCATCGGCGCCATTCTTGGTTAGAGTTCCTGCATAAGCAATTTGATTTAGATCCTCTGACCAATGTTCACACCTTGCCCACATCGGGATCCTGGTGTACATTCTGGTTAGAGTTGCTTCAGCACGTTTTGGTTTAGCTGCTAACCTTAACGGGTGCATTGCTTGTAAATCATAATTTGAAAAAATGAAAAAAAATTGGCTCGGAATATTTCATCCCCCTTGCCACATCTCCATTCACTATTCAAGCTAATGGGGACCTATACCTTGACCTCAATCTTGAGATCTCATAATATTCCACTATTGGTATTTTCATTCTTTTGGGTAATTTCAATGCTTGTATATGAACCTTTAGATGCCTATTCATGACCTTACACAAGATGAATTACATCTTCATGAGTTGGACCTTGAGGAATTTGGCTACATAGAACCTTTGTTGACATGAATTCTACAATTATGACCTATGGGAGACACCACCTCTAGTTTGGTGAATCTCATAGCCTTGACATTCTTAATGGGCTTCCTCACTTTCTCAACTTTGGTAGATTCACTTGTTGTCCCCATGGTAGTGGTGCGACCATTGTGGACTATATTTTCATTAGCAGGATCCTCATCCCCCACATCTATAGCTTCCTTATTTCTCCTCAACTCCCCCTTGCTGACCATGTTCTCTTGACACTCACCCTCCTTACTAGTTCTCACCCCTCTACTCCATCCCCTCCCATCCCCAAAATGAGACATAGCACAATCCACTTTGATGATGATTACACCATTGATTATGTTGCATGCCTCCACATTCTCATATGTGGGTTCTATTCCCTCCCTCTTCCCACCACCAAATCCATGTATGAAATCTTACGTCAAACCCTCTAAGACATTGCCCTTGACTCTTGTCCACACACCACATTTTACCCCAAATCCCCTTCCCAACATGGATCTTGTCCTATGAATTGATCGTATGACAATAAGTGTAAATCCCTTCATCGGAGGCTTTGATTTTCCCTTGCCCATGACCCTCCCTCCATACTCACCCTTCATATTCATCCCTCATTGGGAGTATCATTATCTACTCTTGACGTAAGAAACATGAGTTTCTTGCATCTAGATGGCTTGCATTCCTTGCTGATCCCCACCTTTCACCTAAGACCTTTTGGTATACTTTTCTCTTGAAAAAATCCACCATTCCTTCATCATCCCTAACACATGGGTCTTCTATGCTAGTTCCCTCTATGATGTTCTTGACCATCTTGCTATCATTGTCCCCACCCTTTTGCCATCCTCCTCTATCTTCTCCACTTCATTTCTCAAGAGAGCTATTTTGAAGCCTTGTAGCAAGAAAGCAATTGATTGTGAAGGTCTACAAGTTACATTTAACAAATATGGTCTGGATTCCCTTGCCTTTCCTTTAGCCATGCTCTTTAATGAGGTGGTGTGTTTAGGTTTTCCTTAGTCATGGTCCCAACATATCATTCACCCTATTCATAAGTCTAGGGATCTCTTTATCTCTAGCAAATACATGACCATCATGATTGGGCATACTTTTGTTAAACTTTATGCCACAATGTTGGAAATGCATTTGTTATGGTTCTTGGAAAGGAATAATGTTGAGCTAAGGGGTGGGCATGCTTCAAGAAGGACTATTAGGTTGTTGACCACATCTTTACACTTTGAGCTATCATTGAGGAGGCTTGCCATAGGTCTTCAAAAGTCTTTTGCTGTTTGTTGGCTTCAATAAGGCTTTTAACTTGATTTTGAGACACCTACTTTTTTAGAAGTTGAGAGATATCTGCATCCTAGACTCTTTGATTGATGTTGTTTGCAGGCTTTATGAGATAGTCTTTGGGCACTTTTGTACTTCTCTTGGTCTCTTGATTTTTGTGAAGAGTACTGTTGGGGTCAAGCAAGGGTGTCCTTGCTCATCAACCCTCTTTAGCATTTACATTGATGAATTAGAGGAATTTTTTTGGTAGCATACATATTTAGATGATAGTTGTATTTTACATGTGGTGGTTATAGCTATTCTTCTTTTTGCCAATGATGTCCTCCTCTCACACTTTGCTAAGGACTTGCAACAACCACTTGGTACTCTTGCTTAGTTTCTGTGAACTTCAATAGTTTGTGGTCAAAATCATGACCTTAGTTTTTACTATCACCAAGTGCCCTCTCTCCAGGACCTAGTTTTCATACAAAAAGGGAACTTCTAGAGATCACATCATCATATATACTTGGGGTCAATTTTTTTTTGTTTCATCCTTTAGTATGAAGTTTGTCTCACTCATGCCTTTGCAAGGCTTATGCCTCTCTTTCTATCTTGGAATGTTAGTGTTTTCAAATCCACTCTAAGGACATCCCCTCCAAATTGCGCTTTTTTGAGACAATGATCAAGTCTATTGTTTGATATGGTTCAAAGGTTTGAGGACTTAACTTTGGGGTTGTTGAGTGGGCCCATGTTGGGAGGGTCTAGACTCTCATGCTTTAGTGCATGATACGTTGCATAAATAGCTTTTAAGTGCATCATGCAAGCTGAATTTTCCACTCAATTGCTACACCTTGAGATTATCTTTAGTTTTACTTTCTACATCCACAAATTTTGATCCATGGGGCCTCAACTTTTGGTCGTGAGAGATATCCTTTTTTAGCACTTTGCTTCTTTGAAAGGATAGGTTCACTTGTCCCCATTCCTTCTTTGGTCCCTACTAGATGCTAACATTGTTGGTACTTGGGGACTAGGTTGCTTCTTCTTTCTAATGGCATCTATATTAATAGGCTATCCCTTTTTATGTACTCCCTAGATGCCCCCTATTTGGCTCTTTCCCATGAAGGATTTTATGATTTTATCACAATCATTGCCCAAAAGGACATCTATAGGCAGTATATTCAGACCATCTAGATCGCCCAATACAAGTTGCTCATCCCTGAGCTGATTTTCTACATTGAGCATTTCTTATAGGTGGTGGATGATTTTATTCATTGACCTTACTATCTCTAGTGTCATTGGTCCCAAGGCTTGAGGTTTCCCTTTTGCTAATTGAAAGTGTGTTATCAGTAGTTAGAAGTTGGAATTTCTCATCACATCCTCTATTTGGACTAAATATTTCATTCTAAGATGCAACATTTACAATCAGATCCAAGGAAGATTTCGTTGCCTTTACAAGAACTAAGACAACAATCTATCTACTTTTTTAACATATTCATACTAGTAGTCTTTAGCTTATTTTCTTCGTGAGGTCGCCACTCTACGATGCATATCCCTATGAGGGGGGAGTATAGAGGCTCCAAAGACCTGATGTTGATTATCTCTTTTCCCTAGCCCACTTGGACGACATACAACACAAAACAATGTTTGGATACCAATACTTAACTTATTAGAGTTGATAGTTCAGTTTGGTGGCACTTCTCTTAACCCACCATTACTACTTAGATTACTCAAATTCCCTATCTTGCTCTCCCTTAGTGTCATAGCTATTCTCATTCCCATTGGCATAAGTCAGCTGCATTTCCGCAACATGGATGTACTAATCGGCTGCCTCCTAGACTTTAGGGGTAGACTCATTACAAACTTCTTTCCTACTACAACCTTGGATGTTAGGGGATTTTCTAGAGGAAATGCTTTGATTCCTCCTAGACTATCCTAGAGTGGCATTCCAACCTTGGGTACTCACTTGGGAGCATTATGTTTCTCAGTAACCAATGATGGCTGACACTTCTCCATTTCAAATGTAGCAATTGATATTTGATGAGATTACCTTCCAATCTTCAGTGGCACATGCTTTGGGGGCTCTTGTTCACCCTTCAATGCTATTTTTATTGCTATTTGTTAGCAGTACAATGTTTTATTGTCTTATGTACATTTTGATTCTAGGGTAACCTCTGGTCCCATTGACCTTCTTTTGCTCATCCATGGACATTAATATAATTTCTTTCTTTCTTTCTTTCTATAATGCTTTGTTTGATAATTATTGAGAAGCTTTTTCAGTCTCATCAGTCCCATTATGTTTTTTCTTTTTCAAGAGTCCAAGTGGACATTAAAAAGGGTCGACTTGAAGGTTAAAAAAACAGAGCATGAAATGTATTTGTGCAACTTCATTGAAAGGTAATCCTTGTGAACCATTTCTAATCCTCATATTTTGTTCACCCATGCTTTCTTTGTATGCAACATTCTAAACAAAGTTTCAACCTCAACCAATTTATTCATTATGCTATTGTTGACTTCAAGTCTTCATTGATCTTCTGGTGCTTAACTGAATTTTTGTAAAACCAGCAACATATAGAACTGAGATTTGAATTCCCAGAACATTGCCTTGCTTTAGTTGAAACTCATATAGTTGGCCTTCTCATTGTACTTGCCTCTCATGAGTTTACGTTCTCATGGTCATCCCATATTATCCATCCTCTTTGCTAGTCTAGAGATCAACAATATTTGATACTATTAAACTATCATATCAAACACAGTTTAGCCTAGCTATTTGCCAAAGCACTTGTGGTCTCAAAATTGTTAAATTTAGGAATCCTCATGTAAGATGGAAAGCTTTCTTCAGATGCAATCTCAGGCAAGCAAATATTTATTGAAACTTTGATGTCTGATGCTGGGGAGGAGAAGGTAAATAAGCATATCTGGCATAAAGAATACTAGAGTTTTGTAGAATTTCACAATTTTCGACAGGGTTGATTGGCATGTATTTTGCATAGGCTTAGATTGTCATAAACTCAACGAGGTTATCACTTATGTAACTTATGAGGTAGTTGTCAAACAGATTTGAACCCCTGCATGCACACTGGTTTACGTCAAAGCTCTTTGCTCCTTGTATTCTGTGGATTATGTTAAGGGCTGACTTTTGGTATTCAAGGAGACATATCTCTGTGGATATCTCCACAGTTTGGGCATGGAGATGCCACCAGTAGTAGTTAGCCTTCTATATTTAAAAAAAGTACAGAATCCACAATTTCCTATTATAGTGCAGCTATACACCTAGAAAGAGATTCACATGCCCACTTAGATGTAGGGGGCATTTAACCACAAAGTTATGTGTTTTGGCCTCCTCTTTTATGCCATGCCATTAACAAAAGAATTACAACCATCACAAACTTCCCTTAAGAGCCCTACTCCTATAGTGAATGCCTCTTCTGTTGCTTGCCACTCCGTGTTAAGGGGTTTGTGTCTGGCTTCGCACTTATAATTGTACTGGCACATGATCATTCCTCATATTACTTTTGAGATCTCCTATCAAAGGTAAGAATAAATTAATGCCAATCCAATTCTAGGTGTAAAAGGTTAAGTGCTGAAACTAGGCACATAATCGCCCCTCACCTCTAGATGTATTAATTACTAGCCGCTTAATCTCCTTATGCTTCTCACACATACACAAGTAAACATGCATTAACTATGAATAGGCTATACATATGACCCTGCATAAAACCATGCATATAGCATATTTAGTGGATGTTAACCTAAGTTTTTTCGAGTACTGTGCTTGTTGGATATTTTTCTGTTTTTATTGTGCAATGTAGATTTATTTCATAAGGAGGTTGGCTCAGGTCTAAAGGATTCTTTTCTTCCATCATTGTGTTATAGAAAGGTGGTGCAGTGTATTTGATTGCTGTACGAAAGCAATTTCATAATTTGTTTTATTTATTCCATATACACTTCTAGTTCTTTATGGAGCATTGGAATGATATAATTTGGGATTCAAACTGTCAGATTAGTATTTCTTTTAGATTTTTTATTTTTTTCCTTTAAATTTTGGTGTTGGCATATAAAAATTATACGTGGTAGGGGTCAATCAAGTGATCGGAAGACAATATTGTATGACTTATTTTAGAGCTGGAAATGCAGGTCCAGAAAATTTTTCCTTAGTTCAGTTCAAGCCTCCCGAAGAGAAGATTTTTGAAGCAAAAATAACTGATGTTTTTCATTATGGATATACTATCGAATCCAATATTGATGGGAAACCATTACGAGGTCTATTGTTCTCCTATAAGCCAGGCTTTGCTCATGCTGTTCATGCTTATCTCACCAGGTGAATCTGCTCATGCTGCCTAATGCTTTGTGTTAAATACATTCAAACTTTAAGATTATTCTTGTGAATATACTTAAATGATGTCATTCATACTGCTAATGGCATTTTAGCATAATTATGCTTTAGATTTCTCATGTACATATTTTGCAAAGAAGTTCTAACTTAATTATCATGTTTAGAAAACAACTGGCCTCAGAAGCTAGTGCCGTGAAATCGAGTGAAACACGAAAGCCTAAATTAAAGATTGCTCGTGCTGTCAAGCAGTCTGTGAGAAGAGCAGATGGACAAGCAAATGTAGTTACAGATGTAGAATCTACAGCAAAAGGGAATCCTGTAGAGCCACTCGTCTCACCATCGAATCGACCTGTGGCTTCATCAGATATGTACCAGCAATACATGGTTAGCTTGCCTTGCCTCTTGGGTTTTGCAATTATATTGATTTCTGTGAGTTTCCATAATTTAAACTATGTGCTGTTATGTGTCATGTCCATTTCTAACTTCTGTGAAGGCAAATAAGTATGCACCTTTTGACAATCTAAACAAAAACAATAAGTTTTTATTGTTTGAATTTTACTACTCATGTCAGTAAGAAGAAAGATATGGGGGAGGTTAGAAAAACTGTGGAATACACTTTCTTTCTTTTAGTTATTAATTATAAGGGTTGGAAGCATCCCCTTCTCCACTTACAATATGCAGGAATGCCACTCTATTTATGCTTGAATGCCTCCTTGCTCCTCTTGCATGCAATCTTATCTCCTTATCGCTCCAACTATATTGCTCACAAACCTCCAGCACTCTTTTTGCATGAATGCTGCATCTACTATCTCCTCTGGTAGGGAACCCTTCTCCATATTGCTCCACATCTCTTCCTCTAGCATCACTTGCAGGCCTACCATGTACTCTATCAACTGAAGTTGGATTACTGCTTCAGCATGAGATTCGAGTGCTAAGATGTCCTTGGGGAGAATAGAACCTTGGTCTCCAATATCAGATCCAAGTGGTCCTACCACTTGACCACAACCTTTTTGACAACTGTGGAATAGAACATTGCTAAAGAGACCTAGGGGAAATTTTGAGGGAAAAATTTAGACAATTTCTAGTAAGCAAATATCTCTAAGTGTGCAGATTTTCCTTCATTTAGCGATTTTGATTTTTGGGTTGTCCCTATTGTTTAACCATGGTAAATTTTAAACTTTTTGCACTCTCCAAATCTACACACATCATACAAATTGCTTTCTTGAAAACTGTGTCAGTATTCTATGTCATTTATGAAGATTCCATGTCATCTTGCCTTGATCAAGTTGAAAATGTAAATGCCGAGTTGTTGAAATTACCTATCAAGTCAAATAAGTGTTACTGTTGGTCTTGGTTGCAAGTAATCTGGTGTCAAATTTGGTCATTTTGAAGTGTCACAAAACACCCGAGTTGAGTCATAAACCATTTCGGTATGGCAATCCTGTGCATACATGTTTAAATATCTGTTAGATTCACTACCATCAGATATTTAGAGCCCCAATGGAGTTCTACAAGTTTGCATTTTTGCAAAGTCGCAAGATGGCTCTCAAGCTTCCCACACAGTACATGTTCTCCTTGGGGAATTTGACAATTGGTTGCAGCAGTATTTTAATTTTTTCTTGCTGATTAAAAGTCAGATAATGCATGAGCAAAGGTATGTCAGTTGATAAGCAGGTACAGTTTCAAGAATTTAATGCAATTTGCAATTCACAAAATTTCAATTTGTACTTTGCAGTCTCACATGGCCACAACTCAATTTCCAAGTTTGATTTTATTAAATTTGGTAAAATATTAAAATACATGATCAGTCAAATCGTTCATTTGCAAATCCAGCTGTAATATTAATTTACTTTGGCAGAAGAGTTAAAGGTTCCAAGTGAAGTCATTGGCATAAGTCTGGAAGTATATGGTATGTTCATGAATTTAAATTTGTCCATGTAATGAATCAAATTGGGAGTTGTGGATTCAATATTGTAATGTCCCCTATCCTGATTTGCCCTAGAATTCGCCTATTGATCACAAATTGCAACAAATTAGGGTTAGGGTTTCACCTTATTAAATAAATATCTCTTGGATTGGAATCTTGCATTCACCACATGAACAATATATGCAAATATGTATATATGGTTGTTAGGGTTAGACAATTTCATCGCATCCATAGATTATCAATCAATACAAACAAGTTTGGGAGAAGGGACATGATGGGTCCGCCTGAAGCCATATGCCAAGCCTAAGAGGTTGTATACCATGACTCTCCCCCTTGGCAACTTGTACCTGCTTTCCCCATCAAGGCTATGACTCCCGGAAGACACTTGCCAACTTGTGGGATCGGGCGGAGATCGCAAGTGGGCTCTTTTGGCTCCTACCACTACACCTTAGGCCCCTACCTTCGTGAGGAGTTGGGCGGAGGTCGTAAGTGGGCTTTTGGCCCCTACCACTGGCACCTCAAGCCCTTACATAGGATCGGTTCCAAAGAATCAAGCACATCATATATTCTATCACAAGAAATCTTTCATTAAATATTCTTATTATCATATAGGCAATATGCGTACATATGCAAGCAATGATCTGCAGAAAATACACCTGGTTATATTGATGTCTTTGATAATAGCAACATGTTATACACAGGTCTGAGTCTCTTTGTCTTCTTGATCTTTATGCTCCCCCCCTTGATCTATCTGTTCTCAATACTCAGAAATATTGCTTAAAGAGAAACCAATAGATTAGTTTCAATTGAATAATGATTAATAATTGTTGTAAGCATCATTATTGCCTAATCATATATAAACTATATATTTATATTTTTATATGAATATATATATACTAGAGATATACATACTTCTATAATTATATGTTCTTGCAACAATGTACTTATCTGAGCTATATTTAGATAATGTATCTATTTCTGTCCTTATTCACTGTTATATATCTGTGCTTAAAGTTTATTATACTCCTCCTTGATTCGATGGCCTTCACTTTTCATTTCCTTTATTCTGATTTTCTTTCTATTATCTCTGCCGTTCCCCTTCATAAACTCTCCTTTACTAATTACTTATTTTACATTACTGATTGTTGCCTTTCAACTAATTACTATTACCCTTATCAGTTGCTGTTCATTACCCAACCTTTAATCGCTGCCTTTCCTAGAATGATTGCTGACTTTATAAACTTACATAACTTAATCGCTGACTCTTCATTATTGATCGCTACTATTTAATTGCTGCCTCTTTTAATTAACCCATTGCTGCTCTTAGAGGATATTCACTACATTTTCGCCCTGCAGATCTCTTATATTTTATTTCCCTCAATCGATGGTCATTATGTTGGGAATTTTCTGCCTTTTATATCCTTCAATCTGCCCAAGAGACATAGCCTTTTGTCAACAGATATTCCTTTTGGGCTTAAACGCCCCCCTTTAAGTGACATGCTCTTTAGCATATAGTGATGCCTTTTTAAATCGATGCCTTTAGGAATCTTTTATTTATTTAATTAAGGTATAGTTATATTCAGTTTGTAAGTATTATTTTTATTATTATGTTATTTACAATTAATAATATTGATTGTTCTATTTATTATGATAATTGTTTATAATTGTAATATTATGATAATTATAATTGTAATAATATTTATATTTGTGATATTTATTAGATTTTGTTATTCAATGTTTCATATTTGGTGTTACAATTTTGGGGGCATGACAAATATACCATTTTAAATGCAAAAGTTGTGAGCTATACCAGATTCCCATCTCGCAAAATAAAGGATATAGTTTAAGTGATTTATTTTTATATATTGTTATGTGGGAGGCAGTCGGCAAAATTACAATGCATTTATGCTTATTAAAGTTTTAAACTGCATAGGTGTTTCCACCTTCCGAGACTCCATAATGTTTATGCACTAAAGACAAAAGTGAAGGGGCAGACTTGAAGTGCAGTCACACAAAAGGTTGCAAATTTCTTACATGCTTCAGTCTCCCACATTCCCATGTCAAATGTGTAAAAAGTAAATTTTGTTTTTATTAAATAGAAGGGCTTGCTTGGCATGCAGCCGAGCGAGACTTACAAACTCATCTTGTGCTCCTGCTTCTTGTTCCCGGCTTGTCCATCTCCACAGACACTTTGGTAAAACTTAAAAACAATGCAGATTTATACCTTGTAAACATATCTTTCCAAAACTTGCAAAATGTTTGTTTGCTCTTGCCTGCCGACTTTCCACTAAGCATATTGACAAAATACAAAATTATTGTGTATATGGAGACTTTTACACTCATGCGTCACTTGTTAAACTTTATTTGTGTCCCACTTCATGCCTCTGTCATCCATAACTGAAATATCCCAACCAATGTATGCAATTTTTCTGATTTTTGTAATACAAAATGATGCCCTAATTTTCTGATTTTTAATTTCTGCTCAAACCCTAGTTTTCTGATATAATTTTCTGAGTATATTCATGCATGAACAGTAGTATTCAATCATCCAAATAATTGCCAAACTCATAGCAGATCATAAGCAATATGAAACCACATCAAAGACTGAAACATTCACCCATATGAGCCAAAATTCTGATATTTAAATATTCAGTTTGCTGCTACAACTCAGACTTAACCAATGATGCAATTACACAATGAAATGGGCTTCAAACATGCCCAACAGCATGAAAGAGTTCGCTGATATGAAGAAAGCCCAATCTATGTAATGAAATTGACCTCCTACTCTAACCCTAGCTAGGGGAAATTGCTTCAGTGTGATGAGCCCTGTTGGCTCTCAACTCAAACCCCAATATTTCTTAAGTCTTTTTAGTGTTATTTAGTTTTTTAGAGAAAGTTTGATAGATAGAAGAGAAGGGGCGCAGCATATAAAAGCTTATAAACTGAAATACAGAGCAATTTCCTACAGAATGGAAATGCAGAAGATGTTATTTTATTGAAACAATGAGATCATGAATGATAGACATACCAGAATGTTTCTAGTTTTTTTATTTAAAACAGTAAGCCAGCTCGCCAGCCAAGAATGCTGAAAACTGACAATAAAGGACGCCTGGCCTCCAGATTTAGGTTCTCCTGCCTCGAAACTGGATACAAGTCTCTGAAAATACTAGACGCCAAGGATGGAAGTCAAAAGGCAACCAAAAGGAAGGCGTTTCAACCAAACCCTTCACACGCCTCTCTAGAATGCACAATTCCCAATGCAAGTCGTACGGCCAAGAAGAAGAATGAGTGTTAACCCTGCTGGATGCCATTGATCTGAAGAAGAAGGCGCCACAAGGAAGAAATCCCTCTCTTATTGCAATCAACAGTAAATCTTTAAATAATACTATGTCTGAATCATGTAGAACCTCTGAATGAAGCTTTCAACTGCACTGATTCGATTGATCTTTCACAATCTCAAGAGTGCTCAACACTGAAGAGGTATCGTTCTTCAATGGAAGATTGTTCAAACCCTGATCACAGGAGAATGCACAGGAAGAAACACAAGGCAAAGTCGAAATTATCAAAAGGTGAGTTTCTCATTGCCAAAAATGCCTTATATGCAAAAGGCACGAATTCCAAGAAAGATACGCCACTTCTCATATTTTAATCTTTTAAATTTTATTTAAGTCATTTCAATAGTATTTGACTTAAATACTTGGGCGCACTTTATCAATTTAAGTGATTAAAATATTAAATCACTTTTAGAGAATATTTAAGTGATTTAAAAATATAAAGTCAATTTGACTTTATAATAAAATATTAAGTTAATAAATAACTTAAATCACTCAAATAGGCATAACTTCCACAAATCTTCATAGAATCCTGTGCCGTCAGAAGCTGTCGACTCCTGAACTGCTAACGCTTGCTGTGAACCAATCACTGGGCTCTGAAAACAAAAACGACCAAACTCTCCAGAAAGTGCCACTGACCCTCTGACCAATCCAGCTAGCCCACAAGGGTCCAATAAAGGGCTAACACACTGTTCCCGAGAACTGTCTAGAGAGGGGACATCACAGTCCGCCCTCGAATTTGCTTGTCCACAAGCAAACTCAAAGCCGGATGCTGAAGAATACTGTCACTCTCCCAAGTAGCATCCTCTGCCGGTAGATCTCTCCACTTTACCAAGTATTCCCTGATAACCCGCCTCCGAAGATGACGGTCTTTGGAATCCAAAATGGCCTCAGGTATCAAAATCAATTTCCCCTCATCATCCAGGGGTGGCAAATCAATAGAAGGAATCACATGTCCCAACGCCTTTTTGAGGCGGGACACATGGAACACGTTGTGGACCTTACTGTCCACCGGAAGATCTAACTCATAAGCCACTTCACTGACACGTCTGACAACTCTGAAAGGTCCATAGTATCGCGGCTTAAGTTTTTCGGCGCCCTTCTTACGAAGGGTGGACTGCCTATAAGGTTGGAGCATTAAATACACCAAATCATTGACCTCGAAAGATCGCTCCGCTCACCTCTGATCAGCATATTGTTTCTGCTGATTTTGAGCTTTCTGTATATTTTCTCTGAGTGCTCTCATAATATCCTAGTTCTCTTGTAATAAATCACCAGCACTGGGTACTCTACTGTCACTCAACAATAAATCTAGAAAGCTCGGAGCATCACATCCATATAATGCTCGGTATGGTGTCATCTGAATGCTCATGTGATGAGTGGTATTGTAGCAATACTCACAAAGGTATAACCACCTCACCCATGCCTTCTGCTGCCCTGAACTGTAATTCCGCAAGTATCCCTCCACCCATTTATTGACTATCTCTGTCTGCCCATCTGTCTGTGGGTGGGCCTGGTACTCGGAGTGAGTTCTGTCCCGCAAAGTTTGAATAACTCCTGCCAGAAGTTACTCATAAACCTGCTGTCCCTGTCACTGACTATACTCCGAGGCAAACCGTGCAACCTGAATACCTCTCGGAAGAACAAATCTACCACCTGGGTAGTTGTGTGTGTAGTAGTGATTGAGAAGAAATGTGCATACTTCGTCAACCGATCTAGTACCACAAAAATGTTGTCTTTCCCTTGAGCTTTCGGCAAGCTCGTAATGAAGTCCAGGACAAGCATTCCCACTTCCTCTCAGGGATAGGAAGCGGCTGGAGTAAACCTGCAGGGTATGTATGCTCTTGCTTGTTCTGCTGACAAACAAGACATTCCCTGACATATTGGAGAACAAAAGACTTGAGACCCTTCCAAGAGAATCTCTCCCGTACCTGCCTGTAGGTCTTAAAGTAACCGGGATGTCCTGCCATAGGTGAATCATGGAATGACCTCAATACTCTGTCCCTCATCTCAGAACCTGGGACTAGTAAAATCCTCCCTTTGTAAATGATAAGAACATCTACAAGTGAATACCTGTCATCCTGTACTGTTCCATCTACTATGCTAGAAGCCCATGGGTTCTTAGCATACTCTGCTACTATCAGATATCTCCAGTCCTCTGAAATCAGTGTAATGGAGCTCAAGCGAGGACGGTGAGATAAAGCATCAGCAACCACATTTTGAGTGCCCTTGACATAGGAGATGTCAAAATCGTAGGACTGAAGTTTGCTGAACCATTTCTGTTGCCTTTCGTTCAAATCTCGCTGCCCAAGAAAATGTTTCAGACTATTATGATCGGTTTTAACACTGAATTTACTACCAATCAAGTACTGCCTGAATTTGGCCATGGCATGCATGATGGCCAACATTTCCTTATCATAGATACTATAGCTCTGTTCAGGACCTCTTAGCTTCCTGCTCTCGAAAGCTATAGGGTGTCGATCCTGCATGATAACTGCACCAATACCCTCACCACTGGCATCGTAATGTAACTCAAAAGGTTTGGTGAAGTCCGGTAGAGCCAAAACTGGACATGTGGTCATGAGAAGTTTGAACTTCTCAAAGCACGCCTATGCTAGCGGTGTCCACACAAAAGCACCCTTCTTAGTCAAATCAGTTAGTGGCGCAGCATGCCGCGAGAATCCACTAACGAACCGACGATAGAAGGCACACAATCCTACAAATCCCCTGAGCTGTGTCAATGTCTCAGGTGTAGGCCAATCGATGATGGCTCGAACTTTCTCTGGATCCATGCTGACTCCTACACTGCTGATGATGTGTCCTAGATATAAAAACTCTGCCATGCCTAAAGCACACTTGGACTCCTTGGCGTACAAAGACTCCCTGTCAAGTATACTCAGTACCTCATCCAAGTGAACCATGTGTTCCTCCCATGATTTGCTATAAACCAGGATGTCGTCGAAGAACACCAATACACATTTCCTCAAGTGAGGATGGAAAACCCTGTTCATAGTAGACTGAAATGTGGCTGGAGCATTGGTTAAACCGAATGGCATAACCAAGAAATCATAGTGTCCACAGTGACATTTGAACGCAGTTTTCTATATGTCCTCCTCTCGGACTCTGATCTGATGATAACCTGTCCTCAAATCAATCTTTGAGAAGTAGCAAACTCCATGAAGCTCGTTTATCAACTCATCTATCCGTGGGATAGGATACCTGTTCTTTATTGTCTTCCTGTTGAGCATCCTGTAGTCAATACACATCCTAAGTGTACCATCCTTTTTCTTCACCAAAACAACTGATGAAGCAAAGGGTGACTTACTCGGCCTAATGTGGCCCATAGCTAAAAGCTCCTTAATAGTTTTCTCAATCTCATCTTTCAAACGCTTGGGGTGCCGGTAAGGAGTAATCATGATCGGTTTCGTGCCCTCATCCAGCTTTATAATATGCTCAATACCTCTATCAAGAGGTCTACCTGGTGGAATAGCACTGAAAACCTTAGCATGTTTGATTCGAAGTTCCTGCACATCTGGATGGTAAGAAGAAGCTTGCTGCTCCAACTATGAAGGTATTAGCTTGCACTCAGTAGCCCACTCTACCATATCGTGGCGAATCAAATGTTCCATTCTTCGGAGTGAAATTTCTCTAAGGTTGCTGTCCTTGATGGCTTTTAGAATATGATTTGTGCCATCAACGCTGAATTTCATCTCCATGTCATGCAAATTAAGCGTGAACTCTCCTATCGCATGAAGCCACTTCATGCCAAGAACTATATCCGTTCCTCCCATGTTCACAACATAAAAATCTGCCTTAAACTCAAAATTGTTGAGTTTCAATGGCAAGTCAGGTATCATCCTCTCGCAGTTGAGAGTGTATCCATCTGCAACCTTCACACGTATGCCTTCAAACTGATGAGTTTGAATTCCCTGTTTCTCCACTAACCGTGAATCGATAAAGTTGTGGGTTGCACCTGTATCTAGAAGAGATATGACCCTTTGACCAGCTAAGATCCCACGGAGTCTGAAAGATCCCTCTCTCTCAAGATGGCCGGACATAAGGAGCCTCCTCAGACTCGCTTTCTACCACAATTTCTGCCTCATTTTCTCGAATTTTCCATCTCAGACAGGATTGGAGCTTGCTGATCAGAAAAATCTCAGTCAACGCTCTCCCTCATAAACCACCATGTGCCTGCTTTTCCCTTTTTTAGGTTTGAGGGGCAAATATGATTAAAGTCATAATGGACCCTTGTAGTAAAATTAAAGTTTCTACGAATCGCTCATTGTTCTCGATCTAAAGGGGCTGCAAATTTCTTCTTTTGATCTGCATTATCAGCCTTCTTCGGATCTGATTTGTTCTCTGTGTAGGAGGTAGTTGGTTTCGAGCCAAATGGCTTACGAGGTGTAGTTAGCTCCATGCTGCAAGCTTTCCTCATGGCCTCCTGTAAAGTAGGTGGATCAAATGCTTTTATCCAACCTTTCATGGGCTCGAAAAGACCCTCAATGAACAATATGATCAGCCTTCTCTCTGAGATTCCTGTCACCATCACGGATAGTCTTTGGAACTCTCCAATGTACGATTCCAAGCTACCCAACTGTTTCAGTTGTGCCAAATCTCTGAAGAATAGTTCAGGATCACGTCTATCAAATCTCTCTACCAATCTATCAGTAAACTCCTGGTACGAGGTAATCCTATCATGGTGAAGAGTAGCCATGCCATGAATCCACCAGTCATGTGCCACGCCATCAAGGTGAAGTGTTGCAAATCGAATGGCATCCTCCTCAGGCATGGGACGTAGTGTCAAGAATGTGTCAAGCTTACTGACCCAGGCACATGCTGTAACTCTACCACTGCCATCAAAGTTCGCCAAGGTGAGCTTATTGGTAGCCTATCTAAGATCATTCTGCTTGTGTCTAGGCCTCCTGTCATTCCTGCTTCTGGTGTGTTCTCTCTTCTGGCTCATGAATCTATCGAAGTTAATGTGCTCCTTAACTCTCGGTGGCAATGCATCCCATTCATCATGCATAACCATGATGTTATCTGCAAAATTTATCTCACCACCCTGTTCAACTTCATCCTCTTCCTCAGCATCATTTCTGGTAAAAGTAGGACATGTAGCTCTCTCAAAGGTGTGTGCTGGAGCTATGACTCTCTGAGGTTCTCTGTGAACACTGCCTTCATGATCTCGATCCAGATTCTGAGCTCTATTAATTGTCAAATTTTGGACATTTGTGCTGAGTTGTTGGAGAATAGTCGCCACCTGTTCTTGGCCTGCAACCATGCCTCCGAAAGCACACATCTCTAGCTTCTTTGTCCTCATCATCAAGATGATTCCTGCGAGATCCTTCAGCATCCATGTCAGCCATGTTATCAAAGCCTAATTCTTCTTCTTGTTCGTCAAATGGAAAGGCTGAAAAAGGTTCAAAAGTACTTCTCTGTAAACCTAAACCCCTGCATGAGTAATACCTTTCAAACCTATTCTGATGAGGCCGCATAAAGACTGCTAACCTCAAGTAGGGTCAAGTGGATCGGGCAGGCTCGATACCACTATGATGAATTTCCTCCCACTGCCTCGCCAACTCAAACCCCAATATTTCTAAGTCTTTTTAGTGTTATTTAGTTTTTAGAGAAAGTTTGATAGATTTAAGAGAAGGGGCTAATAACATAATGCTTGAGAATGTAAATTTGCACTATTTCTTCGAATGAAAGTGTAAAAGACATTATTTAACCAAACAAATAGATTGCAAATGATAAACATACCAGAATGTTTCTAGTTTTTTTATTTAAAACAGTAAGCGAGCTCACCAGCCAAGAATGCTGAAAACTGACATAAAGGACGCCTGGCCTCCAGATTTGAGTTCTCCTGCCTCGAAACTAGATACAAGTGTTTGAAAACACTAGACGCCAAAGATGGAAGTCAAAAGGCAACCAAAAGGAAGGCGTTTCAACAAATCCCTTCACACGCCTCTCTGAAAGGCACAAATCCCAATGCAAGTCATACGACCAAGAAGAAGAATGAGTATTAATCCTGCTAGAGCCACAGATCTGATGAAGAAGGTGCCACAAGGAAGAAACCCCTTTCTTATTGCAATCAACAATAAATCTTTATATAATACTCTGTCTGAATCATGTAGAACCTTTGAATGAAGCTCTCAACTGCACTAATTCGATTGATCTCTCACAATCTCAAGAGTGCTCAACACTGAAGAGGTATCGTTCTTCAATGAGAGATTGTTCAAACCCTGATCATAGGAGAATGCACAGGAAGAAACACAAGGCAAAGTCGAAATTATCAAAAGGTGAGTTTCTCATTTCCAAAAATGCCCTTATATGCAAAAGGCACGAATTCCAAGAAAGATACGCCCTTCTTTATATTTTAAATCTTTTAAAATATATTTAAGTCATTTCAATAGTATTTGACTTAAATACTTGGGCGCACTTTATCAATTTAAGTGATTAAAATATTAAATCACTTTTAGAGAATATTTAAGTGATTTAAAAAGTATAAGTCAATTTGACTTTATAATAAAATATTAAGTTAATAAATAACTTAAATCACTCAAATAGGCATAACTTTCACAAATCTTCATAGAATCTTGTGCCGTCAGAAGCTGTCGACTCCTGAACTGCTAACGCCTGCTGTGAACCAATCACTGGGCTCTGAAAACAAGAACAATCAAACTCTCCAGAAAGTACCACTGACCCTCTAACCAATCCAGCTAGCCCACAAGGGTCCAATAAAGGGCTAACACACTGTTCCCGAGAACTGACTAGAGAGGGGACATCACATGCTTCTCATCCAGACTAGCAGATTGAGTTCGATTGTTGAAGAATTTTGGAGTTATATCAATTTTGAAGTTGCTGATGCACCTACAGCTGAAAGTGAATTTTGCTAACAGCTCTTTGAATAATTTTTATTCTGTTCTGGGTATCTTTGCTATGCAATTGTAGACCTATGGCGACCCTTCTTGCAAAGTGGCAGATTTTATATTGAAGTATTTATTATTTAAGAAGCAAATTGCCCCTTTCAAGGGCCGTACCATTTAGAGTGCCTTGGGAATTGTGCCAAGAATTAATGTCTGATATTTGTTGCTGTTTCTTCCATCATAATGGTGCCTACCCTTCCAACAAAATTTCATTGCAAGTGTTCCTACCGCCATTTTGAGGTATTTCTTGAGTGAGTTGTGAATATTTTTGAATTTTCACAGCTTGCTGATCAGAATTTCCATGAATCTCAGCTTTATATAAGCATCATTAGTTTTCAGTTTTGGCTTTCTTTCATCATTGAAGAGCTAAAAAACATTGAAAGAATTCATTCTCCTCTTCTTAGCATTGCTCTCTATTAGTGTAATTTGTAATTTGCAGATTTCATGATTGTACGGTTGAGATATAGTAGTACTAATCCAACCATTTACTTTCTGCAATTACTTGTTTAATTTCCATATTAATTACCCCTGGATGGTTTACTGCCTGTGTGGAGAATGAACATTGTAGCTCTCATTGTACCTGTTGATGTGATTTTTATGACCGCACCAATCAGCAGAACAAACTTGTCCGAAGGCTATTCCATTCTCTCTTGATCAAAGTATTCCGTGCGCTAAGATTGCGAGATAGATCGCATGTTCAACTCCAAGGTTCCGAAATACTTAGAATACCCTCAGTTGGTTTGATGTGAATTGCTGTTTTCACGAGGGGACTTACACAATTGTTCAGAATACTTGCAGTAAACAACAGATATATGCTTTGAAGGGGATTTTCGTGCGAATGATTTAGCCTTGAAGTGCGAGTTTCCTAAAGCTAACCAAAAGTATGTGGAATTAAAATGGATGCAAGTTTTAGAAGATCTAAATTCTAACCTAAATGCAAGGGATGTTAGGCTCAATTTCAATGAACTTTGACTAAACGTTGTCTAGCCTCTTGTTGGACAGCTTCGACAAGGCTAGTGCAATCTTCAAAGGAGAAAAAGGATGTTCAAATCACGATTCAACGATGCAAGTACCATCACAACGATGCATAGCTACACATTAATTTTGATCGAAGTTAAGTATAAAGCATTCCAGTTGACCACGCAGGACAAGCTTACCATCAGTAAGATTGTTAGTGGTATGGACTAAAGAAGCTCACTTACATCAAACGTAAACACCCATAACTAACTATTTGCATGAAAATTAAGTCCTACTTGAATTCGAAGGAAGAAGAAACCTCACAAACTACTCACAACAAAAGTTGAGTTCACCATCAATGAAATGCTTTTATTATGATTAGCCTTCGTGACAATTTCTTACAAAAATTCTCAATGGGAGAATTCCCCTTCTCCTTCAAACAATGCAATGAAAACTATTCTAACTCCAAAAATGTCTACTCTCTATTCTGCTATGATATCTCACTAATTGCTAACTACTAGTGTACAAATGAGGGGACTCCCCTTTATATAGCTGGCCAAGTCCAACGGACGGCTCAGATTACAATCGGTTGGATGGCCCAGATTGTGCCACCTCAGCCCTAAACAAGATTCGCCCTAAAAACCGCCATAATGGAGAGTGGGGCAATAAATGAGCAATTAATGGCCACCATCTTCTAGAAGATTCCCATTTGTAGACGCATTCACACTGTTCTCGATCTTCTTCTTGACGTCGTTCTTCAACTTCTTCTTTGTCACTTGAGTTATACTAAGTCTCAACACTTAGCCATTTTCTTGCAACTTTTCTTCCTTCAAGGTTGAAATGTCATCTTGGATTACTTTCTTCATCACTTTAAATCATTACCGCCTGGTCTCGACGTTCCTCCTACAAAACAAGCAAGAAGAGGAGTATTAGAACACTTCATAATACAAACTCACCTTACTTACCTGACTTTCATGCTTCGATCTTTGAGGTTTGAGTGATCTCTTCATCTGATAGGGTTCATCATCTTCACTAGCCAACTTGCATTCAAATTCTTCATGCCTTAGCCAAATTTCATCTTCCTCAAGGGCGTATCATCTTTTAAAATTGTTAGCTTCAACTGCACCTTCACTTTTCCAGCTGACATTTCATCCAACTCTGGCTCGAGCAAAATGTTTTCATTAGGAACTTGGTCAAAAATCATCTAGGCGATCATTTTCAAATTCATCCGCCAAGGCATTTTTAACACATTTTATCCCTTGCTTTAGAATTTTTTTTAAATTTTCCCTTAGGAAAATTCACAATTCAAGTGCCAGTTAAATTCTTCATCTCGAAGGCCTTGGCAAAGTGCAAAAGACTTTAAAATCAACTCCTTGTCGAAGATCTTAAATACCCAGAAGAAAATTTTCTTCAGAACGTGTAGAATTCATGGGTGTACAACGAACGGGTTCATTTAATTTTTTGAATTTTGAACCTTAGAAAATTAATTTTCAACAAAATTTAATCCATTTCTTCAACTCCAGGCGCATTTCCTTGCTCTGACTTGAAATTTCTCATTGACCCTGTGAAGCTGGAGTATTCTGACTCGTTCTTGCCAATTTTATCCATGCCTCTGAAAATTTCATCCCCTCCATCAGACTTAGGCATATTTTCTAGAGATGAAATTCTAACACTTTAGAAAAATCTTGACATCTTATTATCAATATGGGCGCATTTCACATGGCCTACTTCAAATTTCCACACTTAGAAAATTTTAAACTTTTGATATTACCTCTTTCAAGCCAGGCGCATTCAACATGGTGGACTTTTAGTTTCAATTCCTTAGAAAATTTCACCTCCACTTCCTTGACTTAGGCGCATATAAGAGCTCAAGCTTCAAATTTTGGACACTTAGTTAAATTTCTCATCCATCTCCAGCTTCAGCCATGGCGCATTTGAGGCCTTCTACCTTCACTTTTTAATACTTAGAAAAACTTCACATGCCTCTCTTTCAAAGCTGGGCGCATTTCAGCCTTCATCTTGCAATTTTCATGCCTTAAATCTGGGCGCATATGCCATGAGTAACTCTGAGTTTGTACGCCTTAGAATATTTTTCAAAACCTCCTCTCTTAGCTGGGCGCATTTTACCCTTGAGGTTTCATTTTTCAAACTTAGTTAGATTTCCCAACTTCAACTTCCTCTTGCTAAGGCGCATATGGGACCTCCTACTTCCATTTTCCAGACTGAGTGCCTCAGACAAATTCTCAATCTCCTCCTTCATGGCTGGGCGCATATAAGGGTCCTTACTCCCACTTTGCTAGACTTAGTCAACTTTCAAGCTCCATCATGTTGCTGGGCGCATATGAGAGGTCAATCTTTCATTTTGCAACACTTAGAGAAATCTCAGGGCTTCCTCCAAGTCAAGGGCGCATTTAACATCCCCTACCTCCAATTTTTTACACTTAGAAAATCCTCCAAGTGCCCTTCTTTACCTAGGGCGCATTTTGATGCCAAAGCTTCAAATTTTGATGACTTAGACATTTTTCAAAGCTTCCCATGCAAGTCTAGGCGCATTTAGCAAGGCCTTCTTCAAATTTTCAACACTTAGTATATTTTAGACTCCCTTATCTTCTCAAGGCGCATTTTGAAGGTGCAACTTCCACTTTGGGTGCCTTAGAAAATTTTTGATGCTTCTTCTTCTTCAAGGCGCATATGGGGCTTGAGCTTCTAATGTTTACACTTAGAAAATTTTCTTCATGGCATCTTTTCAAACTTGGGCGCATACTAGGAGGGGAGCTTCAAGTTTACAAAACTTAGAAAAGAAATTCCAATCATCTCTCACCCCAAGGGCGCATTTTCATAGGTGAGCTTCAAATTTCATTCACTTAGAAGAATTTCCAACTCAAACTCCAAGTGAAGGCGCTTTTAGGGGGAGCTACTCAAAGTTTTCCATACTTAAACCTTTTTTTTTAAGCTTCCTCTTAGGAAGGGGCGCATATGAAGGGTGGAGTTTCAAATTTGTAAGACTTATAATATTTTCACTCCACCTCTCAAGCTAGGGCGCATTTAGGACCCCCTACTTCCAATTTTTGATACTTAGAAAATTTTCATCTTCTTTCTCTGACCTTGGGCGCATTTCTACCCCTGAGGCTTCAATTTGTGATTCCTAGAAATTTTTCAAGGCCCCTCCCCAAGTTTGGGCGCATATCCTCCTGTGAGCCTCCATTTTCAATGCCATTACTAAATTTCTTGCCTCATCTTCAGCGTCTCAAGGTGCATTTGGCCTGTGAACTTCAAATTTCAAGTGCTTAGAGAATTTCCACCAACCTTCAGCTTTTAAAGGCGTTCTTTACTGGCTGGACTTGAAAATTTATCAATTTCAATGAATTTTATGCTCTTTGCCTGATTTAGGGCAACTCGATCATGCTAACCCTAATTTGCTATTTTTAGAAAGTTTGTCAACTTTGCACTTCAAGCTAATTTCAAGCTCCAAAAAGGCTGGATTTTGCTTTGTTCTGAACTTTGGGATGTGTTTGCGCTATTGATGCCTGATATCTGTCTGTACCTGCTATTTTAGCAACTTACTAAAAATAGCAATTGCTCAGAATGCCTTCAAATTTTGTGTGCCGATTGCCTGAAGTGTGGTGATCATAGCTAGATGCTGCATTTGTACGATTGTCGTATTTTTCCGTTGAATTTAGGAAACCCTAATTCCTCTGTACTAGCCTGCTAAAAATAGTAAGTGTCTGATTTTCCATTCTCTGCAACTCCGTTTGTCTTGAAATTCGCGGCATGGGGTCCTCATCACCTGCTTGACTTGTTCACGCTGAGACCTCGTAATGACTTGCTATTTCTGGCATGTTTATGGAGGTGGTTTACTATTTATAGCAGCTGCTTGATTTTGAGACTTCCATACCTGCCACTTGAAATTTGAATGACGTGTTCTCTACTTCCAAGTGACTTGCCTGCTGACACTGCCTCATGCTAACTTCTATTTATAGCCTCGCTTTCCTCGAATGCCTATCATAAATAGTAAGTGCTCCGTTTGCCTTCAAATTTTATCAGCGGATAGCTTGGAAGATGTTGATCGCGGTGGTATACACCGGTTTTCGAAAATTCTGACTTTTTACCCCTCCTTTTGGGTCCCGAAGCTGGAAACCCTAATTCATCTTGCATGCATATCAAACGATCTCCGTTTGTTCTCGTTTTTGTTGCATTGCGATCAACTTGTGATTCTGAAGTGTTGGGAGGTGGCTGCCAGGGTGCACCTGCTAAAAATAGCAAGTTGCTGAAGAAGTGATTATCCCGCTGTATGTCGCCACCACCAAGCAGAGGTCTCAAAACCCAATGAAGAATCACCCGACATGCAAAGAAACTCCGGAGCATGCAACCCCTAAAAATAGCCTCAAGGCTGAATTCGAAGCTATCCTTATTTTTGCATTATACCATCGCTAAGCAATCTTAAAACCTTGGCAGTCTTCAAACATGCATTGAAAACTTTCATCTAACCTAAATTTGTTTCCTGAGGCCGGACCGCTAAAATAGCAAGTTGTCTGCTTTCTACCAAATTTTGCACGCGCAGTATTTGATGTGCTCCTCAATGCAAAGTAGGACCGTTAAAAAACTTCCAAGAATGTCGAGGGAAATGTCAATTGCACACTTACTAAAATAGTAAGTTGCCGTAATATGATGAAATTTCGGAAACCTCGGCTGGAAGCATACTTCATCATAACAATGTTAGTCTCAAATTCTCAAGTTATTCACTTAATTTGACTACAATTATCGGAAAAGATGGAAACCCTAATTTTCAAACTTGGCCAAATTCACGTTTAAACTCAATGGCGAAGACATCCCTCGGAAGGCATATAGAAAAGAGAGACAGAAAGGGAGAGAGAGAGACAAAAACCAAAGCCAACAGACCAGAATGGAGCAAAATTAGGGGTCCCCATCTGAAAAAGCATGTGTGAAAAGGTCACAACAGTACCCACTCTCAAGTGGTGAATCCCCACTTTTAAGTGGATGCCCGCCGCAGCAGATGAATTAGATAGATGCATCTTCATGGCTGGTTATCCGCCTAATTATTTCAGTTCAATTAATAACTCCGTCATATGTTAGCACCTCGCCCTCAGTGGGATCTTGAGTGCACATTCTTGACATTGAGTTTGTCTCATTTCAAGTATTGTTTTTAGTTTCTCTGCCATATGACAACACCTATCCTTCCTTGGGATTGAGTGTGCATTCTTGGCGTTGAGTTCTTTCAAGCTTGGATTTCAGTTTTTGATGCTAACGCTAATTCAATTGGCGAAGTGTTGATTGTGTGTGAAAAATTTATCGAAAAAATTGGTTAGCATATTTCAGTGGTATCAGAGCAGAAGATCCTGCCATCCTGTGGATCAGTGCTTCATGTTTAGGCAGTTGAGTGACAGATATCTCCGGTACTACATCTAAAGTCAGAGCAGATTCTAGTTCAGCTCCTTGTGGTATCCAGAAGTTGGCAATTAGGCATGTGTAATGAAGAAGAGATGAAACTGGCAGAGGCACTGTATATGGATGGAAAGAGACTTGACAAAGAATTTTAGTCAAGAGAAAATGAAGAGAACATTCTTCATTTGCTAGAGCAATGTTTGAGACAAGTGAAGCCATCACCTTCAGAGAAAATGGAGTTGGCACTAGCTCCTGCAGTGAATTCTTTGAATCAGCCCTATTGGTTGGGGCATCCTGATGAAGAAACCAAGCTGCTGATTTCTTCTTGTTTCATGGAGATAATAAGAATTGTAAATCCCCATTTTCCCTATGATGTTGAAACCATGAAGATCATATTAAATATGATAGTAGAGAGTTTTCAAGATTTGGATGAAACTAGAAGTAGTTTGTTTCCAAGAAGAGTTGATATATTGAAGATATTTTCTGAACTCAAAACAAGTATGTTGCTGGTTGAATTAGGTATGCAAGATTGAATATATTATTTGATCTATTACCTCTTCATTTCAACTTGGAGTGAACAGGAGGAGGTTGTAGTGGCAGCAATGGGAAGCATTTTAGTTTTAACTATCAATGAGATGGATGACATTCCAAAATCCGTCCTAACTTTTCTATTAAACATTCATGAACAAGAAGGAAAGAATTCCTCTACGGCTGGTTTGTTGATCAGAGATTTGTTCATTCAGTGTGAGAGAAAATTGAAGCCACACTTGAAGAAGACAGAGCAGAAAAATGAGGTAGTTATTAGTGCAAAGGATGGGAATACAATGTTATTTCTCAATGATTCTAAGGCGGTTTCTCAAGAAGTTCCTATTGATATGCAATTGTTCGCACATGTTGAGGGTGAGTGCAAGGAGGCAACATCAATTTTGAATACATATGAAGAATTTATGACAAGTGACTAAGAAGATTTCTTTGGTATGTATGTGGATGCTAATGATAAAATCAGCAACACATCTATTCATGATGGGTTTGTTGAAGATAAAAATGATAAATTAATCAAAGCAGCCAGCTTTGATGACTCTTATTTCCAGTATGATGACGGTGGCAAAGGCGTTATTGAGCTTGATCATCAAACTAAGCTCTTGGAGGAAGTTACTGATGAAGATTTCAGTTTGAATGGAATGAGGAGTGACTCATTCAATGAGTCAACAATCCAAGAGGAGCATGAAGATATTTTTCCTGTTGATCATTACAATCAACCCTTTTGCATTTGGGATCCTGGTGAGATGGCACCAAGGTATGTTAAAGAACTTGAGTGGGATAAATTTCCCTTTGATCCTGATAAAGTTCAAAATCCATTTTGTATTGCAAGCTATGAAGTCATTGGAGAAGATGTTGTCTTTGATGAAGAAGCTTGTTTGGCAAAGCTCCATAAAGATTCCTTTGAGCTGGTTGTAGCCACTAAAGCAGAGTATGTTGCTACCAAGGCTTTAAGAGAATCAATCAATAATGATTCATTGTTTGAAAATATTGCTGTTAGGAAGGAAGCTGATTTTGAGAATCAAGTCAAAGAAAATAAATCAGAAAAGTTGATGTTTGATGAGTAAAGCTTCTTTGTTGATTTTGATCATGGGCCTAAAGAGCTGCAAGTTTTGAAGGATAACTTAATGGTTTCAGAAGAGAAAATTGTTAAAGCTTTATCAAGATTTGATAGCACACACAATTTTGTTGAAGAACTCTACTGGAAGTTTCAGTTTGAAGAGAGACAGAATGGAGTTAAAGGAGTCACTCTTTCCAAGTTGCAAACTATCAAAGAAGCATTAGAATCATTAAAAATAGATTATTTGCATTTGCTCTCAGATAGGGATAATGCCATTAAGTTTGCAGAAGAGACCTATGATGCCTACCAAGAGAAGGAGAAAGAGGTTGATCGTCTTTACCTTGATCTTACCTTAGCTCATCACTCTTTTTGCAAAACAGAAAATCAATCATCTATGACAGCCACACTTATGGAACAAGAAGTTAATACAAGGCTAATGGAGATCAAACAAATAGTTGAAGGAATAAATGAACTCCATAATGTTGAAACAATGCAAAATGCCAAAGAGATTCAATATGTTGATAGTGATTGGAAGGTAAATCAAGAGTGCGAACTCTTGAGTTGGGAAGAGAATTTGCCTCAAGAAGGGATAGCTTGCAGCCATGAGCTAGATGTGTTGACTGGTAATGTGTGTGATATTCATCACGCAACATTCTATGGATTAGGAACTAATGATGGGCATCTTCAAGTTGAAGAAGATGTGCATGAATTTTATGAAGACACCAACGAAAGGGATGAAGGAAATATTGTTTCTATGATTGTGTACAACAATCCACCATCTTCACATGATTTGTTAAATTATGAGTTGATTGACAATTTCTATGTGGATGGCATTGGTAAGAAGTTTTATGTTTTTGACATGCATAATTTTATAGTCAAGCATAAGATAATGTTGGTGGATCCATTCTATATGTCAAGCAACACTCTCTTGGGATGGATAGTAAATGAGCATTTAATGGTGTTCAAACTTGAACTGGCTGGTTTTCACTCAGCATTAACCAATGGAAGAGTACCACCTATCTTAAAATGGTTGATGAGGTCAGGTCTTGGAGAGATGCATCAAATTGTGGGAGAACTTTCAGACTTGCCCCGTTGGTTTCTAGATTGTGCATTGTTGATGAGTGATTATTCTAAAATGCTGGTCATGAAAGGTTCAAACTTTGCATTGATGGTTGCAGCTGATTACATGGGTTTGTGTGCTCGAGACTTTCACTATGGCTCTTGGAGATATGTTGGGAATTCTTCCCAATGTGTTGGAGATTATTTGCGGTTGGGAATTCATGCTTGGAATTCTCAATATGGCTTGATGGAGATTGTGGCAAGTAGAAAAAAGGATCCTTGGAGAGATAAGGATTCAATTCTCAGAATCTTTGATGCTGCTCCCATCTTTACCAATCATTTGATGATTCCTTTGGTTCATCTATTGGTGGATTGGAGAGATATTTCGAACAAAAGATGGCTTAATGATGGGTTGGAGTCTTTTGAGGGGATGTTTCCAGCCTTGGGCAGGAACAGTTGTGATATTATGGACGCTGATTTCTAGTGTCAGAATAGTTGTTCTACTCTTTGTATGCTGATTTTCCTAAAATCAGACTTTAATTGGTTTACTTCAGATTTCATGGGCAGCTGGTATACTTATTTTTTCTCTTCACAATCTCTTATCAATGATGGTTTTTGGTCCCAAGGTGGGAAATGATGTTTCATAGTGATTTGGATCAGTTTTGGAGGGTGTTCAAATTATTTTTCAGTGATCATCTTTGTTCAATCTCTAGCACTAGTGTTAGGGGCAGCAAACCTTTGCTTGATTTGGTTCAATTTTTTGAGACTATGGGGGAGAGATTGGTGGAAATTTTTAGAAATTTTCTTGAATATGTCAGCATTATTCAAAGGGGGTATTATACATCCTTGTGGAGTTTTGAGGATGCAGCTGCTATGACTTTGCAAAGAGTTGTTTTTTCCTTTGCAATTAGCTATGATGGAGACACCCTTGTTGTTGTGACTCGGTTTGTTATTTTGAGGAGTTATGTTGATGAGAATATTTTTGAGTTGCTTAAATTATTCTTCATTGTTCTCAGAATGGTGATTGACATTGACATTATAGATGGTAATTCCCCAGAGTTTATTGGGCATGAGACATTGCTAGATTTTGAATCAAACATTTCCATGTTGTTCAGCTTGAATCTCAGACATGTTATCACTTTGAGGTTGCAGGGATGGTTTGCGCAGTTATGGTGCAACGATTTCACTTTTATGATCAGAGTGGTGCAGCATCAGCATGGTGTAACTTTTCAGAGATGGAATTGGGACCCTGGGATCTTATTTGTTTTGATGGGATCAGTTTGGAGTGTTGTGGCATTACTTGAGGAGAAGCAATTTTGGGTAGGGCGGACTGTAATGTCCCCATTTTGGCCATTATCTCTTCATTTGGTTTTAGCCTATTTCCAGAAATCCGTAGGCTTGTCTGAGGTAAAATCAGGGTTTCCTTCTTCAGAGGTTCTATGGCATTTCAGGGAGTTTACTATTTATAGTAAATTCTATTTTTGGCAGTATGCAGTTTTCAGTCTTCAGGTCTTCATTTTCAGTTGGAGCAATTAAATGAGTTCAAGTTTTGGCTTCTAAAAACTTTATATTGGTGAATTTCATAAATAAAGGCATTAATGTTATAATTTGCAGTTGACCCCTTGGCCTAGGGAAATAACTTTATGTTGTTCTTAAAAGGTGGTCTTGAAGGGGGACAACTTCATGGAGGATGATTTAAATATTATTAAGTCTTTTAATGCCTTGGGAAAGTGGACGCCTTTTCTTGGAAATATTATTTTAAAATAAAGTTTTAATGTGCCTTGATAAAGTGGACGCCATATTGAGAAGTTAGAAGTTTTTTTGGAAATTTGAAAAGTCATTGGTGACTCTTGGTGTACCTTCTTGGGAAATTGAAGAGTCTTCTAATCTTTTATTAAATGAATGCTTTGCTCCAACTTTTCAGATCCATTATGCTTATCATATTGTTATGCTGTCGGAATGACTTCATGAATTTAGCTTCGAGGAATGCTTACCTCTTAGCATTTATCCAATTTCGTGTTTGAAAGATAACACCTAGTTGGTTTTGGGACTGCTTCTCATCTAGACTAGCAGATTGAGTTCGATTGTTGAAGAATTTTGGAGTTTTATCAATTTTGAAGTTGCTGATGCACCTACAGCTGAAAGTGAATTTTGCTAACAGCTCTTTGAATAAATTCTATTATGTTCTGGGTATCTTTGCTATGCAATTGTAGACCTATGGCGACCCTTCTTGCAAAGTGGCAGATTTTATATTGAAGTATTTATTTTTTAAGAAGCAAATTGCCCCTTTCAAGGGCTGTACCATTTAGAGTGCCTTGGGAATTGTGCCAATAATTAATGTCTGATATTTGTTGCTGTTTTTTCATCATGGAATGGGCGCCTACCTTCCAGCAGCTCATTGCAAGTGTTCTCACGTCATTCAGAGGTATTTTGAGTGAGTTGTGAATATTTCTTTGAATTTCACAGTTGCTGATCAGAATTTCCAGAATCTCAGTTTTATATAAGATTTTATTAGTTTTCAGTTTTGGCTTTCTTTCATCATTGAAGAGCTAAAAAACATTGAAAGAATTCATTATCCTCTTCTTAGCATTGCTCTCTATTATTGTAATTTGTAATTTGCAGATTTCATGATTGTACGGTTGAGATATAGTAGTACTAATCCAACCATTTACTTTTTGCAATTACTTGTTTAATTTCCATATTAATTACCCCTGGATGGTTTACCGCCAGTGTGGAGAATGAACATTGTAGCTCTCATTGTACCCACTCTCAAGTGGTC
>VDFB02353493.1:101635561-101678457 GCA_007258455.2 Sequoia sempervirens
ATGCCATAGCCTTGGACGAAGAGTTCAGGCTAATGACGTCTCCAAGAAATAGACCTTCAAAGATTGTTGTCTTTAACACTTTGACTCTTAAGGGAAACTAGTGGACAAACATGTTAACTCTTCTACAAACTTGGTCTCAGCAAATTCTACCTTCTTTTGTGCATTTAAAATGGTTTAAGCCTTCCACCCTAAAAGTGACCTCTAAATAACTTAAAACACCTTAACTACCTCATTATTATTCATTTGTTTTACAAACAAGCATTTTCATTCCAAGAGGCTGAGCTTTCATTTTTGCTTGTTGGATTGAATGCAGACCATGACACAACTTTTTTTTTTCAAAAATTATTCAACATCATTAAACTAAGAATTTATCACACATTTGCAGAGAAACAAAGGAGTACCACAAACTAAAACACATTACACGTTGGTTCTCACTGACTTGATGTACTCTTCAACATCTCTCTTCTCTAAAAGCAACCTCTAAATCACTTCAAACACCTTAACTACCCTAAAACCGACCTCTAAATCACTTCAAAAACCTATATTAAGCTACCGCTCTCAAGACCAATGTAACAATGATACAAAATAATGCTTTGAGTTTGAAAGATGGGCCACTTTCCTACTTTGGGTGGGATTTCAGACTCTCTAATACTATCATGCATTTCTTTCATTCCTTGTGCCTCCACCTCCCAATTCCTTCTCTTGTGGGCCTTTGAAATTTTTCCTTTCCATTCGCATAACACCCTAATACCTTGACCACCACTTCTCAAACCATACATTCCTCTTTGGATCTTTGGGCCTTTTGATGATGTCTTACATTTGTAAAAGAGCCAATGGGGCATCCTAATCCTCAAACCCCTAGATCCCCATTATCTTGTGTCCTAACACCCAAGAATCCCATTGCTTGAACCCTTGATGTTGGACCTTGGGATAATTATTTGCTTGAACTTAAAGCAATCATTTCCCTAGATCTCCACACTCAAGCATGCACTTTCACAAAACCTCGCCATTTGAATGGACTCCACCCATGACCACGACTAACCAAGAATGCAATTAATGAGCCCAAATTTGAATGTGAGAAAATGGCAAGAAACTTTGGACCCATGTTAGGCCTTCAACCTCTATATAAGGAATAAAACTTCATTAGTTTGGATAATCTTTGGACATCATCTCAACAAATCCAAAATTGCAAAGTCAGACACTTGTGTTCACTTGAACATTGAATCTAAGGACAAAAACCCTTAGGTTATGGAGATTTTTTGATGAAACCCCATTGGTTTCCTAGAGTTTGGAGGATGAAACTTGTTTGGATTTGTGAGGAAAATTTCACACAAAGGTTGCATCTGTACGCCAAGCATAGTGGATTTCAGCATCCCAATATTTTTCTAAAAAAAATTTGATCATTGTAATCTTGGTTATGAGCAAACAATTGAAGCAAAAAAATTGTAATCATGAAGTGAGTTATTTGAATTAAATACTCTATTCCAACCAACTTATATGTGTAGATCTATTTATCATATGTGAATGTTTTAGATCTAAATATCTTTTTTAAATGTTTTGGCTGATTTTCATTGAATTATTCCAAATCTAAGAAATTTGTATGAATAATTTAGTTAAGGATCATTGCATTTATCATTGAGCCCATGGTCAAATGTTCTCATCTTATGACATAAGTCTTGAATTGCTTTAATCAGTTCTGAAAAGTCATGACCTCTTGATTGGGAAGGCTGTAACTCCCCCATTTATTTAGACAACCAGATGTATGTTTGTTGACAATATCAAATAAAACCTCCAACTAGGGTCTGCTAGTGTAGGGAGAAGCAATGCATGAACTTTTCTTTTTGATTTGGGCTAAATGTGATTAGGACAGGCCCTGACAGGGTTGTATCAAAGCCCAAGAGAGAGATATGTTGAGGAAGAAAATAGAGAAATCCATCTATGAAATAGATTACTCACTATCAAAACTAACCTGAAGTCAAATTAAAGAAGAATTTAAGAAGATATATTTTCATATAACTTCTTCAAATGTATTTAAATTATTTTACAAGGAATATAAAATATTAGAGATGCACTTTCCAAGCAATGTTGTTTTCCTATCAGTTTATGTAAAACATAATTATTGTGGGGATTCTACTTAAGATTCAATTAATCAAGGAAATCAGAAATGTTTTGGAGTTTTGTTCTACCAATGCAATTATTTCTATACTAGCCATTATGGAGAAGCGGTTTATACAAATTTTCTTTGTGAAAAATACATTGTGATTAAATTATTTGTTTAAAAGTTATGTCTTGCTTTTTATTTTCTAAAAGAATCCATATTTAGATGGTGTTGCAGTCAGATAAACATCTATTTTTCACAGAGCTCACAACTTTTAATAGTATTCTTTTCCTAAATTTCTAGGTCAAAGTGCATGATGATGTCATTTCATGCCTGCAAATAATTGAATCTTCTAGTCAACAAATGGTCACAACATCTTGGGATGGAATGATTAAAATATGGAACATTGATGAAGGTAGAGGTAGTTGGGCAACAACTTTTGGCTCATCTAAGAAGACACAAAGTGCCAGTAAGTATATGAAGAATGGTCATATGATATATTATTAGTATTCATATGGGAGTCTAGCCATATTAATTTTTTGAAAAAGGTGAATTTATGTTATATAAAAAAATTGATGGTTACAAATGGACCACCAAATTTACTAAGGCATGGGAAAGTTGACAAAGAAGAAAATTAGATGGTGTAGGGTTAATCATATGAGTATCTAGTTGTTACTTCTATATATATCAAACTATCCAATAATCAAGTGTATGTCCATATACAAAAATGGCATCAATGCTAACTCAAACAAAGTTTTCAATATATGGCATATGCCATCTCAATATCTATTCAAAATTTACATGCCAAAATGTCTATCTCATCCTAAACTACTGGTGGATCATCAAATGGAGCCTCTTTGAAGCACTCATTGGCTCTGAAGGTAGCTGACAAGAAAAAGTCAAACCACAATTGAGATTAGTTATATCAGATATTTTAAAATTGAATAATTACATAAAAATCAATACACATTGAATTATAATTGAACTCTAAAATTGAAATCTTGATTACCTGAAATATACGTCTCTTGAAGGGTCAGGAGTCCTAGAATATACCCCTCTCAAAGAACTAACCAAACCAACTTTTGTAACGTCAATCTATATATGTGAACAAAAACATGAAATTGATCCAAGTTAGCATAGAATTGTCAGTAATAAGAACATATTTACCAAGCACAAAATAAAATAAACACATACCTCTTTAGGTTGATCTTTTTCTGTATCTCCTTTAGGTGTCTCAACACCTCCTCCTTGAGGTGTTTCAACACTCCTCCTTCATGCTCAAATACCTACTCCTTTCGATGTTGTGGCACTTATCAACAATGATGTATAGCCACAACTACTACATAAAAATGACAAGTACATATGAAACTACTAATCTATGTCAATGTAGGCATAATCAATAAAAGATCTTATAAATTTTAATTCAACCAAATTTGAGTTCAATTACCTTTCCCTTATCTAACACTGCCTCCATAGTTCAGAGTGTCACCTCGCCGCCAAATGAAATGGGCCTAAGGGTGCTAATACCTATGTGAGACCCTCCTCTACATTAACTGTTAAATAGACCATGTAAATAAATATTAGTACTTGATACTATCTCTTATTAATATTCATTTAAAAAAAATGCAAGTTATGAATTTACACCTTAAATGTTACCTGTGTAACTACTCCAATGTCCACCTCTCTAGCAGGAGAGGACTCTGTAGGGTGTGCTCCACTCCCCTACGTGTGATCTGCTATAATCTCCACATCCTAGAAGTCATAATCAGAAGTGTCTAATGGATGCTCAGGGGGCTGTACAATAGGACCCAAGCATATTTGTTGGCACGTATTACAGATATGTGGCACACAACTATGTGGACCTGAGGAGGATGATGCAAAGAAAGCACTGGATCCATCACCAAGATCACCGGACTATGGCTGAGCTACTGAAGAAGCATGGGAAACCAAAAGACCACTCAAAGAGTGAATGGCCTGGATAGTTTGTTTGCTACATCCTCCTCATAGATGTTGTACTGGAGGGCGGAGGAGGAAGGAGGGCGGAATGGGGAACCCTCTAGCTAGCTGCCCCTATCCTGAGGCATACCTCTACCAATGCCCTGGAAGGGTTTAATGTCAAAGTAATTGACATGGTGCCCTAACAAAAAATCAGCATATAATTTTTTAATAAAGTAAAAAGGTACATCAAGATTATTGTTGGGTGGTTTATCAAAAACCATACACCAACGATCCCAAAAGTTATCTACTATGCCCCTATGCATGCACCATTTTATAGAAAGTTTTGGTTTGTTAACATTAATTGGCAAACCAGTGCTGGGGTTAATAAATAAAGAGGCTATTTGGGATTTTGTTATTTGGAGATCTTTCACATCATCATAAGACAATCCACATGCATAATATTCCCTCATGGTTTCTCACCACAAATGAAAGGCATTATGTTGGGTGGAGAGGGTTTCTACATTTGTAATTATTCCTGTCAATGTGTTTGACATATGGGATAATAGAGGGATTTTCTTATAAACATCACAAATTCCCCTCAATTGCTCCATTTTTTCATGAATTAAGTCTTCAATTGATGGCTACGAAGGTGGTGGAGCATTTGGCATTTCTGCATTTTGATTCTCAGCTGGTGGATTTTCATTCTCAACTGGTGGAATTTGTGCATTCTCATTTTCGGCAGCCATAATGCCTAATTAAATTTAAAAAATAATTAATCTAAAATTAGACAATATAAATAAAACACTATTTTTAAATCAAAATCCATTAAAAACATTCATTTTTTTATCAAAATCTATTTTGAACTCAACTGTTTCATAAAAATTCAATCAAAAACCCTATTGTGAAAAAAAATCCACAAAAAACATTCATTTTTTTATCAAAATCTATTCTAAACTCAAATTTTTCACAAAAAATCAACAAAAAACCATACGAAATTATTCAAATCTAAATAAAAATTGAATCAAATCAAATAAAAATACAAAAACTTACCTTTCCAAATCGAATTTCGCCTAAATCGGATATCCGTTACGTGAAGAAAGGATGCACTGTGCGCCCGCAGGTTCTTCTTAGCCGAATCACTTAAAAAAAATGACAAAAGTTTTTAATATATGCTTTTTACAAATCGGATATCCGATTTGAATAGGATATCCGATTTGGATAGGATATCCGATTTGTAAAAGTAGGTTTGGTGTTTGGTTTGTGACACCCGAGCCTAAAAAAAGTCAACACGTTCTTTTCGCATTTTTTTGGTCGATGAAAGATGTGTTTTTTTCCTCATTGCCACTTTTTAGCCCACCATTAACCTGCACATACCCAGCCTTGGTAGGGGTTACTAAAGGTCAAACTAAATTGAGCCAAACAATTTTAAGAAATGGGAAGGAGTTGCCCCTTCCCGAGGAGCCATGAAGGTCATAAGTTGGAATGCTAGGGGCTTAAACGCCCCTAGCAAATGGCACCTCTTTAGATGCCAGATAGATACTAGCAAACCAGACTTAGTGTTTGTACAGGAAACAAAATGGAGCAGGGAAGAACAGGAGAAGAAGATGAGGTTTTGGAAGGGTTGGGAAGGGGTCTTTGTGGAATCAATTGGGGCTTCAGGTGGATTGGGCATAATTTGGAATCCAACCAAGGTTGGATATACACTTATTGTGACTAATCAAAATTGGTTGGCGATTTCAGTAAGGTATTTTCAGGGTGACTTGGAGATGAAAATGGTAAATGTGTATGGTCCAATGGCAACAACTGCAAAAAGAGACGTTTGGGGAACGTTAATGAATTTTCTAAAATAATGTAAGGAGGATCGAGTCCTTGTGGGTGGAGACTTTAATGCCACATTGAACAACACAAAAAAGCAAGGTGGAATTTGTAACTTGATTAGGGTGCAAAAATACTTTCAAGCATTCTTGGATAATAACATGTTAAGAGAAATTCAAACAAAAAATGGTACGTTCACATGGAAAAATAGAAGGTTGGGTCACACCAAAATTGCAGAAAAATTGGATAGGTTTCTGATTTATGGGGATTGGTCCCAGACAGTGAGTTTGCTAGAAGCCATGATACTACCCTTCAATGGATTAGATCACTTCCCTATCCAATTGACAATAGTGCAGGATAAATTCAATGGGGGATCACCTTTCCATTTTGAGAAAATGTGGATGCGGGATCCTAAGCTAATGGGGCTGATTTCTAAATGGTGGAAAGAATATTGGGTAGGCAACTAATCCTTTATGTTTTCCTTCCATAAAAAGCTCTCTTATATCAAAGCCAAATTGTGAATGTGGAATAAGGAACATTTCAAGAATATCTTTGAGGAGAGTGATAAAATAGAATTGGAGCTCAAGGAACTCAGTGAGAAAATAATAGCACGTGGCATGGGCCCGAAGGAATACATGAAAGAAAAGGAGTTGAAGAGCAAGCAAATGGAAATCATGGCTAGGACCGAATGCCATTGGAGACAAAAGTCAAGAGAATTGTGACTACAAGAGGGCGACAAAAATATAAAGTATTTCCACAATATGACTTTGGTAAACAGAAGTAGAAATAGGATTAGTGAACTGGAGAGGGAGGATGGTTCTATAGCTAGGAGTGAGGAGGAGATAAATTAGGAAGCTGTCAAGTACTTTGAAGCTCTTTTCAAACAAGATGATCAACATGTGGGGTCCGAGAGGAATGTTTTTTTGGGAGGAATTCCAGGTATAATTTCAAAAGAAGATAATAGGGAGCTTTATAAGCTAATCAGTATGGAAGAGGTAAAGTAGGCAACCTTCCAATTAGGTTTGGACAAGGCACCCAGGCCAGATGGTTTCCCCATCCTCTTTTATCAAAAGTACTAGGAAATAATCAAGGACGATTTGGTCAAGGTAGTGGAGGAATCAAGGAAAAAGACAACAATGTTAGGGGTGATCAATCACACGTTCATAATGCTCATACCAAAGAAAAAGGAAGCCAAGAACTTGGGGGAGTACAGGTCGATCTCTTTGTGTAACACATTATACAAGATTATAACCAAAGTAATAGCAAATTTATCTTAAGATGGTGATTAACATGGTTATTTCCGAAGAGCAGAGTGGTTTCATCTCGGGAAGATCCATAGTAGAAGGCATAATAATGGCTAATGAAACCATACACACAGTGAGGAGAATTAGGCTACCAAGCATGATAATAAAGTTAGACATCCTGAAGGCATACGACCGAGTGGACAAGTAGTTCTTGGCAGAAGTTCTGTCCAGATTTGGCTTTGATAAGAAATGGGTGGACTAGGTTATGAGCTGCATCACAGCTCCAAGATTTTTAGTTTTGGTTAACGGGGTAGCCCAAAGTTTCTTCAGCTCATCCTGCAGAATTAGACAGGGGAATCCTTTATCCCATTTTTTGTTTATTATCATGGCGGAGGCACTAGGGAGGAGAATTTTTCAGGCAAGGGTGGAAGGTACCTGGAAAGGCATCGAAGTGGCGCTAGGAGTGGGGCCAAGCACTCATCAACAATTCATTAACAATACTATGCTATTTGACAAGCCATAAAGGGTAGAGGCTAGGAAAACAAAAGGAGTGTTGGATGAGTAAAGTAGAGCCTTAGGACAAGTTATCAATTGGAAAAAATCATAAGTATATTTTCTAAATGTGCAATCCAGGCTGCAAAGGGACCTCACTAGAATCTTGGGTGTACGCGCAGCTAGTCTTCCTGGGAGATTTCTTGGTATGCCTCTATTTGCAGGGGAAAATAAGAAAAGCTTTTGGGACAAACTCGTAGACAAATGTAAGAAGATGGAACTGTGGAAGTGTAGGTGGCTAACATCTGTAGGGAGGTTACTAATGATCAAGGCAGTATTGGCTACGATACCAACCTACTCAATGTCTTGTATGAAGATTCTAGCCAGCATAGATGACCAACTTAACCAAATCAGGTGTAAGTTCTTTTGGAATGGGCCGAATGACACGAACAAGATCCCTTTGCTAACCTGGGATAAGGTGTGTAAACCATAATAGTCGGGGGGAGCTGGCATTAGACAATCAAAGATCATGAACCTGGTGATGGGGGAAAAACTGGCATGGATGATGTACACCAGTAATAAAAAATGGGCCTGAATTATGAGGAAGAAATATTTGGATTCAAAAGACCCAGATAGTATCGTAAGAACCTTAAACCCACCAAGAGGCTCTTCCACTTGGAACTTCATATGTGAGAGTAAGGATATCATAACTAAGCATGTCACATGGGAAGTGTGCAATGTTCAGAAGGCATCCTTTTGGAAAGACTCCTGGGAAGGCCATCCAAAGTTATGTGATATACCTCAGATGGAAGAGATTTGGGTAGAAGCAACTAGGGTGTGGGGTTTGAGGGTATGTGACTACGACAAGAGAACCACAAGGAATGGTGTGTGCCTTTGGGAGTGGAAGGATCCCAGCAAGCTCAATGCTCCCATGGCTCAGAGAAACACTCTAGCAGCAATATTAAGTGAGAGAACCTTCCCTATTGTTAAAGGAGAGGATGTGTTGAGATGGTGTGCATATGCGAATGGGGAATACAAGGTTAAGATTGGGTACAAGATAAAAGTGAGGGTAGAATCAGTGTAGCAGTGGCTGAACTCTCTTTTTTGGGGCAAGGAGGTACTGCCAAACGCTGGGGTGTTTTCTTGGCTTGCCACTCAAAACAAGATTTTAACTCAGGACAGATTGGAGAGGCTGGGCATTAGGGGTCCAAATAGGTGTATTCTTTGCAAAAGGAATTTGGAAAACACAGATCATCTATTGCTAACGTGTCCATACTCTGAGTACTATTGGAAATTCGTACTAGGACAAATTGGGTTCTAGACCCCTCTTCCCCAAAGCCTGCATGAATGGTTGATTGCCTAGCCACGGAAGAATAACAAGGGTGTTTTTAGTAGTATCTAGCAAATAGTACGATCCACGGTTTGTTGGGAGCTATGGAAAGAAAGAAATAGGAGAATTTTTAAGGATTAGGCTATGAGTAGGGAAATTTTGGTGGGGAAAATTGCAGGGGAAATTGTTGAGTTTTTCAATTTGGCAGCCAAAAGTCTATCTATATCAAAGAACATCTTCACCAACAGGGATATAGAGCTCACAAATAAATTCGTTGGGCTGAGCATCCCCACAATTGTAGGCTCCATAGGTGCAATGCTGAAGTCAGAAATTAGGAGGACAGTATGGCAGAAACCAGAGAAGGGATGGGTCAAGGTTAATCTTGATGGTGCCTCCATTGGAAACCCAGGTGCGGTTGGAATTGGGTGTGTAGCAAGAAATGCAGAAGGTGAAGTGATTGATAAGAGAGCAGTATTTATTGGGAAAGCGACCAATAACCTCGCTGAATTCAGAGCTGCCTTATGTGGATTAGAGATGGGTAAAGCTTTGGGAGTGTTAAAGTTGCACTTGGAAGGGGATTCACTATTAACGATGAATGCAATCAGGTCTAACTCAACACCCAATTGGTTGCTGCGGAGATGGTTACCCCCCATCTGGAGACTTGTCAACTCTTTCTTAGAGTTTTAGATCAACCATGTATACCGAGAAGGCAACACAATGGCTGATGAATTTGAAAAAAAAGCGGCGTTAGGTAAAACAAGTGGCTATAGAAATTCCAACCAAGGAAAGAATTGACTTGGAGTTGCACTTGCATGGGTGTTGAGTTTGCTGGGGAGCGGGTCTGGTGAGGTGGCTAAGGAAGGTGGCAGTGAATGATGTTCGGGGTCTGTGTCAAGCCCATTGGTGATGGTTGGACCATAATAGAATGGATAGTTATGGGGCGAGGCTAGATGAAAGATTGTAGTGAGTCTTGTATTGGAGGGTGCTTCAGGGGTAGTGGGGAGGTTTGGGTGCAACAATTGTGCCTGCAATTGATTTATTGTAAGGTTGAGCTACAAATTTGTCTTCTTTTGGTTTCTTGATATATATAATGGAGTTGGCCTACCCAACAATTAAATTATCAAAAAATAAAATAAAAAAATTATTATAATGTTTTATATATTAATTTATTTAAATTACTATATATATATAGGTAATAATATTCAAATAAAGAAGAATGCATTGAGTACTGTATAAGTGGTAGGTTTTTGTAGAAAATTTGGCATATGAGATCTAAGCATTCTTTACCTTTGTAATAAGAAGTTTACAATTGCAATTTGGTTGTTAAACACAACCTTGGAAACAACTATTAAAGTTTTTAAGAACCTTTGATTAGGTGTAGATTGTCAAATTGCAACCAAGTATATCTCCAAGATTGTTGCAAGAATAGTTGTAGTGAAAGGTACAAGCCATTCCCACTCTTTCAAAAGGTGCAAGATGTTAGATGTCTACTGGTAAGAAGGAATCAAGTTTTATTTTGAGTTTCTCAAAAAAATGTTGTTTCTGAGTATTTGAGAGCTAGACCATGCTTTTCATCTGAGAAAATTATATTATATTGTATGTGTTAACATGACTTTAAAGTATTTTTTAGAAAGCTTGTAAAGCTTTGAATTAAAAACCGAAGGAGGTGGACGAATGCGAATCACAAAAGGGGAGGAATGCTAGAAAGGAAGTTGCTCAACCACCAAAAGGCTTACAATCGAACAAGCTTGAATGAAACAAGGGGAGCATCTCTTCATGTTTTCAAATTGTACCTTTACCCTTCTATATATGGTCTTAGCATCTGGATTAATTCTAATAGTTGGGTTATGCATTGGCTTGTAATTTATATTTGCAAACTTATATTTGTCCAGGTGCTTTTTGTGCAACATATGGCCATTGAATACCAAGGACATTTTGCATCTCATTAGGCCATCTCCTTGTCATGATTATTATTTTGTGATGATTTGTATTGTGTCATTTTAATATACAGTGAGAACCACAAGTACCAAAAGAGTACTGGGCTCCTAATATGGAAAGTTGTGATTCCAAGAAATTGCTCAAGCTTGCAAGAAATTGGTCAAGTCTTGAAGGTAATTTTTAGGGTTTTAATGTTCATTTAAGGGTTTGAATTAATTCCATATTTAATTTTGTGGAAGGATTAGATTACAAAGCACGTATGCAAGTCTTGATGCCCAATAAAGATTATGTACATCTTTTCATTTACTAGTAGGCATATTTTTAAAAAACTTACCTGAATTTGATAGAAGTTCAAGTAAAATGTTCATGGGGTTGGGGTTAATCCTAATGTTAAGTTATTGTGGCTATATGGTCAGAAATAAATCCTTGTCATTGTATTTATTTGTTTCGTGACTCTAACCAATCACACCTACCATTAGAAAACAAAGTTGGAAATATCATATCAAGTAATCCTGATGTTATATATTCATTTATTGGAGATCCACCAATTTTTGGCCAATGAATAAATGATTTTGGATTTGTATTTGGGTTGTTAACCCATGCACGAATCAACTCCATTTTTGTTTGTTCATTAAGTGTTTGAGAAACCATTGATTTAGCGTGATCAATGATATCACCTTCATTAGTATCCATCACTTGTCCAAGGTATCTCATAGTTTCATTTGTATCCACATCTAATTGAATATGCACTGTTCACAACTGATCAAAAATATTTTCATCAGAGTTTGAAATAAAATTGTTAAAAGCATTTGGATCAAATGCGACGTCAGAGTAAAATTTGTTGTGGATGATTTTTTAATGGGATATTTTTTTTGCTATGTTCAATATGTTGTGGAAAGCTTATAGTGTGTCCTCTATATTTATACTGACCACCTCTATTTGTGAATGTTGTATACTTTATTGTAATTTTTTTCTAACATATCTTATTCTATTTGCTTCATTCCTTTTTTTCCTTTGTTCATCCCTTTTTGCATTAGCCATTGTTGTTTTCTATATTCTCTAATATTATTTTTGATATAGTTTCCTTTGTTCCTCATATTGAAATTGTTTCTTTGGACATCCCATATCTTAAAAAAATTGATCTTGTAAATTAACGAGTATAAAAAATCATATTACTTAAAAAAAAAGAATATGAGATAAAATTAGCTATTAATTTATAAATTTATATTTTTCTATTTATATTAATTTTTTAGCATAATTATTGTGATGTATTATTCACTATAGTATTATTATAATTAAATTGAAATTTTATATAATTCAAAATAAATTTAATATAATGTTATATTGTAGTACTATATTTAATAGTATATTGTATTTGTAATATTATATTATATTATATTTAATTATATGAATTTTTTAGCATAGTTATTGTGATGTATTATCATTTTAATTATAATTAAAATTTTATATAATTTAAAGTAAACTTAATATAATGTTATATTGTAGTACTATATGTAATATTATATTGTGTTTGTAAGATTTTATTAGTTTGTATTAGAATAATTATTAGTATTAATATATTTATTTTATTTAATGAAAGGTAAGTTTAATATAATGTTATATTGTAGTACTATATTTAATAATATATTATTTTTTAGAATAGGATATTATATTAGCTTAATTTTTTTAATAGAATTTTGTAATTTATTCTAATTTTTTTCTATTTATATTTATATGGTATGTAATATGAAATTCTTTTAAAAATAGTACTTATATTTATATTTATTTAGTTTTTTAATTCATTTTTTATTCTATTGTATTATTATAGTAATTATAATATTATAGTGTATTATAAATTAAATACAATTAAATCAAGTATAAGTTTAATATAATGTTATATTGTAATACTATATTTGATAGTCTATTGTTTTTTAGAATATTATAATATATTACTCCAAATTTTGTTAATACAATATTGTATTATAATTTTTAAATTTATATATATTATTTTATTTTACAAGTACTTTATTTTGGTTAATCCTGGGTAATTCAAAAAATTTTCCTACCTCTGTCAATAAATACTGAAATTTTCTTGTGAAAGACTTCTCCTGGGGGATTATAGTTGAACAAAATAAACCCCAAGTGCCCCATAAAAAAGGGATTTGATGATCCATTTGGTCTTTTAAAGGTTAATGAAAAATGACCTTCCTCATACAGTGAGCTAAGCTGAATAATTATTTATTGAAAAGCTTATGTAGATGCAAAAGGGTAGAACAACCAATTTTGGGGCATTATAATCATATATTATTCATTCTTCTATGGCTCTGGAGGTTCTTGTATTTTTTGTGAGAGGTTGTTGTGTTTCATCTATAGGATATTCAATTATATTTGTCACCCATTCAGTCCCATTTCAATCTTATCCAAGAGAAAATTACAATCATAAGAATTATTTTAGGGTGTGATTAAAAATATAGCCAAAGTTTACAGTTAGAGATGGTTGTGCTTATTGAAATTTTGTTCACTTTCATGCATTTGTCAACCTATGTGCATCCCATATGGGGGAACAAATTGGATAGGAGGTGATGCATTCAAAGCAGTGTACCATATAGCCTAACACACATTGTCCTTTCAAAGATGTCTTACCTACTATACATTCCAACTCATCATAACAAATTCACTCTGTAGGAATAATGCTATATTGAAAATATGGGCATTTGAGACGTGCATGTTGCAGCCATAGTTTTCATTCTCTTGTAGTCAACTTGCCTATAAGTTATAGGAAACTCAGGCTAACAACTTACGTCCATAAAGAGAACAAAATTTATTTATCAATAGAGAACCTTGTTCAAGACTTCAACAAAATATAATGCCAAAGCTCATGTGCATCAAAACTATTTACTACCAAGCAAACCTTATTTCATACTTCCTAAGCATATATTTTTATATTGTTCATTCAAATAACTCAATCATCATCTAAAATTATAATTACATCCAGTTTTGAGGCATTTGTTAAGCAATTTCTTGAATTGTTCATAAACATAAAGCATACAAATTAGGATAATATTGCATTCAGTCAAATTCTACCACTGAAACCTTGATCTGGACCAAGAACAATGATCATATTTATCCATTCACATTTCATATCTAATCTAGATTGATAGTAAGTAGGCCATCCATAAAAAAAGAAATTAAAGAAAAAATTTCTAAATGTAACATTTATTACCTTCTGTAGCCTTTGTTTGTTTTCCTCTTTCAAAGACTGCACCATATTAGCTAGCTTGGCCAAAGTGTCATTGCTGGTACTTTTTGACTGAATACTCACTGAATCACTTAAGGTAGGATGAACTTCCATAACAATGCTAAAGAAATCTATCCCTAGGACAGCACAAAGCCCATGTATAGTGCTCATATAGTCAAGAACTTTCTCGAGTCGATCATTCTGATGAGAATCAATTTTCCCAATTTTAATTTCAAATAATACAGTAGTACAGTTTATCTAATATAGTGGTACATTACTTATTAAGAAATTTCTAATGAAACATTTAAATTATTGAACTTAAGTCATTTAATATTGAAATGGACAACAACAGCTTAATTTCAATTGGCCAAGAACAATCCCCAGAGTGTAAAAGGTGCTCTCAGCCCGTCCAGGCTCAGAGGTGGCTTATGACAAACAAAGACCATTAATTACAAAACTAAATCTTTGTTACAGTAAGTGTAAAGACATGGAGAAAAGTGCATTACTTTTTCCCTTTGAAGCTATTGAAACCGAAAGTGAAACTCATCAAACCTTTTCATGGATAGGTCTTGATCATTAACTTTGGGAGTTTGTGTGGGTTTATTCAGCTGCAACTTTCCAGCAATTTTACCATAAATTCTCTGGATTTGCACTTGAATACCCAGAAATTGTTTGATCCTCTCTTCCTTTTGCTGCCAAAGTTTTTCCAAAATAGGTGTAATTGCTAAAAGTTGTTCCTTCAAGGTCCCTATAGGTTTTTTAGGTTGAAAAGACAGTGCCAAAAGGATTACCTAAATTAATAATGAAATTTGACCGAACAAGTGCAAATCAAACAAAACGAAACATATTTGGTAGAAGTTAGGGTCAAAACCTATAAACTCTCTGCGAGATCAGTTGGCAAAGCAGATAAGCCCACCAATTTTAACTACCCAATTTTGCAACAGCAACGCCATGTTTTGCATGGAGTTGCCAACAGTCCTTGTGTGCACATTAATGACTACATTTATAGGGAAATTTTGGATGTCGCGGGTTTCATATTTATTGAATTTCCATGCTTTTTGCAACAATCATCCACGTCTATAGCAACACAGTAATATTTGATTTCCTTTATTCGCGGCAAAACCAACCATGTAGACCTTTTTTTATCTTCATTTTGTTCCCTATCTATTATTCGTGGCATACACCTAGACCATTTTCTTTGCTTTATTCCATTCATTATCTATTATATAAATCATCAACGATCAAGATTTTGACTGCAGTCGAGATTTAATCACAAGTTTTTATGTAAACAGATGTCTATGATTGTAGTGGTATGCCTCTAAGTGTAATAATATAATTATGTTAATTATTATTATTATATATTATATTCTTTAACAAATAATTAAATAAAAACTTGATATAATATAAATTAAATTATAATGTACATAGTTTCAAGAAAATTAACAATTCATTATCATGGACTATGGAAACTTGATGTTGTTAAATAATTAAATATATATAATTATTATATTTTTATATAATACAAAATATAATTATATATTTTATATAATATAGATTAAATTATCTATAATATAATTATATTTACTATTATATATAATAGTGTATATAGATTATATTATTATTATTATATATTATAATTTATAATAAAAATTATTAGATATAAGGGTTCACCCCGCAGCGTGACGGTTAAGTCACGGGCCCTGTTGATAGGGCGTCACAGGTTCGAGGCCCTCCGCAGCGTACGAAGGAAGGAGGAATGATGGATGTAAAAAGATCACGTGGCAGGTGCAGGGGAACGATTGCCAGGGTGGATACTGCGCAGGAGACAAATGGAGGCTAGACGGGTTGAGCCTGTTGGAGGATGGGAGATCAGAGGACGGGTGATAGATGCCAGAGGATGCAGATGGTTGACGGGAGGGAGGCAGGTGAATGGAGGGCAGAAGAGACGGAAGTGGAGGCGTGAGGAGAACGAAGGAAGGAGGAAGGAAGAAAGGATGACGGGAGAGAAGGAGAATGGGAGAAGGAGAGACAGACGGGAGGAAAAGGAAAAAACGGAGGAAGGAGTCGAGGAAGAAGAAGTACGGAGGAAGGAAGGGGTAGACAGAGGACGGGAGACGAGGAGAAAAAGGGATAACGGAGGATGGAGGAAGAAGAACTGAGGAAGGGAGGAAGAGGCAGACCGGAGGAAGGGAGACGAGAAGAAGGGAGGCGGGAAGAATGGAGAAAGGAGGACGGGCGATGGGAGGAAGAAAAGAGACAAACTGCATGAGACAAAAAATTGGGGATGGGGTTCCCCATTGTGACCCCACTGGTTCATAGCTCCAGTCAAAAGCGTTTACCGATCAAAAAAAATAAAAAATTATTAGATATAAATATGAAATTTATTTTTTTGTTACTCACAGTATCCCCACGACCTCCCACCTAACAGCATGTAGAGGCAAGAGGGAAGGCAAGACTAGTCCTTGGGGGGTATATGGAGCCGACGACCACTAGCACCGTTTAAATCCAAGAGCGAGTCAAACCCGAGACCATGAGGAGCCATCCCACAACCTCAAGCCAACCACGCTACTCGTGTTGACCTATAAATATTAAATTATTATAATTAATAATTATTTTTATATAGAACAAATTAAATTAATATATTAAAAATCTAATAGTTTAATTGAACTTTGGAGAGATTAGGAAAAAGAAAGAGAGATAGAGGAGGAGACAATTCTATATAAAGAGAGGTATGTATACTAGCACTTGCACCTAAAGGAGATTCAAGGATTATGGCGATAGAAAACTATATGTAAATATGTTAGAGAGTATGTGTTCATGCATGGAAAATTCTAGTTGCATGTGGCTAGATTAAACAATTAATAATAAGTGCTAAATAATAGAATGAAATAAATTTAGACAAATCTACATTTTTCCTTTAAAGAAATTAAGCATTGTTTGATTATGAAATATTTGCATACAAATTTAAAACATAAACCAATGCAAATGAAAAAAGAAAGTTGTCATCAATTGACAAAAACATACTACAAATGGAAATAAAATGTTCCCATCCAATTATCAAATCAATAGTATCTGGCTTTTATGTGATAAGTAAGATTTTGGAGGCTTTTACCTAATATTTTAGAGGATTTTACCATTAAACTTACATAGATAGTTTACCATTAAATGGCAATTGAAACTTGTTTCAAAGGACTCAATAGTGCTTTGCAAGCATGAGACCTGTTTCATGGTCAAATCTCACACAATATGTAGCCTATCAGCTAATAAAGAGAGAGAAACTCAAAAGATGGAGAATGAGAGAAATAGACAAATTTAGATAGATAGAGAGAGAGATGGAGATAGAGATTGAAAGAAAGAGGAATGGACAAAGAGAGATAGAGCATGAGAGAGAGAAATATAAAAGATACAAAGGAAAAGAGAGAGAGAAAAGAGAAACTAACTTCTGATTGGTTGTTTCATGTCAACAATCAAGTTTATATTCCATGTTCTTCTTGTGTTTTTACCTTGTTGACCTCTAAGGAATTTAGGACCAATGATGAGATGAAAGATGAAAGGGTGAGTGATATGTGTGTTGAACTTTTAGGAACTTTGGATCAATTCTAGACTTTGGGATTTTATTTTGATTGGTTTGATTTGGATAATGAACTTGTAGATCCCAAGATGTTGGATGTTACCTTAATATGAACTTGTTCAAAGGGGTGCTAATTTAACTAGAGGTATGAGAAAGGATGCAGGTGAAGCCACAATAGTGGTTTACAATTGAAGTGAGGAAGGAAAAATCACAAAAAATGAAAGCATGGCAAAAAACTTGATTTTAGGGGTTCATACGAACCTATTGGTTCAACCGAACCCATTAGGGGTTCGCTAGAACCTGGGTTCGGGCGAACCCTTTTAATGCTCTCCCACCAAAAAGGCCAATAAAACCCCTTATAAAAGGGGGGTTTGAATGAACCCTAGCTTGAGCGAACCCCTAGGGGTTCATTCGAACCCCCCTTTAACCTCATCCCCCCCTAAAACACAAAAAAGCCCTGAATTTTGGCACTTCGGAGCTCGGGTTGATGATGAAAATGGATGAATCTTCACAAACCTAACTGGAATGTATTCCTCGAACGACTATCCAATGAATATAATTTTAATATGTTTTGGTTTTATTATGTATTTTCTTTTTAGTTTTATTAAACATAGGTTTTCATCGAAAATGAAGGTCTTTGTCTACACATGTGGAAAAATAGTAGATTATCAAAAAATTAAAAAATATGAGTGCACTAGATATTGAAGTCCTTGATCCAACAAAAAAAAAGAATTTCAATATATACAAAAAAAGTTACACGTTAAACGGTCATGCTATGTCTGAATTGTAATTGGTTTGACTTTGAAACTTGATTAAAGAAAAAATATTCAATAAAAAAATGTCTAACCAAGTGGAAGTACTAGATATCATAGTTATGAATCCAAATTCAAAATAATTAGAATTTTATCCATCATGGAAAAAAGGTTATGCGTTATATAAAAAAAAGGTGTGCGTCACTTTTTAAAAATGTTGTTTTTTGAAAAAAATTATTTTTCGTGGGAGATGGAAAAAGAAGTGCAATCTGATTCCAAAATTTTTAAAAAAAATATTTTTAGAATCTAAAGACAATATGTGACGAGACTCTAGTTTACATCATCTTCAAATTCTTCACGGTTTAGCCGCTATAGGTGCCTGAATGTGAAGATTTAGTTAAAAATAATAATTTTAGTGTCCAGTTTGGCCAAAAATTGTAAACCACTATTATGGGATCACCCATGCATTCACACACTCCTAACTAAACAAGGTGATTTTGATGTGTATTAAGTATTAACCCAAATCTAGAATTTTGATTTTTCCAAAGCTCTAAAAGTTGTTTGTGGGATGGAGATGATAAATGTTTGGGATGGATGAAGTGTTTGATTTGATCCTAAATGAACCTAAGAGAGACCTTGTTTTCAAGTCCAAGATAGTGAAGAACATGATTTACCCTATGAGTAGCTCAAACCAAAAGACCAATGTTTTGCTTGGAAGACCATAAGACAAAAGATAATAAGCACATGTGTGGGGTTCAATTGATTTAATCTTGGTTAAATGGATTCTTTTTTACCACATCAACACATCTTGTTTAACTTTCAAACTGAATGTCTATGTCTTAACTCCTTTTCATTCCACAAGGTCCATTATGTGAAAATCAAAGAATCAAGGCCATAATTTTCCTAGGTTGACTTTGTAGAGAACAAACTAAGATATGGGCCCAAATATTTAGAAGCCTCTAAGGATAAAATCCCTAGGGACAAGCAATAATATTTAGACTCTTCAAGAATAATCAAAGGAGGAAATATGGACCACAAGAATCAAAATTCTTCATTTGTCATTAACAGTCCTTTTTCAAAATTTCATGACCGTTATGTGATTTCAACCAACTTTCATGGTGTAAATTGGGGTCAAAGGGGAGTATTCCTCATTGCAATGGTGTAAATATCAGTAGGTTAGGTCATTTTTTTTCAGCAAATTATTTTAAAGGCTTTGACCATTCTTTGTGTCTTCCTGGTAGTGTTTTTCATAATGGGCATCAAATTTCTGCAAATACGGATTTTCAACCTTTCTCTTGATCTAGGAAATCATTGAATGGGGAACCACAAGCTCCTTTTGATATTTGTGCCTCGGAAGCTATTGTTAGTAATAGTTCTCCTAGATCTCATTCTCGGGTTGAGGTGGTTTCTAATCAACATCATCCAATAACTTTCCCAAATAATGTTCCAATCAAAGTTGGAGCTTCCTTTAATCCAAATCTGGAGGGCTCTTGGTTTCATTCTGATTATGTTTCTCCTAAGGTTGATCCTCCTGCATCATTTTTGAATAATATACCTAGGAAGCATAAAGATTGTTATATGATTCTCAACTTACAACTGAAGAATGCTAAAAGGTGTAAGATCAAGAAAAATGTGCAAAGCAAGGTTGAGAAAAAGTGGGTTCGTAAAGAGCCTATGATCAGGGGTCCTACTTAACATATGGTGTCTAAATTTTATGTTACATTTCCAAAAGCATTGTTGCAACCTCAAACTCAAGATCTGCAATCTCTTGCTCTTATTGGTAAGTTCTAGAACTTCATTCCTAAAATAGATCTTTTACAAAAATGATTTTTTGATGAATGGGAGGGTTCTTCTCAAGTGTTTTATCTTGAAAAGGGTGAATGGTTTTTTTGTAGTTATTTTTAATTCTAAGGAAGCTAGGAATTTTGTTCATTCTACCAAAGCTTGGTTTTGTGAGGGACATGCTCTTTACACTCTTCCATGTTCTCCAAATTTCAACCCTTCCCTTAATGCTGTAAAGTTTGTTCCCTTTTGGATCCAGTTGCAGGGCCTCCCTTTGGAATATAGAGAAACAAATCTTATTGAAAATTTGGGAAATCATTTAGGAATCTTTATTGAAATTTTGGGAAATCATTTAGGAATCTTTCTCAGTCATGACTTAGATTTCTTTTCTATTCCTTCATGTCCAGGGTTTGTGTTCTTTTGGATGTTTCAAAAACCCTCCCTTCATAGTTGTTAATAAATTCAAATAATGGGGTTTGGAAACAGTCAGTTGTTATTGAGCACCCAAAGGAAACTTGTTCTCATTGTCATTTCCCACTACACCCTCTTGTTTCTTGTAAAGGGGTTAATGGTGGGGATTCAAAAGAAGTATCATGAATAGATCTATAATTGGCTTCTAAATACTTTGCTCCAATAGAAATTGAACAATCTTCTCCTTTGGTTGTTAAGTGTACCTCTTGTAATAATGATGATATGGTTCAAGGTTTAGTTTCGTCACTAAAAGTTCATTAGTCTCTAGCTTTAGTTGGAGGTTCTTTGAATACAATGGGTAACTTAAAACAGAATGTGCACAAACTGGTTTATTCAAAGCATGTGGATTTTGGCTTAAAATATCATGGTAATTCTGTTTAGTCAGTTTCTAGTAAAGGCTCTGATGGTCATATTTTTTCTCTGATTTGCCTCTTATGCAAAATCATGTAGTTACTATTACTTTCTCAAAAGAATGGTTGAGCACATATCAATTAGGTCTAAGTGATTTTCATAGTTCATTATATCTCTATTCACCTTATTTGCACTATGTTACAATACAAGAAATGTACCATATAGCAAGGCTAATTATTTTTGGGGGTTCTGTGGCTGCTTGTGAGAATTATGTTATGCTCACTCAACTTCAAATGGATAGTCAAATTTTAAGGGTAGGGGCTCTCTATGAAGTTACAAGTGATAAGATATTTGATCATTTAGATCCTAATTGTGATTTGGAAAGTTTTGTTACTAAATCACTATTGCTAGTTGCAAATCAATTGATTGATGAAATTTCATCAGAAGTGTTGGGAGAGGATATAATTTTTGAAATTCCACAAAAATTATCTATATTGTAGTCTCCTATGTCACCTACAAATAGAAAAGTGAGGAAGGAATTTTTGAAATTCCACAAACTTTATCCATATTGCAGACTCCTTTGTCACCTACTGCTAACAAAAAACTCTTGTAAAAAGGGGTAGAAAATCATTGGCTACCAAGTTACAAGAGGAAATTGAGGCTGGTACATAGTCTACTTTGAAGGTTACATTAGCTGGGTTTGACAAACAAAAAATACCAAGGAGAGCATGTTGCTTTCCCAAGGTGTAAGGCATATAATCTCTTGGAATATCAAAGGCATTAATGTCTCTGATAAGAGGGCTCAAATCAAGCATCAATTGGATACTTGTGGAGTAGATGTGGTTATTCTTCAAGAAACAAAAACTTCCCCTTAAACTTTTGATAGAATGTGCAAAAAATGGTCTAAATGGCATCTTATTTATTGCCTAGCGCAAGGCGCTTCAGGAGGGCTTATAACTTTATGGAATGCTAAAACTGTCTTTATTGACAATGTGTCAAATGACTACAATTGGAAGCTTATGAGAGTTAAACATTATGACCTTTCTCTTTGGTTAATTAATGTTTATGGTCCTACAAGTACTGCTGGTAAGAAACATTCGTGGGACAAATTAAAGCAAATCATGGATCACTTGGGTCAAGAAAAAGTTATCATTGCAAGTGATTTTAGTGCAATTGCTTCTCTAGATGAAAAGCATGGTGGTATATGTCCACCATCAGTAGTAATGAGAGACTTCCAAAATTTCATAAAAGATAATGCATTAGTAGATATAGTGCCACAAAATGGGAAGTATACATGGACAAACAGATGGAAATATTTTCTCCAGATAGCGGAAAGACTAGATAGGTTTCTTTTCTCTCCAATTTGGTTAGCCATTGATTTTATCTTGTCTTTTGAGATTCTAACATTTAATGCATCAGATTATTTTTCCATTTCTCTGAATGCAATCAAAGCGTAATTCCTCATTTAAATTTGAATCTATGTGGTTTCTTCATCCGAGTTTTCTTCTTTTGCTCAATCAATGGTGGTTATCATCACCTTTTGTTAAAGGTTCAAGAATCTCTCAGTTTTATAAGAAGTTAGAATATATGAAGTTGCAAATTAAAGAATGGAATCTTTTAGTGTTCAAAAACATTTTTGTACAAAAGGATTTGGTTTATAAGCAGTTATCAGAAGTAAATGAAAAAATAATTTCTCAAGGTATGGATAATGAAGTTTTTGAAAAATAGAAAAAATTGTGAGAAGAATGGTGTGAATTATTAGTGAAGGAAGAAGTTTAGTGGCATCATAAATGTAGGGAGCTTTGGCTTAAGGATGGTGATAGAAACACAATTTTTTTTAGTATATCAACTCAAATTAAGTGAGTTAAAAATTCAATTTTTTCCATACATGATAATGAAATGGGCATGTTAATTTCCAAGGAAGCTTATATCCAGAAAGAAGGGATTAAATTTTTTTCTCAATTGCTTTCAGTTGACCAAGCTTCTTCTTCAAATTTTGAACTGGAGTTAGGGAAAATATTTTGGAATCAATTCCCAAATTGATTCGGCAAGAAGATAATGATAAACTCTTATCTCCTTTCACCTTAGAGGAAGTAAAGGTTGTTGTCTTTTCCTTATGACCTGATAAAGCACTAGGCCTAGATGGTTTTACTACTTTATTTTTTTAAAAATGTTAGGGTTTCATTTCAATTGATATTTTAAGAGCAATGGAGGAATCGAGAATGTCAGGGGGAATGCTTAAGCAATTTAATGTCATGTACATTGCTATTTTTCCAAAAATAGATTCTCCAAAAATATTTTTTGATTTCAGGCCTATATCTCTTTGTAATACAATATACAAAATATTCACTAAGGCTATGTACTTAAGATTACATCCTTTCATCTCTAGGATTATTTTTGAAGAGCAAGGTGGATCTGTGCCAGGAAGAGTGACAGCTAAAGGAGCTTTAGTTGTAGATGAAGTTCTTCATTCTATTGCATCAAATAAGCTCTCGACAATGGTTATTAAACTTGATATGTTGAAAGCATATTATAGGGTCAATTGGAAATTTCTCATTCAAGTTTTGAGAAAGTTTGGTTTTAGTCATAAATGGTGCAAATGGGTGCTTTCTTTTCTATCTACTGCAAAGTTTTATGTGATTACAAATGGATCACCAATGAGGTTTTTTAGTTCCATGCAAGGTGTTCGACAAGGAGATCCTCTTTCACCTTTTTTATTCATTATTATTGCAGAGGCATTGAGTAGAATTGTTTCCAAATGTTATGAAAAAGGTTTGTTGCAGGGAATAGTCATCCCGAGTACAAACATTGCTATCACATACTCTTTATTTGTTGATGATACTTTGCTTTTTGGAATTGTAGCTTTGCGGGAAGCAAAGCAAATCAAAGTTGTGTTAGATATGTACACTCAAGCCTCTGGCCAGAAAATAAATGAAAGTAAATCTAAGATTTACCTCTTCAACACAAAGGCAACAGTTTCAAGGCATATTGTAAAGATTCTTGGTTTTCAAGAAGCGGATTTACCTAGTAAGTATTTGGGAATTCCTTTCTTTATTAGGAAAAATAAAGTTTCTTATTGGCATAAAATAATTTAGAATATTCAAGCAGAAATCAATTCTTGGAAAGGTAGATGGTTGTCTTTATTAGGAAGAATATTAATGAAAAAATCAGTCATATCATCAATTCCTAATTATTTTATGTCTATCTTAAAGGCTCCTAAATTAGTTGTGGCACAAATTGAAAAATTGATTCAAAATTTCTTATGGTCTGCAAATATAGATAATAAAAAGAAGGTGCCTTTAATATCATTAGAAAATATATGTATGGATAAGTTACAAGGACGAGTAGGTCTGCACAATATTGCATCTAGGAATCTCTCATTGGGTGCTAAATTAGTTTGGCATATGTACACACAACCAAATAAGAAATGGTGAAAGGTCATGCAAGCAAAATATCTAGATAACCTTAATCATTCTAGAATTCTCATTGTGTTAAATCCTCCTTCAGGCTCACAAATGTGGAATTTTCTAATTTCATGTAGGATATATATAGTGTCATATCTAACTTGGGAAGTTAATAATGGTGAGGAAGCCTTATTCTGGAAAGATTCCTGGAATGGTCTCCCACCAATCAGTTCTTTTCATGATTTTCAACATACTGAAAACATTTTAACTTCTTTGTGGGGTGATAAGGTTAAAGATTATATTGACCAGATTGATATATCATCTCACAGGGTTATTTGGAAAGATTTGTCAAATTGCAATATTTCACAAGCACATAGAGTGTTGTTAAAGAAAATCTTGGATAAAAGATTAGTTTACCAATCAAATGAAAATGACAAGTTAAGGTGGGAATTCTCTAAATATAGTCAATATTTAGTTAGAGATGGTTATAAAGCAATTTCACAAAATGATATGCAGATCGGGTGTCAAAGGGCTTATACATTTTGTTGGAATTCTATGGTTTTACCTAAAGTTGGTTGTTTTGCATGGCTTGCAATTAAGAACAAGATTCCGACAAGTGATAAATTATCCAAATTGGGAATTGTAGATTCATTTCAATGTGTTTTATGTGAGAAGCATTTTGAAGATATAAATCATCTCTTTGTGAAGTGTGAGGTTGCTCAAGCATATTGGTCCTTTGTTCAATGCAAATTGAATTGGTGTGCACCTTTATCTAACAAATTGTAGGATATTTTCTCAAGCTGGCCATGTTTATTTAACAATTCTTTTTTTGCTTGCATATGGAGAATTATTCCAACAATGGTTGTGTGGGCAATTTGGTAGGCTAGAAATAAATGTATATTCAGGAAAGAGAAATGTGCTGTTGAAAGCCTATTGATTGGGTTAGAAACTTCTATATATGAGGTAGTCAACAGTTATATGTATAGGAAAAAAAGAGTAGATGCTGCATTTATAGATTGGGATTCAACATTACTTCGTCAGTGGCCTCAAATTACTCTGCCATTTAAAGGAAGCAAACTTCAACTACCTCATACTAAGATTGACCGGGCAAAGGTAATTTGGAAACCTCCACCTCAAGGTTGGTATAAGTTTAATTTTGATGGATCTAGTAGAGGTAATCCAAGTGCAACTAGTGCAAGGATGGTCATTAGAGATCATAAGGGCAGAGTTTTAATGGCAAAATCGATCAAACTTTCAAATGTTACGAACAATGTAGCTGAGGCCAATGCAATTTTGTATGGATTAAAAATGGCAAGAATGTTAAAAACTGCTAATTTACAGATTGAAGGAGATTCTTTAATAATATTGAATGCATGTAAAGAACGAAAAAAATCTCAACTGGCATCTTCAATATATTTTGAAGCAAGTATAGGCTTTATTGGAAAAAATTAGCATGTATCAAATTTTTCATATATATAGAGAAGGAAATAGACTGGTAGATTTTTTGGAAAACCTAGGATTAGAACAAGGGGAAGAATCAATAATACATGTAATTGATTGCAAAAACACAAATAAAAATATGTGTAATATCATAAGCAATGAAGGAGAATTGTATGGAAATCACAATGAGCGTAGTTGGTGTTTGGGTGGCAAAGGAAATAGGGAAAGGAGTCAAGACTCCAACTTCAGTTTCATGTAGAATATTACACATGTTAAAGGTAATTTATTTGAGATAAAATTGCATTTTTTATCACTATAACACAAGAGTATTTAAAATGGCTATTGCAATGCTTTTGAGGAAACTTATGAGTCAAAAGGCAGGATAATGCTGGAGATAGTGGTCTATTACTTATGAAATTTGTAATCTAAGTAAATGAGTTTTGCTTTACATTAAAAGCTTCTCTTCAGATAAATGTAGAGCATCTTACTTGAGATTAAATTGCCAAGTGGCAAAATAATACACGCACATTGATTCTAACTTGAATTTTGGTTGTTTAGAAACGAGGACTCAAATTGTGCGATAAATTACACATGTCAAAGGTTCAATTTTTTGAATGCAAAGTGCTTTTTGTAAGAAAATCAAATCATTTATGATGTGTAATAAAGTAGTTGACTAAGGCTCTTCTTTGCGGGTCAAAGCAATGCAACATATTTGAATTGCAATTGCCAAGTGCCAAGAGTATAGACATATGTGATGTTTCAGGGAAAACAATTGTATAGAGACATATCACATGTCGAATATCCAAAATACTATATCAAGAGAAGCAACTCATTCCTACTTGAAAAGCAACTGACAAGTGGAAAATTTTAGACATATGGGAGGCTTTAAGAAGAACAGTTGTTGTGTTAAATTAACACATGTCGTACAGTCCAGGTAGTATATGATAATTGTGCATAATCCCAACTTGCATGTGTTAATGATGGAGTTAGCATACATGTCATCATATATGTACAATGGGAATCAGTTTGTGTCATAATTTGGTAATATGTGGGTTAAAGGCTGTATGTCAAAGTACCAATTCCTTTAATGGTTATTTCATGTGATGTCTCTGTCATAAAGATGGATTTCAAGTGAATTGGGTGGAGCTACAACTTACAAGGCTTTTCTATGGGAACAATTTGAGGCATACAAAATATGCCTTTGAAGTACACCCATTGTAGTCCTAAACTATGATCAATCCTCATGTTGTAAGATTCAACCTTCCTTTCAACTAATATTTGTGTCCTGTGCAGGTTACAAATGTCAAAAATCATGAAAACTCATGTTGTTTCCAAATGTGTGAGCTGGGAGTGTGGTTTAATCATTCAAATTATAGTTTTCTACAAAATGTCTTGGATCTACAAAAGAGGCATATCTAAATTTAGAGAAAGTATATGCGGAGGTTGTGCATTGCAAGATGTAGCTTTATTCCAATTAATGGCTATCAAAAAAAGAGTTTCATGTAATAATTTACTTCATATCCAAAGAGGAGTGCCATGTAATAATTTCATTCATACCAAGGTACATGTTGTACAAGAATTCTTAGTAGTCATTCTAAAAGCCATTTTCAGTTTGGATATGAGAAATAAATTTGTGGAATTGTTGCATATTTTTACAACATTTGAATAATTTTTTTGAGTGGAGGGCTGGGAGAATAGTGTTTATGAATTCACAAAGTTTGTCCAGAAGTGGATAACTTAGAGTTCCAAAACTACTTTGTGCAAAGTGTAGAAGGAGGCAGATGGAGTTTTACCCACGAAATTATAGAGACTACATACTGGTCAATGAACGAGAGATGCCAATATTAGAGGAAATAGGAGATGCAAAGCTTCATTTAGTTTCAAAGATCATTGTGCAACATTTATTAAGCATAATAAAAGGATAATTGGTGAAGAAATCCTGGAGCCAAAAGCGAAGCGGGTAATATATCCAACCCCATTTCTATTTGTGCCCATATCAAATCTTTTGAACCTGCTTCAGGATGTAAGGCTTGTGGAAATGATAATTAATAAAGTTGTGAATGAGGACTTTTTTCCAAGCGGTGTTTTCTCCAAAGCCTGTCAAAGGTATGATCTATGGAAGGGACAAGGTTATGTTGGAGGCCTATTTCCTAGGCACTTCTTATTGAACTGAACAACATTCACAAAGTTGTTTGTAGCAATCAACAAATCGCTCTCTCAGCGGAATTCTAGTCTTATGGTGAATGTTCTTCGAAGGTATGCAGTTGAGTTTGATGATGACTTAATAGAAAAAATTAAAATCACTATGCAGGCAATCATGGTGCTCTTGGGTCATGTTCATGATCCTCCACTACTGCCTCAAATGTTGGTGTTGCAGGACGAGAATAGTATTCATATTTAGAATGACACCCACAATAATCAAGTGGATGTGGAAGAACAATGGCACAAGGAAGTTATGTATGAAGGCCGAGGGTTTAACCTTGATGTTACTCTAGAAATTATTCCAAAAGATGACATTATGGTTGAAGAGCAGGGAGAAAATGAAAACCCTGTTATGATGGAGGATTAAGATGCACAATGATGTGAAATTTTTTGTAAAAATGAAAAGGAAAGGTTTTTTGCTTGAAGAAGGTTAGAGACAATTGAAATGAATTTTGAATGAAGAAAGAATTTGCTAGCTTGGGATTTTTTGATAAGTCAAGATAAACATCGCCTATTTGAGAAGATACCTGATAAAAGAACATAAGTTTTTGTAGACAAAAAACTACATACAGTATATGTGTGGTAATTTGAGTCTGTAATAGGGATGGGTATAAAGTTGTGTGGATGATAATATTGGTTTGTAGTTGAATAGCTTTGAGCTAGAAGGGACTATAGTATGATGTTAAATTATAATGTAATTTCTCTTTTATATCAATATAAATATATATAGGCACTAGACTTTTGATAAAAAAATAAATATTTGGACTCTTCAAGGATATTTTCTCTTTCCAAAGGGTTTGAAATTTTGATAACTTGTTGAATGTTTGTTTCAAAGTTTTGACATCCAAGCAAAGTATTTGACTGACTCACAAATTGCACAACCCTAGGATAGAAATGGCTATACTTGTTGAGTCCCCACTTGGATTTCTCCAAACACTGAGACAAAGCGAATAGTTAGAGATTTGGAAACATTGGCTCCCCTCCACGGCACACACTTCTCAGGACCACCAAATCTCAAAATCTTAAAGATCTAAAGACCTTAAGGATTTTTTTTTTGTTTCTATTTTGAATAGTACAAATGTGGGGCAGCTTCAAAACGACCATTCTTGCACCCAAAAATATTAAGGATTTTGGTCTTTAAACAAATGGGTTGTAGTAAGGACTTCCATTCGAGGTGGCCATACATGCAACAAGATTACCTCAAGATTATGGAGAATCAAGAGGCCTCTCAGTCCTTTCCCTAAGGAAGGATTTTGGCGTATCACATAGATACTATGGGTGACACTTGTCAATATGACACATCCACACCTATTGTTAATGAATTTCATCACAACACATTTTTATATAGTGATTGGAAGAGCTTAGCTTTAGCTTGTTACCGCTTGGGTCATTCCCTCCTTTCGAAGCGGAGAGGCAAGCCTTCTAAAGATAAACAAAAGCGAAGAAGTACATTTGTAGTTTGACTGCCTAGGTTGCATAAAGCACTAGAAGGGAACACACACAATGTCTTTCCTTCACACTCACATGATTGTTCAATTTTAGCTCCAAATTGAAATGTGTGGGTGATTTTAGATAGCTAATGTCAATGGAATGCCTTTGATTCTCAAGATCATTGAGTGGTGCGAGAGAAGTGCATATACATTCAAATGACACAAATTGAAAAAAATCACAAAACAACAAAGACACAAGTTCTTTTTAATCCCCAAAATAGAGGTGAATTCGTTTTAAGCACCAAGCTAAATATGAGTTTGTCTTGTTCAATTTTAGCCCAAAATTAAAGTCTAGTAAGTTTCTAAGTTCAATTTTAACCCAACTTGAAAAAATCAAATCAATGATTAATTTTAAACCCAAATTGATCTAATTGGCCTAAAACAGAAGATAAAAGCAGCAAATAGATGCTCTAGACTATTACAATAAACATTTAAAAATGCTTTTTTTAAGTTCAATGCAAGGAGCTAATGCTGTCGCTGGTTATTGCTTAACTCCAATGCCACTAATTCTTTATACCAATCTACAAAACATTATAAAGTAAAATCTTAGACATGAGATTTATTTCAAGGAATTAATGATAACTTATCATAGTGAATATAGTTTCAAACAACTTGAATGCATTCAATGGTCATAATAAATGCATTCTCATGCAAGAGTCCAAATAAAGGATTGATAATCTCATAAATGTATGTCAATCCACAATAAAGCTTGATTGATGATTTTAAGAGAGTGTAATCTTAGAGATTCATAAATTTAAAGCTAGAAGACACATTGATTGCTCAAGTGACTCTGCAAAGACGTCAATAGTACTGTGTGCATAACTTGGGCATGATAATTGTATAAAGATCAATCAATGACAAATACGATTTGAAATGGAAACTTTAAATCCAAATTACTACAAATGGTAAATAATGACAAAATTTGAATAAATGTGTGCAATGAGTGGACGTGGTTTATGAAGGAAAGCGCTAGGAAATCAATGCTACTGCAACAAATGCATTCAACTATTTTCTACGCTACGCGTTTTAGTGAAATCTTGTAGAATCAAGTATCATGTGGCGGGTTCCTCATATTTATTGATCATCGTATCAATGATTCAAATCTTTGCTTTGTAGTTAGTCTTTTACTCACTCTGATTCTGTGCAATCATCCATTAATGAGGCAGCTATAACAAGTTTTTCAAAACATCAATCTACGATTTGAGCTTATTGAAGTAAGATACTTAATCAAACCTACACTTCAATGCTACCAGCCAAAAAAGATATATTTGATGATGCCCCAATTGATATAGAATTAAAATTCTGACAGCGCAATGCACAAGTCATAAAGATCTTAAAAAAATATGAAAGTAACGAGAAGAAATCAGATACAGGTCTCCAAAAAGAAAGCAACGTGAGGACAAATGACGTGGAGTGAAGCTCAAATGACGCAGAGAGACAAGAAAAGAAAAACAGATGCACTAAACTGTTTGATATGACACCTCAACAATTTCTCATGATATCTTCGACTGTATACTGAGTATGAGTTCACTTTTAAAAGCAGACTCAACAACTTAAAATTGCGCCATTGGGAGAAATGGCACCCTCAAACTTTAAAGCTTTGTCAGAAACAATAAACTCTATATTTGAATTTAATGCTTCAAATCAATAGTAAATGCAATCTTACCTCTCATTCGCCATACTTCATCGATTTTGTATCTTCCTAATTTTCTTAAAGATTTGCTTTACACAGTGAGAGCAAGAGTAATTACACCAACAAAGATTTCATTAAATGTTGTTTCTTAATAACAAAGAAGAGATCTCCAAAAGATTTCTACAAAATCAAAGGCGGTGTCTCTAAAAGTTTCTGAATATGGAAATAAGCTTAAAAGCTGGTCGACAGTATCAAATGTTGATTACTCTAGACTAAGTAACAAGCAATTCGTAAATCTCTTGGAATATTGTCAGCAACAAGAGTTGGAAAACTACTCTAAGTTTAAGGAATCTTTCAAGAATAACAAGTCAGGAACAAACTCTGGAATTGTTTTGAAAGCAGTTTTCAAGAAAACTGAGGGTTCTGAGAAACCAAATACCGGCGATGATTTCAGAATGAGTTGCCGACGTGGAAAATATGAGCATCATATTTTAAAATTCTAGTCTTTATGCCCAATGGTCTTACATCACAAGACAAGAATGATTCCATAAAAAAATTGTGTACACAAGGACGATTAAAAGAGGCATTGGATGTGTTAACTAGAATGGAATGGCAGGAGTTACAATGCTCCGCATATGCATGTATTTTGCAGGGGTACAACAAAAGCAAGTGCAACAAGAGGCTCTCAAAGGTCAAGCTGGTGCACACTCACATCACTCACACATGATTCACTTCTCACAGATTTGTGGCTAACGGCCTCCTTAACATATATGCCAAAGACAAGCAAGGGAAAGGCATCAAGACACGCAAAAGATAGATGAGCATCAATGAGTTTTACATTCACTGAAATATTTCTTCTCCATATTTTGTCGAGCCGGAAGTTTTTAAGATTTGTTCAAGTGAGAGTAAGTATTTATTTTTTCTCTGCACGAATTACTTATAGATGTAAGGTTATTTATTTTATTTTATTTTTTTAAATTTATATAAAAATGTTTAAGAAGATTAAATAATGCAATTAATTAATATGTTAAATTTAAGTAAATTGATTGCATTAAAGTAATTGATATATATTTGAAATGTTTTTATAAAAAAATTGTTCATAAAGATTAATAATAAATCAATTATTATAATTACTTATTTATATATTATATTATATTTTATTATTTATATATTATATTCTGTATATTATGTTTTATTATATATAATATATTATATAATAAGACAATGTCAATATTTTATATATTATTTTTTATTTATATATAACATTACTATATATTATTATATATTATTTATTATATTATATACATCATTATTCATATCATATTATATAAATTATTTTTATACAGATGTCAATTTGATTTGATGTGGTAGTCATGGTAGGGTTTAGATGAGCAATCATTTGTAATGGAAGATTATGATCTCAAGTAGCTCATGGAATAAAAAGAATTGAAGAAAAAAATTTAAAAGTTTTATATTTAGATTATAAATGTAAAAATGTTAGTTGTATATTATTAGATCTAAAATTAAACATTAATATGATTCTTAAAGATGGGTGAAAAATATATAAAATAAAGCTTAAAACCATTGTAAAAGACATAGTAACAATGTAATAGTAATGAAAATGATTTTTTAAAGAGTTTTTCTTTTCTTTAAAAGTAAGATGTATATGTCATAAATATGTTAATATGGAAAACTCTAATATGGATAAGAAATCTTAAAAATAAATTATATTGTGTGAGGTCAGAGAGGTTCACCAAATATAAGCTAATTAAATAAATAATATAATTAAATAAATATAAATCAACATATATTATGTAGCAATAGTTTGAGACTAGTAAATCATATTATTGTACTAAGAGATAAAGACAATTTTGATGATAGATTATATTATATTATTTATATATAATATAATATAATATGAACAAGTGTCTATTTATTGGTTAATTGATAAATTATTTATGGAATATTAACTTAGGGAAACTCAAATCATAGTTTGAAAAAATAACTCTCAATAAAAATATTTCTTCAAAATCATACCAATAAAATAATTATACCATACCAAATATTGTTTAAGTGTGCTTATCTATGAATTCTTTATGTCCTTGATTTTTGAATTTTGTAATAAAATCTCAAGCATTTCAACTCATAGATTTGTAGAAAAAGTAAATTATGATTGCAATAAATGAAAAATAAAACATAAAAAAATATTATTAATAATATCATGAATTTATCCATATGCTTATCATCATATGAATTTTAAAAAATAAAATAGATTATAAATTAGAGTTATGAAAAAAAAACTCCTCTTTAAGTTTAATCTAGATTAATCCAATAATATGCATATAAATAAGTACACATTAAATTAGATTAAATCCATAGCTACTTATTTATATGCATCTTATTGGATTAATCAAGATTAAACTTAAAGGAAAGTTTTTTTTTCATAACTCTGATTTATCATCCATTTTATTTTTAAAAATTGATATGATGATGAGCATATAGATAAATTCATAATATTATTAATAATATTTTTTTATGTTTTATTTTTCATCAATTATTGCAATCATAATTGGTTATAAAAATATCTTAAAATTTACTTTTTCTACAAATCTGAGTTGAAATAGAGATTTTATTACAAAATCCAAAAACCAAGGACATAAAATGGTCATAGATAAGCACACTTAAATAATATTTGGTATGGTATAATTATTTTATTGGTATGATTATTTTATTTTGAAGAAATATTTTTATTGAGAGCTATTATTTCAAAGCTATGATTTGAGTTGCCCCTAATTTAATATTCCATAAATAGTTTATCAATTAAACAATAAATACAATTATAGATAGGCACTTGTTCATATTATATTATATAATCTATCATAAAAAAATGATTTGTTTTATCCTTGCATTTACTTTTTTAAAGTAGTTAGTATAATAATATGATTTATTAGTCTCAAATATCATTACGTAATATATGTTGATCCGTATTTAATTAATTACATTTATTAATTAGCTTATATTTGGTGAACCTATTTGACCTCACACAATCTAATTTATTTTTAAGATTTCTTATCCATATTAAGGTTTTCACCCAAAATCATATTAAGGTTTAATTTTAGATCTAATAATATACCACTAACATTTTTACATTTATAATCTAAATCTAAACTTTTGATTTTTTTTTCAATTTTTTTAATTCCATGAGCTCCTTGAGATCTTAATTTTCTATTACAAATGATTGTTGATCTAAACCCTACCATGACTACTACATCAAATCAAACTGAGATCTATATAAAAATAATTTATATAATATAATATGAATAATGATGTATATAATATAATAAATAATATATTACATATAAATATATAATAATATAAAGTAATATTATATATAAATAAAATATAATAATATATAGTAATATTATTCATAAATAAAATATAATATATAAAATATTGGCATTGTATTATTATATATTATATTATATATAATAAAACATAATATACATAGTATAATATATAAATAATAAAATATAATATAATATATAAATAATTAATTATAATAATTGATTTATTATTAATCTTTATGAACAATTTGTTTATAAAAACATTTCAAATATATATCAATTATTTTAATACAATCAATTTACTTAAATTTAATATATTAATTCATTGCATTATTTAATCTTCTTAAACATTTTTATATAAATTAAAAAAAATAAAAAATAAATAAATAACCTTAAATCTATATGTAATTGGTGCAACAGAAAAAAAAAAAAAACTTAGAATTTCAAAGTACTTTCATTTGAACAAATCTTCATAACTTCCCGCTCCAAAAAATATTGGAGAAGAAATATTTCATTGATGCACGGGAACAGTGGTACGAAGCCCAGCAGTGACAGTGCCCAGTCATGACAGTGGCGTACTAAAAAGGAAAAGGAAAAGGAAAACAACAACGGAAAATAATTTTTTTTGACTCACCCAAAAGGTCAAAGCTTAGTGTGTGACACTTAAGCCCAGTCGGAATCGAAGGATGGAAAAAATTGGCTACATAATTTCAAATAGTACATCAAATCAGAATCAATGATAAAAGACAAATGTACAACAAATCAAACAAATTTTGAAGATTTATTTTGTAGATATAGTTCTCTATTGATGATTTTAGTTTTGTTAGTTACATGGAAGCTTTTATCTGTGTCGAGATAAAGAAGTCTAACAATAAATCCGTGTATGAGTATGAGAAATGGTGTGAACACAAATTGAAATGAAAATAGCATTAATATAAAAGTAAATGCTTCTTCTATATGTAACACTAAATATTTGAAAGAGTATGTCACATGGATTTGTTGTACATGGGATGCTAGTGGATTGAGCTTTTACTAAAATTACCTATTGTGGCTCAAAATTCAGGCCTATGGTATGGGCGATAGGCTATTTAGCAGAGGTATTGGTGAATCCATGCCAAATATATATAGAAAATTTATACTAGACTTGTCAGAAACATCGAATCAGTTAATAATTAACATTTCAGACTTGTCAGAAACTTTCTAGGCCAAGCCGTCATACCCGATATGCAATACACAGAGTATCAAATACAATCAAACATTAACATAGATAACAAAAAGAGAAGCAACATCATTTAAATAAGAGAGCTCATGTACAACATAAAATCTGTAAAATGCACTCAATCAATGATTTTTTTCTACCCAGTTGCAACTCACATACTGTTTCTGTGTTCACCCAATATCACTAATTAAAATAGAATGTGTGAAACATTCTCATCTGTTCAAATAAAACAACTAAAAGATTCAACAACGAACAAAAGGAGAAGTAGGAAAATTCGATTTGGGTTTACAACATATAGAAGCAAAACAACAAAATGTTCTATATTGGCATATCCATTGGTTCAAAAGGAAGAAAACATGGTGGGTGCTAGAATGTAACACTAAACCTGCAAATAACTTAAACCTTGACATATATTAATCATTGCTAGTCAATTTAAGCAAGGGAATCCAACATTCCTATGAGATATTTAATTTAATCAAGCTATCTATGCAAACAAAATAAAAGAACCAAAGAAACTAAATGTAGTTAAATGAAAGCATATGAAAGAAAGAATCAAACTCTATACCATAGTGGGAGTGGTGCTTCTTTGATGTGGAAAGGATTCCTTTTTCCACCCCCTTGGTAAGCTTCAAATGTGATGAAGATGCAAGTGCCTATAGTGAAAATGCATAAGATTGTAGATGGATTTCAAGTAGAAGTGGATTCTATTTATAAGTTGAAGGGTTGCAAAATGGAGAGATGGGAGGAATGTGGGACTAAAAGAGATCCAATGAGATTGTGACACTTGTCACATGGCTAATGGATGAAGGTGGAACACATTTTGGAGAATGTGCATAGTTAATGCATGTGGTTGAGATGTAAGAGGGATATAAGAGAGATTGGCACATTCGTAAGAGGCATTAAATAAATGTGGTTGAGATGTAAGAGGGGTTAATGTTTGGGTGAGAAAGTCAAATAAAGGGAGTTACTGAAGGAATATTCCCTAGAATATGCTTTTGAGAGGATAAATGAGGTAATTAGATAATTAAAAGAATTGATTTTCATGTGCAAGTGGGTTAGTTAATCAGGGGTTGGGTTTGACCAAGGTTGAGTCAAAAGCTAGAGAATGGGTAATTAGGATTAGGAGTTAATTAATCCATAATTAATTAACTTGGGGGAATTTAGGGGATTTGACATTTTATTTAAATAATTTGATTTATTAAATCAGATGAGAGGACTTTAGGGATTTGTTTAAATAAATTGATTTATTTAATTAAACATGATGAACATCGGTGAATTAATCCAATAAACTACATTATTTGATTAATAGAAGAATTTTATGATAATTAATCAGAATTAGATGCATAATGTCAATTAGGATTATTTGCATGTCTATAGACAGTGAATCCTGTTTTGGACACTAAGTCCTTGTTTTGGTAGTGAGCCTTATTTCAGGTAGTAAGCCTCTTGTAATCAGTTTTGATATTCTCTATAGTGTGAGTTAATCCTCACTGTGGTTTTTCCCTCATTGGGTTTTCCACGTAAATCTGGTGTTATTGTGCTTATGTGTTGGATTTAAGTTTCTGCATTGGTATTTGATAATTAATCATTTAAGTAGTATTAAGAGTTGGTTCTAATAATTGAATTAAAAGTTTAATTCTATGACAATTGATTCAACCTGCCTCTTAGTTGTCCTATTCAACATCTCTATCTATTGAGCTATCTCCCCCCTCTCTCTCATTCACTCCATCTCTTGCCCTATCTCTCCCACTTTATATTTGTATCTCTATTTCTCTCTTTATCTCCCAATCACTCCTCTATCTCTTTCTATCCATATCTCTCTCTACCTCTATCACTATCTCTCTATCTCTTTCACTATCCTCTCTCTCTATATTAGCCCATTTCTATGTCTCTCCATCTCCCTCTATATATATTGAGCTCTCTCCCTCTCTCCCCCATCTTCTTCCCTTTATCCCTCTCTATGTATTTCTCTTCCTCTCCCCCCCCTCTTCTTTCTATCCCTCTTCTACCTATCTCTCTCCCTCTCTCCCCCTCTTCTCCCTCTCTTCCTCTTTAACCTATCTCTCTCCCTCTCCCCCCTCTTCCTATTTCTCTCCCTTTCTCTCCCCCCTCTCTCTATCTCCCCTTATAGTCTCTATCTCTTCCCATCTCTTCCTCCCTCCCTCCCTATCCCCCTATTTATCTCTCTATCTCTACCTCTCTCTCCATTTCTCTTCCCATACATCTCTATCTCTCTCTTTCTCTTCCCATATTTCTTTATCTCTCTCTTGCTCTTCCCATATATCTCTATCTCCCCCTACTTCTTTCTCCCTTGATCTCTTTCTCTCTCCCTCTCTCCATCTTTATGTATCTATAACTAATTCTCTCTAGTTGTCTATCTCTTTGTCTCTCTCTCCCCATCTCCTCCCATCTCTATATCTCCTTATATCTCTATCTCTCTATCACTCTATCTCACCATCTATATCTCTATATCTCTCCCTCTACCTCTTCCTATATATATATCTATTTTTTCCTCTCTATATCTCCCTCTCTATCTCCCTATCTCTCTTTGTATTTATCTCTCCCTCTACCTATATCTCTCTATCTATTTGTCTCCCTCTTCCTCTCTCACTCTATCTTCATTTCTACCTCTATTTTCCTCTCTCACCCTTTATCTCTAGACATGCCCCCCTCTCTCTATCCATCCATCTATCCCTCTCTATCCCTCTCTATATATTTATCTATTCCATCTCTATCTATCCCTCTCTCTCTCGCTCTTCCCCCCTTTATCTCTCCATCTCCCTATCCCTACCTCTCCCTCTATCCTTATTACAAACATAACATGATCCTATTGGTAATGAAGCCTGATTATCTTCTTGATTCAAAGGTTTTATTTCAATCATGTTTGGATTCCTGTAAGTGGATGCATTAGTTATTTGAAGCTACCACTTCTCCATTGAGACCTTTGCTGCACAAGTAACATCATTTGCTAAATGGCCTACCAATTGACCTCATGTACTGCATAAATGTATGCAAAAAAAGACCAAAATCCATCCTAATTGACCTTCCACACTTCTTTGGTGTACCCATTGCACACTAAGGTGTGATTGCTAGTATTAAAATTTTACATATTTTGTGGCCTTGCCACTCAAGTTTTAGGTGCCAATTCAAACAGGTTTAAAATGGATGTGGCTAAAAAGTTAAAATAGGTTTATAATAGTGTGTTAAACCACCAATAAAAAATGCAATAAATTAAAATTCCTAGCACCTCATCGACCCAATTGGTGTCAAATAAAGCCCTTATTTCTATGCCAAACTATGGTGACTTGAATAAACTCTTAATAAAAAAAAACCTATAATTGAAGTTTTAAACATAGATGGAAAATGAGAATCGATGTGTATTTTTTGAGTAGATGTCAAAAAATATATATATACTAATTGAATTTCAACACTTATGATTTGCACTATAACTCTATGTCCCTACCCTTTAAACCATCTACACCAAGTTAATAATGATAGAGGTATGAAGCTTAAAATTTGTAAATGGAATTGTAACCCGTGAGTCACATGAAGTTATTCAGTGAATAATATAGTATTAACCAAGATAATAGGTTAACATCAGAATTTGATGGAATAGTAATGGTTAATAATAAATAATAACATCCTTATTTACTTCAAAATTAATAATGGTTTCATTTACATTAATAAAATCAATAGTATTGATCATAAATTCTAGTAGTATCATAATTTGGGCATTGCATTAATAGTAACATAACTCTGAAAAGGTCACTATTATTAAAGTGAAACCAAAAAGGGTAAAGATAAAACCAACCATGGATAGCCATACTAATATTGAAATTAATATAAAATGATGGTATAATCAATATCAACATTTAATCAAATGGTGATGTAATTTTAACATCAATATTGAAATTAATAGCAATATTAGTATTTAATAAATAGTGATAATGGAATTTAACGTCAATACTATAATAAGTTAATATTAATATATATAATTAAATAGTGATATTAATTTTAAATGTAAACGTTAGTATTGGAATTTAATACTAATATTGGCGTTAAATAAAAAGTGTTATTAATTTAAGAATAAACGTCCACATTGAAAATGATATCAATTTTAGTGGTTTCATTAAATAGTGATCTCAACTTTAAGTTAAGGTTAATATCATTATTAGTATCTATTGAATAGTGAAAATTAATATCAAATTTGATGTCAAAATTATAATGATACCAATATCAGTAATTATTACCAAATGATATTAATATTAAAATTAACGATGATATTGATAAGTAGGAGGCATTTTCCACAGCGTGTCAAATTGTGATATTGCTATTAGGATTTAACCATGTAGGTGAACCATTACTCATAAAACATGAGTCAATGAGTTTGACTTGTTAAACTACACCGTTGAATCCTGATAGCAATATCACAATGATAATATTGATAAGAATATTTAATATTAGTATTCCAAGATAATCTTAGTGTTATGCAACAACCTATTAATGCCAAACATTCTAGTTTTAGACAACTAAATTTGACCACCCCCATATGGTCAAATTCACTCTTGTATTCCTTTATCCTGCATTTCTCATCCACAAATTAATTAAATAATTTATTATTTGATTAATATTTCCCTACATCCTAATGTCCCCTAAAGTATTTAATAAATCAATTAAATACCTTACCCCTTTCATCTCTAAATTAAATAAATACTCCAACTGATTTAATTTGGTCACTTTAACCTTTATGAATTAAATCAATTTTAATTCATCCTTTTCTCTTTCCTCATGTCACATCCTCCATAATCCTCTCTAATCCTGATTAATTTAATTAATCTATGATTATGATGTGCACATCCCTAATCACCATTAGGGTCACATCCTCCATAATCTCCCACTTGCCCCTAATCTGTCATTAATTTATCTAATCATGCACTTGCACAATATTAATCACTTGCCTAGACTAACCTAATCTCTATGCCATTGGTCAACCAACATTAAATGCTTTCTCTATTTGGAGAAGACAACCCCATCCCCATGTGAATTTTTAATTCACATTTAATCTCCCAATGCATTTTAAGGAATTTAAAATTCCTTCTCCCATCTCCATGAGGATTTTTGAGGAATTTTCAATTCCTCGTATGTCCTTTCACCCACATGTGGACAAAGATCTCCTTTATGAGGAGATCTTATCCAATCCCAAGGTACTATATAGTACCTCCACATCACCTCCACATCATCTTTCTCTTTCCATCTCACCTACCACATGTCAAGATGTGAGGGCTTTTGAGTTCTCATCTCACCCTAACCCTTGATCTTGTCCATCTTGGCTTGATCCTGCCCCTCCATTGTTCAGAGACACTTCCCCTAAAAATGGTGGAATTACCCTCATTTGCAATCTATCACCTTAGCATTCAAACACTTAGCCACTTTCAAGCATCCAAGCCATCATCCTCCATTGTTGCTGCATTTGAGCTCTCATATTGCATCCATCATAATATCCATTTGCACCATTGCATTCAACATCATCTCAAGATCATTTAGAGCTAGGTTTTAAGCTATTTTACCACCAAGGAGCACACATATCAAGCAATCAAAGGGCCAACCAATTCATCAATCTAAAGAAGGAAAAAAGTTTTAATTTCTTGTGTTTTTGTTTAGATTCAACTAGGCCAATCTTGAGTATTTTTTTTGTGCATTAGTTAGTTTTTTGCATCTTAGGTTAGGAATTCACACCTGCACACACAAGTAATTATGAAAACAATATACCATCCATCATTGCTGGAGAGATTAATAATAAATATAGTAAATATGGTGAATATTGAGATTTATAATAATATTATTCTATAGCAGGTGTTGTATTAATATGAATGGTAACGACGAATTTCAAATCTAATATTAATGTCAATTGAATAATAATATTAATGATATTGTATACAATGTTGAAATATATTTTGACTCAAATGATTAAACTTAACTTCGTTATTAACAAATATAGAAACTAATTAATATTGCCATGTTGTCAATATTATTGAGAGTATAGTGGGTTAGAAAAAGTGTATTATTAACATTAAGAATTAGCATTACGTGACTAAACAGTAATATTGCAAATTGGTTACCTAACTAATATTAATGTGATTTAATGAAATTAACGTAGCTACATAATAATTTGTTTTGCACTAATGTTATTACCTCTTAGTAGGGAAAGGAATTTTAAGGGTGGCAAAATAAATAATTTTGTCAATGTTATTTTTCAAATTAATGATAGTAATAACATCATAGCTAAATCCTATTTTATATAAATAATACTAATCTGTGAGCACAAAGAAATAACACTGGATGTGACCTTTTAGATTTAATATAGTTTTTATTTATTTATTTAATTTATTTTTTTAACATTAAATCTAGTTTATGTGCCAACTTGGATGAATCCTCTCTTCCACACTCTACTTCGGGCAACGTGTCAACTATGAGGTTGCTCATTCAACCTTGCTTGATGTGCATAGTTAATTTGCTAAGTGTGAATGTGGCAATAAAGTGTAAAGTTTTTTGCGTGTTAATAAAAAAATAGGTTGTGTTATTGTCCTTTATGGTTATATTGATTATATTTTAAGGCATGACATTAGGGAAGGACTAAAGAGCTAGAATCAAACACTCTGAATGTACCGTTCGCTTGGCGAGGAGTGTATTGATAAGTAGGAGGTATTTTCCATTGCATGTCAAATTATGATATTGCTATCAGAATTCAACCATGTAATTTTACGAGTCAAACTTATTGACCCATGTTTCATGAGTAGTGATTTACAAGAACCCATCTCTCCTGATAATGAATGGTCCACTTAACACTCGTTGCATCTAATAGAAGAGTGTATTGTTTTTCTTCAAAGGTGTGGGAGCTTCAACTTCCAGGACTAGACCTTTGAGGTTCCCTTACAAAGGAGATTGGGAAATTAAGCGAACTGAGGTTGAGCCTGAGACCTAATGGATTTAATGAAAGTGTTCCCATGTCGCTGGTAAAATGTGAGCATCTACATCACTCTGCCTCCAAAACAATCGTTTTCTGAGCGCCTGCCTTCTCAACTGGCTCATTTATCGAAGCCGCAAATTGGGAATGTGGCAGATAATTTGTTGTGGGGAGAAATAC
>VDFB02353493.1:101678557-102118445 GCA_007258455.2 Sequoia sempervirens
GAGAAATGTGGTATCTTGGAATGCAATGATCGCAGGATATGAACAGAATGGACGTTTTGACGAAGCTGTAGAACTTTTTAAGCAAATGGTATGTAGAGGGGTAAAATCCGATCCTGATACGTTTTCTAGTGTGATACCAGCTTGTGCCCAGTTAGCTTCTCTGCAACAGGGGAAGGAGATCCATGAAGACGTAATTCGAAGCGGATTTCAGTTAGATGCCTTTGTCGGCAGTGCTCTTGTAGACATGTATGCTAAAAGTGGGAGCATACAAGATGCCCGCAAAATGTTTGATAAAATGCCAAGGCAAAATATGGTTTCATGGACAGCCATGATTGTAGGGTATGCCATGCATGGGAGCAATGAGGAAGCCCTCCATCTTTTTGAACAGATGCAGGGTTCTGGTACAAAGCCTAACTGTGTAACATTCGTTGGGGTTCTATCTGCTTGTTGTCATGCCGGCCTAGTGGATAATGGGTGGCAATACTTTAACAGTATGAGTAAGGATTATGGCATAGAGCCTAAGTTGGAGCACTATTGTTGTATGGTTGACCTACTTGGCCGTGCTGGGCATCTTGATGAGGCAAAACACTTTATCCACGAAATGCCATTAAAACCAAATGCTAGTGTATGGATAACTTTGCTTGGTGCTTGTAGAGTCCACAACAATATAAAGCTAGCAGAATATGTGGCCCAAAAACTTACCGATTTGAACCCTATGAATTCTACACATTATGTGCTTTTGTCCAATATTTATGCAGCAGTTGGCAGGTGGGATGACATGGAAAGAGTGAGAAACTTGATGAAAGACAAAGGAGTTAAAAAAGTTCCAGGATGCAGCTGGATTGAGGTTAAGGACAAGTTGTTTCCATTCTTTGTAGGACATACCTCGTACTCTCAACCAGAAGAAATTTACGCAAATTCAGACTGTGTATCTGGCCAGATTAAGGAGGCATGGTATGCGCCTAACATGGATTTCGTTCTGCAAGAAGGAACAGATTCTATGCTACAATGGTGAGAAGCTGGCTATTGAATTTGAGATCGTCAAATTAAGCCTTGGGCCACTGCTTCAAGTTTTCAACATTAATTGAGGATGTGTTAACCATAACACAGCAACCGAGTTCATTTCAAAGGTTATGGCACAAGACAACAGTATGAGTTATGTTGATAGTTTATACATTTCAAGTGTGGAAAGTTTTCTTGCGGGGATTATTGGTGATGCTAAGTACAGAAACGCTACAAGTGTAAGACTACATAAAAAACAAGTATGTATATATTTATACTATTGACCTCATGCTGGTATAGGCACTATATATCACATGTTTCTGGAAATGTAGTGCCTCTGTTTCTATTTGTATTACTTTTTAATGCAGAATTCTTTTACCGATCGCATAAAATTCAGCTGCGAGGGCAGAAAGCATGACAATTTTGGCAGGGTCATCTAAGTAACTAACTAAAAGCATAATGCGTATAGACACACAAACAAGGACACACATCTTAATGACTTTCTATTTTTTGTCATTGCATTCGAACTCGATACAATTGCTTGAAGGGAATAGAAGGACACGATGAAACAGCTTGAGCATGGATGGCTGAGCACTCTAATTTGATATTTCAGGTAATTTTACCGTTTAAGATTGGTTACCATTCTGAAATTCTAACCTCTTCACCTATTTTTCCACAAAAAGTCATGCTAAGTTTGCATGCTATAAGAAACTACTATCATTATCAAGTTTTATACAGCTAATACCAAATGATGACATTAAGCCGCTGAGATTGCAAGTTTAGGTGGTCAGAACAAGTTTGTATTATAAAAATGTAATAACCTGTACAATGCTTGTGAATGAGTTAGATTTGTGAATAATTTTGCTACTGCTTCTCTATGAATACATTATGAAAGGTGCATTCTTGGGAGTCTGCTAACTTTGTGATACAACTGATTTTGACAGATTACTGCATTATGAAATGGAGGCGTACGACTTTCTGACTGATTCTCTATAGCAATCGCTACCAAAAAAAGTTGGAGATTGTAACATACCAGTAAGAATTCCTAGTCTATGCAACTGGAAGAGCCCCACTAATGCTATAAAACGCTAAAATGGTCAAAACATTGCAAACTTTAATCCATAAATACATTTGATAATATCTTGGAAAGGAAAAAGAAAAAAGTTTTGGATGGAATTTGACCACCGCAGATTCTTAGGCCAGCTTCGCATTCTTAATCTAGGTTGAAAGCCAAGTTATTCATCCTCAAGACTTGCGCCCTAGGATCTGCTTAGAGGGTAATTCATATTCTCATTTAAGAGACAAACAATTTATGATTGAAAATATCTCAGTTGGATCATGTCCATTCTGCTTGAGTTTACCATTTCTGCTTTTTGATGTATCCAGTGTTTATTGAGTCAGAGACAAGCTTTATGCTCCTTCGGTAGCTTGCAGTAAGATGTGAGTTGATCATGCTTTTAACATAGAAGAATACATTGGGCAAATTGTTTAAATGTAACTCTGTGTTGAATTTGACATCAGAGGCAATAAAAAAACAATTTATGCCAAGGAACATTAATTTGAGTATATTGCTTTGTGGTCTTGCACACATTATGTATCTGAATCACACTAACTGCGTGTTTAAGTTATCAAGACCGCATAAGTGGCCCAGAACATTTCGAGAAACTTTCTATGGTTTGTGGTCCATGACAAGCTCATTTTTCACTTGAGTGAGAGGTGGCCATGCAGGTATTCTTGGATGCATCCTATGTAAGCTCTTGCCTTCTCAGAGAGCTTTTCGTGATCAGCCCTTCTCTTAAAGACCCCTATTGTGATGGCCCTCTTTAATCTGTCAGCCCGTCGCAATACACTAAAATGTGACATATTTTCAGCACTAGGCTGACTACCGTTTGAATACATACAATCATTTCAATCCAGGCATTCTATGAGAATCAATATATAAATCTAACTTAATTGATTACCACTAAAACCTTATTAACCATTGCACATTTTTCTTGTTACTATCTAGTTCACTGTGCTATGTCTTCTTCTTCTTCAGAATTTGAGCCTTTGTGGTTGTCATGAGTTTAGGAATTCAAAATTAAGCAAAACCAATGTAAAGTGTTTACGATGAGTTGCACCCCATTGGTCAAACTTTGAAGTAGGAAATCATCACATGATATTGAAATTGCAGCTAAAATGTTGCATGTATCTATATGAGCTCCATATGTTGCAGTTTTGGTTACTCCAATGCAGGAGCATCCGGGTCCATAAGGAATCATGTGTTGACCAAAAGATTTTCAAGTTAGGTTTTGTTTTGTTTCTATTGGTTTTTGGTAGTCTTCTTTTGGAAGAATTTTTGGCCAAATTGAGAAATCATCTTGTAGAGGAGCTTAATGGGTCTTTGCAATTTTAACTTGGTGAAAATTGGGCAAAATTTGACCAAGTTATGAGAAATCAAAGGTTTTGGCCTGCTTAGGAATAAAGTCAAAGGTTTGGGTAGTTCTAGTAATCCTTGGAACCACCAACTAGTTCTTGTTCCTACCGAAACCCCCGACAGTTATTGTTCTGATTCTTCAAAAAAGCTTCGACACGTGGATCAAAGGCCTAGTTGGTTTTAGGAACCCCAGGAACTGCCCACCAAATCTAGTTCCTACTAGAACCTCCAATGGTTCTTGTTCCCTCTTATAATGTTGATGTAGTTAAACATTTAGAATTTTCACAGAGTTCCTAATGACCTTGGAACCTTCGACAAGGTGAGAATCTTGTGGTTTCTAATGGGGTAGGAACTCTTGACAAAATGAAAGAGAGTGAAAGAAAAGTTCTTGAAAGCTTGAAGTGGAATGGCTCCCATTTGGGGGGGAACCTTTGACAAAATAATGCTTGCTTAGTTCTCATATGGATAGGAATTTCTAAGGGAATGACACCTAATTCCCATCGGGGTGAGAACCCTTGACATAGGAAAGAAAAGTTCCTAGTGTTGTCTACAACTCCAACAAAGGCCTACTTTATGAAGAAGCTGAAACTTCACTACTTCGTAGAACTTTGAAATCCTCTAATGAGTTCCACTTCCATCATCAAGGCCTGATAAAATTTTGCAAATGGTTTGTAAAGGAATGTGGAGTCGACCAAAAGGAACTAGTTCCTAGAAGAACAAGAAATTATGGGTGAAGTTCGTATTAGTGGCAAAGGGTATAAGGCCTAAAATTCATTCAACTATTCTTGAAGGTGGACACATGTCCAACTTAGTTGAAATACCTATGTGATTCAGTTATGTGACGAATGCAATGGTTCAACTACTAGAGAAAATAGTATAAATGGTAGGAAAGCAATGCATTGGGGGTTTGTTGTTTTTATTTTTGGGGGAAACTAGTTTGGAAATGAGATGATCTAGAGTTTGTTGAATTGAATTTGAATAATTTAGGAGATTGAGGCATATTGATTGGGAGAAAATTTGTTTTAGAAGACCATTGTTTTGTATTTTATTGTATTCCTAAACAAATTAGTGAAAAATATGAATATAGTTTTGAATTTTATTGTTTTATGTGAAGATATTTCCTATTGTGGGGGATGATTAGGTTGTTTGATAAGGCTCCCTCACTATGATTGCATCACATGGTATCAAAGCAAGGTTGCTCACTAGGAGGAGTTGTAGAGGAATAGAGAGTGAAGTGGTGAAATTGCCTTAAAGGATCAAGGGGTCTATTGTAGGTGTGAAGAGGATTCTTGCAATTGTATAGGGTTGATGGAGATGTTGAAATTTGTGAAGGCAAATTTTATTTCCACATGTGGATAGAAAGACAAATAGTATTTTGAGTTGTGAGATAATGAGAAAATGCCTCTAAGAAGGAGAAATCTCATAATAAAAGAAATGTTTGAATAACTTTGTGTTGATATGAGAAACACATTAAAGAATTTAGTTATAGGTTTGAGAAGAAATCAAGACAATGCAGAAGACCACACAAGTGGTGAAGAAAGTGAAGTTGATGAACGCGATAGAGAAAATAAACAATTGACAAATGAAGGAGAACATTTCTTGAAAGCTCTTGCCAAAAGTAGTAACGGTAATCAAATGGATGTTCCAATTTTTTCTAGAACATTAAAACCTAAAGACTTGATAGACTGGATAGGTGAGTTGGAAGAATATTTTGATTTGGAAGAAATCTATGATCCACAAAGGGTAAGGTTGGCACAAACAAAACTTAATGGACATGCCCTTTAGAGGAGAGAGTTACAAAGAGAAAGAGTAGCCAATAGTGGGAGGAGGATAACCTGATGGACACAAATGGTAGCCAAATTAAAGGCCAAATTTATTCTCGAGGATTATGAATTGGAGTTCATAAAACTTAAGAATTCGAAATAGGACATGAGTGTCAAAGACTATATCAAGGAGTTTTATAAAATGATAATTAGATTGAGACAACATCAAATGTATAAGGAGAAGGTAGCTAGACATATAAATGGGTTATGATTTAATATTTAAGATGAGATGAGTATGTTGAAGATTTATATGATTGAAGAGGCTTGTCAGTATGCCTTAAAGGCAAAAGAAAAGATAGAAAGAAGGTAGCATCACAATTCAAGAGGAAGAGAAAGATTCCCAACGAGGAGAGGGCAAGAAAGTAGTAGTAAAGGGAAACATGCCTATGAAGAATAAGCAGGCCCTAAGTGGAATAAGGAATCAAGTCAAGGAACAAGACGAAGCAAATATTCTACAGGAGGACATGGTAGCAACAACAAGAGGTGTTTAGGAAAATGTTTCCAATGTGGAGAGGCTAGACATATAGCTTATGATTGTCCACAAATAACCAAGAGAAATAGCAATCAAAGTGTGACCATAAATCATATGGCACAAGAGGAAGAAGAAAGTGTGATATCACCAAAAGTGGAAGAACCAAATGAATGAGAATCTCTTATGTATAAGAGAGTTTTAATGAAACTAGGTGAGGAAGGAGATGGAGCATCACATAGAAGATGCCTTTTTCAAATTTTATGCAAGTCTGGAGCTAACTGCTGCAAAATAATTGTAAATAGTGGTAGTATTGATAACCTAGTTTTAGAAGAAATGGTAGAAAAATTATGTCACGACCCTTATTTTCAATAATTAATTTATAATTCAATTTCACTCTTTTAATGATCATTGACAAAACTTTGACTCGTGTGTGACAGGATTGGGGCAATTTGTGGTGGAAGGAATTTGCACACGTAGGAACCTAGTTGGCATTATAGTTGCAATTTTCTTTGCATAAATAAATTATGTCGATAAATTGCTTCTCATCTTTGGTAGAAAAATAAATCGCCTTTATGCTTTATAGTTGTCATTTAATTAAATTGTTAGCTAGATATTAATATGCTCTTATTGGAATAAAAATATATTTAATTTATTTATATATTGGTTTTTATTAAAATAGTATGTGAAGGAAATAAATTATATTTATTTATTATTTAGATATTTTTGTGTGTGGTAAGATAAATTGTTAAGATTATGTTAGTTAAGAAAAATCTATGCATGAAAGGAAATTAAAATATTTATTCTTTTGATAATAGTGGAGATAAATAATAGAAAGAAAGCAAGATTTGGAAAATAAAACAAAAGGATAAACCAAAAACCAAAAACAAAGCAAAATAAAGATGGAAAAGAGAGGAAGAAAATAATAAATGTTTATAAAAACTCTTATTTTCTCAACAAGAGGATTCATTTTGGAGATTCATTATTTTTTTATTTTTCTCCATTTTTCATTCTCTCTGAAAAAAATAAATAAAAATAAATAGATGTCGGGAAGAGGGTTTTGAAGAACATTGAAAAAATCAAGAGCTGAGAAGGTAAGAGAGGAAGAAAAAAGAAGAGAGGAAGGAGAAACAAGAAGAAGAAGATCTACGGAAAGCGAATTTTAGGTTTTTTGGGCTATTAAGTGTTGGGAATTGGTGAATTGGTTGAAATTGTTGCTGTAGCTTGGCTGCAAGTATTGTTCTTCGAATTCTCTTCTTGCTACCATTCTTGCATTGGACTAAGGGAGGGTTTAATACTCTTTGTCATTGATGTTGTACAATGAATAAATTTATTGTGATTGAATTTTGTGTATGTATCAAATGTTTGATGTGTTTTGTGTTTAGAATTTCTTCTTTTTCTTTCCGATTTTTCGTTGGATTTTAGGAAGGGTTTGTACCCTTTGTAATTTCTGTTTTGGGAAATGTAAAAGAGATTGCAGGTATTATATTTATGTTTGTTTAAATCAATTGGATTTTGTGTTTGAAATTCTAGAAATTGTATGGGGTTGTTGGTTCTATGTTCGTTGAAATGAGATTTTAAAAAAGGTTATGACAACAATAAAACTGTCATTATTATCTGGTTTTTGGCTGCTCTCAGCCCCAATGTGGCTCAAAGCTAAAGCTTGATTGTTGGGCGACCACCCTCATGCGCAGGGCAAGGAAAATACAACAGACTACAAGTAGGATTCAGAGGAAAATGACCACAATGAAGTTGTGAATCTGGAGACGACTTTGGAGGAAAGCCCAACCATTGCCAATGAAGACATAGACAAGCCTATGCTGGAAGAAAATTCAAGTAAAAACTTGGAAATACAACTCCTTGATGATGTTATCGATGTAATTGCAGAGTGCCAAAATAGAACTGTGATTTTGTTTTTTCTAAGAGGTGTGCCTTCTGAAACTGAGTTTTTTAAATGGGCAATATTAAACTAGGAGAACCGGGGATGGGAAATAGAGGCTATGTAGGGTCTTGGAAAAGGGTATGTGTCCTGTATGTTCAAATCAAGAGACCATGCCCAGGTTGTCTTGCAAAATGGGACATGGGTAATCTGTGGTCAAATTTGTTATCTACAAGCTTGGAATTTTAATTTTCACCTTGAAGGGCCTTCCCGTTCTCGCTATCCGATGTGGGTTGAGTTTCCCTTTCTCAATCTCACATTTAGACCTCTCTTAAAAGACATTGTTGCTCACTTGGGCAGAGTAATTTGGTGTAAGCATAGTTCTAATAAAGTTTCAAGCCTTAGGGTTCATCCTAGGGCTTGTGTGGAAGTTGACTTAAACAAGCCCCTGCCAGAGGTCTTAAATTTTGTTGGCTTTGGTTTTTGAGTTGAATCAACCAGTTGTTTATTTAAATAAGCCAAATGCATGCTTCTACTACCGAAAAGAAGGCCATTTGATCCACGAGTGTCCAATTAGAAAACAAAAAATGGTTCAAACACCAATAGTCTCCTCTCCAACTAGTGACCATTTATCCTCCCCCAGTCATTTGCCTCATGCCATTCAACCCTCTCGTCCCTCGTCACTTGCCTTAGAAAGTGCGAGCGTGTTTCTCATTCCAACCCTAGTAGTACTCTTGGTGTTTTTGGTGAGACAGTCCCATCTTTCAAAGATACTGTTATGTCAGACTATTGGAGAGAGGTTAGAAAGAGGAAAGAGCCTTCCCCTCCTTCCTCTCTTTCTTTGCGCCAAGTGCATTCTCGTTCTCCCCCCCATTCTTCTTCTAAAGTCCCTGCTTGTGATTCATCTTCCCCCTCTTTCCCCTCTTCTCCTCATCAATACACTCTTGCCCCCCATTTTGATTCTAAAGCCCTTGCTCGTGATTCCTCTTCCCCCCCTTGTCCCTCTTCTCCTCCCCAATGCACTCCTGATGTGACCCTTTCTTCTTCTTAAACTCATCATCGTTCTAGATCTCCTTCCACCTCTCATGACTGTGAAGCTAACTCATATTTGAATATTGAAAATTGGTTCAGTGTGTTGACTTAGGATGAAGAATCCTCCCCTCATCATGAATTATAAGATATTGTCCTAGAACGTGCAAAGGATTTCTCTCCCCCCTCACAAATATAAAGTCAAAGAGGTTGTTATGAAATGGAAACCTGATGTGCTCTTCCTTCAAGAAGTCAAAATTTGGGGCATTAAACTTCAAATGTCCTTATGCAAGGTTTGGGGTGATGCCATGTTCTTGTTTACTTCTCATATTGAGGGCAAAGGTGGTGCTTTTATTGGAATTGCACCATAGATTGCTAAGCATGCTATAAGACACAATAGTCAAAAGCCACCACATGATGTGAATTTAACAATGTTCCCATGGACACTAACAAATGTAGGGAAATGATTTACTACAATATTATCTTAGTAAATATTAACTATTTTTAATACCTCAACTCAAAAACATAATATCATACAACCAAACATAAATAGAGATATAACAATAAAAGTACAACTACCAATCATAATATTTTATTACGGAGATCAACAAAGACAGATTTAGAAAAGTTTTCTTCCTCCATGGTGGTGATATCCTAATTTCCATTTTAGAAATGTTTGGTATTGATCTCACCAAAGGATTTATTAGACACAATGACAACATTGACATCTCTTCTATGTTTTTGCGTAATATATATAATTCATTAGTGGCAAGAAACTTATCAAGGTCATAGGACAATATTACATTTGGAATAAGAGCATGATAGACATGGAAGCCATTGTTGATAGCATTGCTCTTGTAAGTGTGGCTACTCTTCTTCTCAAAGGATTTGAATGCCACAGGTTTGCTTCGATTGATACTATTTGTGACATTAAAACTAAATTCATGTTATTTGATTAAAAAAATTGTAAATATTTAGGATTTCCAAATTTTTGGTGAGTTTTTACAACCCATCATTGAAAACCTAAGAAGAGATCCTCAATCCATTTTTTTAATATCCTGCAGTCAAGATGTTCCATTAGAATATATTTCTTTGAGGAATTTTGTCAAACAATTCAGGTGCCTTGTCTATGCTTCCACATTTTGCACATCCTGCAATCATGGCATTCTATCGAACAATTATTGGAGTCATTCTGTAAACAGTTCACGTGCCTTGTTTGATCTTACACATTTTTGCATACATGTCTACCAGGGCAGTTACAGCTAAAACATCTGAGAAAACTCTTCCATGATGGATGTCCATACCTGTTCCAAAGCTCCCATTTTTGCACAGGCTAGGACAATGTTGGAAAATGTTGCATTCAATTTATTTTTATTGCTACTGGGCCCTTCATGTGGATGCACTAGAATTCCATGGTTGGCTATGAGGAAGCTTGGCAAGGCGTTATAAATATTCACAGGGCATTTTTACCTCTCACAAGCATTTGAAATCATGGCTAGAGCATTTTAAACCTATCTAGACGTCATTCCTCCATGCCTAGGCATTTTTAGTTTGTGCAAAGCATTTTAGATATTCATAGGGTGTTTGAATGGGCATTTTATGCAATGAAATGTTATGGGCATCCACAATACTTCCACACTGGAATGCTATTTGAATTCAAACATAACAGTGATTATTATTTGGATGGAATGAACCTTAGGCGAAAGGAATGGGCCCACATCCACCTAAGCGGTCAACGATTAGTGTGTGATGTTTAAGCCCAGCCGGTTTTCAATAGTGGGGACACTGAGACCATGGAGGTGGTGAAAGGTATTCTTGGTGTCTGCTTCTTGGCGTCTAGCTACAAATACAAAGTGAACAATGACCTTTCCTCCATGTTTATGTCTTGGCTTTTGCAAACTCGGGAGGATATAGAGGTGAGGCACAGTGAAGGCAAGATGGTGGGTGGGGATGGAAAAATTCCTGTCATGGGCAGTTCAGTGTTGGGGCCTAAGACCCCACGAGGAGTGTGGCCAAAAATAACCATAAGCTATAATGGTCCTTGGGTTCTGTTCACCATTTGGAATGTAGGAGAAGATATTGAGACCCGAATGCAGTTCGTTATGGGCTTGGTTGGCATGTTGAAGGAGATCATTGGGGCATTTTGTATGTTGGCTGGGAATGCTCTACTTGCCTTGCTAGCGGCCCAAGAGGAGGAGAGCCCAACGTTAATGGAAGATGTAGGCCAAGTGAAGGAGTGGTGGCCAAAGATCAATGGTGCATAGGTTCAACTTTTTGGATGAATGTTTAATGCTCTAGTAATATTGTTAATCTCTCGGTTGACTTCGATGTATTTTGGGTATGCCCCCCTTATGCCATTTTGATATATCATTTTTTTAATATATATATATATATATATATATATATATATATATTGGTCAGGTATTTGTCCCCTTTTAAACTATAGTGCATCTTGGTAAACTTTTTTTTACGTGATTGGTGACATTGGTGCGACATGCCCTCTAGTACGACGGGGATGATGGGGAGACTAGACCTCGTGACCTCTTGCCTACAATAGGATGCTTTAGCCAACCAAGCTAGGCCCATCGCCCCTTTTTTAATAAAATTATTACTTATTATTTATTATATAATATTAAATAGAATTAATAATTTAAATATAATATAATCATATAATAATTAATAATTATTTAAATAATATAATAATAACATAAAAAAATGAGGATAAGATAACAAGATAATAATCTAATGTTGAATAATATAATAATATTAAAGTAAAAAATGAAAACTGATCCAACGACTTGAGATGTCACAATTTTCTTGCATGCCTCTCCATAAACATGGATTGTTGATCACATAAGTCAGTCAACTGGGTTCATATAGGGAATGCCTTTAGCATGATTAGGTTTAATTTAGATAGAAGCAATGTGATCTAATTAATTAATTTTCAAATAAATAGAAATGAAATAATTTAGTTGATAGATAAATGTCCATTATTTTAATTATAGCTTTAAAATCTTAACACAAATTTTTGACTTCTTAGATGCATTGGAATCAAATGCTGAAATATGAAATAAGTTGTTTGCAAGATTTGGTTAGATCTTATTGAATTGTGTGACCCATGTAATCCTCAATCAAATAACTAGCTAGATGGATTCAACAATGATGAACCAGGATCAAAAATAACAAGTGTGCAATAGCCCTAGGATGATGTGGTGTTTTGATAATGTGTCAAGGATACTTTCATAAATGTTCCATAATAATTTCTTTTGACAAATTGTATCATTGAAAATTGTCACCCTTAACAATTTCACATTAGGTTTAGCTCTCCCTTATGTGCCTAGACCTAATTATGCATTAATTGCCAATTTTATAAACATTCTTACAAAATCAAATATGGGAAATGAAATTATGCATTTAATATTCTACCCTCGACACTTTTGATCCCTAAAAAAGCAAGAATCTAGTGTGCCCTAGACCAACATTTTTGGCTACAAATTTGAATATATCAGTGTCGGTAATTTATTATTTGAATTTTCAATTTCAATAGTCAGGTGTTGGCATTTGATTTTTGAGAAATTAAAAGAATTGCATATAAATACAAAGTGTTTTTACCGCTTTAATCCTAGAAAGCATAATTAAGAAGTTTATTGAGAAAATTGGAGATCCTAAAGCATTCAAGAGCAGAATTATCAAGATTATTGTAGGATTTCATCATTCAGGGATCATGTCATATGTTATGTGAGTTTGTGTTTATGTTTACATGCATTTTGTTTATGCATACTAACACTTGTAGGTGATCAAATCAATTCAAGTCAAGCAACAATTGATCCTTGAAGGTGATGAGTATGACTTCAATCCATCAAGGAGATTAGATTTGAGTGGTGAGTTGTAGTAAGTTTTTCAATTCATTATTTTTTCATCAATTATCCTTTTTCCAACCAAGGATATGCTCTGTTTTATCATAATTTTCCATTGTGGAGGTAGAAATACCAACTGAATTTTGACTTAGGCAAGCCCCTATATGGCACAACCCTTCCTCTCCTTTTGTGTGTGTAGGTTACAGATCTAAATTAAGTTGGAGGAATATTGAAGGTTGTTTATTCATTTATGCATCAATACCCTACAAGTTGACAAGTCACAAAATCTGCATTTTCTCACCAACAGATGAAGTTCTAACAACAACACTTGGAAGACAAAAGCTACATACCTGTGACCTTAGGCTTGTACTTTTAGATTTGGTAAAGAAGAAGACTCTAGGGCACGCTATGCCCTAGACTTGAAAAATCAAGCTCAAATTTATATCTAAGGGGCATTTGTGCCTACTTTTTTCATTTCTAGAATTCATTTTGTCTATATGCATTCAGTTTATTAGAAATAATAACAAACTATTGCATTTTTATAGTTTACATAGTTCATTGCACCATTTAAAATTAGTCAATTAGCAATCATAAATTAACAATCCATCACCACAATCAACCAATCATCTATTGGAAACTGTGCCTCAACTTGTTGGCTTGTATCTTTGTTCAAGTCTTCATTGTCGGCCGATCATTGGAGTTCCTAAGTTTGTAACCTTGTCGCAGAGTTATGAAGTTTGTGTTTTCTCCGACTGGGCGATAGTGGTATCGGCTTGTCGTGGCATCGGTGATTTCTGTAACTTAAGAACCTTGTCGCGGAGTTACGAAGTTTGTGTTTTCTCCGACTGGGCGACAATTGTATCGGTTTGTCACGACATCAATAATTTTTGTAACTTAAGAACCTTGTCGTGGAGTTACAAAGTTTGTGTTTTCTCCAACTGGGCGACAGCGGTATCGGCTTGTTGCGGGGAATGGTAAATTCATAACTTGTATGCGGTGGTTATTAAGTTAACTTTTTAAGTGACATGTCAATGGACGTCTCTCTCACCAACAGGTATACATTCGGTATGTGCTCTTGCCGACAGTGTTGGTCTCGCCGACAATTTGTGTTCGGTATAAGCTCTCGCCGATAGCGATGGTCTTGTCGATAGAGCTTGATGGACATCAGTGTGAAGTCTTAGTGATAGTGATGGTCTTGCCAATAGTTCTGCAATGGACATTGATGTGAAGTCTTAGTGACAACAATGGTCTTGTCGATAGTTCTACAATGGACATCAATGAGATGTATTGCCAATAGAAGTGGATCTTGTCGATGGTTTCGCATTCATTCGATATGACTCTTGCCGATGGTGGTGACTCTTACCGATAAGGACAATTGTTTTCTTTGTGATATCGGGGAGACTTGATTTGTTATCGGCCCGAATTCTTAGGGTGTCGCCGATACCTTTGGTCTTGCCAATAGCTATGTGATCAGACATTTTTGCATCAGGGAAACATAGTTTGGTGTCTCACTGACATGCGATACAGTTGAACATTTTGACCTAACGATTGTCTGACGTGGTCTATTTTGAACCAATGAGAGAAGCAGAATGTGAACCGTTGGTAGTTGAATAGTTGCGACCATTCTTGTGAGGGAGATGAACAGTTTGTGAGAAAAAATGGCTATGCTTGGAAATGGTGGACGATGGTGGATAGTTTGAGATAACGAAAGGGTTTTGCTCAATTGAACACGGATTGATCTGAGTGGGTTCATTGTATGCGTCTAAGAGCATTGTGAGATTAATGTTTTGTACAAGATTGATCAGTGAATGTTGCTACTGTAAATTGACATCAAAAAGTTAAGTCTAATCTCTGTATGTAATTTTCTTTACTGTAATACAAAGAGGCTTTTCTAGGTGTGGTGGGTTTTTCTCTCGTAAGGGTTTTCCCACATAAATATGGTGTCCAATTTTGTATGTGTTTATTTCTCTTTTCTATTAATTATTTTTAAGCGTGTCTTATTGAACTGTAATTGCAAAATTTAAAGTCATATCTACATTCTTCCTTGAGGTTTTGACGTTAGGAGAGTTTGTTTTGCTCCTGAGCTTTCCTTACAAGTGGTATTAGAGCCTGGCTAGTTGTGTTATCCTTGTGGGTAGGTTGGGTTTTTTATGTCATTTATGTTCAGTGGGAGTCTTGTAGAAGTCTAGTAATTCAAATTACAGATTAAGATGGCAAGCATGTCAGGAAAGATTGAAATTGAGAAATTCAATGGTAGCAATTTTGAGTTGTGGAAACTTAAAATGGAAGATTTGTTGGTTGACCGTGATCTTTGGCTTGTTGTGTCTAGAATGAAGCCTATAGGCATGAAGCAAGAAGATTGGGACCTCGTAGATCAAAATTCAAAGGGGCTGATAAGGCTCTGTTTAGCAAACTCTATTCTTCTGAATGTTCATGAAGAAAAGACTGCATCTTCTTTGTGGAAAAGACTGGGAGCTATTTATCAGTGAAAGTCCTTGGTGAATAAGTTGTTCTTGAGAAAGAAGTTGTACTCTTTGAAAATGCAAGAAGGAGCATTTGTTGCTAATCATTTGAGTGCTTTGAACATACTGATTGCTTAGTTAGCATCTACGGGTGTGAAGATTGATGAAGAAGATAGTTGTATGCTACTGCTATGTTCTTTGCCAGATTCTTGGGATCACTTGATGATGGCTATTGGGAGTACGACATCCACTTTTAAGATGGAAGATGTTTTTGCTTCTTTGTTATCAGAAGAGATGAGAAGAAAATCTTCTGAGATGATGAAGGAGGCACTTGCTGTTTGAGGGAGATCGAAAGAAAAAGGCAAGAAGAAGGACAAGAAGTCCAAATCAAAATCAGAAGGGAGATCAAAGTCTCCTGGCAAGGAGTCCAAGGCAAAGTACTGGAATTGTGGGTAGCCTGGTCATGTTCGAAAGGATTGCAAAGAGGAGAAAAAGAAGAAGAAGAAGAAGAATTCTTCCAACAATGATTCTTCTTAGAGTGATGCAAATGCCTTCATTGCAACCTTGGCAACTTAGGCATTAGATAATGTTTGGATAATTGATTCTGGAGTATCTTTCCACATGACATCTCATAGAGACTGGTTCACTAAGTATGAAAAATATGAAGGTGGAAGGGTGTATTTGGAAAGCGATTCATCTCTGGAAATAGTTAGTCATGGAAGAGTCAGAATTTAGTTCCTGATGGAAGAGTGAAGGGAATCAATGATGTAATGCATATACCAGGTCTAGCTCAAAATTTACTGTCTGTTAGTAAGTTGAACAATGTTGGAGTGCAGGTCTCATTCTCTAGAAATGGTTGTAAGATGAGTAGAGACTCAATGGTGCTAGCTAGGGGTGCTCATATTGGTACCTTGTATAAGCTGGATGCACTTGTTGTGCAATGCAATAGTGCTTTGCAAAGTCACAAAAGGCTACTCATGGAGAAAAGGAGGAAAAAGTTCCTGATAGTGCAAACTCTATGGAAGTTAAACTTCTAGCAGAAAAGACTATGCTCTGGCATCATAGGCTAGGCCACATTGGAGAAAAAGGTGTTTGAATATGATTGTGCTAACTTTAGAATTGATTCACTATGGCTGACATGATAAGTGATTTGCAAACCCTATTTGTATCTATTTTTTTCCCTAATTCCAATTTTAGAAGATTTGATAACGATGTAAGCACTTTGTGATGGGTTTGAAGTTGAATTCCTTTTGCATTATAAACTTGTGCTTGAATTATGGTTCATAAATGCATCTAAGTCATGAGTTCAAATCCAGAAATGTGAGCCAAGACTTGGTTTTTGGTACGAAATTGAAGAAATGAAGATAAGTTAGGAACTTCAAAAAATCCGCCTACACGTGAATTCTCCGAATGTTAGTTCTTTTGGGAAATCCCCATCCTCACAGATTCTCTGAATCCATCGAACTTCTAAATTCTTGAGATTGTGTTGAGTTGAATTAATGCATGAATGTGACTTCAAAATTGACCTAGAGATGATTTCATGGCATTAATGAGATATCATAAGTTGGATTTTGGTTGGGTCCTATTCTTTGAAAAATCCATCATGTCACAGATTCTTCGAGTGTCATTCCTTTTGGAAAATCCGCCTACTCATAGATTCTCTGAATCCATCAAAGCATGAAAATCCTAAAGTCTTGCAAGGTGTGAATGAATGCTTGAATATGTTCTTATCATTTGAATGAAAGTGATTGCATGACATTGCCAATGGAATGGTAAGTTGAATTTAGATTAAATGGTTTTTTTTTCAGAAAATCCATCCCCTTGAGGATTCCTCGAGTATCTAGACTTCTGGAGAATCCGCCTAGGGGTGGATTCCCCAAAATCCATCCATGCCCAAAATCCTTGAAGGAATGAAGATCCTGCAGTTGTTTGATATATCATTTAAAGGGATTTGTAATTGAATTTTTTTAGGTTTCCATAATGGTTTGAGGTTAATTGTGTAATGTCTATAGACTCTCATGGTTATCTGTATGGCATGTTTGGATTTAATGCTTGATTATGCTTAATACCATGGTAATTGTTGTTTCTGTCTAATAGATGTAAGTCAAGAGTAGTCAAGGGAAAGGATCTAAGGAAAATACATCTGAATCTTGTCCAGAGGAACCTTAAAGCATAACTGAAAGGATGAAGTATGATTTCAAGGGAATTTGGCCTGAATCTAAGATTCTTTCAACATGGAGCAAGATTAGTGACACCAACATGGGCCATGTGGATTATGATTATTTTAACTAGTGGATGTTTGGGAATACACCTTCTAAGCTTGTTGAGATCATCACTCTTACAAGACTGGCTCAAGCTACAAAATTTCCACCCACACTACAATATCCAGAGTTAGTTTTGGAGTGTTCCAAGCACTAGACTCAGATAAGAGAGTGATCGTTGGTCCTTAAGGGAGGATTATGGCCAATTTGACTAAAGAATCTATAGAAAGGACATTTAACATTGACTCACATCATAAGTTAGTAAAGATAAATACAAAGGAAGCAAATGACTTTTATACAAAGGATCCTGACACGCCTTAGCATAATGAACAATAATCGGATTGCTAAGCCAAAATCACACTACTCAAAGTTGCCCAAACAATTGCATAAGCATGATTTTAAATTAGAATATAATGATATGATTATCCTCCTAATAATGGGATTAGAGGAGGCCTTCATATTCAAAAATTGGATGTTCTATGTCATCTCATAAATTGTGAATGGAACTCATTATCATTGGGTAGGCATCTTAAGTGACAACCTAGACATGCAGCTAAGGAGTGTGCGGGACACAAAGAAATTCACTATGACCTCCTACCTTGTATATTTTTTGGCTAGAAAAAATAAGTATAAAGGTCTAAGTTGCAAAGGATTCCTTGGCCAGGATAGGATATTGGATGTTTACTCTCAGCTCCAATTTAATACTTCCAATTATAGGAGGGTAAATGATGCCTTTTTCATGTACATCACCAGATTGTTGCAGGATGCACTACACATTAAAATTTCTACATAGGCCATGGAGTTGATAAGGAAATATGGTTAATGGTTTATTCAGTTTCAAAATTTCTCCTATATCAAAGTGCAAGGATCACCAATAGTGCCCATCAAATTGCCAAGGTATCTAAATAATAAGCTCATTTTGCTAGAATTAAATAGGAAAGTGGTGGCTTTTAATGCAGTTGTAAAGGATATGCACAAGACAGAGCTTGGAGCTGAATTCCCATTAAGAATTGGAGTCATGGAAGCCTGCCCCTCTATCCAAAGTTATTATCATTCTGAGAAGGAGATGATGCAATTTCATTTATATTCACAAACAAATAGGAATAACTTTGATCCCAATGGAATTTCTCAAAAGTTGGCAAGTAGAGAATACAGACACAAGATTCACATAGAGGATTACTAGGCCAATTGTAGAGATGAATTCGAAGTTATCAAAATAAGGTATTCCAGGTTATCTTTGAGAATGATTAGATTGCACAAAGTTCCCAATGTTCTTGAACAAGTAGAGGATGAAGAGGATCTTGTACAATTTATCATAACTATGAACCTTTTTAGAACAAACCACTCCCTCCAGTTAATTGGTCTAATGATGAAATAGTTGACTTGAATCAACTTAATGAGCCAGTGTTAAAGTATTCCAAGTTTTGGGTTAAGCATAAAATTTTGGAGCTAGAAGCAAAAATTACAAAGTTCACTTATGATCTCAGGGTGATTTAGAGTCTCACTTAGAGGAAGAAACAAAGAACACCCAAGATGATGCTACCGAGCTTCAAGAAGATGAAAATGTAGAACATGCTCAATTCATAATCAGAAGGAGAACTAGGAGCCAAGGTAAAAATAAGGAACCACAATGATAGCTTGTAGCAAAAGCGAGGAAGCCTTCAAAAGAAACAAATGAAGAATGTACTAGTGAGGCACAACCCTCCAAGAAGAGGAGAATAATCACTAAGGGCCAGAGAATAGCCAAGTCAAAGAAGGCCAAGGTTGTTGAGGAGGAAATCACCCAAACCAAAGTGGTTGATGTTGAGAGCTCAGGCAAAAAGCAACAAGTATATGTAAGAAAAGGTTATCCCAAGCAGAAGCCACCTCCTATTGAGGACATGAGAGATATGAGGGAGAAAAAAAATATGGACACTGAAGAGGTGCCTACTGATGATCTTTCAAAGAGAGCAGCTATAGGAAATAATTCTCCTCCTCCCTCTCCAGTCCAAAATGTACAAACTGATGAAGATTTTGTCCATCAAGAGGGTAATGTTTCCAATGAACTTGGATAGAAAAATGAAGAAGACATATCTAATAACCCTGGAGAGGAGAGGAAAAATGAAGAAGTACCCATGCCCAAGAGTGGGAAGTTGAGTGATTTTGGGAAGCAATTGGAAGAGAACGAAGTACAAAGTAAGGAGGAAACATCAACAGTGATAGTGGAAATGCCTTCCCAGCCTTCAATAAATGAACATGTAGATATACCACATGCAGAAGATAAGAGTGAAGATAAGCATGATGCAGATGAGGAACAACAAAAGCAAGGGGAGGATAACAAGGATGTAGAGAATGTTGAAGATAATCCTTCCAACAGTCAACAAGAGCAAGATGCCTCTCAGGAGAATACAAAATAGAGAAATCAGTTGCACCAGAATGGCTAGAAAAGAGGTTGAAACAAAAGACCATCATTGTGGAGGATGAAACTCCAAACTAGGATAAGTTTTTGGAGAGTTGGGGACAACCCAAAGAAAGAAAAAGAGCTACAATAGTTTTCAAGTTTGTGAAAGATGAATTTAATAATAGAATTGTTCATGTTGCTACTCCTACAAGTGATAAGTACAAAGATGAGGCAAGGCCCTCATATTACATGGTAGAAACTATTAATCTTGGCCCTTCTACAAAAGAACAGGAGAAAGAGGATCTCCAAGAATCAGTGCAAGCAATAATCAAGAGATTGGACAAGGAAACCAAGGAGAAGGAGGAGCTGCAAAAACTAGGGAAGTGCACAAATATGTTCAGCATTTGGTAAAACCTCTACAAGCACATAATAGTGAAGGATCTTCAGTTTTAGAGGGGTTACTCTCAAAGGACGCAGTATTAGAGATTGAGAGAATGAAATCTTTTGTGTGGGACACTCAAGAATGGCTACATAGTGTAAGTCAAAGAGGAGATGCCATGATTGAAAAGGTATTACAAACATATGAAAAGGAATCATCTCTCTCTTAAGACATGGCACAATTTTTTATTGAGGGTCAAAATCCAAATGACATATCATCAAAGAACTAGAGAAGGTATTTGAGGTGCCTATAGATGTGTTGATCAAAGAATGTATTCTCACAGTGGAGAATACTAGTAAAGCCATGGTCTGGATAGAGGCCTTCATTTTTAGAAATGAGCTTAAGATGAAAGCACCAAATAAGATATCCAAGGCCCAAAACAAGGTGAAAGAAATATTTGATAGTTGCAACACCTTTTTGGAAATTGTTACTGGAAGAAGGAAATTTAGAAAGAACAATTTAAATGTCAATTAGTTGTAGAAATGGTGGCATAAGGTTTACTCTCCAGGTGATAGTGGACCTATAATAAAAGATCAACTTGAAGATGTTGCAATTTACATTTCCATTTAAGATAGGTATCAAGGGCTTTATGGTGATTGGGAGAAAACCTTGGCTAAATGTGGAGTAGAGCTAAATACAATTAAAACAAGAATTCAACTAATACCTATCCCATCATAGGCTAACCTGAACTCAATACTTTCCAAAGTTCAAAAATTTCTAGGAGAGAAGAAGATAAGGACAAAGGGGATGAACAAGCTTGGCTATCTTGGAGAATGTTCCTTCTACATCGAGCATATCTAGGATACAAGTTGGCCACACCTTGGATTTTGTGCCAAGATTATATTTAGTTATAAAATTTCCTTTTGAGGTTGACCTTGTATTATTTTATTATAAATTTGAATTAGGGAATTTAAAAAAGTGTTAGGACGGACCTATCTATCCAACCTAATTGTAAAACCCTAATTCATATTTTTCTTAGGCCAACCTGAATTGAAAGTTTCTTTAAATTGAGGTCTCCTCCTCATTTGTAAGGCTAATAGTGAATAGCCAATAGCTGGTAGTGCATAGCGAATAGTTGTTTAGCTGTTACTTCTACATTATGAGGAACTTGAATTGTTGCAACTCATTGGTGAAGTGAATACAAGTGGAGAAATTGTTCTTTAGTGTTCTTTGTGTTGTTTCATTTGTGGATGGTTCTTGTGACTCTAATCTTTTTTTTTTGAGTAAGTCTTTTATGATTAATCTTAGAACTAGTTGTGGTTCATTTGTGATTATGATAAAGTGTTTGAGGTCATTGAGGAATCTTCAGTCCATACCTTTAGTGATTTTTTGATTGTGGATTGCTATGTAAAGCTAGCCTAGGCCTACTCTATTTGCACCCAAGTTCAATTGTGAATGTTTGAATGTATGTTTAAATATTTGCAATCTGAAAATCATCTAATTTCTTTGGAGATTGCAATGTCTTTGTGATACTGTGGATTTGATCTTGGTTAAGCAAAGATTGGTTTTGGAAGATTGGTCCATCTTGAACACTTTATTGTCTACACAATTGATCTTAGATTTTAGATTAGATAGCACTCTCTTAAACCCTACATCTTTTTCTATTTCTTTTAAATAATTGTTAGAGAGAGATTCACAAAGCATCACCATTATTGTCATATTTGATGAAATTTGAAGCTTCCATCATTTTGTTTGTAAGATCCCTTGTGATTACCAGCATTTCCACATTATCACTAAGTTGTTTGTTGCATTTTCAAGACTTGACATTAGAGACCTTAGGGTTGTTTCTTGAAGCTTGCTGATAGAAATTTACCTTTCAAGAGAGATAGGATACTTGTATTATGTCTGAGTTGTTGCAGTGCTAAAAACACCATCAACAAATCCTACTTCAACTATGTTCTCGTCCTTCAATTTGTCACCCTGCAATTACAAACACTTGCACTTGCAAATTGATCAGTAACGTTCAATTCTTGGTAACATACAAAAAATAATTTTCAGAAATTCACAATATCAATTATTAGTCAACTCCTTATATTCAATTTTTTTTAATATTCCAAAATCTCCATTTAATATTTAATTGAATCTCATCAATAATTCAATTTTCCATATTTAAATAAATATGAAATAAAATTGGGTTATGACATTCTTATATGAATGTTGAGCTAGAAATTTTGTTGCATTATTCATACACAAACCCAGAAGACATATCGCAAGACTTCTTCTCATTTGTTTACTTGAGCAACATCAAAAGCTCATTGATAGCCTAGAGGTGCTACGATCTGGTTACCATAACAATATGATCCATTACTTTATTTTTTTCTTACATTAAAAATGAGATTGATCAGTCCACGTCTCTTCTTGTCTTGACTCAAAGGTCATCTAAACATCCAGCATGACCTTATTTCAAACTGCTCCCTTGAATATTGATTTTGTCCTCTTTAAACTATGAGACTATACCATATGCATGATCTGGCAATAGCTATTACAATTAAGAAGTTGCTACGAGTATTACATTGCGATGGACTTAATGAGATGGAAATCCCACATATTTAGCAGTGATGTTCCCTCCTTTGTATCATATGATGTCTTTTTCATCTACAAATCATTTATCTGTATCCTCCACAACCGGCTAGTAATAATTCTATATAGAATTCCTTCCTTGGAATGACTGACGGCTATTGATTTCCACTAACTGAGTCGGCCCTAATTAATCATGGTTCCCGGGTATAATATTGTGAAGTGGCAGAGAATAATACAGAGAAACGACATCTAATATCTTTGATATGCGACTATACTCAAAGGTTTGATCCTTTATTCACTCTGAAATCTCCATGACTATTAATTGTGAATCTCTTTATATCACGACTTCCTTTAATTATTATTCCTAGGTAAGAATACAGGTCTACATAAAGGCTATTAGGAATGAGTGGCAATGGCAGCTCCAATGGATTATCCATGTTGCTCTTGAAAAGAATCCTTTGATGATTAGACGATCCTCCAATCTATGCACTTTACAAGAACACAACAAATAAAATGTTTCCTCCAGCTAAAACCATAACAAACAATTCCACATATTTACTACACTGTTGTCTCTACGGCTACAAATAAGACATAAGATGACAAAGAAATGAGTCAACTTCATTAAAAGAATGGAATTTTGAGCTTAACAACTCTTAGTATTCTCCTCTCATTTTTAATGTCTAGCACGATCTCGTTTGACAGCCGCTACCAATCTAGTTTGTCAATTAATTCTGAACTCCAGGTCTTTCAAGACTCCATGTTGGTGCATCAGCTATGTAGAGAGGGGCATGCCCATCAATATAAGCCTTTTTTGTTTCACAACACCATTTAAATCACACTCAGAAATAGTTTGCAAGGCCCATCTAATTACTCACAGAATTCATTCAAAATACTAATTTCCACAAAGAACAGATGACACAATCGATGTATGCACCTTAATGAAAAAAATCATAGCATCATTCAATTATCCTCTTCACAATCCCTTAAATGTTAATACCTGAGCCAATACATTCTAAGAGTCTCCATAAATTTGACCACCCTTAATTAAAATTCCAATTTGTACTGCCTTGAAAGCTTTAAAATAAATAATACTCAACTATTCTTTTAGATTCCTGGAGCATCTCTGCACTCTAAAATTTGTCTCAGAATGAGACATCTCAAATTTCAACAAACTTCAATAAAAAAAGTTCAATTGCAAAATCTGAGTGATTTTGCTAGTACGGGAATTGGGTTTTTGTCCAATTTTGAGAACATGAGGGTTTTCGTCCTCAAGTTACAAGAAAGCCAAGCTCTCCAAAAACATAATCAACCAAGCATGCTTGCAAATGAGCTCGCCAAAACTTTTATTCTTTTGCCTTTTGTAACTGCTTTGCCTTCTTGAATTCTCATCTTTTTGCTTTTCACTTTTATTTTATTTATTTTTTAGAATCCATCCAAAAGTAACTTAATTAATTCACTTTTAATTCTTTAATAACTCAAGTTACTTTGCACCATTAATTTAAGTTGTCATTTTATAAATTAACCCTTTTCAACAACTTAAATGAATTATTTAATTTTATGCTGACACAATAAAATTAGGGACATTAAATGCAACTAACTAGCCTTGTGACCATTTATGTGGCACCTTATCAAAGTTATTAGGAGGTATAACTTTGGTATGGTTAGTACAATGGGAGCCTATAGACCTAGCATGACTTTCCCATTAGCCACTTTTTTGCGGCTCACCTAGTGGACAATAGATTTCACTAGCCCGTGTGAGTATATTTTGTTTAGTGGACAGTGGGTTTCAACTTGTGAATGTTTTTGTACAAACAACTAAGGCTTGATCCATACTGATTGGACAAACAATTGAGGCTCGATCCACCCCTCTTCCCCTTCTCTAATTTTGACATTGTATGCTTTTTCATCTTGTCTTGTTGTTGCATATTTAACATAGCCATGTGTCTCTTTGTTCCTTTGTTGGTTTGTCATGAGATCTTAGATCTTGGGGGCTTGATCATCCTCCTCGACCTTTTTTGTCTTATCTTTCCAATAGTTGTACAATTAGACCTCTCTTGATGCTTGTTTCACTACTTTAGTGTGAGTTTGGCACATGGCTCATCCTCTCACTAAAGTGGGGGCTAAATGTAGTGTTAGAAAATGTACTCCTTTACATTTTCACACTATGTTTGGGTACCTTAATTAAATTGGACTTAATTAATCCTCTAATTGGCTGAATTATGCATTTATAAGCTTAATTAATTGCAATTTCTGAAAGGGGAATCATGATTTAATTAATGCAATTATCATTTTTATCACACCAAAATGAATAGGTCTTGGAAATTTAGGTCAGGACCCATTCGCCCTTGGGCGAATGGGTACCCTTTAAGATCACAATTTCAAAATTTAAACATGTTTTTGGCAGCATCTTAAATTCCTAAATTCAAGTTTAAATGTCGGCTTGTAATTTTTAATTTTTGAGAAATTAGAAAATTGTCTATAAAAGAAAGGTCTTTTTATCAACTCAAATCCTAGGAAATTCATGAGATTATCAATTCAAATTTCACAAGCGTTAAGATTATTTTCAAAGGTGTTCAAGAGTAAATTTCTCAATCATTTGTTGCAACATTCAAGATCTCAAGCATCATGCATATTTTTGGAGCTAACATTGTGATGTAGGTTTCAAGCACTCAAGTCAAGACTCAAGCATCAAGATCAAGCCATTTCATGCAAGATCAAGACCTTGGAGAGATCTACCAAGTTTTAGTCCTTCAAGGGTTTCAAATCAAGTGTTTGGTGAGTTGCACCATAGCAAGTTTTCATTCATAATTTCTTTCATGTTTCATTGTTTTGATTCAAGGTTTAATTACCAAAATGGGGAAATCCCCATTCGCCAAAAATAAACAATTTTTCCCTCTTGTGTGCTTTGTAGATCTTAGGTTGAAGAAGGATTTAAGATCTATCAAAAGAATAAAATTGCAAAAATTGTCAAAGTTGTTGTCAAGTCACATAAACTCAATTTTAGAATTTATTTCTAAATTTTTTATTATGAAACCTAGAGGAATTAGAAGTGCTGACATAGGACCAGAGGATTGTGAAAGCAATTTTCAACCCCTGTAGTGAGACCCAGGAGGACACTTAGCACAAGAATGAGTCCCAGGAGGACACTTAGCACAAGATTTTTAACATAGGTGTGTATAAAATCAAGCCCTTCTCCAATCTGCAATTTCTTTTTGGATTCTATCAAATTAAGTTTTGATTTAGTGATTTCATGTGTTACATTGCATAATTGAATTCATTTAGTATTTTTCATTCATCTCCCAAAAGTGCATTTCAGGCTGATTTACCCTGTCCTAGGTCATAAGGAAAAGATCAAGATTTCCACTAAGGTTGACTCACCTAAGGGTTGAAAGTCAATCTTGACCTAAGGGATCTCTTTTTCCTAATTAACTAAGGAAGATAGGTGCATCATACCCCTTTTTTCATCATTATTAATTTGCACCCATTTTCCTTCGTTTCAAATGGTATACCATCTAGTAGTCCCAAAAACTCGACAATAGCTTTGTCGTTTTGGAATACTTCTAAAATTGGTGGTTGTTGTTGGTCCCAATCTATTAGTTGAGGGTAAATGAGTTGAAGTTCATGGATTTGAGATGGTTTATCATAGGTAATGGTCGTGATGGTGTTGATAAAAGTATTTTCAAAAAGTTTGGTGATATACATGGAATCTTCACTAAAAGCATCATCATCAAGTGACTTAACCACGGAAGAAGGACCTTCCTCACAAGAAGTACTTCCAATGTTAGGAGTAACATGATCCAACAGACTATAACCTAGTCCATCATACTTCTTTCTTTGTTTAGCAATGATAGGCTCCCTCATACCTTGTTCATTTGACCCAAGTCCTTTTCCTGAAAATCCCATGTTCTTGATAAGCTGAAAACCTCTATTATTTGGATCAATTGGGAGAGGTGTTTGTTCTTCTTGTTCTTGTTCTTCATCTTTGTATAACCAAGAGAGGATATATTTATCATCCTCTATGAATTCTTTGCTCAAATCTCCCCATTTAGTGAAAATTGTAGATTTGATTTCAACTTTTATAGGTGTAACTTCGTTAATTTCTTGCAGCTTCCCATATGTTCTTGGAGATAGCAGGAGTTTTCCAATGTAAAAGGATTGTTTCATATAATAGTCTTTGCATCCATTATCTAGTATTTGGATCTTAAGCTTAGATTTGGAGGGATCAAAGGTGGATGATGAGGCTGCAAATGATGAGGCTAAGGTGTTTGGATCAATGTAAAAAAATGATTTGTTAGAGATTTCATTGCTAGGAACTTGGAAGATCTTCTTGTATTTCTCTTCTAAGCTCTTGTAATAATGGAAAGGTTATGGATCAACATAGATGGTTATTTCTTCGTCATTATAGGGAAACTTCACACATTTGTGATATGTGGAAGGAACAACTTGCATTGTATGAAGCCAAGGGTGTCCCAAAAGAAGGTTATAGGGTAGCTCAAGATCCAATACTTGACAGGTTGTTTCTGCTATAGCTGGTCCAACTTGTACAAGAAGCTTAATAGTACCTTTTGAATCTCGTTTTGTATCATCATATGCTCTTAGACTTATGTTCCTTTGTTTCTCAATAACCTCATCAAAGTATCTTATTTGTTTTACCAATTTTAAGCTAAAAATGTTTAAACCAGCTCCACCATCTATTAATACTCTCTTGATTTTATGTTTATGGATGAAAACTTCAAGATATAAAGCTTGGTTATGGTATGTTTGAATAGCTTGGTTATGATATGTGTGAATGGTTAGGTCTCTTTCAAAAAATAATAGGTAATGGGTAGTGGCAATGTGTCCTACCATGGCTTGAAACTACTTAGTTTTTATATCATTAGGAATAGAAGACTTTAGCAAAGCTTTGTCCAAAATTTCTTTATGGGCTAGAGATACCTTGAGAAGCTCAAGGAAGGAAATTTGTGCGGGAGTCCATTTTAGGTGATCAATAAGGTTAAATTTAGATTGGGATGATTTAAGTGTGACCTTAGATTGAGGTGGGGTAGCTTGAATAGTGACTTCTCCTCTCCATGCAGTAACACCACACTCAGGATTCTTGCCAACGATAGTTAGGACAACAATATTATTATCAGCTTCATAGGTAGCATCCACTACATTGTCATATACATAGGAGGCTTTAGAATCGCCCTTACCTTGGGGAACAAAGTGTGAGGGAATTATTGGGGGCAACACCTTTTGTTCCAACCATTATCCTCTTTCCCATCCAATGATTATACTCTTGTTTGTTCATGCCACATCTACCCTTATACTTCATGTATGCTTCTTAAATTGATTGCCTTTTATCACCTCCAATAAATTTAAAAGGTGTGGGGGAGGGAGGAGGGGCAAGCAATGAGAGCATACATTCTCCTCAACATTACAAACAACCATACATGAATAATGTTTAAAGTAGAAATAGGTTAGTTCTTAGTCGAGCTATCCCAATGTTATGTTGAAAGTCAGAGTCGGGATGACACCTGGTCATGGCACTTAATGGTGAGTCAAAGGTTCGATGTCAGTCTGATGTCTGATCCCGATATCAATGTGGGGATCAGAATCAAAACATGGAGTGTTACTTTGTAAAAAAACTTTTAAACATTCTTTGGTGGTGATATAAAACCCAATCTTAATAGAACATTGGAAGCCAGGATCGAAGCAAGTGAAAAAGCTAGACTCAAACAATGGTAAGAAAAACCTAAGTCCAATTTTGATTCCCAACTCTAAAATACATGCGACAATCAGGAATAATAGATGTAACAATATCCCTAAATTGTGCCTTCGGGATCAGATTGTTGTTGGGATCAAGGTTTTGCTTTAAAATGGTTAGAATTTCAAATTTATCAATTCAAACACATTCTCGACCTAGTAGTACAGAAAAACCCTAGAAAACTAGGGCACGACAAGATGGAAAATCCTACAAGTAGAAAAACAAAACAAAAGTAAGGGAAGCAAAATGCCCAATGAACCAAAGGGTTCAAGAGTGAAGAAAATGCACCAAAGGGTGTGAAGGAAAATGCATAAAAACCAAAAGGAACAAGTGAGAAAAGAAAACAAGAAAGCAAACACGCAAAATAAGAGCAATGCAAATGTAAGCAAAAACAAAAACAAAGGAAAAATGCAAGGAAAAAACCCCTACCTCCAAACACAACCAAGAATCTAACAACACAGTGATAAATTGAAGTGCATCCTCAAACCCTAGCTCTCGACATCGCTCTAGCTCACATTGTCAAATTGTACAAGCCAGAATGGATGAAAATCAAGGACCGGCGAATTAAAAACTTGTTAATATATGTAAGCGATTAGGCATTAATGTGGGTTGGTCGGGCCTCGAGATCGGTGTGAAAGTCATTAATGCTCAGTTGCAAGAATAAAGGTAAGTAGGATTTGAGATCAGAACATGAGACGACATTGAACTTTCAATAGGTGCAAAGTTCAAGCGAAAGTCCGCGATCCGAAACCCAACAAACAAACAAGACAAAGCAGGAATCAGAATCAGGTCGAGAGATGAAACAAGAACTTTGAAAAGTTCTTGGTGCAAGTTTCAATATGAAGTCTGATCCTGAAAAACACAAAGAGGTTCAAAAGTTAGGATCATGATGGAAACAAGAACAAGAACTTAGAAAAGTTCTTGGTTCTAGTTCTAGTTTGATGTTTGATTCTGACACAAGCAAAAACACACAAGGGAGAAAAGAAGAGGTTGGGATCAGAACAAAAATAGGAACTTACACCCTGAAGGGTGCAAGGTAATGGTTTTGATCTAAAACTCAACTCCAAAACAAAAACAAAAACACAAGGCAAAGAATGGGAATCGGGATTGGGACATAGACAAGAACTTGTAGTTTGAAAAGTAACAAGTGTCAGCACTAGTCTGAAACCCAAACCCGAAAAACAAAGGAAAATCGGGACTTAGGAGAAAAAGAAACAACTCCTAAGACCCAAACAAGAACACCAAGGACAAAAAAACCAAAAGGGGGACCCATTTTGACCAAAATAAAATGGGGTGGTTATGCAAGGTATAACATGAGGGTTTCTCTTTTCGATTTCACTGTTATGGCAAGTTAGAGTATACAGGTTTTTATGTAAACTAGGGTTTGAATCTAAGGCATTTGAATATGATTGTGCTAACTTTAGAATTGATTCACTATGGCTGACATGATAGGTGATTTGCAAACCCTATTTGTATCTATTTTTTTCCCTAATTCCAATTTTAGAAGATTTAATAACGATGTAAGCACTTTGTGATGGGTTTGAAGTTGAATTCGTTCTACATTATAAACTTGTGCTTGAATTATGGTTCGTAAATGCATCTAAGTCATGAGTTCAAATCCAGAAATGTGAGCCAAGACTTGGTTTTTTGTGCTAAATTGAAGAAATGAAGATAAGTTAAGAACTTTGGAAAATTTGCCTACACACGAATTCTCTGAATGTTAGTTCTTTTGGGAAATTCCCTTCCTCACAGATTCTCTGAATCTGTCAAACCTCCAAATTCTTGAGATTATGCTGAGTTGAATTAATGCATGAATGTGACTTCAAAATTCACCTAGGGATGATTTCATGGCATTAACAAGATATCATATGTTGGATTTTGGTTGGATCCTGTTCTTCAAAAAATCCATCATGTTGCAGATTCTTCAAGTGTCATTCTTTTTGGAAATCCTGCCTACTCACAGATTCTCTGAATCCGTCAAAGCATGAAAATCTTGAAGTCTTGCAAGGTGTGAATGAATGCTTGAATATGATCTTATCATTTGAATGAAAGTGATTGCATGACATTGGCAATGGAATGGTAACTTGAATTTAGATTAAATGGGTTTTTTTCAGAAAATCCATCCCCTTGAGGATTCCTCGAGTATCTAGACTTCTGGAGAATCTGCCTAGGGGTGGATTCCCCAAAATCCGTCCATGCCCAAAATCCCCGAAGGAATGAAGATTCTTAAGTTTTTTGATACATCATTTAAAGCCTGAATTTGTAATGGAATTTGTTTAGGTTTCCATGATGGTTTGAGGTTAATTGTGTAATGTCTATAGACTCTCATGGTTATCTTGATGGCATGTTTGGATTTAATGCTTGATATTGCTTAATACCATGGTAATTGTTGTTTCTGTCTAATAGATGCAAACCGAGAGTATTCAAGGGAAAGGATCTAAGGAAAAGACATCTAAATCTTGTCCAGAGGAACCTTAAAGCATAACTAAAAGGATGAAGTATGATTTCAAGGGCATTTGGCTTGAATCTAAGATTCTTTCAACATGGAGCAAGATCAGTGACACCAACATGGGCCATGTGGATTATGAGTATTTTAAGCAGTGGATGTTTGGGAATACACCTTCTAAGCTTGCTGAGATCATCACTCATAGAGGACTGGCTCAAGCTACAAGATTTCCACCCACACTACAATATCCAAAGTTAGTTTTGGAGTGTTCCAAGCACTGGACTCAGATAAGAGAGTGATTATTGGTCCTCAAGGGAGGATTATAGCCAATTTGACTAAAGAATCTATAACAAGGACATTTAACATTGACTTACATCATAAGTTAGTAAAGATAAATACAAAGGAAGCAGATGACTTTTATGCAAAGGATTCTGACAAGGCTTTAGCATAATGAATAGTAATCGGATTGCTAAGCCAAAATCACACTACTCAAAGTTGCCCAAACAATTGCATAGGCATGATTTCAAGTTAGAATATAATGATATGATTATCCTCCTAGGTAGAATAATGTGATTAGAGGAGACCTTCATATTCAAAAATTAGATGTTCTATGTCAAATCACAAATTGTGAAGGGAACTCATTATCATTGGGTAGGCATCTTAAGTGACAACCTAGACATGCAGCTAAGGAGTGTGCAAGACAAAGAAATTCACTATGACCTCCTACCTTGTATATTTGTTGGCCAGAAAAAATAAGTATAAAGGTCTAAGTTGCAAAGGAGTCCTTGGCTAGGATAGGATATGTGAGGTTTACTCTCAGCTCCAATTTAATACTTCCAATTATAGGAGGGTAAATGATGCCTTTTTCACGTATATCACCAGATTTTTGCAAGATGCACTACACATCAAAATTTATACATAGGCCATGGAGTTGATGAGGAAATATGGTCAATGGTTTATTCAATTTCAAAAATTCTCCTATATCAAAGTGCAAGGATCACCAGCAGTGCCCATCAAATTTCCAAGGTATCTAACCAATAAGCTCATTTTGCTAGAATTAACTAGGAAAGTGGTGGCCTTTAATGCGGTTGTAAAGGATATGCACAAGATAGGGCTTGGAGCTGAATTCCCATTAAGAATTAGAGTCATGGAAGCCTGCCCCTCTATCCAAAGTTCTTATCATTTTGAGAAGAAGATGATGCAATTTCATTTATATTCACAAACAAATAGGAATAACTTTAATCCCAATGGAATTTCTCAAAAGTTGGAAAGTAGAGAATACAGGCACAAGATTCACATAGAGGATTACTAGGCCAATTGTAGAGATGAATTCAAAGCTATCAAAATAAGGTGTTCCAGGTTATCTTTGAGAATGATCAAATTGCATAAAGTTCCCAATGTTCCTGACCAAGTAGAGGATGAAGAGGATCCTGTACAATATCATGACTATGAACCTTTTCAGAACAAACCACTCCCTCCAGTTAATTGGTCTGATGATGAAATAGTTGACTTGAATCAACTTAATGAGCTAGTGTTAAAGTATTCCAAGTTGTGGGTTAAGCCTAAAATTTTGGAGCTGGAAGCAAAAAGTACAAAGTTCACTTATGATCTCATGGGTTATTTAGAGTCTCACTTGGAGGAAGAAACAGAGAACACCCAAGATGATGCTACTGAGCTTCAAGAAGATGAAAATGTAGAACATGCTCAATTCATAATTAGAAGGAGAACTAGGAGCCAAGGTAAAATAAGGAACCTCAATGATAGCCTATAGCAAAAGCGAGGAAGCCTTCAAAAGAAACAAATGAAGAATGTACTAGTGAGGCACAACCCTCCAAGAAGAGGAAAATAATCACTAAGGGCCAGAGAATAGCCAAGTTAAAGAAGGCCAAGGTTGTTGAGGAGGAAATCACCCAAACCAAAGTGGTTGATGTTGAGAGCTCAGGAGAAAAGCAACCACTATGTAAGAAAAGGTTATCCCAAGAAAAAGGCATCTCCTATTGAGGACATGAGAGATATGATGGAGAAACAAAATATGGACACTGAAGAGGCGCCTACTGATGATCTTTCAAAGAGAGCAGCTACAGGAAATAATTCTCCTCCTCCCTCTCCAGTCCAAAATGTACAAACTGATGAAGATTTTGTCCATCAAGAGGGTAATGTTTCCAATGAACTTGGATAGCAAAATGAAGAAGACATCTCTAATAACCTTGAAGAGGAGAGGGAAAATGAAGAAGTACCCATGCTCAGGAGTGGGAAATTGAGTGATTTTGGGAAGCAATTGGAAGAGAACAAAGTACAAAGTAAGGAGGAAATATCAGCAGTGACAGTGGAAATGCCTTCCTAGCCTCCAATAAATGAACATGTAGATATACCACATGCAGAAGATAAGAGTGAAGATAAGCATGATGCAGATGAGGAACAAAAAAAGTAAGGGGAGGATAATAAGGATGTCGATAATGTTGAAGATAATCCTTCCAACAATCAACAAGAGCAAGATGCCTCTCAAGAGAATATAGAAATAGGGTTCAATCAACTGCCCTAGAATGGCTAGAAAAGAGGTTGAAATAGAAGGCCATCATTGTGGAGGATGAAACTCCAAACTAGGATAAGTTTTTGGAGAGTTGGGGACAACCCAAAGAAAGAAAAAGAGCTAGAATAGTTTCTGAGTTTGCGAAAGATGAATTTAATAATAGAATTGTTCATGTTGCTACTCCTCCAGGTGATAAGTACAAGGATGAGGCAAGGCCCTCAGATTACATGGTAGAAACTATTAATCTTGGCCCTTCTATAGAAGAATAGGAGAAGGAGGATCTCCAAGAATTAGTGCAAGCAATCCTCAAGAGATTGGACAAGGAAACCAAGGAGAAGGAGGAGCTACAAAAACAACTAAGGGAAGTGCACAAATATGTTTAGCATTTGGTAAAACCCCTGCAAGCACAGAATAGTGAAGGATCTTCATTTTAAGAGGGGTTTCTCTTAAAGGACGCAGTATCAGAGATTAAGAGAATGAAATCTTCTATGTGGGACACTCAAGAATGGCTACATAGTGTAATTCAAAGAGGAGATGCCATGATTGAAAAGGTATTACAAACATATGAAAAGGAATCATCCCTCTCTGAAGACATGGCACAATTTCTTGTTGAGGGTCAAAATTTAGATGACACTATCATCAGAGAACTGGAGAAGGTATTTGAGGTGCCTACAGATGTGTTGATCAAAGAAGGTATTCTCATAGTGGAGAATACTACTAAAGCCATGGTCCGGATAGAGGCCTTCAATTTTAGAAATGAGCTTAAGATGAAAGCACCAAAGAAGATATCCAAGGCCCACAACAAGGTGAAAGAAATATTTGATAGTTGCAACACCTTTTGGAAATTATTACTAGAAGAAGGAAATTCAGAAAGAACAATTTAAATGCCAGTCAGTTGTAGAATGGTGGCAGAAGGTTTACTATCCAGGTGATAGTGGACCTATAATAAAAGATCAACTTGAAGATGTTGCAATTTACATTTCCAGTTAGGATAGGTATCAAGGGCTTTATGGTGATTGGGAGAAAACCTTGGCTAAATGTGGAGGAGAGCTAAATACAATTAAAACAAGAATTCAACTAATACCTATCCCATCACACGCTGACCTGAACTCAATACTTTCCAAAGTTCAATAAATTCCTAGGAGAGAAGAAGATAAGGACAAAGGGGATGACTAGCCTTGGCTATCTTGGAGAATGTGCCTTCTACATCGAGCTTATCTAGGATACAAGTTGGCCACACCTTGGATTATGTGCCAGGATTATATTTAATTATAAAATTTCCTTTTGAGGCCGACCTTGTATTATTTTATTGTAAATTTGAATTAGGGAATTTAAAAAAGTGTCAGGGTTGACCTATCTCTTTGACTTAATTGTAAAACCCTAAATCATATTTTTCTTAGGCTGACCTGACTTGAAAGTTTCTATAAATTGAGGTCTCCTCCTCATTTGTAAGGCTAATAGTGAATAACTAATAGCTGGTAGTGCATAGCGAATAGTTGTTTAGTTGTTACTTCTACATTATAAGGAACTTGAATTGTTGTAGCTCATTGGTGAAGTGAATACAAGTGGAGACATTGTTCTTTAGTGTTATTCTTTGTGTTGTTTCATCTGTGGATGGTTCTTGTGACTCTAATCTATTATTTTTTGAGTAAGTCTTTTATGATTAATCTTAGAACTAGTTATGGTTCATTTGTGTTTATGATAAAGTGTTTGAGGTCATTAAGGAATCTTTGGTCCATACTTTTAGTGATTTGTTGATTATGGATTGCTATGTAAAGTTAGCCTGGGCCTACTCTATTTGCACTCAAGTTCAATTGTGAATGTTTGAATGTATGTTTAAATATTTGCAATCTGAAAATAATCTAATTTCTTTGGAGATTACACTGTCTTTGTGATACTGTGGATTTGATCTTAGTTAAGCAAAGATTGGTTTTGGAAGATTGGTTCATCTTGAACACTCTATTGTCTACACAATTGCTCTTAGGTTTTAGATTAGATAGCACTCTCTTAAACCCTACATATTTTTCTATTTCTTTTAAATCATTGTTAGAGAGAGATTCACAAAACATCACCATTATTGTCATATTTGATGAAATTTGAAGCTTCCAACATTTTGTTTGTAAGATCCCTTGTGATTACCAACATTTCCACATTATCAGTAAGTTGTTAGTTGCATTTTCAAGGTCTGATATTAGAGACCTTGGGGTTGTTTCTTGAGGCTTGTTGATAGAAATTTACCTTTCAAGAGTTATAGGATACTTGTATTCTATCTGAGTTGTTGCAGTGCTAAAAATACCATCAACAAATCCTGCTTCAACCGTGTTCTTGTCCTTCAACCTGTCACCCTGCAGCTACAAAAACTTGCACTTGCAAATTGATCAATAACGTTCAATTCTTGGTGACATACAAAAACTAATTTTCATAAATTCACAATATCAATTATCAATCAACTCCTTATATTCAATTTTTTTTAATATTCCAGAATCTCCATTTAATATTTAATTGAATCTCATCAATAATTCAATTTTCCATATTTAAATAAATATGAAATAATATTGGGTTATGACATTCTTATATGGATGTTGAACTGGAAATTTTGTTACATTGTTCATACACAAACCCAGAAGACATATCGTAAGACTTCTCATTTGTTTACTTAAGCAACATCAAAAGCTCATTGATAGCCTAGAGATGCTACGATTTGGTTACCATAATAATATGATCCATTACTTTAATTTTTTCTTACATTAAAAATGAGATTGATCAGTCCACGTCTCCTCTTGTCTTGACTTAAAGGTCATCTAAACATCAGGCACGACCTTATTTCAAACTGCTCCCTTGAATATTGATTTTGTCCTCTTTAAAATATGAGATGACACCATATGCATGATCTACCAATAGTTATTAAAATTAAGAAGTTGCTACGAGTACTACATTGCGATGGACTTAATGAGATGGAAATCCCACATATTTAGCAGTGATGTTCCCTCCTTTGTATCATACAATGTCTTTTTCATCTACGAATCATTAATCCATATCCTCTGCAACTAACTAGTTATAATTCTATATCGAATTCCTTCCTTAGAATGATTGGAAGCTATTGATTTCCACTAACTAAGTTAGCCTTGATTAATCATGGTTCTTGGGTATAACATTGTGAAGTGGTAGAGAATAATACAGAGAAATGACAGCTAATATCTTTGATATGCGACTATACTCAAAGGTTCGATCCTTTATTCACTATAAAATCTCCATGACTATTAATTGTGAATCTCTTTATATCACAACTTCCTTTAATTATTATTCCTAGGTAAGATTATGAGTCTACATAAAGGCTATTAGGAATGAGTGGCAATGATAGCGACAATGGATTATCCACGTTTCTCTAAGCAACACAAACACAAGCAAAAATAAAAACAAAGTAAAAATGCAAGGAAAAATCCCTACCTTCAAGCGCAACTAAGAATTTGATAGCACGGTGAGAAATTGAAGTGCCTCCTAAAACCCTAGCTCTCAACATCACTCTAGCTCACTCCATAAAATTGTACAAGCCAAAATGGATGAAAATTGAGGACCAACGGAATAAAAACTTGTTTGCATGTACAAATGATTAGGCATTAATGTGGGTTGGTCAGGCCTCGAGATTGAGGTGGAAGTCATTAATGCTTGGTTACAAGAACGAAGGTACATAGGATTTGGGATCAAAACATGACATGATACTGAACTTTCAATAGGTGCAAAGTTCAAGCAAAATTCTGCGATTTGAAACCTAACAAATAAATAAGACAAAGTAGGAATTGGAATCGGGTTGAGAGATGAAACAAGGATTTTGAAAAGTTCTTGGTGCAAGTTTCGGTATGAAGTATGATCCTGAAAAACACAAAGAGGGTTGGAAGTCAGGATTAGGATGGAAACAAGGACAAGAACTTAGAAAATTTCTTGGTTTTGGTTCCAGTCTGATGTTTGATTTTGACACAAAAAAAATGCACAATGGAGAAAAGCGAAAGTTGGGATTGAAACAAAAATAGGAATTTACACCTTGAAGGGTGCAAGGTAATGGTTTTGATCCGAAGATCGACTTTGAAACACAAACAAAAACAAAAGGAAAAGAATAGGAATCAGGCTCAAGACATCGATAGGAACTTGTACTTTGAAAAGTAACAAGTGTCAGCACCAATCTGAAACCTAAACCTAAAAAACAAAGAAAAACTAGGACTTAGGAGAAAAAGAAACAACTCCTAAGACTTGAACAAGAAACCAAGGAAAAAAGAACCAAAAGGGGGGCCTATTTTGACCAAAACAAAATGGGGTGGTTATGCAAGGCATAACATGAGGGTTTATCTTTTTGATTTCATTGTTATGGCGAGTTAGAGTATACAGATTTTTATGTAAACTAGGGTTTGAATCTAGGGTGTTTGAATATGATTTTTCTAACTTTAGAATTGATTCAATGTGGCTGACATGATAGGTGATTTGCAAACCCTATTTTTATCCTTTTTTTTCCCTAATTCTAATTTTAGAAGATTTGATAACGATGTAAGCACTTTGTGATGGGTTTGAAGTTGAATTTATTCTACATCATAAACTTGTGCTTGAATTATGGTTCATAAATGCATCTAAGTCATGAGTTCAAATCAAGAAATGTGATCCAAGACTTGGTTTTCTGTGCAAAATTGAAGAAACGAAGATAAGTTAGGAACTTCGAAAAATCCACCTACACGTAAATTCTCTAAATGTCAGTTCTTTTGGGAAATCCGCATCCTCATGGATTCTCTAAATCCGTCGAATTTCCAAATTTTTGAGATTGTGTTGAGTTGAATTAGTGCATGAATGTGAATTCAAAATTGACCTAAGCATGATTTCATGCCATTAACAAGATATCATAAGTTGAATTTTGGTTGGGTTTTGTTCTTCGAAAAATCCATCATTTCATGTATTCTTCGAGTGTCATTCCTTTCAAAAAATCTTCCTAGTCGTAGATTCTTTGAATTTGTCAAAGCATGAAAATCCAGAAGTCTTGCAAAGTGTGAATGAAAGCTTGAATATGATCTTATCATTTGAATGGAAGTGATTGCATGACATTGGAAATGGAATGGTAACTAGAATTTAGATTAAATGGTTTTTTTCAAAAAAATTGTCCCCTTGAGGATTCCTCAAGTATCTAGACTTTTGGAGGATCTGCCTAAGGGAGGATTCCTTGAAATCCGTCCATGCCCAAAATCTTTGAAGGAATAAAGATCTCAAAGTTTCTTGATATATCATTTAAAGGGATTTGTAATGGAATTTTTTTAGGTCTCCATGATGGTTTGAGGTTAATTGTGTAATGTCTTTAGACTCTCATGGTAATGTTGATGACATGTTTGGACTTAATGCTTGATTATGCTTAATACCATGGTAAATGTTGTTTATGTCTATTAGATGCAGGTCGAGAGCAGTCTAGGGAAAGGATCTAAGGAAAAGATATTTAAATCTTGTCCAAAGGAGGCTTAAAGCAGAGCTAAAAGGATGAAGTATGATTTCAAGGGCATTTGGCCTGAATCTAAGATTCTTTCAACATGGAACAAGATTAGTGACACCAACATGAGCCATGTGGATTATGATGATTTTAAGCAGAGGATGTTCGAGAATACAACTTCTAAGCTTGTTGAGATCATCACTCATATAGGATTGGCTCAAGCTACAGGATTTCCACCCACACTACAATATCTAGAGTTAGTTTTGGAGTGTGCCAAGCACTATGACTCAGATAAGAGAGTGATTGTTGGTCCTCAAGGGAGGATTATGGCCAATTTGACTAAAGAATCTATAGCAAGGACTTTTAACATTGAATCACATCATAAGTTAGTAAAGATAAATATAAAGGAAGCAAATGAATTCTATGCAAAGGATCCTAACAAGGCCTTAGCATAATGAACAGTAATTGGATTGCTAAGCTGAAATCAAAATACTCAAAGTTGCCCAAATTTGTTGAAACAGTTGCATAGGAGTGATTTTAAGTTAGAATATAATGATATGATTATCCTCCTAGGCATAATAATGGGATTAGAGGAGGCCTTCATATTCAAAAATTGGATTTTCTATGTCATCTCAAAAATTGTGAAGGGAACTCATTATCATTGGGTAGGTATCTTAAGTGACAGCTTGGACATCCAGCTAAGGAGTGTGCAGGACACAAAGAAATTCACTATGAACTCCTACCTTATAAATTTGTTGGCTAGAAAAAATAAGTATAAAGATCTAAGTTGCAAAGGAGTCCTTGGCCAAGATAGGATATGTGATGTTTATTCTCAGCTCCAATTTAATACTTCCAATTAGAGGAGGTTAAATGATTCATTTTTCATGTATATCACCAAATTGTTGCAGGATGCACTACACATTGTAATTTCTACATAGGCCATGGAGTTGATAAGGAAATATGGTCAATGGTTTATTCAATTTCAAAAATTCTCCTATATCAAAGTGCAAGGATCACCTGCAATGCCCATCAAATTTCCAAGGTATCCAACAAATAAGCTCATTTCACTAGAATTAACTAGGCAAGTGGTGGCCTTTAATGCAGTTGTAAAGGATCTACACAAGACAGGGCTTGGAGTTGAATTCCCATTAAGAATTGGAGTCATGGAAGCCTGCCCCTCTATCCAAAGTTCTTATCATTCTGAGAAGGAGATGGTGCAATTTCATTTATATTCACAAATAAATAGGAATAGCTTTGATCCCAATGGAATTTCTCAAAAATTGGCAAGTAGAGAATACAAGCACAAGATTCACATAGAGGATTATTGGGCCAATTTTAGAGATAAATTTGAAGTTATCAAAAGAAGGTATTCCAGGTTATCTTTGAGAATGATCAGATTGGACAAAGTTGTCAATGTTCCTAACCAAGTAGAGGATGAAGAGGATCATGTACAATATCATGACTATGAACCTTTTTAGAAAAAACCACTCCCTCTGGAGTTAATTGGTTTGATGATGAAATAGTTGACTTGAATCAACTTAATGAGCTAGTGTTAAAGTATCCCAAGTTGTGGGTTAAGCATAAAATTTTGGAGCTGGAAGCAAAAAGTACAAAGTTAACTTATGATCTCATGGGTGATTTGGAGTCTCACTTGAAGGAAGAAACATAAAACACCCAAGATGATGTTACCAAGCTTCAGGAAGATGAAAATGTAGAACATGCTCAATTCATAATCAGAAGGGAACTAGGAGCCAAGGTAAAATTAAGGAACCTCAATGATAGTTTGTAACAAATGTGGGGAAGCCTTCAAAAGAAACAAATGAAGAATGTACTAGTGAGGCACAACCCTCCAAGAAGAGGAGAATAATCACTAAGGGCCAGAGAATAGCCAAGTCAAAGAAGGTGAAGGTTGTTGAGGAGGAAATAACCCAAACCAGAGTAGTTGATGTTGAGAGCTCGAGAGAAAAGCAACAAGTATATGTAAGAAAAGGTTCTCCCAAGCAGAAGGTACCTCCTATTGAGGACATGAGAGATATGATGGAAAAACAAAAAATGTACACTAAAGAGGCACCTACTAATGATCTTTCAAAGAGAGTAGCTACAGGAAATAATTCTCCTCCCTCCCTCTCCAGTCCAAAATGTACAAATTGATGAAGATTTTGTCCATCAAGAGGGTAATGTTTCCAATGAACTCAGATAGAAAAATGAAGAAGACATCTTTGATAGACTTGAAGAGGAGAGGAAAAATGAAGAAGTACCTACACCTAGGAGTGGGAATTTGAGTGATTTTTGGAAGCAATTAGAAGAGAATGAAGTACAAAGTAAGGAGGCAACATCAGTAGTGACAATGGAAATGCCTTCCCAACCTCTAGTAAATGAACATGTAGATATACCACATGCAGAAGATAAGAGTGAAGATAATAATGATGTAGATGAGGAAGAACAAAAGCAAGGGGATGATAATAAGTATGTAGAGAATGTTGAAGATAATCCTTCCAACAATTAGCAAGAGCAATATGCCTCTCAGGAGAATACAGAAACAGAACAATCAGCTACCCTCGAATGGCTAGAAAAGAGGTTGAAACAAAAGGCCATCATTGTGGAGGATGAAACTTGAAACTGGGATAAGTTTTTGGAGAGTTGGGGACAACCCAAAGAAAGAAAAAGATCTAGAACAGTTTCTAATTTTGTAAAAGATGAATTTAATAATAGAATTGTTCATGTTGCTACTCCTACATGTGATAAGTACAAAGATGAGGCAAGGCCCTCATATTATAGGGTAGAAACTATTAATCTTGTCTCTTCTACAAGAGAATAGGAGAAGGAGGATCTCCAAGACTCAGTGCAAGGAATCCTCAAGAGATTGGACAAGGAAACCAAGGAGAAGGAGGATCTGCAAAAACAACTAAGGGAAGTGCACAAATATGTTCAACATTTGGTAAAACCCCTGCAAACACAAAGTAGTGAAGGATCTTCATTTTCAGAGGGGTTGCTCTCAAAGGACATATCAAAGATTAAGAGATTGAAATCTTTTGTGTGGGACACTCAAGAATGGCTACATAGTGTAAGTCTAAGAGGATATTCCATGATTGAAAAGGTATTACAAACATATGAAAAGGAATCATCCCTCTCTGAAGACATGGCACAATTTCTTACTAAGGGTCAAAATCCAGAAGACACTATCATTAGAGAGCTAGAGAAGGTATTTGAGGTGCCTACAGATATGTTGATCAAAGAAGGTGTTCTCATAGTGGAGAATGCTAGTAAAGCCATTAACTAGATAGAGTTCAATTTTAGAAATAAACTTAAGATGAAAGCACCAAAGAAGATATCCAAGGCCCAAAACAAGGTGAAAGAAATCTTTGATAGTTGCAACACCTTTTTGGAAATTGTTATTAGAAGAAGGAATTTTGGAAAGAAAAATTTAAATGACAATCAGTTGTAGAAATAGTGGCATAAGGTTTACTCTCCAAGTGATAGTGAACCTATAATAAAAGATCAACTTGAAGATGCTACAATTTACATTTCCAGTTAGGATAGGTATCAAGGGCTTTATAGTGATTGGGAGAAAACCTTGGCTAAATGTGGAGGAGAGCTAAATACAATTAAAACAAGAATTCAACTAATACCTATCCCATCATAGGCTAACCTAGAAACTCAGTACTTTCCAAAGTTCAAGAAATTTCTAGGAGAGAAGAAGATAAGGACAAAGGGGACGACTAAGCTGGGCTATCTTGGAGAATGTGCCTTCTACATTGGGCTTATCTAGGATACAAGTCGGCCACACCTTGGATTTTGTATCAAGATTATATTTAATTGTAAAATTGCCTTTTGAGGCCGACTTTGTATTATTTTATTGTAAATTTGAATTAGGGAATTTAAAAAAGTTTCAGGTCCAACCTATCTGTCCAACCTAATTGTAAAACCCTAATTCATATTTCTCTTGGGTCAACCTGACTTGAAAGTTTTTATGAATTGAGGTCTCCTCCTCATTTGTAAGGCTAATAGTGAATAGACAATAGTTGGTAATACATAGTGAATAGTTGTTTAGTTGTTGTTACTTCTATATTATGAGGAACTTGAATTGTTACAACTCATTACCGTGAAGTGAATACAAGTCAAGACATTTTTTTTTAGTGTTCTTCTTTGTGTTGTTTCATCTGTGGATGGTTCTTGTGACTTTAATCTTTTTTTTTTAGTAAGTCTTTTATGATTAATCTTAGAACTAATTGCAGTTCATTTGTGTTTATGTTTATGATAAAGTGTTTGAGGTGTTGAGGAATCTTCAATCCATACTTTTAGTGGTTTGTTGATTGTGGATTGGTGTGTAAATTTATCCAAGGCCTACTTAATTTGCACCCAAGTTCAATTGTGAATGTTTGAATGTATGTTTAAATATTTTCAATTTGAAAATCATTTGATTTCTTTGGAGATTGCACTGTCTTTGTGATACTATGGATTTGATCTTGGTTAAGCAAAGATTGGTCCATCTTGAACACTCTGTTGTCTACACAATTGATCTTAGTTTTTAGATTAGATAGCACTCTCTTAAACCCTACATCTTTTTCTATTTCTTTTAAATCATTGTTAGAGAAAGATTCACAAAGCATCACAATTATTGTCATATTTGATGAAATTTGAAGCTTCCAACATTTTGTTTGTAAGATCCCTTGTGATTACCAACATTTCCACATTATCAGTAAGTTGTTTGTTGCATTTTAAAGGCTTGAGATTAGAGACCTTGGGGTTGTTTCTTGAGGCTTGTTGATAGAAATTTACCTTTCAAGAGAGATAGGATACTTGTATTCTATCTGAATTGTTGCAATGCTAAAACCACCATCAACAAATCCTACTTCAACCGTGTTCTTATCCTTCAACCTGTCACCCTGTAACTACAAACACTTGCACTTGCAAATTGATCAGTAACGTTCAATTCTTAGTGACATACAAAAAATAATTTTCAGAAATTCACAATATCAATTATCAATCAAGTACTTATATTCAATTTTTTTTTAATATTCCAAAATCTCCATTTAATAGTTAATTGAATCTCATCAATAATTAAATTTTCCATATTTAAATAAATAAGAAATAAAATTGAGTTATGACATTCTTTTAAGGATGTTGAGCTAGAAATTTTGTTGCATTGTTCATACACAAACACAGAAGACATATCGCAAGACTTCTTCTCATTTGCTTACTTAAGCGACATCAAAAGCTCATTGATAGCCTAGAGGTGCTACGATCTGGTTACCATAACAATGTGATCCATTACTTTATTTTTTTCTTACATTAAAAATGAGATTGATCGGTCCACGTCTCTTCTTGTCTTGACTCAAAGGTCATCTAAACATTAGGCACGACCTTATTTCAAACTGCTCCCTTGAATATTGATTTTGTCCTCTTTAACTATGAGACGACACCATATGCATGATCTGGCAATAGCTATTAAAATTAAGAAGCTGCTACTAGTACTACATTGCGATGGACTTAATGAGATGGAAATCCCACATATTTAGTAGTGATGTTCCCTCTTTTGTATCATACGATGTCTTTTTCATCTACGAATCATTAGTCCATATCCTCCGCAACCAGCTAGTAATAATTCTATATCGAATTCCTTCCTTAGAATGACTGACGGCTATTGATTTCCACTAACTGAGTCAGCCTTGATTAATCATGGTTCTCGGGTATAACATTGTGAAGTGGTAGAGAATAATACAGAGAAACGACAGCTAATATCTTTGATATTCGACTATACTCAAAGGTTCGATCCTTTATTCACTCTAAAATCTCCATGACTATTAATTGTGAATCTCTTTATATCACGACTTCCTTTAATTATTATTCCTAGGTAAGAATACAAGTCTACATAAAGGCTATTAGGAATGAGTGGCAATGGCAGCTCCAATGGATTATCCACATTTCTCTTGAAAAGAATCCTTTGATGATTAGACAGTCCTCCAATCTATGCACTTATACAAGAGCACAACAAATAAAATGTTTCCTACAACTAAAACCATAACAAACAATTCCACATATTTACTACACTGTTGTCTCTACGGCTACAAATAAGACATAAGATGACAAAGAAATGAGTCAACTTCATTAAAAGAATCGAATTTTGAGCTTAACAACTCTTAGTATTCTCCTCTCATTTTTAATGTCTAGCACGATCTCGTTTGATAGCCGCTACCAATCTAGTTTGTCAATTAATTCTGAACTCCAGATCTTTCAAGACTCCATGTTGGTGCATCAGCTATGTAGAGAGGGGCATGCCCAATCAATAGAAGCCTTTTTTGTTTCACAACACCATTTAAATCACACTCAGAAATAGTTTGCAAGGCCCATCTAATTACTCATGGAATTCATTCAAAATACTAATTTCTACAAAGAAAAGATTTGACACAATCGATGTATGCGCCTTAATGCAAAAATTCATATCATCATTCAGTTATCCTCTTCACAATCCCTTAAATGTTAATACCTGAGCCAATACATTCTAAGAGTCTCCATAAATTTGACCACCCTTAATTAAAATTACAATCTGTACTGCCTTGAAAGCTTTAAAAGAAATAATACTCAACTATTCTTTTAAATTCTTGGAGCATCTTTGCACTCTAAATTTGTCTCAAAATGAGACATCTCAAATTTCAACAAACTTCAATAAAAAAAAGTTCAATTGCAAAATCTGAGTGATTTTGCTAGTACGAGAATTGGGTTTTTGTCCAGTTTGGAGAACATGAGAGTTTTCGTCCTCAAGTTACACAAAATTCAAACTCTCCAAAAACATAATCAACCAAGCATGCTTGCAAATGAGCTCACCAAAACTTTTAATCTTTTCCCTTTTGTAATTGCTCTACCTTCTTGAATTCTCATCTTTTTGCTTTTCACTTTTATTTAATTTTTTTTTTAGAATCCATCCAAAAGTAATTTAATTAATTCACTTTTAATTCTTTAATAACTCAAGTTACTTTGCTCCGTTAATTTAAGTTGTCATTTTATAAATTCACCCTTTTTGACGACTTAAATGAATTATTTAATTTTATGCTGACACAATAAAATTGGGGACATTAAATGCAACTGACTAGCCTTGTGACCATTTATGTGGCACCCTATCAAAGTTATTAGGAGGTATAACTTTGGTATGGTTAGTACAATGGGAGCCTATAGACCTAGCATGACTTTCCCATTAGCCACTTTCTGGGGCTCACCTAGTGGACAATAGATTTCACTAGCCCGTGTGAGTATATTTTGTTTAGTGGACAGTAGGTTTCAACTTGTGAATGTTTTTGTACAAACAACTAAGGCTTGATCCATACTGATTGGACAAACAATCAAGGCTTGATCCACCCCTCTTCCCCTTCTCTAATTTTGACATTGTATGCTTTTGTATCTTGTCTTGTTGCTGCATATTTAACATAGCCATGTGTCTCTTTGTTCCTTTGTTGGTTTGTCATGAGATCTTAGATCTTGGAGGCTTGATATCCTCCTCGACCTTTGTTGTCTTATATTTCCAATAGTTGTACAATTAGACCTCTCTTGATGCTTGTTTCACTACTTTAGTGTGAGCTTGACACATGGCTCATCCTCTCACTAAAGTGGGGGCTAAATGTAGTATTAGAAAATGTACTCCTTTACATTTTCACTATGTTTGGGTATCTTAATTAAATTGGACTTAATTAATCCTCTAATTGGCTGAATTATCCACTTATAAGCTTAATTAATTGCAATTTCTGAAAGGGGAATCATAATTTAATTAATGCAATTATCATTTTTATCACCCTGAAATGAATAGGTCTTGGTAGTTTAGGTCAGGACCTATTCACCCTTGGGCGAATGGGTCCCCTTTAAGATCACAATTTCAAAATTTAAACATGTTTTTGGCAGCATCTTAAATTCCTAAATTCAAGTTTTAAATGTCGGCTTGTAATTTTTATTTTTTAAGAAAGTAGAAAATTGTCTATAAAACAAAGGTCTTTTATCAACTCAAATCCTAGGAAATTCATGAGAGCATCAATTCAAATTTCACAAGCATTAAGATTATTTTCAAAGGTGTTCAAGAGTAAATTTCTCAATCATTTGTTGTAACATTCAAGATCTCAAGCATCATGCATGTTTTTGGAGCTAACATTATGATGTAGGTTTCAAGCACTCAAGTCAAGACTCAAGCATCAAGATCACATCATCAATCAAGCCATTTCATGCAAGATCAAGACCTTGGAGAGATCTACTAAGTTTTAGTCCTTCAAGGGTTTCAAATCAAGTGTTTGGTGAGTTGCACCATAGCAAGTTTTCATTCATAATTCCTTTCATGTCTGATTGTTTCAATTCAAGGTTAAATTACCAAAATGGGGAAACCCCCATTCACCAAAAATAAACAATTTTTCCCTCTTGTGTGCTTCACAGATCTTAGGTTGAAGAAGGATTTAATATCTATCAAACGAATAAAATTGCAAAAATTGTCAAAGTTGTTGTCAAGTCACAAAAACTCAATTTCTGAATTTTTGATTGTGAAACCCGGAGGAATCAAAAGTGTTGACATAGGACCAGAGGATTGTGAAATCAGTTTTTCAACCCCTGTAGTGAGACCTAAGAATGAGTCCCAGGAGGACACTTAGCACAAGATTTTTAAGATAAGTGTGCATAAAATCAAGCCTTCTCAGATCTACAATTTCTTTCTGGATTCTATCAAATTAAGTTTTAATACTGTGATTTCATGTGTTACATTGCATAATTGAATTCATTTAGTATTTTTCATTCATCTCCCAAAAGTGCATTTCAGGCTGATTTACCCTGTCCTAGGTCATAAGGAAAAGATCAAGATTTCCACTAAGGTTGACTCACCTAAGGGTTGAAAGTCAATCTTGACCTAAGGGATCTCTTTTTCCTAATGAACTAAGGAATATAGGTGCATCATACCCCTTTTGTCATCATTATTAATTTGCACCCATTTTCCTTCATTTCAAATGGAATACCATCTCGTAGTCCCAAAAACTTGACAATACCTTTGTCGTTTTGGAATACTTCTAAAATCGGTGGTTGTTGTTGGTCCCAATCTATTAGTTGAGGGTAAATGAGTTCAAGTTCATGGATTCAAGATGGTTTATCATAGGTAATGATCGTGATGGTGTTGATAAAGGCATTTTCAAAAAGTTTGGTGATATACATGGAGTCTTCACTAAAAGCATCATCATCAAGTGACTTAACCATGGAAGAAGGACCTTCCTCACAAGAATTACTCCCAATGTTAGGAGTAACATGATCCAGTGGGCTATAACCTAGTCCATCATACTTCTTTCTCTTTTCAGGAATGATAGGCTCTCTCATACCTTGTTCATTTGACCCAAGTCCTTTTCTTGAAAATTCCATGTTCTTGATAAGCTAAAAACCTATGTTATTTGGATCAATTGGGAGAGGTGTTTGTTCTTCTTGTTCTTGTTCTTCATCTTTGTATAACCAAGAGAAGATATATTTATCATCCTCTATGAATTCTTTGCTCAAATATCCCCATTTAGTGAAAATTGTAGGTTTTATTTCAACTTTGATAGGTGTAACTTTGTTGATTTCTTGCGGCTTCCCATATGTTCTTGGAGATAGCAGGAGTTTTCCAATGTAGAAGGATTGTTTCATATAATAGTCTTTGCATCCATTATCTAGTATTTGGATCTTAAGCTTGGATATAGAGGGATCAAAGGTGGATGATGAGGCTGCAGATGATGAGGCTAAGGTGTTTGGATCAATGTAAGAAAATGATTTGTCAGAGATTTCATTGCTAGGAAGTTAGAAGATTTTCTTGTATTTCTCTTTTAGGCTCTTGTAATAATGGAAAGGTTCTGGATCAACATAGATGGTTATTTCTTCATCATTATAAGGAAACTTCAAGCATTCATGATATGTGGAAGGAACAACTTGCATTGTATGAATCCAAGGGAATCCCAAAAGAAGGTTATAGGGTAGCTCAAGATCCAATACTTGACAAGTTGTTTCTGTTATAGCTGGTCCAACTTGTACAAGAAGCTTAATAGTACCTTATGAATCTCGACTTGTGTCATCATATACTCTAAGACTTATGTTCCTTTGTTTCTCAATAACCTCATCAAAGTATCTTATTTGTTTTACCAATTTTAAGGTAAAAATGTTTAAACCAGCTCCACCATCTATTAATACTCTCTTGATTTTATGTTTATGGATGCAAACTTCAAGGTATAAAGCTTGGTTATGATATCTTTGAATAGCTTGGTTATGATATGTGTGAATGGGTAGGTCTCTTTTAGAAAATAATAGGTGATGGGTAGTGGCAATGTGTCCTACCATGGCTTGAAACTACTTAGTATTTATATCATTAGGAATAGAAGACTTTAGTAAAGCTTTGTCCAAAATTTCTTTATGGGCTAGAGATATCTTGAGAAGCTCAAGGATGGAAATTTGTGCAGGAGCCCTTTTTAGGTGATCAATAAGGTTAAATTCAGATTGGGATGATTTAAGTGTGACCTTAGATTGAGGTGGGGCAGCTTGAATAGTGACTTCCCCACTCCATGTAGTAACACCACACTCAGGAATCTTTCCAACTATAGTTAGGACAACAATATTATTATCAACTTCATAGGTAGCATCCACTACATTGTCATATATGTAGGAGGCTTTAGACCCGCCCTTACCTTGAGGAACAAATTGTGAGGGAATTATTGGGGGAAACACCTTTTGTTCCAACCATTATCCTCTTTCCCATCCAATGATTGTACTCTTGTTCATTCATGCTACCCTTATACTTCACGTATGCTTCTTAAATTGATTGCCTTTTATCACCTCCAATCAATTTAAGAGGTGTGGGGGAGGGGGGAGGGGCAAGCGACAAGAGCATACATTCTCCTCAACATTACAAACAGCCATACATGAACAATGTTTAAAGTAGAAATTTATGAACTCTACATTGCTCATGCTCAATTAAAGTGGCTCTCCATGAGTTGGTGAAAGTGGTCATTCATGTATTCTCTGATTGTCTAGGATCCTATGCAAACATATATTTGAACTTGTGTTAGCTCCTTTGTAGCTACATCTCTCCATGCCTTATTAGAGTGATCCTCTGTGGCTCCTATGCCACTTCACCTTCTCACACCTCTATATTGTGGAGGTCAAATCAATTCCACTCCATGAGAATCCCTAGTCACCCAATTTAGCAAAATTAAAATGAAAATAGTTTCAGAATATGTGGAACTTATTCTTTTGGTATTTTCACGACAAATACTAACTTCATTTTTACATTTGACTTATTTATGGTAAAGATGAAGCATTGAATAGAAGACGTACAAATGACATTAAGTGGAGTTATTTAGTATTTGTTATGTATCCTCTCTTATCAAATATTCTAAAAATGATTTATTTACTTACACACACTTGATTCACTATAGCTAACACATGCTAAACTAGGAGTAAAATGTAGAGATGAAGGTGCATATTTCACTCTTAATTTTCATTAACAATAAGCATGTTTTTGACCATCTTAAAATTCAAATAATCTTGAAAACACTTCATCCCATTTGAACAAGACCTTTTTTTTGTAAGCACCATGTTTTATTGGCATCGCACACTTGTTTCTTGTGCATTCAAAAACACCTTTTCCCACCTACATGATTATACCTCTTGCAAAGCCTTACTCTAATAAATTTTTCATCTATTGATTCATCCTAGGACATGTTTAGGTAAGTAACCTTCCCTAAAAGGGAAAGGATCCATCTCCCTCCATTCTCTAGCACCCACACACACTTCCTCTTTTAATCCATCTAGGGCATCCACTATTGTCACAAACACAAAAGTTCTCCATTGTTGCAACTACATAGACCAACACCATAGGATCACACAGTACTACATTTCACCTATTTTATATTGAAATATGTTATTAGGGGCTTGACTAAGAAAAAATCCTAAATACGCCCTAAGCACCAAGCTTGATAGGTTATTTAACAACACTAGCATGAGTAAGCAATTTATTACAAGCACAATGGACACGATCACCCGGTTTGAGACACAAGTGCATTGTATAGGGAAATGATGGCCTTCAAGATAAAAGTGCATGTCTTAAGACATATTTGATTATCATAAAAGACAAATACTTCCAAAACAATTTTATCAAATATCAAATACCTCTTGTCATCTTCTCAACATTTTGCATTTTTTGTGATTACTGGTTCAAAAAAGCTACCTCTAACTCTATTCTCTTTAGTTTTCTAGTGCTAATGCAATCTCAACTCTCACATTTAAATACTTAGTTAAATCTTAAAACCAATTCTAATACTCTCTTTATTGTAACTAGCACTTGCAACTGTATAAAAGGGTTGTTTCATAGAGATTATATAATAATCTAATATAGTAGATAATTTCATAACTTGCAAGAAACATATCAAAAAGACATCTATTTATCAATATGGTGGCACCAAAATGTCTTAGTCGATTCACCATTTATGCATGCAAATAGTAAAAGGGTAATCATGTTCGACCCAAGAAGTCATGGTAGGGACTTGTGCAATCAAGAAAGCAAATAGTAAGATGTGGGTAGTTCTTTGTCCTTTTCATGCTAAGGAGAATGAACATTTATAATATCGACTTACATTGCACTGATACATAGTTCAAGTGTCAAAATAGAAGAGCATAGAGCGTGTGACATCAGAATGTGCACAAATTCAGAGATGCTATTTTTTGCACTATTTTTTAGACTACGACTCATATGTGGTGCCTACACTTTCATCTACCACTTGCCACCTTGCAAGATTCACTTAGGTGTTTCTCCTTCAATTGCCCCACTTGCATACCTCCCATGCACACAAAGCTATGCCCTCCCTACGTATTTATACATTTGCAACAAAATTTATCCAAAAATGAATCATATAGTGGCACTACTTAAATATTCATGGTTATGGCGGCCCACAGTTACAGTTTCCACCTTTACTATTTCTTGCCTCTTTTAAAATTTACATGTTTGAGGAGCAGACAGTCACGCAAATAGTATGAAGTGAGTACTATGTAGAATTTAATGTAGTTGAAGGATGAAATGGAAATGGAGGTGGATGATCAACTAGGTTGTCCCATAGCATAGGCTCAACTCTACAACAACATCCACATTGACTTGCAGATGCCTTATAGAAAAGGCCCTCCCTACACCTACCTTGCATACACATTGAACCCACACAATGTAAGTTAATCCCTTTCTTTTCTGCTATGTAGATAAATTTCTAGCTATGTTGATAATGAATTTGAAAGGAAATACTATTGGGGTTATCAGCAACTATTTTTATTACAAAAGTCATTGTGTCCCCTGTTAGAGATTTTGAATGAGATATTGGAGCATTTTTCTTTTCCCTCTGTCTGTAGATGGAGAAAGTGAAGGATCTCAACCAATTGTTTCCAGTCACCTCACTGGTTAATATAGATCCTCCAAATGCTGAAAATTCTATTAATGTCATATGGAAGCAACTTGATCATCTTAGGTAATGCTCCCCTGCTTCACTATACCAGTTACTATTAGGGATTTTACTATTTGTCAATAAAGTGTATCTAATGAAAAACTAAGAGTCTTGTTAGAGTCTTATTTGGGAGGGAAAAACACTCTTGCCCTGAACATCTTGTGCGAAGGTGAGACTATTTTGTCTTTAATGTGATTCCTCCTGCAATTAGGCATACTGTTAGAATCTTAGTTCACCAGGACTGCCTGGCTTCTTTCTTTCTTGTGGCTAGCCAAGCTTTAAAATGAGACATCCTGATAAGAAGTCGAAACCCATAGGTGGGATATCATATGTTTTCACTATAGGGCTTAACGAGCTGAGTAGGGCATCGTAGTTAGGTATGTTAATCCAGAGGCCACAAGTGACAGTAGTGGGCGTCCCATGGTGCAGAATGAGAGGGTATCCGTGAACATAATCTGCTCCCTCCATTATGGATCGTACAAGGTATTGAAGGAAAACGGTGTTGAGGGTCACAAGTTCTTTCTACCTTTTCAGCTTCGACTCCATGAAAAGGCACCATGACAGGTGACTTAGGTCAAGATTTTGCACAAATTGTCTTTTGTTGTCAACATCGACGATGAGAAAAATGGGTAGAGTTTGAAAGAAAATTTGATTTTTGTGCAAGTTTCACACAATAGTTATGACTTGATATTTTAACATTGTGAAGATTTGATTTCTTGGAAGATCAAATATTGGAAGAAGATTTGGCTGGTTAAAATGTGGAGCGCTGACAACTAAAATATGTAATCGAAAATGGTTTCCCAAAGAGTAGTTTAGCGGCGTGAGACTTGTTTCAGGTGGCGTGAGATAGGTTTCGTTGAAAGTTCACTTTATATATAGCCTATTGGCTAATTAGATTATAAAGTGAATGAACCCAATTCTAGTTTTTTAAAACTAGACATTTTACCTTAAGTTTTTATTTTTAGTTACATTTTAACAAACCTTTCTTCCATAGTCTTCTTAAACAAAAAGATAAAAAATGTGCCTTGAACCTCACCCCTTAGCATAAAGGAGATAAATGGTGATCTTTGACCAACATGCATCAACCTTTGGACAACCCATTTCCTTTAACATCTTCCTTTATGTGTATTCTCTTTAGGTTTCTTTCTTGCTTTAGGAGTTTCATTAGTGTGTGTTCTTTGCAACATTTAAACTATGCATGCATTTTCCTCTGTCCTAAACACCCTCCTCATCTTTTCCTGTAGGCTCACTAGTAATGATTTTTCTTCATATATTATGATAGTGATTTGACTATATACACTTTTGAATGCACTATAATTATAATCACGATAAATCCCCACAGTCTACTTACAATGATAATTCTTCTCCAAAGGCTCTTATACTACTATTGATTTTTTCTTATGCCTTTAGTGAATATTTCCAAAGTAAGGATGAGGTCCATGTTCCTTATGGTCCATGTTCCTTATGATGAATACCTCTGCCATGAACCTCCCTTACCCCTTCTTTCTTATCCTAATACACTTTATTCATATCCCTCTCTTAAACCCCCTCATTTTACTATAAAAGATAATCCTCAACACAACGCTTCTCATGATGAAATCATAAAACACTTCCTAAACATAACATTGTCCAAGCTACAATACAATAATAATGACTAATAAATAATTGCTTCTCCTAGTAACTCTCTATGTAGAACAAATTTTACCACCTTAACCATCTTTCCTTTACCCTTCTTCCCATGTCACCCATTCTTCTAATGGCTTCCAATATATTTTTTTAATTCACATCAATTATTTTTCTATCATTTTTAAATTCATATATTTATTAAATTAAATGTATAAAATAATAAAATTTATGTGACCGCCATCATCTTAAAATTTGAAATTTAAACTTATAAACTTAAGCAACTCTAGAAAATTCATGGAACTGCTTCCTTTAAAATACTCAAAAAATATCTCTATAACACCCATTGATTGAAATTTTTGGAAAGAAACCCTAATAATACTATTTGGTAAGAAACCCTACTCTATGGGACCGTAGCCTAAAACTTGGACCAATTTACAGAGCCTGATGAATACAACCCTAACTTATTTTTCCTATCCAAACCTAGAAACTCCAAAAAATGCAACTTTCCTAAATCTGCAAGAACGGGATCCTTCAACTCAGTTGAAAGAAAGATCAATGAAACTCAAATGCTGACTCGAGATGAGAGATGAGGGTGTCTTACCAAAGAAAGAAATACCCAAAAGAACCAGGTATTTCATGTTGCTGCTCCCCAATCCCATGGCTTCTATTTCTCCCCACAACAAATTATCTGCCACATTCCCAATTTGTGGCTTCGATAAATGAGCCAGTTGAGAAGGAAGGGGCTCAAAAAATGATTGCTTTGGATGCAGAGTGATGTAGATGCTCACATTTTACCAGCAACATGGGAACACTTTCATTAAATCCATTAGGTCTGAGGCTCAACCTCCTCGGTTCACTTAATTTCCCAATCTCCTTTGTAAGGGAACCTCAAAGGTCTAGTCCTGGAAGTTGAAGCTCCCACACCTTTGAAGAAAAACAATACACTCTTCCATTAGATGCAACGAGTGTTAAGTGGACCATTCATTATTAGGAGAGATGGGTTCTTGTAAACCACTACTTATGAAACATGGGTCAATGAGTTTGACTCATAAAATTACACAGTTGAATTATGATAGCAATATCATAATTTGACACGCTGTGGAAAATACCTCCTACTTATCAATACACTCCTCGCCAAGCGAACGGTACATTCAAGTTGTTTGATTCTAGCTCTTTAATCCTTCCCTAATGTCATGCCTTAAAATATAACCAATATAACCATAAAGGACAATAACACAACCTAATTTTTTATTAACATGCAAAAAACTTTACACTTTATTGCCACGTTCACACTTAGCAAATTAACTATGCACATCAAGCAAGGTTGATTGAGCAACCTCATAGTTGACACGTTGCCCAAAGTAGAGTGTGGAAGAGAGGATTCATCCAGGTTGGCACATAAACTAGATATAATGTTATAACTATATTGAATCTAAAAGGTCACATCCAGTGTTATTTCTTTGTGCTCACAGATTGGTAAATTATTTATATAAAATAGGATTTAGCTACAATGTTATTACTATCATTAATCTGAAAAATAACATTGACAAAATTATTTATTTTGCCACCGTTAAAATTCCTTTCCCTACTAAGAGGTAATAACATTAGTGCAAAACAAATTATTATGTAGCTATGTTAATTTCATTAAATCAACCAATTTGCAATATTACTGTTTAGTCGTAATGCTAATTCTTAATGTTAATAATACACTTTTTCCAACCCACTATACTCTCAATAATATTGACAATGGCAATATTAATTAGTTTCTATATTTGTTAATAACGAAGTTAAGTTTAATCATTTGAGTCAAAATATATTTCAACATTGTATACAATATCATTATTATTATTATTCAATTGACATTAATATTAGATTTGAAATTCATCGTTACCATTCACATTAATACTACACCCGCTATAGAATAATATTATTATAAATCTCAATATTCACCATATTTACTATATTTATTATTAATCTCTCCAACGATGATGGATGCTATATTTTTTTCATAGTTACTAGTGTGTGCAGGTGTGAATTCCTAACCTAAGATGTAAAAAACTAACTAATGCACAAAGGAATACACAAAAACAAATACTCAAGATTAGCCTAGTTGAATTTAAACAAAAACACAAAAAATTAGAAATTTTTACCTTGTTTAGATTAATGAATTGGTTGGCTCTTTGATTGCTTGATATGTGTGCTCCTTGGTGGAAAAATAGCTTAAAACCTAGCTCTAAATGATCTTGAGATGATGATGAATGCAATGGTGCAAATGGGTATTATGATAGATGCAATATGAGAGCTCAAATGCAGCAACAATGGAGGATGATGGCTTGGATGCTTGAAAGTGGCTAAGTGTTTGAATGCTAAGGTGATAGATTGCAAATGAGGGCAATTCCACCAGTTTTAGGGGATGTGTCTCTAAAAAATGGAGGGGCAGGATCAAGCCAAGATAGACAAGATCAAGGGTTAGGGTGAGATAGGAACTCAAAAGCCCTCACATCTTGACATGTGGAAGGTGAGATGGAAAGAGGGAGATAATGTGGAGGTACTATATAGTACCTTGGGATTGGAAAAAATCTCCTCATAAAGGAGGTCTTTGTCCACATGCGGGTGAAAGGACATGCGAGGAATTAAAAATTCCTCACAAATCCTCATGGGGATGGGAGAAGGAATTTTAAATTCCTTAAAATGCATTAGGAGATTAAATGTGAATTAAAAACTCGCAAGGGGAAGGGGTTGTCTTCTCCAAATAGAGAAAGCATTTAATGTTGGTTGACCAATGGCATGGAGATTAGGTTAGTCTAAGCAGGTGATTAAGATTGTGCAAGTGCATGATTAGACAAATTAATGACAGATTAGGGGCAAGTGGGAGATTATGGAGGATCTGACCCTAATGGTGATTAGGGGTGTGCACATCCTAATCATAGATTAATTAAATTAATTAGAATTAGAGAGGATTATGGAGGATGTGACATGAGGAAAGAGAAAATGATGAATTAAAATTGATTTAATCCATAAAGGTTAAAATGACCAAATTAAATAAGTTGGAGTGTTTATATAATTTAGAGATGAAAGGGGTAAGGTATTTAATTGATTTATTAAATACTTTAGGGGACATTAGGTTGTAGGGCAATATTAATCAAATAATAAATTATTTAATTAATGTGGATGAGAAATGCAGGATAGAGGAATACAAGAGTGAATTTGACCATATGGGGGTGGTCAAATTTAGTTGTCTACAACTAGAATGTTTGGCATTAATAGGTTGTCGCATAACACTAAGATTGTCTTGGAATACTAATATTAAATATTCTTATCAATATTATCGTTGTGATATTGCTATCAGGATTCAACGATGTAGTTTAACGAGTCAAACTCATTGACCCATGTTTCATGAGTAATGGTTCGCCTACATGGTGCAATCCTAATAGCAATATCACAATTTGACATGCTATGGAAAATGCCTCCTACTTATCAATATCATCGTTAATTTTAATATTAATATCATTTGGTAATAATTACTGATATTGGTATCATTATAATTTTGACATCAAATTTTGATATTAATTTTCACTATTCAATAGATACTAATAATGATATTAACTTTCAACTTAAAATTGAGAGCACTATTTAATGAAACCACTAAAATTGATATCATTTTCAATGTGGACGTTTATTCTTAAATTAATAACACTTTTTATTAAATGTTGATATTAGTATTAAATTCCAATACTGACGTTTACATTTAAAAGTAATATCACTATTTAATTATATATATTAATATTAACTTACTATAATATTGACATTAAACTCCATTATCACTATTTATTAAATACTAATATTGCTATTAATTTCAATATTGATGTCAAAATTACATCACCATTTGATTAAATGTTGATATTGATTATACTAGATCATTTTATATTAATTTCAATATTAGTATGGCTATCCATGGTTGGTTTTATCTTTACCCTTTTTGGTTTCACTTTAATAATAGTGACCTTTCCAGAGTTATGTTACTATTAATGCAATGCCCAAATTATGATACTACTAGAATTTATGATCAATAGTATTGAATTTATTAATGTAAATGTAAACATTATTAATTTTGAAGTAAATAAGGATGTTATTATTTATTATTAACCACTACTATTCCATCAAATTTTGATGTTAACCTATTATCTTGCTTAATACTATATTATTCACTAAATAACTTCACGTGACTCATGGGTTACAATTCCATTTATGAATTTTAAACTTCATACCTCTATCATTATTAACTTGGTGTAGATGGTTTAAAGGGCAGGGGCATAGAGTTATAGTGCAAATCTTAAGTGTTGAAATTCAATTAGTATATATATATATATATATATATATATATTGACATCTACTCAAAAAAGACACATCAATTCCCATTTTCCATTTGTGTTTAAAACTTCAATTATAGGTTTTTTTTTATTAATAGTTTATTCAAGTCACCATAGTTTGGCATAGAAATAAGGGCTTTATTTGACACCAATTGGGTCGATGAGGTGCTAGGAATTTTAATTTTATTGCATTTTTTCTTGGTGGTTTAACACACTATTATGAACCTATTTTAACTTTTTAGCCACATCCATTTTAAACCTGTTTGAATTGGTGCCTAAAACTTGAGTGACAAGGCCACAAAATATGTAGAAGTTTAATACTAGCAATCACACCTTAGTGTGCAATGGGTACACCAAAGAAGTCGTAGGTCGGTCGGATGGATTGGTCTTACGCCATTATATTATAAAGGTCAGTGGTGGACAATTATAAATAATTACAACAAAGGTCTATGGAGAAATTAAAATATCCGCCGGGGATCGTAGATTAAATCCGGCATTGGGTCGAAGATGAATATCGGATCATATTATGTTTATCAGGATAGAAAAGAAGGTGCGTCGGAGAAAAGAAGTGGGAATAAAGATCGAAAGGCCGAGATAGAATCAGAATGAAGGTAATCGTCGGGCTCGTCATCGAAAGGATCAAGGATCGTCGGATCGGTCGATCGAGATCTCGACCACGAGTCAAAAGTCAAGCAAAGTCAATCCGTCGAAAGATCGATCAAAGGAAGATCCATCAAAAGATCCGGAAGTCGAAGAATAAAGCGTCAGAAGTCGAGAAAATCCGTCGTTAAGATCAATCGAAGTCAAAATCCGGAAATCAAAGAACTCAAAATCAATCATTTTGTCGAAAGTCAAAATCGAAATCCATCAAGATCGATCGAAAGGATCAAGAACAGGCGGACGACGTCAGGCCTCAAAAGATCAATCAGGATCCAGGACCGAAAAGACGCTTCACGGCGTCAGATCAATCTTGCGTTTCGATCAATAGAGATATATGGATAGAAAGAGATAGAGGAGTGATAGGGAGATAAAGAGAGAAATAGAGATAAAGATATAAAATGGGAGAGATAGGGCAAGAGATGGAGTGAATGAGAGAGAGGGGGGAGAGGGAGAGATAGCTCAATAGATAGAGATGTTGAATAGGACAACTGAGAGCGGGGTTGAATCAATTGTCACGGAATTAAACTTTTAATTCAATTATTAGAACCAACTCTTAATACTACTTAAATGATTAATCATCAAATACCAATGCAAAAATTTAAATCCAACACATAAGCACAATAACATCAAATTTACGTGGAAAACCCAATAAGGGAAAAACCACGATGAGGATTAACTCACACTATAGAGAATATCAAAACCAATTACAAAAGGCTCACTACCTGAAATAAGGCTCGCTACCAAAACAAGGACTCACTGTCTGAAACATGATTCACTATCTGTAGACATGCAAATAATCCTAATTGACATTATGCATCTAATTTTGATCAATTATCATCAAATTCTTCTATTAATCAAATAAAGTAGTTTATTGGATTAATTCACCAATGTTTATCATGTTTAATTAAATAAATCAATTTATTTAAACAAATCCCTAAAGTCCTCTCATGTGATTTAATAAATCAAATTATTTAAATAAAATGTCAAATCCCCTAAATTCCTCCAAGTTAATTAATTAGGGATTAATTAACTCCTAATCCTAATTACCCATTCTTTAGCTTTTGACTCAACCTTGATCAAACCCAACCCCTAATTAACTAACCCACTTGCACATGAAAATCAATTCTTTTAATTATCTAATTACCTCATTTATCCTCTCAAAAGCATATTCTAGGGAATATTCCTTCAATAACTCCCTTTATTTGACTCTCACCCAAACATTAACCCCTCTTATATCTCAACCACATTCATTTAATGCTTCTTACGAATGCATTAATCTCTTTTACACCCCTCTTACATCTCAACCACATGCATTAACTATGTACATTCTCCAAAATGTGTTCCATCTTCATCCATTAGTTGTGTGTGACAAGTGTCACAATCTCATTGGCTCTCTTTTAGCCCCACATTCCTCCCATCTCTCCATTCTTCAACCCTTCAACCTATAAATAGAATCCACTTCTACTTGAAATCCATCTTCAATCTTATGCACTTTCACTATAAGTAGTTGCATCTTCACCACATCTGAAGCTTACCAAGGGGGTGGAAAAAGGAATCCTTTCCACATCAAAGGAGCACCACTCCCACTATGGAATAGAGTTTGATTCTTTCTTTCATTTGCTTTCATTTAACTACATTTAGTGTCTTTGGTTCTTTTATTTTGTTTGCATATATAGCTTGATTAAATTAAATATCTCATAGGAATGTTGGATTTCCTTGCTTAAATTGACTAGCAATGATTAATATATGTCAAGGTTTAAGCTATTTGCAGGTTTAGTGTTACATTCTAGCGCCCACCGTGTTTTCTTCGTTTTGAACCAATGGATATGCCAATATAGAATATTTTGTTGTTTTGCTTCTACATGTTGTAAACCCAAATCGAATTTTGCTACTTCTCCTTTTGTTCGCTGTTGTATCTTTCAATTGTTTTATATGAACAGATGAGAATGTTTCACACATTCTATTTTAATTAGTGATATTGGGTGAACGCAGAAACAGTATGTGAGTTGCAACAGGGTAGAAAAAAATCATTGATTGAGTGCATTTTACAGATTTTATGTTGTACATGAGCTCTCTTATTTAAATGATGTTGCTTCTCTTTTTGTTATCTGTGTTAATGTTTGATTGTATTTGATACTCTGTGTATTGCATATCAGGTATGACGGCTTAGCCTAGAAAGTTTATGACAAGTCTGAAACGTTAATTATTAACTGATTCGATGTTTCTAACAAGTCTAGTATACATTCTCTATATATATGTGCCATGGATTCACCAATACTTATGCTGAATAGCCTACTGCCCATACCATAGGCCTGAATTTTGAGCCAGAGTAAGTAATTTTAGTAAAAGCTCAATCCACTAGCATCCCATGTACAACAAATCCATCTGACATACTCTTTCAGATATTCAGTGTTACATACAAAAGAAACGTTTACTTTTATATTAACGCTATTTTCATTTCAATTTGTGTTCACACCATTTCTCATACTCATACATAGATTTATTGTTATCTACTTCTTTATCTTGACATAGACAAAAGCTTCCATGTAACTAACAGAACTACAATCATCAACAGAGAACTATATCTACTAAATAAATCTTCAAAATTTGTTTGATTTGTTGTAAATTTTTCTTTTATCATCGATTGTGATTTGATATACTATCTGAAATTATGTAGCCAATTTTTTTTCCATCCTTCAATTCCCTCTACAATGACATGTGTTCCCTTCATTTCATCTCTCGTGTTGTAAAGTCTGCTTCTCCCTTGGTCATGGATTAGTCTTAGATAACCTATATCTGCTATCTATCTTTTTCGTGTCTTGATGCCTTTCCCTTGCTTGTGTTTGGCATATACGTTAAGGAGGCCATTAGCCACAAATCTGTGAGAAGTGAATCATGTGTGAGTGATGTGAGCGTGCACCAGCTTGACCTTTGAGGGCCTCCTGTTGCACTTGCTTTTGTTGTACCCCTACAGAATACATGCATATGTGGAGCATTGTATCTCCTGCTATTCCATTCTAGTTAACACATCCAATGCCTCTTTTAATCGTCCCTATGTACACAATTTTTTTATGGAATCATTCTTGTCTTGTGATGTAAGACCATTGGGCATAAAGACTAGAATTTCAAAATATGATGCTCATATTTTCCATGCCGGCAACTCGTTCTGAAATCATCACTAGTATTTGGTTTCTCAGAACCCTCAGTTTTCCTGAAAACCGCTTTCAAAACAATTCCAGAGTTTGTGCCTGACTTGTTATTCTTGAAAGATTCCTTAAACTTAGAGTAGTTTTCCAACTCTTGTTGCTGACAATATTCCAAGAGATTTACGAATTGCTTGTTACTTAGTCTAGAGTAATCAACATTTGATACTGTCGACCAGCTTTTAAGCTTATTTCCATATTCAGAAACTTTTAGAGACACCACCTTTGATTTTGTAGAAATCTTTGAAGATCTCTTCTTTGTTATTAAGAAACAACATTTAATGAAATCTCTGCTGGCGTAAATACTCCTGCTTTCACTATGTAAAGCAAATCTTTAAGAAAATTAGGAAGATACAAAATCGATAAAGTATGGCGAATGAGAGGTAAGATTGCATTTACTATTGATTTGAAGCATTAAATTCGAATATAGAGTTTATTGTTTCTGACAAAGCTTTAAAGTTTGAGGGTGTCATTTCTCCCAGTGGCACAATTTTAAGTTGTTGAGTATACTTTTAAAATCGAACTCATACTCAGTATATAGTCAAAGATACCATGAGAAATTGTTGAGGTGTCATATCAAACAGTTTAGTGCATCTGTTTTTCTTTTCTTGTCTCTCTGCGTCATTTGAGCTTCACTCCACATCATTTGTCCTCACGTTGCTTTCTTTTTGGAGATTTGTATCTGAGTTCTCCTCGTTACTTTCATATTTTTTTAAGATCTTTATGACTTGTGCATTGCGCTGTCATAATTTTAATTCTATATCGATTGGGGCATCATCAAATTTGTCTTTATTTGCTGGCAGCATTGAAGCATAGGTTTGATTAAGTATCTGACTTCAATAAGCTCAAATCATAGATTGATGTTTCGAAAAACTTGTTATAGTTGCCTCATTAATGGATGATTGTGCAAAATCAAAGTGAGTAAAAGACTAACTACGAAGCAAAGATTTGAATCATTGATACGATGATCAATAAATCTGAGGAACCCGCCACATGATACTTGATTCTACAAGATTTCACTAAAACGCGTAGCGTAGAAAATAGTTGAATGCATTTGTTGCAGTAGCATTGATTTCCTAGCGCTTTCCTTCATAAACCGCGTCCACTCATTGCACACATTTATTCAAATTTTGTCATTATTTACCATTTGTAGTAATTTGGATTTAAAGTTTCCATTTCAAATCGTATTTGTCATTGATTGATCTTTATACAATTATCATGCCCAAGTTATGCACACAGTACTATTGACGTCTTTGCAGAGTCACTTGAGCAACCAATGTGTCTTCTAGCTTTAAATTTATGAATCTCTAAGATTACATTCTCTTAAAATCATCAATCAAGCTTTATTGTGGATTGATATACATTTATGAGATTATCAATCCTTGATTTGGACTCTTGCATGAGAATGCATTTATTATGACCATTGAATGCATTCAAGTTGTTTGAAACTATATTCACTATGATAAGTTATCATTAATTCTTTGAAATAAATCTCATTTCTAAGATTTTACTTTATAATGTTTTGCAAATTGGCATAAAGAATTAGTGGCATTGGAGTTAAGCAATAACAAGCAACAGCGTTATTTTCTGAGCTCCTTGCATTGAACTTAAAAAAAACATTTTTAAATGCTTATTGTAATAGTCTAGAGCATCTATTCACTGCTTTTATCTTCTGTTTTAGGCCAATTAGATCAATTTGGGTTTAAAATTAATCATTGATTTGATTTTTTCAAGTTGGGTTAAAATTGAACTTAGAAACTTACTAGACTTTGATTTTGGGCTAAAATTGAACAAGACAAACTCATATTTAGCTTGGTGCTTAAAACGAATTCACTTCTATTATGGGGATTAAAAAGAACTTGTGCCTTTGTTGTTTTGTGATTTTTTTCAATTTGTGTCATTTGATGCATATGCACTTCTCTTGCACCACTCAACGATCTTGAAATCAAAGGCATTCCATTGACATTATTTGTCTAAAATCACCCACACATTTCAATTTGGAGCTAAAATTGAACAATCATGTGAGTGTGAAGAAGGCATTGTGTGTGTTCACTTCTAGTGTTTTACGCAACCTAGGCAGTCGAACTACAAATGTACTTCGCTTTTGTTTATCTTTAGAGGGCTTGCCTCCCCGCTTCGAAAGGAGGGAACGACCCAAGCGATAACAAGCTAAAGTTAAGCTCTTCCAATCACTATATAAAAATGTGTTGTGATGAAAGTCATTAACAATAGGTGTGGATGTGTCGTACCAACAAGTGTCACCCATAGTATCTGTGTGATACGTCAAAATCCTTCCTTAGGGAAAGGCCTGGGAGGCCTCTTGATTCTCCATAATCTTGAGCTAATCTTGTTGCATGTATGGCCACCTCAAATGGAAGTCCTTACTACAACCCATTTGTTTAAAGACCAAAATCCTTAATATTTTTTGGTGCAAGAACGGTCGTTCTAAAGCCGCCCCACATTTATACTATTCAAAGTAGAAACAAAAAAAAATCCTTAAGGTCTTCAAATCTTTAGGATTTTGGGATTTGGTGGTCTTGAGAAGTGTGTGTCGTGGAGGGGAGCCAGTGTTGCCAAATCTCTAACTATTCGCTTTGTCTCAGTGTTTGGAGAAATCCAAGTGGGGACTCAACAAGTATAGCCATTTCTATCATAGGGTTGTGCAATTTGTGAGTCAGTCAAATACTTTGCTTGGATCTCAAAACTTTGAAACAAACATTCAACAAGTTATCAAAATTTCAAACCCTTTGGAAAGAGAAAATATCCTTGAAGAGTCCAAATTTTTTTTTTATTATCAAAATTCTAGTGCCTATACATATTTATATTGATATAAAAGAGAAATTACATTATAATCTAACATCATACTATATTCCCTTCCAACTCAAACCTATTCAACTACAAACCCATATTATCATCCACACAACTTTATATCCATCCCTATTATAGACTCAAATTACCAGACATATATTGTATGTAGTTTTTTGTCTACAAAGCTTATGTTCTTTTATTAGGTATCTTCTCAAATAGGCGATGTTTATCTTGACTTATCAAAAAATCTCGAGCTAGAAAATTCTTTCTTCATTCAAAATTCATTTCAACTATCTCTGACCTTCTTCAAGCAAAAAACCTTTCCTTTTCATTTTTTACAAAAAATTTCACACCATCGTGCACCCTATTCCTCCATCATAACAAGGTTTTCATTTTCTCCCTGCTCTTCAACCATAATGTCATCTTTTGGAAGAATTTCTAGACTAGCATTAAGGTTAAACCCTTAGCCTTCATACATAACTTCCTTGTGCCCTTGTTCTTCCACATCCACTTGATTATTGTGGGCGTCATTCTGGATATGAATACTATTCTCGTCCTGCAACACTGACATTTGAGGCGATAGTGGAGGATCATGAACATGACCCAAGAGCACCATGATAGCTTGCATAGTGACTTTAAATTTTTTTGTTAATTCATCATCAAACTCAACTGCATACCTTTGAAGAACATTCACCATAAGACTAGAATTTCGCTGAGAGAGCGATTTGTTGACTGCTACAAACAACTTTGTGAATGTTGTTCAATTCAATAAGAAGTGCCTAGGAAATAGGCCTCCAACATAACCATGTCCCTTCCATCGATCATACCTTTGATAGTCTTTGGAGAAAACACTGCTTGGCAAAAAGTCCTCATTCACAACTTTATTAATTGTCATTTCCAAAAGCCTTACATCCTTAAGCAAGTCCAAAAGATTTTATATGAGCACAAATAGAAATGGGGATGGATATATTACCTGCTTTGCTTCTGGCTCCAGGATTTCTTCACCAATTATCCTTTTATTATGCTTAATAAATGTTGCATAATGATCTCTGAAACTAAATGAAGCTCTACATCTCCTATTTCCTCTGATATCGGCATCTCCCGTCCATTGACCGGTATGTAGACTCTATAATTTCATTGGTAAAACTCCATCTGCCTCCTTCTACACTTTGCACAGAGTAGTTTTGGAACTCTAAATTCTCCACTTTTGGATTAACTTTGTGAATTCATAAACACTATTCTCCCAGCCCTCCACTCAAAAAAATTATTTGTTGTAAAAATGTGCAGCAATCCCACAAATTTATTTCTCATATTCAAACTGAAAATGTCTTTTAGAATGACTACTAAGAAGCCTTGTACAACATGTACCTTGGTATGAATGAAATTATTACATGGCACTCCTCTTTGGATATGAAGTAAATTATTACATGAAACTCTTTTTTTGATAGCCATTAATTGGAATAAAGCTACATCTTGCAATGCACAACCTTAGCATATACTTTCTCTAAATTTAGATATGCCTATTTTGTAGATCCAAGATATTTTGCAGCAAACTATAATTTGAATGATTAAACCACACTCCCAACTCACACATTTGGAAACAACACGAGTTTATAAAACAGGATTTAGCTACGATGTTATTACTATCATTAATCTGAAAAATAACATTGACAAAATTATTTATTTTGCCACCCTTAAAATTCCTTTCCCTACTAAGATGTAATAACATTAGTGCAAAAAAAATTATTATGTAGCTACATTAATTTCATTAAATCACATTAATATTAGTTAGGTAACCAATTTGCAATATTACTATTTAGTCGTAATGCTAATTCTTAATGTTAATAATACACTTTTTCCAACCCACTATACTCTCAATAATATTGACAATGGCAATATTAATTAGTTTCTATATTTGTTAATAACAAAGTTAAGTTTAATCATCTGAGTCAAAATATATTTCAACATTGTATACAATATCATTAATATTATTATTCAGTTGACATTAATATTAGATTTGAAATTCGTCGTTACCATTCATATTAATACTACACCCGCTATAGAATAATATTATTATAAATCTCAATATCCACCATATTTACTATATTTATTATTAATCTCTCCAAGGATGATGGATGCTATATTGTTTTCATAATTACTACTGTGTGCAGGTGTGAATTCCTAACCTAAGATGCAAAAAACTAACTAATGCACAAAGGAATACTCAAGATTGGCCTAGTTGAATCTAAACAAAAACACATGAAATTAGAACTTTTTACCTTGTTTAGATTGATGAATTGGTTGGCCCTTTGATTGCTTGATATGTGTGCTCTTTGGTGGAAAAAAAGCTTAAAACCTAGCTCTAAATGATCTTGAGATGATGATGAATGCAATTGTGCAAATGGGTATTATGATGGATGCAATATGAGAGCTCAAATGCAGCAAGAATGGAGGATGATGGCTTGGATGCTTGAAAGTGGCTAAGTGTTTGAATGCTAAGGTGATAGATTGCAAATGAGGAAAATTCTGCCATTTTTAGGGGAAGTGTCTCTAAACAATGGAGGGGCAGGATCAAGCCAAGATGGACAAGATCAAGGGCTAGGGTGAGATGAGAACTCAAAAATCCTCACATCTTGACATGTGGTAGGTGAGATAGAAAGAGAGAGATGATGTGGAGGTGATGTGGAGGTACTATATAGTACCATGGGATTGGACAAGATCTCCTCATAAAGGAGGTCTTTGTCCACATGTGGGTGAAAGGACATGCGAGGAATTAAAAATCCTCAAAAATCCTCATGGGGATGGGAGAAGGAATTTTAAATTCCTTAAAATGCATTGGGAGATTAAATGTGAATTAATTAAAAATTCACATGGGGAAGGGGTTGTCTTCTCCAAATAGAGAAAGCATTTAATGTTGGTTGATCAATGGCATAGAGATTAGGTTAGTCTAGGTAGGTGATTAAGATTGTGCAAGTGCATGATTAGACAAATTAATAACAGATTAGGGGCAAGTGGGAGATTATGGAGGATGTGACCCTAATGGTGATTAGGGGTGTGCACATCCTAATCACATATTAATTAAATTAATCGGGATTAGAGAGGATTATGGAGGATGTGACATGAGGAAAGATAAAAGGATGAATTAAAATTGATTTAATTCATAAAGGTTAAAGTGACCAAATTAAATAAGTTGGAGTATTTATTTAATTTAGAGATGAAAGGGGTAAGGTATTTAATTGATTTATTAAATACTTTAGGGGACATTAGGTTGTAGGGCAATATTAATCAAATAATAAATTATTTAATTAATGTGGATGAGAAATGCAGGGTAGAGGAATACAAGAGTGAATTTGACCATATGGGGGTGGTCAAATTTAGGTGTCTACAACTAGAATGTTTGGCATTAATAGGTTGTTGCATAACACTAAGATTATCTTGGAATACTAATATTAAATATTCTTATCAATATTATCATTGTGATATTGCTATCAGGATTCAAAGGTGTAGTTTAACAAGTCAAACTCATTGACCCATGTTTCATGAGTAGTGGTTCACCTACATGGTTGAATCATGATAGCAATATCACAATTTGACACGTTGTGGAAAATGCCTCCTACTTATCAATATCATCGTTAATTTTATTATTAATATCATTTGGTAATAATGATTGATATTGGTATCATTATAATTTTGACATCAAATTTTGATATTAATTTTCACTATTCAATAGATACTAATAATGATATTAACCTTCCACTTAAAATTGAGATCACTATTTAATGAAACCACTAAAATTGATATCATTTTCAATGTGGACATTTATTCTTAAATTAATAACACTTTTTATTAAACGCCAATATTAGTATTAAATTCCAATACTGACATTTACATTTAAAATTAATATCACTATTTAATTATATATATTAATATTAACTTACTATAATATTGACGTTAAATTCCATTATGACTATTTATTAAATACTAATATTGATATTAATGTCAATATTGATGTTAAAATTACATCACCATTTGATTAAATGTTGATATTGATTATACCATAATTTTATATTAATTTCAATATTAGTATGGCTATCCATGGTTGGTTTTATCTTTACCCTTTTTGGTTTCACTTTAATAATAGTGACCTTTCTAGAGTTATGTCACTATTAATGCAATGCCCAAATTATGATACTACTAGAATTTATGATCAATACTATTGATTTTATTAATGTAAATGTAACCATTGTTAATTTTGAAGTAAATAAGGATGTTATTATTTATTATTAACCACTACTATTTCATCAAAGTCTGATGTTAACCTATTATCTTGCTTAATACTATATTATTCATTGAATAACTTCATGTGACTCACAGGTTACAATTCCATTTACGAATTTTAAACTTCATACCTCTATCATTATTAACTTGGTGTAGATGGTTTAAAGGGTAGGGACATAGAGTTATAGTGCAAATCTTAAGCATTGAAATTCAATAGTATATATATATATATATATATATTGACATCTACTCAAAAAAGACGTGCATTGATTCCCATTTTCCATCCATGTTTAAAACTTCAATTATAGGTTTTTTTTATTAAGAGTTTATTCAAGTCACCATAGTTTGGCATAGAAATAAGGGCTTTATTTGACACTAATCGGGTCGATGAGGTGCTAGGATTTTTAATTTTATTGCATTTTTTCTTGGTTTAACACACTATTATAAACCTATTTTGACTTTTTAGCCACATCCATTTTAAACCCCTTTGAATTGGTGCCTAAAACTTGAGTGACAAGGCCACAAAATATGTAAATTTTTAATACTAGCAATCACACCTTAGTGCGTAATGGGTACACCAAAGAAGTGGGGAAGGTCAATTAGGATGGATTTTGGTATTTTTTTGCATACATTTATGCAGTACATGAGATCAATTGGTAGGCCATTTAGAAAATGATGTTATTTGTGCAACAAAGGTCTCAATGGAGAACAGATAGCTCAAATAACTTAATTCTATATGATCCGTTAAAACATGAATTTCAAAATAAACCTTTGAATCAAGGAGATAATCAGGCTCCATTACCAATCGGTGATTCCGCTGTCATGGCTCCTGGCAACAAGGACAGAGGAGAGGCAGGGATAATGCAGACGGAGATACAAAGAGGAGAGAAGGCAAGGAGACAGATAGGAGGAAATATGAGATAGGGATGGAGATGGAGAAGGAGGAGAGAAGGAGAAATGAGATAAAGAGAGAGGAGGAGAGGATAGATATAGAGATGGAATAAATATATGGATGGATGGAGAGGGGGGAAGGAGCCCAGAGATGGAGAGGAAATGGAAGAGAGAGGAAGAGGAAGGAGAGAATAGAGACAGAGAGGGAGATATATAGAGGAAAAAAATAGATAGATATATAGAAGAGGTAGAGGAGAGATATAAAGACATGGACAGAGGATAGAGTGATAGAGAGATAGAGATATATGAGACAGGGATTGGGGAGGAGGGAGAGAGAGATAAAGAGGATGGATGAGATACTATATATGGATACATAAAGATGGAGAGAAGGGAGAATGGGGGGGAGGAAATATGGAAGAGAAAGAGAGGAAAGAGGAGAAGGAAAGAGAGATGGTGGAAGGAGGAGGAAAGGAGAGATGGAGATGGGGACCAGAGAGGGAGGAGCAGAGAGGGAGGGAGAGAAAGGGAGAGAAATAGGAAGAGGGGGAGAGAGGGAGAGAGATAGGTTAAAGAGGAAGAGAGAGAGTGTAAGGAAGCAAAGGTGCGCGGAATCGCTTCCTACACTAATCTTGAGAGGACGATTATGCAATTCAACTAACTATTACAGAGATTTCAATGGACAAATAAACATGCATAAATAAAATATCACAATAAACTCATAACACAGTAAATACCGTGGGGAAACCCTTCCGGGAGAAAAACCCCACCCTCCAATACCCGCACAATGTATTATCAAATCAAGAATATTACAATACATTTGCAATGCAAGTTCTTACAGGAGCACATCACCACAACTCAAACTCGGACTCGGAGAGACTCCTTCTAGCACTCAGTCTCGCAAACTGAACTCAATGATTCAAACACCTCCCCAAGCCCTCCTTTTATAGTGATTTACAACCTAGAAACCATTTGTGGCTTTACAAAACCATGGGCAAAACAACCATGCCACATGTTACCTACAACCAAGTTAAAATAGCATTTTCGTCCATAATTTTGTCCTCTAGTTTAGACCCCCATTAAATTCATACAATGAGTTGTTTATACTGTAAAAACAACCCTCCTATATTCTAATAGGGACAAGGCATATTTTTAACAACTCATACACCTTTTTCCAACACATAAACATGTGGAGAACTACCACAAACAAATTCTAGAATTTTTTGAAAAAAGCTTGCAAGGTTGAGACACGATTCTCAATAGAGAGAAGAGGGGAAGAGAGGGAGAGGGATAGGTAGAAGAGGGATAGAAATAAGAGGGGGGAGAGAGGAAGAGAAATGCATAGAGAGGGATAAAGGGAAGAAGATGAAGGAGAGAGGGAGAGAGCTCAATATATATAGAGGGAGATGGAGAGACATAGAAAGGGGCTGATATAGAGAGATAGAGGATAGTGAAAGAGATAGAGAGATAGTTATAAAGGTAGAGAAAGATATGGATAGAAAGAGATAGAGGAGTGATAGGGAGATAAAGAGAGAAATAAAGATAAAGATATAAAGTAGGAGAGATGGGGCAAGAGATGGAGTGAATGAGAGAGGGGGGGAGAGGGGGAGATAGCTCAATAGATAGAGATGTTGAATAAGACAACTGAGAGCAGGGTTGAATCAATTGTCACAGAATTAAACTTTTAATTCAATTATCAGAACCAACTCTTAATACTGCTTAAATGATTAATCATCATATACCAATGAAGAAACTTAAATCCAACACATAAGCACAATAACACCATATTTACGTGGAAAACCCAATGAGGGAAAAACCACGGTGAGGATTAACTCACACTATAGAGAATATCAAAACCCATTACAAGAGGCTCACAACTTGAAATAAGGCTCACTACCAAAACAAGGACTCACTGTCTGTAGACACGCAAATAATCCTAATTGACATTATGCATCTAATTCTGATCAATTATCATCAAATTCTTTTATTAATCAAATAAATTAGTTTATTGGATTAATTCACCAATGTTCATCTTGTTTAATTAAATAAATCAATTTATTTAAACAAATCCCTAAAGTCCTCTCATCTGATTTAATAAATAAAATTATTTAAATAAAATGTCAAATCCCTAAATTCCTCCAAGTTAATTAATTATGGATTAATTAACTCCTAATCCTAATTACCCATTCTCTAGCTTTTGACTCAACCTTGGTCAAACCCAACCCTTGATTAACTAACCCACTTGCACATGAAAATCAATTCTTTTAATTATCTAATTACCTCATTTATCCTCTCAAAAGCATATTCTAAGGAATATTCCTTCAGTAACTCCCTTTATTTGACTTTCCCACCCAAATATTAACCCCTCTTACATTTCAACCACATTCATTTAATGCCTCTTACGAATGCGTCAATCTCTCTTACACCCCTCTTACATCTCAACCACATGCATTAACTATGCACATTCTCCAAAATGTGCTCTACCTTCATCCATTAGCCATGTGACAAGTGTCATAATCTCATTGGCTCTCCTTTAGTCCCACATTCCTCCCATCTCTCCATTCTTCAACCCTTCAACCTATAAATAGAAGCCACTTCTACTTGAAATCCATCTACAATCTTATGCCTTTTCACTATAGGCACCTGCATCTTCATCACATCTAAAGCTTACCAAGGGGGTGGACAAAGGAATCCTTTCCACATCAAAGGAGCACCACTCCCACTACAAGATAGAGTTTGATTCTTTCTTTCATATGCTTTCATTTAACTACATTTAGTTTCTTTGGTTCTTTTATTTTGTTTGCATATATAGCTTGATTAAATATCTCATAGGAATGTTGGATTTCCTTGTTTAAATTGACTAGCAATGATTAATATGTCAAGGTTTAAGCTATTTTCAGGTTTAGTGTTATATTCTAGCACCCACCGTGTTTTCTTCCTTTTGAACCAATGGATATGCCAATATAGAGCATTTTGTTGTTTTGCTTCTATATGTTGTAAACCCAAATCAAATTTTGCTACTTCTCCTTTTGTTCGTTGTTGAATCTTTCAGTTGTTTTATTTGAACAAATAAGAATGTTTCACACATTCTATTTTAATTAGTGATATTGGGTGAACGCAGAAACAGTATGTGAGTTGCAACTGGGTAGAAAAAAATCATTGATTGAGTGCATTTTACAGATTTTATGTTGTACATGAGCTCTCTTATTTAAATGATGTTGCTTCTCTTTTTGTTATATGTGTTAATGTTTGATTGTATTTGATACTCTGTGTATTGCATATCAGGTATGTCAACTTAGCCTAGAAAGTTTCTGACAAGTCTGAAATGTTAATTATTAATTGATTCGATGTTTCTGACAAGTCTAGTATACATTCTCTATATATATGTGCCATGGATTCACCAATACTTATGCTGAATAACCTACCGCCCATACCATAGGCCTGAATTTTGAGCCACAGTAGGCAATTTTAGTAAAATCTCAATCCACTAGCATCCCATGTACAACAAATCCATCTAACATACTCTTTCAGATATTCAGTGTTACATACAAAAGAAACGTTTATTTTTATATTAACGCTATTTTCATTTCAATTTGTGTTCACACCATTTCTCATACTCATACACAGATTTATTGTTATCTACTTCTTTATCTTGACATACACAAAAGCTTCCATGTAACTAACAGAACTACAATCATCAACAGAGAACTATATCTACTAAATAAATCTTCAAAATTTGTTTGATTTGTTGTAAATTTGTATAGCTTCTGGATTTGATTGTGTGCAAAAAAAATTTTGGCATCAAAAAATTGTTGTAAATTTTTCTTTTATCATCGATTGTGATTTGATGTACTATCTGAAATTATGTAGCCAATTTTTTTTCCATCCTTCAATTCCCTCTACAATGACATGTGTTCCCTTCATTTCATCTCTCGTGTTGTAAAGTCTGCTTCTCCCTTGGTCATGGATTAGTCTTAGATAACCTATATCTGCTATCTATCTTTTTTGTGTCTTGATGCCTTTCCCTTGCTTGTGTTTGGCATATACGTTAAGGAGGCCGTTAGCCACAAATCTGTGAGAAGTGAATCATGTGTGAGTGATGTGAGCATGCACCAGCTTGACCTTTGAGAGCTCTTCTTGTTGCACTTGTTTTTGTTGTAATTCTGCAAAATACACATGCATGCATGCGTGGAAGGTATCAAACCCTGTCCCATTCACTAATTACATCCAACGCTCTCTTGAATTAAGTCCTGCAATTTTAATCATTCCGTTCTGGTGGATGTACACTATCAGTATGTGCATTGAATTTCAAAATATGATGCTCTTATAAGTTTTCCACGCTGACAACTCTTTTTAGAAATCATCGCTATACTATATTTCAGAACTCCTCTAGTTTATGAAACCACGCTTTCAAAAAACAATTTGAGTTTGTGCCCAGACTTGTTATTCCTTGGAAGATTCTTTAAATCCATAGCTCTTCCAACCTTGTTGCTGGGACAATATTCCAAGAGATTGATCGAATGTTTGTTACTTAGAGTAATCACATTTGATACTGCCGACCAACTTTTTGCTTATTTCCTATATCTATAAACTTTAGGAGATAATTCACTTTTGATTCTGAAATCTTTGAGGATCTCTTTTGCTAAGAAACAACATCTAATGAAATATCTGTTGGTGGTAATTACCTGCCTCTACAGGTAAAGCAACCTGAAAACAGGTGTTACAAAATCGATAAAGTATGGCGAATGAGAGAAGATTGTACTCGCTATTGATCAGCCACAAACGAAATTATAGAGTTTATTGTTTTTGACAAAGCTTTAAAGTTTGAGGGTGCCATTTCTCCCAATGGCGCAATTTTAAGTTGTTGAGTATGCTTTTAAAAGTGAACTCATACTCAGTATACAGTCAAAGATATCATGAGAAATTCTTGAGGTGTCATATCAAACAGTTTAGTGCATCTGTTTTTCTTTTCTTGCCTCTCTGCGCCATTTGAGCTTCACTCCACGTCATTTGTCCTCACGTTGCTTTCTTTTTGGAGATTGTATCTGATTTCTTCTCGTTACTTTCATATTTTTTTAAGATCTTTATGACTTGTGCATTGTGTTGTCAGAATTTTAATTCTATATCAATTGGGGCATCATCAAATCTGTCTTTGTTTGCTGGCAGCATTGAAGTGTAGGGTTGATTAAGTATCTGACTTCAATAAGCTCAAATCGTAGATTGATGTTTTGAAAAACTTGTTATAGCTGCTGTTGGAAAATGATGCATGAGTCTCACTAAAGATTCCATGCAAAGTTTTTTAGTAAACAATTAATTGTTTGTATCTGCATGTTGACTGTAACAATCATGTGCATGCATGAGCTATATTTAGCATATGTAATGCAAAACCTCTATAAAGAGAGGTCATATGTAATGAATTGATATATCAGATGAATAAAGCTCTGTGTTTTTGTGTAAAAGAATTGTGCTTCCTCTGTATTTGTGTTTTCTGTATTTTAGTGTTTGTTTGCTTGGGCTTTTCAAATCTACATTTGGTATCAGAGCATGAAGATTGGGGCCTAAAAATAATTCAGGCAAGCCTGCAGTTAAAGGTTTCGATTGGAGAGAAGAGCCAGCACAAGAGAAAGCTCAGAGTGTTGACAGAAAAAAAAAAAGTGTGCCAAGAAAGGTGGATACGAAGCTGGTGAAAATTTGAAAGAAGGCAGTAAACAAATAAGCCCAAGGAGATGCATAAGTGTGTGAAGTGTTGCATAGTATAACAAACGGTGATAGCAAGGAAGCTAGCGCAACCCAAAGCAGAGGTCGATGTTGTCTAAAATGTGAAAATCACCAAGGGAAAGCAAAAGTTATATTGCAGATTGCAGAAGAAAAGAATGTCTAAAGATTTGATGGCAGCAGAAAAAAAGAATCGCCAGCCATGTTAAGCTGCTGCGGGTAAAGAAGCCCCAAAAGGAGTGCTAATAGAGGTTTAAGAGAAGCCGATATCATCCTTTCAAAAGGTAAATTTAGTAGAGATCATGGTTTTTTCTGAAGAAGCTGCAAGAAAATCACAGTAAGTACAAGCCAAAAGAGAAAATCAGGGTCAAGTATAAAAGGTGAGGACAGTTTAAATTTTTTGTTTCAATGGGAAAGACTGGTAAGAAAGCAAAGAAAGAAACTGTAAATTTAAAGTGTGAAAAAGACAGTTTGATGGACGAATTAGCGAAGTTGAAAAAATGTAATTCAAAATTGATAGATAAGATAAGAGAGTTTTCAAAAGAAAGGTGTGATTATTTGTGTGAGAATGGAAATCTGGAAAAAGAATTAGAGAAAGTGAAAAAGGAAAAAGAAGAGCTAGAGAAAAGATTGAAGCTGCATGATGATGTTAAGAAAAAGAATGAAGATTTGGAAGGAAAGCTAAAGTTGTTGGAGAAAGAAAATGAGTGTTTGAAATCGAAGTCATTGTTATGTGATGCTACATGTATGAGTGATGTAGCTAAAGTTTGTTTAGGTAAAAAGTATGAAAATGATGATAAAAATATGTCTGAAACTAATGTTTTTGCAGCATGCAAAGCTGAAAAAAAAGGTTGGTTTGAAAAGAGAAAAGGTTTGGGAAAACATGGGCAAAAATGAGAGAGTCCATTCAGCCAGTTGTGAGGCCAAAGAATGAAGGCCTGAGATATGGTGAGAGAGATCGAAGTGATATAACAAGTGTTACAAGTTCGTGCAAATCAGCTAGAAGTATGGAGTTTATGGAATGTTCTCATTGTCACAGGGGAGGACATAAAAAAGAGAAATGTTGGGATCTTCATCTGTGTACAATTTGTGGGTTGAAGAATCATTCAAAAAAATCATGTTGGAATAAAGAGTGGAGTGGATAATCTGAGAAAGATTATATGAAAATTGATTATGGGTGGATCGATGGATCCAGTTGGAGAAAAGCTACAAGTATGTTTAAAAGGTTTTATTAATCTAAATGTTGGCATGTTAAAAGCAATAAGGTGTCATATGATCTGAGAGATAGTGAGTCTTCTCTATATTAGAGAAAGAATGTATGAAAGATTGCACACTGAGTTGTTAAGGTTCAGTACTGTATTGTGAGTATTGTATTGTGAGTCTCAGCATCAAAGGGGAGTATGTTGGAAAATGATGCATGAGTCTCACTAAAGATTCCATGCAAATTTTTTTAGTAAACAATTAATTGTTTGTATCTGCATGTTGTTGCATGTTGACTATAACAGTCATGTGCATGCATGAGCTATATTTAGCATAGGTAATGCAAAACCTCTATAAAGAGAGGTCATATGTAATGAATTGATATATCAGAAGAATAAAGCTCTGTGTTTTTGTGTAAAAGAATCGTCTTTCCTCTGTATTTTGTGTTTTAGTATTTTATTTGTTTGGCTTAATATTTTACAGCTACCTCATTAATGGATGATTGCACAGAATCAGAGTGAGTAAAATACTAACTACGAAGAAAAGATTTGAATCATTGATACAATGATCAATAAATATGAGGAACCCGCTAGGTGATACTTGATTCTACAAGATTTCACTAAAACGCATAGCGTAGAAAAGAGTTGAATGCATTTGTTGCAGTAGCATTGATTTCCTAACGCTTTCCTTTATAAACCACGTCCACTCATTGCATGCATTTATTCAAATTTTATAGGCATTTATTCAAATTTTGTTATTATTAAAACCATTTGCAGTAATTTGGATTTAAAGTTTTCATTTCAAATTGTATTTGTCATTGATTGATCTTTATACAATTATCATGCCCAAGCTATGCGCACAGTACTATTGACATCTCTGTAGAGTCACTTGAGCAATCAATGTGTCTTCTAGCTTTAAATTTATGAATCTCTAGGATTACATTCTCTTAAAATCATCAATCAAGCTTTATTGTGGATTGACATACATTTATGAGAATTGGACTCTTGCATGAGAATGCATTTATTATGACCATTGAATGCATTCATGTTGTTTGAAACTGTATTCACTATGATAAGTTATCATTAATTCCTTGAAATAAATCTCATTTCTAAGATTTTACTTTGTAATGTTTTGCAGGTTGGCATAAAGAATTAGTGGCATTGGAGTTAAGCAATAACAAGCAGCAGCCTTATTTTCTGAGCTCCTTGCATTGAACTTGAAAAAAGTATTTTTAAATGCTTATTGTAATAGTCTAAAGCATCTATTTGCTGCTTTTATTTTTTGTTTTAAGCCAACTAGATCAATTTGGGTTTAAAATTAATCATTGATTTGATTTTTTCAAGTTGGGTTAAAATTGAACTTAGAAACTTACTAGACTTTGATTTTGGGCTAAAATTGAACAAGACAAACTCATATTTAGCTTGGTGCTTAAAATGAATTCACTTCTATTTTGGGGATTAAAAAGAACTTGTGCCTTCATTGTTTTGTGTTTTTTTTCAATTTGTGTCATTTGAATGCATATGCACTTCTCTCGCACCACTCAACGATCTTGAGAATCAAAGGTATTCCATTGACATTAGTTGTCTAAAATCACCCACACATTTCAATTTGGAGCTAAAATTGAACAATCATGTGAGTGTGAAGGAAAGGCATTGTGTGTGTTCCCTTCTAGTGCTTTACGCAACCTAGGTGGTTGAACTACAAATGTACTTCATTTTTGTTTATCTTTAGAGGGCTTTCCTCCCCGCTTTGAAAGGAGGGAATGACACAAGCAGTAACATGCTAAAGCTAAACTCTTCCAATCACTATGTAAAAATGTGTTGTGACGAAAGTCATTAACAATAGGTTTGGATGTGTCATACCAACAAGTGTCACCCATAATATCTGTGTGATACATCAAAATCCTTCCTTAGGGAAAGGACTGGGTGGCCTCTTGATTCTCCATAATCTTGAGCTAATCTTGTTGCATGTATGGCCACCTCGAATGGAAGTCCTTACTACAACCCATTTATTTAAAGACCAAAATCCTTAATATTTTTTGGTGCAAGAACGGTCGTTCTAAAGTCGCCCCACATTTGTACTATTCAAAGTAGAAACAAAAAAAATCCTTAAGGTCTTCGGATCTTTAGGATTTTGAGATTTGGTGGTCCTGAGAAGTGTGTGCCATGGAGGGGAGCGAGTGTTGCCAAATCTCTAACTGTTCGCTTTGTCTTAGTGTTTGGAGAAATCTAAGTGGGGACTCAACAAGTATAGCCATTTCTATCCTAGGGTTGTGCAATTTGTGAGTCAGTCAAATACTTTGCTTGGGTCTCAAAACTTTGAAAGAAACATTCAACAAGTTATCAAAATTTCAAACCCTTAGGAAAGAGAAAATATCCTTGAAGAGTCCAAATATTTTTTTATTATCAAAAGTCTAGTGCCTATATATATTTATATTGATATAAAAGAGAAATTGCATTATAATCTAACATCATACTATAGTCCCTTCTAGCTCAAAGCTATTCAACTACAAACCCATATTATCATCCACACAACTTTATACCCAGATTCCCTATTACAGACTCAAATTACCAGACATATATTGTATGTAGTTTTTTGTCTACAAAAACTTATGTTCTTTTATCAGGTATCTTCTCAAATATGCGATGTTTATCTTGACTTATCAAAAAATCTCGAACTATCAAATTCTTTCTTCATTCAAAATTCATTTCAACTGTCTTTGACATTCTTCAAGCAAAAAATCTTTCCTTTTCATTTTTTACAAAAAATTTCACATTGATCATCGTGCACCCTATTCCTCCATCATAACAGGGTTTTCATTTTCTCCTGCTCTTCAACCATAATGTCATCTTTTGGAAGAATTTCTAGAGTAACATTAAGGTTAAACCCTCAGCTTTCATACATAACTTCCTTGTGCCCTTGTTCTTCCACATCCACTTGATTATTGTGGGCATCATTTTGGATATGAATACTATTCTTGTCCTGCAACACCGACATTTGAGGTGGCAGTGGAGGATCGTGAACATGACCCAAGAGTGCCATGATAGCCTACATAGTGACTTTAATTTTTTCTGTTAAGTCATCATCAAACTCAACTGCATACCTTCAAAGAACATTCACCATAAGACTAGAATTCCACTGAGAGAGCAATTTGTTGACTGCTACAAACAACTTTGTGAATGTTGTTTAGTTCAATAAGAAATGCCTAGGAAACAGGCCTCCAACATAACCTTGTCCCTTCCATAGATCATACCTTTGACGGGCTTTGGAGAAAACACCGCTTGGCCAAAAGTCCTCATTCACAACTTTATTAATTATCATTTCCACAAGCCTTACATCTTGAAGCAAGTCCAAAAGATTTGATATGAGCACAAATAGAAATGGGGATGGATATATTACCCGCTTCGCTTCTGGATCCAGGATTTCTTCACCAATTATCCTTTTATTATGCTTAATAAATGTTGCACAATGATCTCTAAAACTAAATGAAGCTCTGCATCTCCTATTTCCTCTGATATCAACATCTCCTGTTCATTGACCGGTATGTAGACTCTATAATTTCATGGGTAAAACTCCATCTGCCTCCTACACTTTGCACAGAGTAGTTTTGGAACTCTAAGTTCTCTGCTTCTGGATGAACTTTGTGAATTCATAAACATTATTCTCCCGGCCCTCTGCTCAGAAAAATTATTTGTTGTAAAAAACGTGCAACAATCCCACAAATTTATTTCTCATATCTGAACTGAAAATGGCTTTTAGAATGACTACTAAGAAGTCTTGTATGTAACATGTACCTTGGTATGAATTAAATTATTGCATGGCACTCCTCTTTGGATATGAAGTAAATTATTACATGAAACTCTTTTTTTGATAGCCATTAATTGGAATAAAGCTACATCTTGCAATGCACAACCTCTGCATATACTTTCTCTAAATTTAGATATGGCTCTTTTGTAGATCTAAGACATTTTGCAACAAACTATACTTTGAATGATTAAACCACACTCCTAGCTCACACATTTGGAAACAATGTGAGTTTTCATGATTTTTGACATTTTTAACCTACACAAGACACAAATATTAGTTGAAAGGAAGGTCGAATCTTACAACATGAGGATTGATCACAGTTTAGGACTACAATGGGTGTACTTCAAAGTCATATTTTGTATGCCTCAAATTGTTCCCAAAGAAAAGTCTTGCAAGTTGTAGCTCCACCCGATTCACCTGAAATCCATCTTTATGGCAAAGACATCACATGAAATAACCATTAAAGTAATTGGTACCTCAGCATACAGCCTTTCACCCACATATTACCAAATTATGACACGAACTAATTCCCATTGTACATATATGATGACATGTATGCTAACTCTATCAAATGTAACACATGCGAGTTAGGATTATGCACAATTATCATATACTACCTGGACTGTACAACATGTGTTAATTTAACACAATAGTTGTTCTTCTTAAAGCCTCCCATCTGTCTAAAATTTGCCACTTGTCAATTACTTTTCAAGTAGGAATGATTTGCTTCTCTTGACATAGTATTTTGGATATATTTGACATGTGTTATGTCTCTATACAATTGTTTTCCCTGAAACATCACAGATGTCTATACTCTTGGCACTTGGCAATTGTAATTCAAATATGTTGCATTGCTTTGACCCGCAAAGAAGATCCTTAGTCAACTGCTTTATTACACATCACAAATGATTTGATTTGCTTACAAAAAGAACTTTGCATTCAAAAAATTGAACCTTTGACATGTGTAATTTATCGCACAAATTGCGTCCTCATTTCTAAACAACCAAAATTCTAGTTAGACTCATTGTGTGTGTATCATTATTTTGTCACTTGGAAATTGAAACTCAAGTAAGATACTCTACATTTATCTGAAGAGAAGCTTTTAATGTAATTCCCAAAGCAAAACTCATTTACTCAGATTACAAATTTCATAAGTAACAGACCACTATCTCTAGCATTATCCTGCCTTTTGACTCATAAGTTTCCTCAAAAGCATTGCAATAGCCATTTTAAACTCTTGTGTTATAGTGATAACAGATGTAATTTGATATCAAATAAAATACCTTTAACATGTGTAATATCCTACATGAAACTGAAGTTGGAGTCTTGAATCCTTTCCCTGTTTCCTTTACCACCCAAACACCAACTAAGCTCATTGTGATTTCCCTACAATTCTCCTTCATTGCTTATGATATTACACATATTTTTTATTTGTGTTTTTGCAATCAATTACATGTATTATTGATTCTTCCCCTTGTTCTGATCCCAGGTTTTCCAAAAAATCTACCAGTCTATTTCCTTCTCTATATATATGAAAAATCTGATACATGCTAATTTTGTCCAATAAAGCCCATGCTTGCTTCAAAATATATTGAAGATGCCAGTTGAGAATTTTTTTCGTTCTTTACATGCATTCAATATTATTAAAGAATCTCCTTCAATCTATAAATTAGCAATTTTTAACATTCTTGCCATTTTTAATCCATACAAAATTGCATTGGCCTAAGCTACATTGTTCGTAACATTTGAAAGCTTGATCAATTTTTCCATTAAAAATTTTCCCTTATGATCTCTACTGACCATCCCTGCACCAGTTGCATCTGGATTACCTCTACTAGATCCATCAAAATTCAACTTATGCTAACCTTGAGGTGGAGGTTTCCAAATTACATTTTCCCGGTCAATCTTAGTCTGAGGTAGTTGAAGTTTGCTTCCTTTAAATGGCAGAGTAATTTAAGGCCACTTACGAAGTAATGTTGAATCCCAATCTATAAATGCAACATCTACTCTTTTTGTCCTATACACATAACTACTGACTATCTTAGATATAGAAGTTTCTAACCCAATCAATAGGTTTTCAACAACACATTTCTCTTTCTTGAATATACATTTATTTCTAGTCCACCAAATTGCCCACACAACCATTGCTGAAATAATTCTCCATATGCAAGCAAAAAAGAATTGTTAAATAAACATTGCTAGCTTGAGAAAATATCCCACAATTTGTTAGATAAAGGTGTACACCAATTCAATTTGCATTGAACAAAGGACTAGCATGCTTGAGCAACCTCACACTTCACAAAGAGATGATTTATATCTTCAAAATGCTTCTCACATAAAACACATTGAAATGAATCTACAATTCCCAATTTGGATAATTTATCACTTGTCAGAATCTTGTTCTTAATTGCAAGCCATGCAAAACAACCAGCTTTAGGTAAAACCATAGACCACAAAATGTATAAGCCCTTTGACACCCGATCTGCATATCATTTTGTGAAATTGCTTTATAACCATCTCTGATTGAATATTGACTAGATTTAGAAAATTCCCACCTTAACTTGTCATTTTCATTTGATTGGTAAACTAATTTTTTATCCAAGATTTGCTTTAACAACACTCTATGTGCTTGTGAAATATTGCAATTTGATAAATCTTTCCAAATAACCCTATGAGATGATATATCAATTTGGTCAATATAATCTTTCACCTTATCACCCCACAAAGAAGTTAAAATGTTTTCAGTATGTTGAAAATCATGAAAAGAACTAATTGGCGAGAGATCATTCCAGGAATCTTTCCAGAATAAGGCTTCCTCACCATTATTAACTTCCCAAGTTAGATGTGACACTATATATATCCTGCATGAAATTAGAAAATTCCACATTTGTGAGCCTGAAGGAGGATTTAACACAATGAGAATTCTAGAAGGACTAAGGTTATCTAGATATTTTGCTTGCATGACCTTTCACCATTTCTTATTTGGTTGTGTGTACATATGCCAAACTAATTTAGCACCCAATGAGAGATTCCTAGATGCAATATTGTGCAAACCTGCTCCTCCTTGTAACTTATAACTACACATCTTTTCTAATGATATTAAAGGCACATTCTTTGTATTATCTATATTTCCAAACCATAAGAAATTTTGAATCAGCTTTTCAATTTGTGCCACAACTGATTTAGGAGCCTTTAAGACATACATAAAATAATTAGGAATTGATGATAGGACTAATTTTTTCATTAATATTCTTCCTGACAAAGACAACCATCTACCTTTCCAAGAACTGATTTTTACTTGAATATTCTGAATTATTTTATGTTAATAAGAAACTTTATTTTGCCTAATAAAAAAAGGAATTCCCAAATACTTAGGTAAATCTACTTCTTGAAAACCAAGAATCTTTACAATATGCCTTGAAACGGTTGCCTTTGTGCTGAAGAGGTAAATCTTAGATTTACTTTCATTTATTTTTCGGCCAGAGGCTTGAGTGTACGTATCTAACACAACTTTGATTTGCTTTGTTTCCCCCAAAGTTGTTTTTCCAAAAAGCAAAGTATCATCAGCAAATAAAGAGTGTGTGATAGCAATGTTTGTACTTGGGATGACTATACCTTGCAACAAACCTTGTTCATAACATTTGGAAACAACTCTACTCAATGCCTCTACAAGAATAATGAATAAAAAAGGTGAAAGAGGATCTCCTTGTCGAACACCTTGCAGGGTAAAAGCACAAAGGTGTGTCACACTTTCGGCCAAATAAATAGTTCCGAGCGAAATATTTTCAGCTGGAAAGGTTTCACCCGACTAGGTTTCGATCGAAACCATGTGGCATATTACGTGGCACATAGGTTTCGGTCGAATAAGTTTCGCCTGAATCCAAAAAAATCAAAATTTTCCTCTTCCCGCTTTAAAACTGCCTTCGAAATTGGATTTTTTAATGTGCGAGGTTTCTATAGAAAGGGTTTCGGTAGAAATAGTTTCTATAGAAAGGGTTTCGGCCGAAACCCTTTCTATAGAAACTGTTTCTACCGAAACTGTCTATGTGGCATCCTAATTGGCAGCCAACTCAGCTTTTTTCAGAATTTTCTGAAACTTTCAACTTTAGCTAAGTATTTCTTTAATTAGAATGATTTTTTTGCAAAAACAAAAAATACCCTTTTGTAGAGCTCGGAGTGGAGAATCCAAATATATAATTTTTTTAATATTTTAATTAGTTTTAATATATTTTATTTTTAAAATAATGCAAGTAGGTTTTCAGAATGAAAAAAGTTGATTACAAATTAAAAATAAGATAGTAAAATTTATTAAAAAAATTTAAATATTATATGGGGCACAAGAGGAGAGAGTCTTCTTCAAAAGGGTATAATTATTTTTTTGAAAATGATTTAAAAATTTGAAAATAGTTGACGGCCCGTGAAAACTGTCAAATTTTAACATGTTTGACTTTAAAACGTTATTACAAGAAAAATATACATCAAATTTTTATTTTTATTTTTCCATGCACAAGATATTGAAGTTACTTATTTGGAGAAAAAAAATTAGGGAGAAATGAAGTTTTTTTCAATTTGTTTCTTGACGGCTCGTGAAGTCACTCTTTTCTGAAATTTTCAGCATTCCAAAATTTGTCCTTAAATTGATAAAAACATAATGAAAATATATTTTTTTAAAATTTTAAAAATTACAACAATAAACTTCATCAAAATTTCTACATTTCATTAGTTTACACCGTTTTGAAATTCAAAACATAAAGACCACTTTTATGTGGTCGAAGTTCAGAATTTTTTTTGCTGTTGGTCGATTCCTTTATAAACTATGACACAGGTTTGTGCTTTTACCCTGCATGGAACTAAAAAACCCCACTGGTGATCCATTTATAATCACAGAAAACTTTGCAGTAGATAGACAAGAAAGCACCCATTTGCACCATTTATGACTAAAACCAAATTTTCTCAAAACTTGAATGAGAAACTGCCAATTGACCCTATCATATGCTTTCAACATATCAAGTTTAATAACCATTGTCGAGAGCTTATTTGATGCAATATAATGAATAAATTCATCTGCAACTAAAGCTCCTTCAATTGTCACTCTTCCTGGCACAAATCCACCTTGCTCTTTAGAAATAATCCTACAGATGAAAGGATGTAATCTTAAGTACATAGCCTTAGTGAACATTTTGTAAACTGTATTACAAAGAGATATAGGCTTGAAATCAAAAAATGTTTTTGGAGAATCTATTTTTGGCAAAATAGCAATTTATGTGACATTAAATTGCTTAAGCATTCCCCCTGACAGTCTTGATTCCTCCATTGCTCTTAAAAGATCAATTGAAATGAAACCCTAATATTTTTGAAAAAACAAAGCAGTAAAACCATCTAGGCCCAATGCTTTATCAAGTCATAAGGAAAATACAACAACCTTTACTTCCTCTAAGGTGAAAGGAGATAAGAGTTTATCATTATCTTCTTGCCGAATCAATTCGGGAATTGATTCCAAAAGATCTACCCTAACTCTTTCAAAATTTGAAGAAGAAGCTTGGTTAGCTGAAAGGAATTGAGAAAAAAAAATTAATCCCTTCTTTCTGGATATCAGCTTCCTTGGAAATTAACACGCCTGTTTCATTATCATGTATGTAAAAAATTGAATTTTTAACTCACTTAATTTGAGATGATATAATAAAAAAATTGTGTTTCTATCACCATCCTTAACCCAAAGCTCCCTAGATTTTTTATGCCAATAAACTTCTTCCTTCAATAATAATTCACACCATTCTTGCAATTTTTTATATTTTTCAAAAACTTCATTATCCATACCTTGAGAAATTATTTTTTCATTTACTTCTAATAACTGCTTATAGACCAAATCCTTCTGCACAAAAATGTTTTTGAACACTAAAAGATTCCATTCTTTAATTTGCAACTTCATATATTCTAACTTCTTATAGAACTAAAACATTCTTAAACCTTTAACAAAAGGCGATGATAACCACCATTGATTGAGCAAAAGAAGATAATTTGGATGACGAAACCACATAGATTCAAATTTAAATGAGGATTTACGGTTTGACTGTATTCAGAGAAATGGAAAAATGATCTGATGCATTAAATGTTAGAATCTCATAAGACAAGATACAATCAACAGCCAACCAAGTTGGAGATAGAAGAAACCTATCTAGTCTTTCTGCTATCTGGAGAAAATCTTCCCATCTGTTTGTCCATGTATACTTCCCATTTTGTGGCACTATATCTACTAATGCATTATCTTTTATGAAATTTTGGAAGTCTTTCATTACTACTGATGGTGGACATATACCACCATGCTTTTCATCTAGAGAAGCAATTGCATTAAAATCACCTGCAATGATAACTTTTTCTTGACCCAAGTGATCCATGATTTGCTTTAATTTGTTCCATAGATGTTTCTTAGTAGAAATACTTGTAGGACCATAAACATTAATTAACCAAAAAGAAAGGTCATAATGTTTAACTCTCATAAGCTACCAATTGCAATCATTTGACACATTGTCAATAAAGACAATTTTAGCATTCCATAAAGTTATAAGCACTCCTAAAGCGCCTTGCACTAGGCAATGAATAAGATGCCATTTAGACCATTTTTTGCACATACTATCAAAAGTTTAAGGGGAAGTTTTTGTTTCTTGAAGAATAACCACATCCGCTCCACAAGTATCTAATTGATACTTGATTTGAGCCCTCTTATCAGAGACATTAATGCCTCTAATATTCCAAAAGATTATATGCATTACACCTTGGGAGAGCAATATGCTCTCCTTGGTCTTTTCTATTTGTCAAACCCAACTAATGTAACCTTCAAAGTAGACTGTGTACTAGCCTCAATTTCCTCTTGTAACTTGGTAGCCAATGATTTTCTATGCCTTTTTACAAGAGTTTTTTTTGTTAGCAGTAGATTACAAAGGAGTCTGCAATATGGATAAAGTTTGTGGAATTTCAAAAATGCCTTCCTCGCTTTTGCTATTTGTAGGTGATAGAGGAGACTGCAATATAGGTAAATTTTGTGGAATTTCAAAAATTCCATCCTCTCCCAACACTTTTGATGAAATTTCATCAATTAATTGATTTGCAACTAGCGATAGTGATTTAGTAACAAAACTTTCCAAATCACCATTAGGATTTGAATGATCAAAGACCTTATTACTTGTAACTTCACAAAGATCCCCTAGCCTTAAAATTTTACTATCCATTTGAAGTTGAGTGGGAATAACATAATTCTCACAAGTAGCCACAGAACCCCCAAAAATAATTAGCCTTGCTATATGGTGTATTTCTTGTATTGTAACATAGTGCAAATAAGGTGAATATAGATATAATGAACTATGAAAATCACTTATTTCTAATTGATATGTGCTCAACCATTCTTTTAAGAAAGTGATAGTAAATACATGATTTTGCATAAGAAGCAAATCAGAGGAAAAAATATGACCATCAGAGCCTTTACTAGAAATTGACTGAACAAAATTACCATGATATTTTAAGCCAAAATCCACATGCTTTGAATAAACCAGTTTGTGCACATTCTATTTTAAGTTACCCATTGTATTTAGAGAACCTCCAACTAAAGTTGGAGACTAATGAACTTTTACTAATGAAACTGAACCTTGAACCATACCATCATTATTACAAGAGGTACACTTAACAACCAAAGGAGAAGATTGTTCAATTTCTACTAGAGTAGAGTATTTAGAAGCTAATTCTAGATCTATGCATAATACTTCTTTTGAATCCCTGCCATTAACCCCTTTACAAGAAACAAGAGGGTGTAGTGGGAAATGACAATGAGAACAGGTTTTCTTTGGGTGCTCAATAACAATTAACTGTTTCCAAACCCCATTATTTGAATTTATTAACAATTGCGAAGGGAGGGTTTTTGAAACATCCAAAAGAACACAAACCCTTACTGGGCGTGAAGGAATAGAAAATAAATCTAAGTCATAACTGAGAAAGATTCCTAAATGATTTCCTAGAATTTCAATAAGATTTGTTTCTCTATATTCTAAAGGGAGGCCTTGCAATTGGACCCAAAAGGGAACAAACTTTACATCATTAAGGGAAGGGTTGAAATTTGGAGACCATGGAAGAGTGTAAAGTCCATGTCCCTCACAAAACCAAGATTTGGTAGAATGAACATTCCTAGCTTCCTTAGAATTAAAAATCACTACAAAAAACCCTTCACCCTTGTCAAGATAAAACACTTGAGAAGAACCCTCCCATTCATCAAAAATCCATTTTTGTAAAAGATCTATTTCAGGAATGAAGTTCTACAACTTACCAATAAGAGCAAGAGATTGAAGATCTTGAGTTTGAGGTTACAGCAATGCTTTTGGAAATGTAACAGAAAATTTAGACACCATATGTTAAGTAGGACCCCTGATCATAGGCTCTTTACGAACCCACTTTTTCTCAACCTTGCTTTGCACATTTTTCTTGATCGTACACCTTTTAGCATTCTTCAGCTGCAAGTTGAGAACCATATAACAATCTTTATGCTTCCTAGGTATATTATTCAGAAATGATGCAGGAGGATCAACCTTAGGAGAAACATAATTAGAATGAAACCAAGAGCCCTCTAGATTTGGATTGAATAAGCTCCAGCTTTGATTGGAACATTGTTTGGGAAAGTTGTTGGATGATGCTGATTAGAAACCACCTCAACCCAAGAACGAGATCTAGGAGAACTATCACTAACATCATCTTCTGAGGCACAAATATCAAAAGGAGGTTGTGGTTCCCCATTCAATGATTTCCTGGATTGAGAGAAAGGTTGAAAGTCCATATTTGTAGAAATTTGGCACCCATTATGAAAAAAACTACCAAGAAGACATAAAGAATTGTCAAAGCCTTTAAAATAATTTGTTGAAAAAACATGACCTAACCTGTTGATATTTACACCATTGGAACGAGGAAATACTCCCCTTTGACCCCGATTTACACCATGAAAGCTAGTTGAAATCACAGAATGGTCATGAAATTTTGAAAAAGGACCGCTAGCGGAAAACAAAGAATTATGATCATTACGGTTCATATTTCCTCCTCTAATTATTCTTGAAGAGTCCAAATATTACTGCTTGTCCCTAGCGATTTTATCCTTAGAGGCTTCTAAATATTTGGGCCCATATCTTAGTTGTTCTCTCCAAAGTCAACCTAGGAAAACTATGGCCTTGATTCTTTGATTTCACATAATGGACCTTGTGGAATGAAAAAGAGTTAAGACATAGACATTCAATTTGAAAGTTAAAAAGATGTGTTGATGTGGTAAAAAAGAATCCATTTAACCAAGATTAAATCAATTGAACCCCACATATGTGCTTGTTATCTTTCGTCTTATGGTCTTCCAAGCAAAACATTGGTCTTTTGGATTGAGCTACTCATAGGGTAAAGCGTGTTCTTCACTATATTGGACTTGAAAACAAGGTCTCTCTTAGGTTCATTTAGGATCAAATCAAACACTTCATCCATCCCAAACATTTATCATCTCCATCCCACAAACAACTTTTAGAGCTTTGGAAAAATCAAAATTCTAGACTTGGGTTAATCCTTAAGATACATCAAAATCACCTTGTTTAGTTAGGAGTGTGAGAATGCATCCTTTCTCATACCTCTAGTTAAATTAGCACCCCTTTGAACAAGTTCATCTTAAGGTAACATCCAACATCTTGGAATCTACAAGTTCATTATCCAAATCAAACCAATCAAAATCAAATCCCAAAGTCTAGCATTGATCCAAAGTTCCTAAAAGTTTGACACCCATATCACTCACCCTTTCATCTTTCATCTCATCATTGGTCCTAAATTCCTTAGAGGTCAACAAGGTAAAAACACAAGAAGAACATGGAATATAAACTTGATTCATACATCATGAGTAATCTTAATCAACCAAACTATCAAAGCCTTACAATGCCAATTGATTATCAAAATTCACATTTATACAATCCATACATGGGATCATTATCTCCTACAAACCTCAATGGTACAACAAATGTGATTATTCCCAATCTAAATTTTGGAATGCCTTTCCCTATGGTAGATTTAAATCAAATTAAGAACTTACAAATCTATCAACCAAATGATCAATACACGAGTCTTCAACAAAACAACATTATCCCATCCAATCCATACATTCCAAATGTGAATATACCAAGTGCAAACTTATCAAACATGAATGTATCAAATACACACTTGGTGAACTATGGGATATATACGTTTGCAAACCAAACCAATGTTGTTCAAAATCCAAGCAATATATTGACAACTCAATGTATTGATCCAAGTCAAGGTAACCTAATGCAAAATCAAAGTTACCGAAATCAATGCAAAATGTTTCCCAACCACAACAATGTTCCATGTCAACCTATAATGCAAAATCTAAACATCATCCCAAATTAAAACATTGTCCAAAATCAATTTGTGCATGATCCCATATAAATACCACAAGTGTATATTCCAAATATGCTTGACCAACAACCAAATCAACTATATCAAGGGTGTCAAGATCAAAATCAAGAACAAATTTTGCAAAATAAAATTGCTATACTTAGAAAAATTATTGATTCATATCACCAAGAGACATCTCCACCCCAAAATCTACACATTCCCCCATTGGTTAATCCATGTCATCAAAGCATTGCGTTGTGTCCACAACCACATCAAGAACAATATCTCCAATGCCAAGAGGTTGGATATCAAGATCACCAATATCAACAACAAACCCAATCACCACATCTCGAAGATTAATCACCACATCTCCAAAACCAATCACCACAAGGTCAATTTAAAGTACTAATCTCACAAGATAACAAATGTGAATACACTCCTTTGGGAGAGCCAATTGAATCAACATTAAAAAATCTAGTTAATGCAAAACTCATCACTCTTCCAAAAGTAAGTGCTTTCAACTCTATCATAAACTTCCCTTGGAATAAGGGTAGATCTTATTGTGATTATCATAGAGAAAATCATCATAAAACATCAAATTGTATTCCACTCAAAAATCTCATCCAAGACCTTCTTGATCAAGAAATAATAACTGTTGATGACAATGATCAAGATTCAACCACTAGTGATAGCAGTGACAATCTCTCCACCACAACTATTGAGAACAATAATCAAGATCTATCCATCAATGAACACTTTGAAGATGTTTCTACCCCATCCAATGATCAAATCGACATGCATAAAGAATCACTTTTCAATCATGATCAAAATTCACCAATAATATCCAACAATGATCTATTTCGAGGAGTATTCAAATTATTTGATCCTATTGACATAATCCAAGATCCATCCACCAATTATCATGTTGATAGTGTCTCTACATCACCTAATTAGTTAGAATTTATTCCAAAGCATGATCAACATCTTTCACCAAAGTCTAGCAATGGTCCTTTTCAAGACAAATTGACATCCTTTGACCTCATGGTTGCAAATATTGAAGGAATCCTCAACTCAACATCTGATCCAAATCTGCTCAAAGATCAAGAGGATATTGAGCCACTTCCCATGCCTAATGAAGACATCAAAGACACCTTTGTAAGCAATCCATCCTTTGAAATTGACCCATGTCAATAACTTGATCCAAAGCACGTCAAAAGAAATTTCAAAATTAATCAAGATCAAGAAATCGTATCTCCAAGATACTACAATGATCTAATGGGCACTCTCCAAATTATACAAGATGTTGTAAATGATGATCATATCCATATAGCACATACTCCTCCATCTACCCATGAGATGCTTTCTTTGGATGGACATGTAGATGATCTTCATTCAAAACAAGATTCCTTAACTCTTAAAATTATTACACGAGAATAGGTCATTGATTCCTATAGTCAGGAAAAGTTGACAACATTAGGATCATATATATCCAAAATTCAGATTGAGGACATCATGTATGAAGATATCCAACATTATACACTGAAAGAAATAGGTCAAACTAAATGGGATATTCCAGAGTCAATAGAGCAACAAATTAAAATAACATCATCTGCAGTGGTCATTTATCAGAGAATGCTTGCTAAACAAGACATCTCAAAATAGGTAGAATCAAAGTATGAAGGTACTACTTCCACAATACTGGGGGAAACTCTGTCGCAAGCAAACGCCAACATAGGGAGCACGAAGAATCCTTATGATGAAACCAATGCTAATACTACAACCAACCATGCCATGAATCTTCATCCACCCATCACCCCATCCACGAATTGGGACCAACATCAAAAGAAAGATCTGAATCAAAGCACAAAGAAAGTTATTGAAGAAAAAGAAGGTGGGAAGCATAATAGACAAATGAAATACACATGGATACCAAAAAATACAGAGAAATATTATCCCTATCAAACTCCATCAATCAAAGAAATTATGGGGAAAAATAAAAAAGGGAAAATTATCCATCAAAGACATCCACAAATGAAAAAACAATCTTCTCAAGCAACGTACAAAGTATATCAAGCAGTTGGTCCTAATTCCAAACACACTTTTGTATCCACCCATTATTGCTCATCTTCGCAAGTTTGGAGAGTCAAAGGTTCCAAACTATCAACCAATCCATCTATTCCTAAACACATTCCACCATCCATGCCTCCAAGCATGATATCCAATTCTCACATTGACCATGTATTGGCAACAACTCTTCATCATAAGGATGTAGAAGGAACTCTGTTGCGATGTGCACATAAAGGCAGAGTTAACTCTAGTATCAACAAAGTAGATTAGGAATCTCAAAAGTTGCATTCAAGTGCACATATCTTAGAGAAGAAACTTCTTCAAGCAAGATATCGATGGCACGTTATGACAGAATCATCTACATCGACACCGCCAGGTGGTTCAACATGAGCTTAACATCTTTCAAAAAAACCAAAAAATAAAAATTCAAACAAACTTTTAAATGCAAAATCAAACTCTTGATCATTCTCAAATATGTCAATAAAACCTTATATCAACGGATTTTTAAAAAACCTATCAACTTGCCACCATCCAATAACATGTCCTAGGATGCATCCTTCCCATAATGGGCATTATCTTTGGCAATCACTTTGGATACTTATCCCAAGCAAAACACATCCCTTTGGCTAGAGGTATGAAGAACATTAGCTTGTTTGTGTAGTTGATCTTTTCTTTTGATTTATCTTATTTTGCACATTCCAATGACCTCTCGATGATGTCTAGTCAATACGATTTAGAGAGATAGTGTGTATTGTTTGTTTATTGTTAATCTAATTGAAAACAAAACACTAAATGAAACATTAATCTAAAGAAATTGAAATAAATAAAAATAAACAAGATTTCTTCAGAGCTGTCCCATTTTCCTCTATCTACAGTGATTTCTTTTGAAGTTGTTGCTCTCAGATTGTGTAAGCTTCTCCAAATGGCTGTTGTAGAACGAGTATACAAATGAAAACTACTATTCTATATGCTGGTGGAGTGAAATTGTTAACGGATACGAACAGAGGCTGTAGATTATGCACAGGGGCTGTGAATGAAATGTATCATGATATGCTACTATGCTATGAAATAAAATGAAAATGAATGCTAAAAAGGCTTATGCTATGGATGCTTAAGAACTATTTGACTATAGTTTCTCTGCTAAAAACTTCTATATGATTTGGAGCTCCCGGCAGTTGTATTTATAGATTTTTGCAAGCTCAATCCCGGCTGGCAAGAATCTACGGCTATGAAATTGTCTGGTAAGTTTGAATGGTGAGAGATGAAGAAGTTGAGAAGAAGATGGGAGAGGTTGAGAGGTTGGAGAGAAGGATGGATTCCTGTCTTCAACCCACGGGAACAAGCCTGCACAGAAACAGAGAAATTAAATTTTTGTTTTGACCGTTTGCTTCCCGGGAGTTGAAGATAAATCCCAAATTAAATAAATAAATAAATTTATTTAATTTTATTTATTGCATTTGATTTTTGATTTTTATACTATGGAAGATTTAATTAAATATTTTGAAATATTTAATTATGATATGACTTTAGAAGAATATGAAATTTTTAGAAGAATTAATTAAATATTTTAGAATATTTAATTATAAATAGATATTAGAAGAATATATTTAGAAAAAAGGAATATTTTAATCTTTATTTGAATAAAATATTCAAACTAAGATTATATGATAATTAATATAAATAAATCGTAATGTTTATTTAATTAATTAAGAAATGAATACGAAAAGATGATTAAATAAACTTATTTATTTAATCAAAATGAAAGAATGAAGAAATATAAATAAATTATTTAAATTTATTTATACGCAGATAGAATTCGAAGATTTTAATTAAATATTAAAAATATTTAATTAATTACCAGACAATGTGATGTGACCATTTTAAGCTGTATACATTTTGCCCCTCTTTGAAGTGATGTGTTTTATGCATTGCTTCAAAGAATTTTGAATTTTGCCCCAAATGTTGACTGTCGAAATGTTGATAGGTATATGCCCCCGCGAACGATGAATCGATAAGATTTTGAATTTTTGTGGATTTTGAAGATGTCGATTCATCGTTCGAAACTAATGATTTGAAGAAATTGACCCGAAGAGACATGAAATGAAAATTTGATGAAGAAATTGCCCCTGCTATGTGAAAATATGATAAAAATGCCCCAATTTTACCATTATATAGGTTTAAAATGTCATTTTCCATGTCATTTTCAATTTTAACCTAGTAAAATTTGCAAATATTGAGCTTTGAGTTGATAATCATGGCACTTCCAGTTCACCAGCACCGTTTCGAGCGTATCCGACGACATCAGCGGCCAGCGCACTATGGACCTCCGGTATGTGTCTCATAAATCTCCTGTCTCTCAAAAAAATTTCATTTTGCGCACGTTTTCAATGTTTATTTCAAAAAAAATGAGTTTTAGCACCCTTAAAGGTTTTTGTAGCGCATACGATTATTTTTGTAGCGCATTTGATATTGTAGCGCCCTTGATGTGTATCGTAGCGCATTTAACATGTTTCATAGCGCATTTGATATCGTAGCGCCCTTGATGTATATCATAGTGTGATTAATCATTTTCGTAGCGCATATGATTTCATAGCGCATTTGATTGATTTTGTAGCGCTATTGACAAATTTTGTAGCACAAAATATTTCATAGCGCATTTGATTGATTTTGTAGCGCTATTAATATGTTTTGTAGTGCAATTGATTCTATAGCGCTGATGATGAATTGTGTAGCGCATTTAACCAATTTTGTAGTGCCTTTGATTTTATGTTGTTGCAACCGATAAATTTGTTCCCAAAGTTGTTGGAGAACAAATAGTAGCTGATAAATTTGCTTTTAAAGTTGTTAAAAACAAATAGGACAGATAAGTTTTCTCCTAAAGTTGTTAGAAAGAAACTTGATATTGATTATTTGCGTTCCATGATGATGAAAAACAAATAGTTTGATTGATTCGTTTGCTTCTAAGGTTGTTAAAAACAAACATGATTTTGATATTATTCGCATTTCATAATGATAATGAAAAACAAATAGTCTGATATTCAGTTTTGGATTGATATGTTATGATGATTTGATATTGATGTTGCTTTGATGATGTATGTGAACAGGAGAGACTAGGTGTCTTGCAGTTACGAAAGACATTTTCGAGCACATGGACATTGATTCCACATTTGTTACAGTCAGATAGAGATGTGATTGATGCTTGCGGCTTGAGTTCATTACTTGATATGCCCGAGGTTCGCCTCAACAGGGCCCTATTGACAGCACTTGCAGAGTGGTGGCATAGTGACACCAACACTTTTCATTTACCGACAGGCGAGATTACAGTGACCCCCGAGGACGTATATCGCATCCTACGGATCCCAGTGATGGGAGAGATAGTTGTTTTTGATAGACGAGAGGTTGGAGGTACTCTTTCTTTGAGACGGATATTCAGAGATGATCAGATTGTCGGATACTTCATCCCATGGGGTGAGATTACAGATACCTATCCACCATTACCAGCTGTGCTTGCAGGATTCATTGGAGGTGTGTTGTGCCCCGACCATAGGTCGAAGGGGTTTGCGATCGGATGGGGTCGTGTTTTGGAGAGCATGGTGATGCAGGGGACACGGTATGCATGGGGTACATGTATGCTAGCCCACCTATATGATGAGTTACATCATATCGTATATGGTAGAGGCCGAAGTTTTGTTGTTGGGTGCTCATTACTACAGATATGGGCATGGGAGCATTTTGCAGTTTTACGTCCATTGACTCGAGGACAGCGACCAGCTGGTCGAGCATACAGATGGAGATATGCGCATATTATTGCTCAGCCGAGACTGGGAAAACTAGTATATTGGCAGCGGCTATTAGATAGTTTGGACACAATATGTTGGAGGCCATATTTGGATTGTGAGCCATGGCCAGAGGATGCGAGGGAGATGCTTTTTGTATGCACTTCTAGATTTTTGATTGGACGGATGACATGGATCCTTGAGAGATTTCTTGCTGGGCGAGTATTACGACAGTTTGGTCGGATTCAGGGTATGCCTATTGGTTCATCCATTTATGCGCGGCGACAGCCAGAGCTTGCAGTGTGGGGTCCACGGATTTCTTATGAGGCAGCGGTGGCAGAGTTCACCAGTTTAGGAGCACAGATGTGGGATTACCGGGTGGATGTTCTTGATGTAGGGGCGACACCAGAGTATGTACAGTATGTCCTAGAGCATCCACCGCCACGTATGTTTGATCTTGATGAGGCCATTACTCCTATTATTGCACAGAGACGTCGACAGAGGGACTCAGAGTCAGGAGATGATGATTCAGAGGATAGTGATGATGAGGAGAGTAGTGGAGATGATGACTCAGATGGAGGTGATGGTGGTGATGGTAGGGGTGGAGATAGAGGTGGCAGGAGAGGCGGTAGGAGAGGTGGCAGAGGTGGTAGAGGAGGCAGAGGTGGACCACGGATGAGGCACACTGACCCATCCCCTTCCGTAGATCCGACTGTAGCTAGTCAGATTTCGTCTCTGCAGAGTACAGTACAGATCTTGCAGGCTCAGCTATCACAGGCACAAGCCTTGATTTCACAGTTGCAGGGTCAGGTGACTTCGATTACTGCTGAGAGAGACGTAGCTAGACAGCGGGGTGAGCAGGCCATTGCCTTGGCAGATAGCCTACAGAGAGTAGCAGGTAGCACTTTGCCAGGTGACATGATGAGAGAGGTTACCAGAGCTACCTGAGAGGCAGAGTTCTATCATACCAGATATCATGATGCAGTTCCACCTGAGCAGAGAAAGAGCTACACTCAGTCACGATCTACTCATGGTCGCTCTCGTACTACCAGCAGGGGTGTGACACAGCCATTACCTCCTAGAGGGCCACCAGGGACAGGCGGAGCAGGTCCATCAGGGGCAGGTGATACAGGTCCATCAGGGGCAGGTGGTACAGGTCCTAGGCCAGCTCCATCAGAGGATAGCTCTGCCTAGTGCATTGTATATGATTCTTTCATGATATTCTGTTGAGACATTTTGTATACACCGTGAGATGATCACATTTTTGATGATATTATATCTTTTGTAGTTGACATCCTTGTATATTTTGACATTCATTTTTGAGATATATGAAATGCAGTGATGATTTTACATGATATATGATGTATCCATATGATGTGTACTATATGATGGTTTCATGATTTATGATATTTATATACATGATTGTATGAGATGAAATTTATTTGATGAATGAATGTATATGGTAATGATGTATGTAATGTATGCTTTTTATGATTTTCTAATGCAAAAATGTAAAATGTATGAAATGATGTTTTTGTGAATGTCAAAATATTCTCAGTCATAAAAATATAAACATTTGATTCTTTGACAGCTTTTTAGAAATCTATAAATGCAAAATGCAAATTCTAACATGAATGCAATCTACACTAACCATGCAGGACATTCATACAATATTGCCATTTGGAGAGCTTATTCATGCTTTTTGTATCATCATAGAGCTTTTGAAATGTTGAAAGTTAATACAAGCATCAAAGGGTATGTTAGCACCAGTGATGACCTGAGTATTGCTTTCATGATTTTTAATATAGCAAGTTAATACAAGCATCGAGGTATGATTGAACCAAGATGACCTGAGTATTGCTTGCATAAACAGACAAGAGTTAACCTTTTTCCCATGTAAATTCCGAAATGTCATCCATGATACATAGTAGAGCATGTCTCGCGACCAATTTGCATAGTACTAATGATTTCCTCGCAAACAACAGACAAAGAAAAATCATACTCCTTCCTTGCTCTTCTAGTTTAGTACATCATTGAATTGCTCCAGAGATATGATAGAAAATCAAACAACCATTCGAATCCTGCTTAAAGTATTTCAAACATTATTCAGATTAAGATCATCCAAGTTTTGGTCATCATCATTGATATTCTCACTTCAATAGTTGTTTGGATCATGTTGTTTCGATTTCCATTGGCATTGAATAAACATGTTGTGATTGATTTGATACGACAATGTTTGTTGTGTTTTGTCAAACTATTATTTGTCTGTTTGTGATATTCTGAAAGCTTGTTGTCCTCTCTTGTATGTTTCTGCATTTTTCCCCTAGTGTAAACACAACCTAAAAAGATATGTACAAATTTCATCAAGCCATGATGAAAACTAAAGATTCCCACTACATGATATGGATAATGAAAGATATATACGGATGATAGACGTGAATGGATGATGCTAAAAGTGAAAACAAGACATAAATTAATAAATGGAGGAGCCATTTTGATTACAAGTAACGCCTGTTTGCCAGGTTTTCACTACTTGTTTTTATTGCACTTTTTTCAAGATTTTTCTAATTTTTTTGATTTTTTCAGGACTTTTTATGATTTTTTTAATTTTTTCAAGACTTTTTAGACATAGAACTTCTTTAGATGAATACTATTAATTGGCTCTTCAAACAGGTACCCCTCTGATGTGGATAACTGATATGCACCAGAACCGTATGCTGCTACGATAACAAATGGACCAAGCCAATTAGGTTCAAATTTCCCTTTCTTTTCTCTATCTTGCTGATTACGTGGATTTTCTCTCAAAACTAAGTCACCCACTTGAAATGCCCGTGGTTTAACTCTGTGATTATAACTACGAGACATAAATTGTTGATAACCTTTCAAATGATCAGCTGCATATTGACATCTTTCATCTAACAATTCTAGTTCCTGAAGGCGAGAAACTCTGTAGTCTTCATCACTTATCAATCCCTTAAGTGAAACCCTAAGCAAAGGTATTTCAACTTCTAATGGTAAAATTGCTTTTGCTCCATAGACTAAAGCATATGGTGTAGCTCCTATTGGTGTGCGAATACTGGTTATGTAGGCCACAAAGCTGGGTTGAGTTGAACATGCCAATCACGTCCAGCGTCATTTACTGTCTTCTTCAATATCTTCAAGATGGTTTTGTTAGAAGCTTCTGCTTGACCATTACCCTGTGGATAATAAGGTGTAGAGAACCTATGTTGGATGTGAAATCTTTCACAAAGTTCATCAACATCTTGATTCTTAAAAGGCGTACCATTATCAGTAACAATAGAATTAGGAATTCCATATCTACAAATAATGTAATTCAGGATAAATGAAGATATTTGTTTACCAGTCACTGTTGTTAGAGGAACAGCTTCAATCCATTTTGTAAAATACTCCGTAGTTGTAATGATAAATTTATTACCATTTGACGATGAAGGATGTATTTTACCAACAAGATCTAATCCCCATTGAGAAAAAGGCCATGTCGAAATGAATGGTTGCAATTCTTGTGCAGGTGCATGAATAAGATTCCCGTGGATCTGGCATTTAGAACACTTCTTGACAAAAGTAAAAGAATCTTTTTCCATGGTAAGCCAATAGTATCCCATTCTGACAAGTTTCTTGGCTAAGGTCAAACCACTCGAATGAGTTCCACAAATACCACCGTGAACCTCTTGTAAGGCTTTTTCAGATTCGTCACGTTCAAGACATCTAAGGAGTGTACCATCAAGACCACGTCGATAAAGGATATTGGCAATTAAGGTATAACGGGATGATTGGCGAATGAAATTCCATTTTTGGTTACGGGATAAATCTGAAGGCAAGATGTTATCTTTCAAATAGGTATAAGTCTTGCCATATAAAGGTGAATCTGAACTGGCCAAATGACATATAACTTGGGTTTCAAGATTATCATATGCGGGAGAAAACAATTGTTCCACCAAGAATTCATACTTGGTTTGATCTTCTGATATTTGTAATAAGGAAGCAATGGTAGCCATTGCATCTGCAGCTTTATTGTCAATCCTTGATATTTGTGAAAACTTGATTGACACAAAATATTTCTTATAATCATCCACCATGTTCTTGTATGGTAGCAACTTATCATCTTTAGTTTGATAATCATCATTAATTTGATTAATGACAAGTTGTGAATCACCATAAACTTCCAGCTCTGAAATCTGCCATTCCAAAGCTATTTTCAATCCTATGAGTAATGCCTCATATTCAGCTATGTTATTTGTGTAAGGAAACATCAATCGATATGATCTTGAAATGGTATGTCCTTCAGGTGTAACAAAAAGAATCCCTACCCCCGAGCCATATTGTGTATAAGATCCATCAAAGTACAATGCCCACGGTATCTAAATTGTTGTTGTAAAGACACCTGCATCAGGAAACTCAATGTGCATTGGATTGTCTTCTTGTAAAGGAGCTTCAGCCAACTGATCTGCAATGACCTGTCCTTTAATGGCTTTTCGATCTACATAGTGAATATCAAACTCACTTAAGATCATTACCCATTTTGCAAGTCTTCCTGTTAAAGTAGCTCGGCTTAATAGGTATTTCAATGGGTCTATCTTTGTTATCAGCTTAACTGTATGAGCCAACATATAATGTCGCCACTTTTGAGAAGCAAACACTACTGCAAGACAAGCTTTTTCAATGAAACTGTAGTTTAACTCATGTCTTGTTAAGGTTCTGCTGATATAATATATGGCCCTTTCTTTACCTATAGAGTCTTCTTGTGCTAGCAATGCTCCCAAAGATACTTCTATTGCTGAAATATAGAATATGAGTGGCTCTCCTGGAATAGGTGGAATTAAAACTAGTGGATGCGTAAGATATTGCTTGATCTGATTGAATGTTGCTTCACATTTGTCATCCCATTTGAATGGGACATTTTTATGCAATAAATGTGTAAATGGCAAGCTTTTGTCTGCTAGTTGAGCTATAAACCTTCTAATGGACTGTAATCTTCCTTGCAAGGATCTTAATTGACTGATATTTCATGGTGGGGGCATGTCCATTATAGCTTGTACCTTTTTTGGATCAACTTCTATACCCTTTTCTGAAATAATGTATCCTAGGAGTTTTCCAGATGTAACGCCAAAAACACATTTCTTTGGATTTAGTCAAACATTGAACTTCTCCATTCTGATAAAGATTTTTGATAAGATTTCCAGGTGTTCATCTCGTGTATGAGATTTGGCAAGTAAATCATCAACATAATCTTCCATGAATGTATGCATCATATCATGAAAAATAGTTGTCATTGCTCTTTGATAAGTAGCTCCAGCATTCTTTAACCCGAATGGCATTACATTCCAGCAATAGGTACCCCAAGGACATGTGAACGCTGTTTTATCTTGATCTTCTGGTGCAATTTTTATCTGGTTGTATCCTGAAAATCCATCCATTAATGAATACATTGCATGGCCAGCAGTTAAGTCAACAATCATGTCTATGTTAGGCAAAGGAAAATCATCTTTGGGGCAAGCTTTATTTAAATCCCTGAAATCTGTACAAACTCTGATCCTTCCATCTGGCTTTGAAACAGGTACAATATTTGAAATCCATTCTGCATAGTCAATAGTTCGAATGAATCCAACATCCAAAAGCTTCTTTAATTCTTCTTTAACCAATAATGCAACATGTGGATGCATTTTTCTGAGCTTTTGCTTCACAGGATTTGTCCCAAGTTTGATAGATAAATGATGCATTATCAGATTAGGATCTAACCCTGGCATATCAGCATATGACCAAGCAAAGTTAATTTGATTCTCCTTCAAGAATTCCATGAATTTTAGGACTTCTTCAACTGTTAATGATGCTGCAATTTGCAAAACTTTTGGCTGCTCTGCTGTACTTATGTTGATTGATTCCATTGGTTCAATCAAAATAGAAGATCTTTCATGATAATACTTGGGAAGAGTGTCAAGTTTCTCATCCTTCAGTGCCTCAGAAAGGTTTTCACTGTCAGATTCGCTCTTTATTTTTCTCTTGTTTTGATCTATCACTGCCATTTTTCGGTTTTCACCAATAGATCCATCTTTTATTTCATTTATTTTGCAGCTAAGAGACTTGACACTCTCCTTATCAAAATCATGAGTATAAGATTCTTGAATGAAACAATTGTTTTCTTCATTTGAGGAACAAAGGAAATTTATAATGTCCTCATCATTACTGAATGTAGGAATATGGATAGGTGCATCAATGTCCCAATCTATAAGTTCTAGATAAACTAAGGGCATAGGATCATTAGGTTGGGTAAGGTCTTGAATTGTCAAAGTCATGATATGGTTATCATCCTCATGGTAGACAAGGTCTATGATGGTATTCTCCTGTTGATTATCAATCTCGTTAGAATCTGATTCTTCCTCACTTGAGTCATGATCGCTTTGTAAAACATAATCGAGTGGAGGCCTTGAGCCTTCTCCTTGTATAAGAACAGGTGCATATTTGTGTATAGTATCAACTTGTTTATCCCTCCAAAATTCATCATTATAAATGGTGTCCCATTCATATTCATTAGAATCAGTATCTGAACTATTTTGCAATTGGAAAACTGATTCATGAGATTTATCTGACACGGATCCTCCTTCATGAGTTAATTGTGTCTGCTGTGAAGTAGATTCTTCTTTATCTTTACCATATCCAAGTCCTGTTTTATCACTTGAATGCTTTGAAATAGGTTGAATTGGTTCCACAATTCCTTCTCTTCGTTTCCCTATAGGACCATTCCCTTCATAGCCCATCTTTTGCATGATAGCGTATCCTTTACCATATTGTTCTTTAGGCAACTTAATGTGCAAGAGAGATTCATCTTCATCTTTGTATAGCCAATTTAGGATGTCCCTATCTTCAGCTTCTTCTTCAGTGGTATTAGCTCTAATGAATTTTCCATCAAACTTTGTGATTGGCACGGAAGCTTGAGATGTAGAAGCGGTTGCAATCTTTTGATTTGCTAAAGTTGGAAAACCATGTGATCTTGGAGAAGGAGGTAAAGTAGAGAGAGATAATGAATATTCACCTACCCCTTTGTCTTTAAACTTCAGCTTAGTATCAAGATTCTTTGTCAATTCTTGCAATTGGACTTGTAGATTGGAAGAAGAAACAGCAAGAGCTTCCCTATTGTGTGGCACAAAGACATCTTGAGTTACTCTAAGATTTGAACAAGTTTGGGTACTATTGTAATCAGCTTGTATAGTTATTTCTTGTCCATCATATGGAAACTTGATACATTGATGATATGTTGATGGTACTGCTTGCATATCATGGATCCACGGACGACCCAAAAGTATGTTATAAGACAGATCTCGATCTAGAACATGACAAAAGGTATTCTTCACAATAGGTCCCACTCTGATAGGCAGTAATATTAATCCTTTGGAAGCTCTTTCTTCATCATCATATTCCTTGATGGTTATCTTCCTTCGTGGGTCAATTTCATTTTCTGATATTCTTAAGGCATTTATTAATTTTAAGGTACAAATATTCAAACCGGCTCCTCCATCTATTAAGACACGTCTAATTCGATGTTTATGAATCATGACTTCAAGATAGAGCGAGGAATTATGTGGATGTGTCATAGAGGCATCATCTTTGTCGGAAAATGAAAGGCAAGTGGGGGAAGACAAATGTCCCACCATGGCTTGAAATTTGTTTGCATCTAGATCAGTATCAACAGTTGTGTTTACAAGAGCTTCTTCTAAAATATTCTTGTGTATGGGGGATATTTTGAGAAGTTCAAGAATGGATATTTGAGCTGATGTTTTTCTCAATTGATCAACCAGATTATACTGACTTGGAGAAGAAATAGTTGTTTTAGATGAACTTCCTTTTAAAACAACCTTTGCTTGACCTCTTGTTGTTACATTAACCTGTTGATATTCTTGTTTTCCTTTGATTTTGATAACATTAACCCGATTATCATCTGTGTGAATGTGACGGATTATATTGTCTTCAACATTATGTATACTTTTGGCTTTGGTATCCGATGTTTCCCCCTTTTGGTAGTTTGGCAAAGGATCTTTGAATGCTTGATGATCATCATTGGTATGATGTCCCTCAATTGTAATGGTACCATTGTCAATTAAATCTTGTACTAGATTTTTCAAAGCTTGACAATTGTTTGTTCTATGACCTTTACATCGATGATAATTGCAATAATACGAGTCATTCCATGATGGTGGTTTAACTCGTGGCTCATAATCTCTTTGTGGTGGTAAAGTGATAACCTTATTATCAAGAAGCTCCTTGAGAGCAGACTCAAGAGATTGACCCAAAGCAGTAAAAGTCCGTTGGTTTGAAAAGAATGAAGGTCTAGACAGATTTGATGTTTGTGCATTGCCAAGATTATTATTGAAATTACCACGATTTTGATTGGTATTTTGATTGGTCATGTTTTCTTGCTTGGAAATTTTTCCTTGTTGATTGTTGTTTCCTTGTTGAATTGTATTTCCTTGTGGATTGTTTCGTGGAGCACTTGATAAATTGAAAATAGATGGTCTTGTTCGTAAATTATTTGCATCCACTATACCATCATTGACAACATTTTTGTTTCTGTTCCAAACCTTGTTTTATCGTTGTTGTTTTGATTTGATGTACTTGGATTATCAAGTTTTATCACTCCCCTTTTAACCAAGGCCCCTTCAATGGTGATTGCATTTTCAATCAATTTTTCAAAGTTATGAGGACAATGAAGGTTAAGCCTATAGCTTAATTCTGGATCAAGGCTATTGATAAAGATATCCATCTTTTCCTTTTCAGGAATAGGACGAGAATATCGTGCAAATAACCTTCTCCACCTTTGTAAAAATGTAGTAAAGGGTTCTCCTACTTTTTGTTTCACTTTACAAAGATCAAGCATTGTTATTTGATGTTGAATGTTGTAGGAGTATTGTGAGATAAACTGATTTATCAACTCCTCAAAATTTTTGATAGGTGGAGTGATTTTTGAAAGCCACTCCATGGATTGTACACCTAGACTTCGTGGAAATAATCGCATCAAGTAAGTATCGTCATAGGCGAATTCAAGACTCATGTTTCGGAAATCCCTAACATGGTCAATGGGATCAGTTTTTCCATTATACCTATCATACTTAGGAATTTCGCAATGTTTTGGAAATGGAATCATTTGAAGACTCCTATCAAATGGATAAGGAGATATGTCTTCCAAAACATATTTCTTTGTTGTACCTCCTTGCATTTCCTTTATTTGCCCTTGTAATTCTTTTATATGTTGGTTAAGAGCACTAAAGTCATTAGGAGGAGTTTCAGGATTTTGTTTAATCCCTTCTATGTCAAAAGTGTGAGGCAACTTAGCTCCTTGATTAGCTAATGAAAGAAAATATTTTTCTTTGTTACATTCTAGAATTCTTTCCATAAGAGTATGGAATTGGGGATCTTGTTCTGCTTCTTGAAGCTTTTCTTCTATTAACTCATCAAGATTAAATGTTTCCTCTTCTTTTTCATTACGATCACCCATTTTACTGGTAGTGGTTTCCCCCTCGTCTTTTTCCATTTGTTTTTGAGATCTCGTGAAGATAGGCATAGATTTTGCTCCAAATTCTACTCACTTTTGATCAAAAGAGTGAAATAGTGCAATTTATGTGATATATATGAAAGTCAGGATAGAATGAAGATTCTATGACTTACACAAAATTTTTAATCTTGTAGCTTGTGTTGTTCCCTAAGTGAAAGGATGAAAATCCTGTTTAGCGGGAATGTAAGCAAAAGATTAAGAAAAGGATGATTTTGCACTTTATGAAGTTTTGATCATGGTTTTGTAAAAGGATGGATTTTATGATAGATGCCTAATGTATTCTAAGTTCTCTATTGCAAAATTTGATTTGGACGAGTAGAATATTCGATTGCGGGTTGGGAAATATAACTGAAACGGATGCGTTGACTATGGTTATGCCTTTGAGAAAGGGCTCTTCTTTGAAAGTAAGCTTGTGAATATAAGGGCTCTATAGCATAATCATCTGAAAGACCTCTAACACAATCATGATACCTATGAAGAAAGGTTCTATATTTGAGTAAAACTTTTCGACTTTGATACAAGAATCGTTGCTTCTTCAATAATTTCTTGTGATTGAGGGGTTTCTTTGGCTTCTTAATCCTTTTGGAAACGGATTTCTTTACAAATTTTGTGGATTTCCAATCTCGTAACATGAGATTAATCAATGTGATAATGAGTGTTTTGGATGATCTTATCTAAATTAATGTATTGAAAACACATCAAACAAGTTTTTAAAACAGTTGTCTTAAGTCCTATGCTAAACATCAAGTGTATAACCAAAATATTTTTCAAAAAATATTTTAATGGGTTTTACACATGACAAGCACTTCAAACAGACTCACTCTTAATTCTCAAGTAGGTCATCATAGCAATCAACAGCCCACATCTTAGAACTGCGTCGACTCACACAACCATGTCACCCCCGAAAGGGCGCCCGTATTTTTGTCTTTTCCAGGTGCGTACTCAGAGTGACAGAAGTGGATACCGGATCCTCTGAGCAAACAATCCTTGGCAGTTATATGGTGAGTATCTTGGGGGTAGATTCTTCCCTCCCCTGCACTGTGATTGAAATGATGTTCAGAAACTGACTCGGTAAGATACTACACTAGGTTCGTAATAAGGGTTTCTGTTCGGTGCGGCAAATGATAGACTCCCTCGAGAGACCTCCCTACCTTTAGAACAAAGGCTTTGGGGATGGTTATCAATGCACACTACCGTCAAAAGAGGGTTTCCCCAATTTTGCTTTAAATTTTAGAGTGGGGTGGAATAGCCTGGCTTTGGCTTGAACCCACTTGAGTCGTTCCTCTTGGGTGAGTACTTTTTCCCACAAGAACAGGCTCTCTACAAGGTTTTAATAAAGCTGTAAAATGCATAAAGGGAAATAGGTGAGTTTGGCATTTTGATCACCCAGTTAAGGGGAGAGCATAGGCCTATCACCGAAGACAAAGCAAACAAAGATTCAATTTTTTTTAAGCACCAAATGAAAATTTTCTAAACTAAGTGAAGATGTTGCTTCACATAAAAAGAAAATTCATTTTAAGCCCAAAATAAAAGATGAAGTGCCTACCCTAGGATTGGTTCATTTTACCTTAGATGACTACCCTAGGATTGGTTCGTTTTATCCTTAAATGACTACCCTAGGATTGGTTAATTTTTACTTTAAATGACTACCTTAGGATTGGTTCGTTTTATCCTTAGAAATTATTAACTGTCCGCGGCTGCGTCGGAATCAGTTAGACTAATTTACAGTTACAGATTACAGAATACACTGCCTTTAAAAAGTTGCGCTGCAACAGACATTATAGGCGCTGCAAAAATTATTATGGGCACTGCAATAAGTATTATGGGCGCTGCAAAAATGATTATGGGTGCTGCAAAACTGATCATGGGCACTGCAATAAGTATTATGGGCACTGCAAAAATGATTATGGGCGCTGCAAAACTGATCACGGGCACTGCAATAATGATTATGGGCGCTGCAATAGACTTTAAATGCGCTAAACTGGAGATGATATTCCTGAAACGTGTTGTCTGCGCTATTCCGCTGTTTTTACCTGTAATCTGTCAAAAGAAACTGCAAAAAGATGTTAAAAAAGGGGGCAAAAGCCCCACGGTGGGTGCCAAAAATGTGTATTGTTTGTTTATTGTTAATCTAATTGAAAACAAAACACTAAATGAAACATTAATCTAAAGAAATTGAAATAAATAAAAATAAACAAGATTTCTTCAGAGCCGTCCCATTTTCCTCTATTTACAGTGATTTCTTTTGAAGCTGTTGCTCTCAGATTGTGTAAGCTTCTCCAAATGGCTGCTGTAGAACGAGTATACAAATAAAAACTACTATTCTATATGCTGGTGGAGTGAAATTGTTAATGGATATGAACAAAGGCTGTAGATTATGCACAGGGGCTGTGAATGAAATGTATCATGATATGCTACTATGCTATGAAATAAAATGAAAATGAATGCTAAAAAGGCTTATGCTATGGATGCTTAAGAACTATTTGACTATAGTTTCTCTGCTAAAAACTTCTATATGATTTGGAGCTCCCGGCAGTTGTATTTATAGATTTTTGCAAGCTCAATCCCGGTTGGCAAGAATCTACGGCTATGAAATTGTCTGGTAAGTTTGAATGGTGAGAGATGAAGAAGTTGAGAAGAAGATGGGAGAGGTTGAGAGGTTGGAGAGAAGGATGGATTCCTGTCTTCAACCTGTAGACACCTAAAAATGGTCTGGAGAATCCAATTAATCGAATACGCCTTATTTGATTAATTAATCTTAAATTCCTCTACTTAGTAAATAAATAGAAATATTTATTTATTTTAAGTTCATTTATCAATTCTCCTATTTTTCTCTCCTAATTAAATAAACAAAATTAAAAACTTTGTTTTATTTAATTATTATCATTTTTATCACATTAATTCTCTCTTAATTAAATAAACAAAATTAAAAACTTTGTTTTATTTAATTATTATCATTATTTCTTCTATCTTAAAATTGAATACACAATTTAAATAATTCGTGTTATTTAATTTCACATTTCCTCTTAATTAAATAAAGATTGTCAAAAATCTTTTATTTAATTATCACTCTCCTTTAATTTAATAAAACCAAACCCTATAGTTTGATTTATTAAATTATTTATTCCTCATTTTTGCTAAATTTAAATAAATTAAAATTATTTAAATTTATTGCATAAAGTTTGCACTATTCCCTCACCAATAAATATTTATTTCTCACCAATCAAATTAATGGCACTGCCATTCACGGGAAAGCTTCAGGGAAAATCTGCAGGAAGATCTCTCAACAACCTTCCACCCACCTTCCCTCTTATCTTGCCTGGTGTTTTCATGGGGAGAAACCATTCTCCATGATCAGCTCCTTCTTCTCATCCCATGCCTTTGGATTCTCCAGAAGAAATCACAGCCCCTCATCCCGGTTTCCTGTACATTTGTGCTGCCGTGAAAGCTATAAATACAGCTCTTGGGCTACACAAAAAGGATCCCAACTAATGTAATCTTACTCTGCAGGTTTCCAAAGCACTCAAGCATCCAATTCATCCAACAATCATCCAGCAACCATCCAGCATCCATCCAGCATCAGCATTTGCAGTCATGGCTGCCATTAGCATAGAGTTTGCATATTTAGATTAAAATAGAGTAGCATAATCTCATTTCTCATTCTCTAAGTGTCACTTAATAGTTTAATTAGCTTAAGAATCTGAGAGCTAAGTAAATTAGAGAAGTCTTTAGAGTTAGAGAGCAATAGGATAGCATTTTGAAGCTTTTTAGTTTAATTTAGTTTAAATTCATTGAGTTTTAGATACAATTATCCTATTTAGAAGCGTAGAGGCATTGTTTATTTAGTTTTCCCCTTTTTCACGCTTACAGAATGGCGCCCATCGTGGGGAAATACCCCGTATTTTGCTAATTTTCAAAAATCTTATCGTACAGGAATCGGCGTAAAAGTTTTCGCGGGATCAAGAGTTTTTACAGCGCGCCAGGATTCTATTTTAGCGCACCAGGTTCTTATTCCAGCGCACCCGGTAACTGTTCCAGCGTGCCGGGTTTCTGTTCCAGCACGCCCGGTCACTGTTCTAGCGCGCCTGGTTTATGTTCCAGCGCGCCACTTCTTTTCATTTAAAGTCATTTCTTTCATCTGGATCCGACGCGTCCGCGGCCAGATTTCATTTATTTCTTTCTGTTTGGTTAAAATTTACCAATCCTAGGGTAGAAACAATAAAATTTACCAATCCTAGGATAGAAATGGATAAAATTTACCAATCATAGGATAGAAATGGATTAAAAATGTACCAATCCTAGGATAGAAACATCACACTTCTTTTGAGGTTTTAAAAATTGAACATCTTGCTTGTCATGGAGCAATATCTCCATTAGAAGTAAATCATTTGTCTTTTGGGCTTAAAAAGAACAAAATCTTGCTGTGTTTGGGTGACAGGTTTATGCTCTCCCCTTAACTGGGTGCATCAGAATACCAGACTCACCATTTACTTTATGCAATTTTATGCTTTTGTTAAAACCTTTAGACAGGCCTGCCGTAGTGGGAAAAAGTACTCACCCTACGGGAACGACCTGAGTGGGGATAGCCAAAAGCCATGGTATTCCAACCCACTTTAAAATTTATGTGAATTTGGGGAAACCCTCTTTCAACGAAAGTGCGCAGGATAACCATCCCCAAAATCTTTGTTTTAAAGATTGGGAGGTCTCTCGAGGGAGTTTATCCATTTGTCCGCTCCGAACGGAAACCCTATCTAAGAACTTAGAACTAGAAGCACGCTTGTCAGTTTTCGAACATTGTAATACTCGGCGGTGCAGGGGCGGGGAAGAATCTACCCTCAAGCACTCACCATATAATTGCCAAGGACTGTTTGCTCAGGGGATCCGGTATCCACTTCCGTCACTCTGAGTACGCACCTGGAAAAGACAAAAACACGGGCGCCCTCTAGGGGGTGACATGGCTGTGTGAGTCGACGCAATTCCAAGCTGTGGGCCGTTCGAGTATATAACGATGACCTTTTGTCTCTAGGAGTGAGTCTGTTTGGATTGTCTTATCTTGTTATCAAACCAGTAAAAATCAAGAAGAATCATTGATTCTTGAGAACATACACTACTTGTTTAGATTCTAGGATTTTAAATACAACCACTCTATTCTTGATTGCTGTGTTTTCTATCATTAAACTCAGATAAGATCATCACAAAAATCCTAAAAAATCAAAACACTTGTGGATTTCTCATGATTCGAGATTGGGTATCCACCAAGTTTGTCAAGAAATCTCTTGCCAAACGAATCCGAAAACCAAAGAGGACACTTGCCTACAAACAACTCCTAAGAAAACAAAGGTTTCTATATCAAAGCAGGAAAGTTCTACTCCAACATCAAACTTTTATTCATAGGTATCACGATTTCTCTAGAGGTTATACAGACGACTACGTCGTAGCTCCCTTAGACTCACAAGCATACTTTCAAAGAAGAGCTCTTAGGCAACATCACAATCATAGTCAGAGAATTCGTCCTGAATACATCCCACAACCGGCCATCCAATATGATACCAGACCAAGTGAGTTTCATAGAATAAGATAGTTTTCTGCCTTAAACCCCTTCAGGTCATAGTTTTAGCGCGCCCGGTTTCTGTTTCAGCGCGCTTGGTATCTGTTTTAGCGCGCCCGATTTCTGTTTCAGCGCGCTTGGTGTCTATTTTAGCGCGCTTGGTATCTGTTTTAGCGCTCCCGGAATCTGTTTCAGCGCGCCCGGTTTCTGTCTCAGCGCTTTGTATCTCTGTTTTAGCGCTCCTAGATTCTGTTTTAGCGCGCCTGGTCTCTGTTTTAGCGCGACTGGTCTCTATTTTAGCGCGCCTAATTTCTGTTTCAGCGCGCCTAGTCTCTGTTTTAGCGCGCCCGGTATCTATTTTAGCACGCCATAAAACCCAAAAAACAGAGAGTTAATAGGGCATTTTTTCAGCTTGCCCATATCAAATACAAGGTTTCTATCAGTTCAAAACATTTTTTTTACAGTCCAGAACACAATAGTCATACAAAAAGAAAAGCTTTACCCCTATACCTAAATCTTGCAGCATCTTGCATAGTGTCGTTATCACCAAAATCTGAGATTTTCTGTCAAAATTTCCCTATCAAGGATTCTATCATCCTTTCATCACGAAACTAGACAAAACAAAATCAGATTTTAAATCAACAAACTTGACACTTATCCAATCAAATCCAAGATCAAATTCTAGGGTAAACCCTTTAACGTTTGTATGCCTATCTTCACACGAGCAGCATATCAAAAACAACAAGAACAAGAAAATGAAAAAATAGCAGCCATGACTGAAGAAAACCCTTGGGGACGATATAGCAACACTGATCCTCTTATTAACTCACATGAGAAGGAAATAACTGCAGAAGAAATCGAGAAAGTGCAACAAGACCCTCATTTCCATAAATTTATGGAAAAGATGCTAGAGCAAGACATGGAAAAGTATCTTCTCTTATTAGCTGACAAAGGTGCTAAGCTTCCTAAAGACTTTGATGTCAATCAACTCAAGGAAGCAACCACACCTAACTCAACTAATATAGAGAATCCAAATCAAATAGATGCTTTGACAAGACAAATCCAACAGTTACAATTACAATTCCAGAATATCCAACAAGGGCCAACAAAGAGGTATCTATTACAAGACATTTGCCCTTATCCATTTGACTCAAGCATCAACATGATACCATTTCCAAGGTATTGTGAGTACCCAACATACAACAAATACAATGGGAGAACTGATCCGTTTGACCACGTACGAGAATTTTGAGCTATGAGCATAGAGTTCGCACACGAGGACTCTTACTTACTACGGTTATTCCCAAGAAGCCTAGGAAACACTTGCATGGAGTGGTTTTCTAAATTAGAACCTGGAATTCAATCCTTTGAGGAACTAATCAATAGGTTCATAACACACTTCTCATTCAACATCCAACATGGGGTAACCTTAAAAGAACTTTACAACACCAAACAAGCAAAGGGCGAAAAGTTTCTCTCTTTTCTCCAACGATGGAGAAGGCTATTTGCTAAATACCCTAGATCTATTCCTGAAGAGGAGAAGATAGAGATGTTCATTGATAACTTAGTAGATGACATGAACTACAGATTGGACTTACAATGTCCATCCACATTTGAACAAGTTATCGAAAAAGGGCTTAAAATCGAAGAGGCTCTAATCAAAAGAGGAACAATCAAACATTTCACTGAAGGTTCAAACAATAACCATTCCTCTAACAGCAACAACGAAAAGCCAAGATTTTGGCAAAAGAACAAGAATACTGATACCATGATCGATGCACATACATCTAAACCAGTATTCACCTTGACACCAACTACTACAAACAAACAAAACAATGGTTTTAATATCAAACAAAGTAGTGATCAAGGAAATAATCAAAACAGTGGAGAAACGAAAACCCAATCATTCCAACGACCCTCCAATAAACGAAAATTCACGCCATTAGGACAATCGTTGGAATCAGTCCTCAAAGAACTTTTAAACGAAAAACTCATTCAAGTGCAAGAGGCTAGAAATTGGGACCCTCAAGTCAAACCATCATGGTGGAATGACTTACATTACTGTCACTATCATCAAAATAAAGGTCACATGACTGAAAATTGTTGGCAATTAAAACATGTGGTACAAGACCTCATAGATCAAAAGAAAGTATTCGTAGAGGGCCCTCAAACAAACAAGGATCATACAACATTCAAAAATCCTCTACCCAATTATCAAAAGGGAGAATCTTCTTCCGCAAACACCAAAGGTAAGAACGTTGGTTATGTTTATGACGCAACAATCCTTTGTTTTTCTGCTGCCAAAGAGGATGAAGAGTTATGCAATCAAATCAACCAGAACAACAACATTACATCTACCAAATTGGTACAACATATGGACAAATCCGAAAACCAAATCAATGTAGTCACACTCAAAGGGAAACAAGAGTACCAACCGGTTAATGCCACAACAAGGGCACAATCCAAAGTTATATTGAAAGGAGCATCAATATCATCCCCATCAGTGGATCCCCCCTCCAATCAATATAATCTCATCGATCAATTGCAGAAAATACTAGCACAAATATCAATCTTGGAACTTTTGAAGATCTCCCCATCACACAAAGAGGTTCTTGAACAAGCTCTCGTATCAACTACAGTACCTAACAATCTGGATGTGTGTCAATTCCAAGCTATGGTGGGACATCTATCTGCACCTCATTGCCTTTCATTTTCTGAACATGATGATGTATCACTCAACCACCCGCATAATTCCGCCCTTCACATTGAAGTCCTTATCCACAAACATCGTGTAAAACGTGTCCTGATAGATGGAGGGGCTGGTTTAAATATTTGTACCTTAAAGCTGATTCGTGCACTAGGATACTCAGATGAAGCCATTGATACCAAGAAGAAAAATCACAATCAAAGCATATGATGAAGAAGAAAGGTCCTCTACAGGATTGATCATATTACCCATTCAAGTTGGGCCTATTGTCCAAAAAGTGGTTTGCCAAGTCTTAGATAGGGAACTGACATACAACATACTGTTGGGACGCCCTTGGATCCATGATATGCAAGCAGTACCGTCTACCTATCATCAATGCCTAAAATTTCTCGTCAATGGACAGGAGGTAACAATCACAGCAGACTACAATGACACCCAAGCTTGTCATACATTGAAGACATCTCAGGATACATTCATACCTAACAATAGAGAAGTTGGCACATCAGATAGTGAGCAACAGCAAAGCTTCATTTCAAAGTGGCTTCCAAAACAACAAAAATCACAAGAGATAAGGATGGCACAATCTAACTCTTCAAATGTTGGAGAACAATTGGCTCCACTCTCACATCAATTCACCAAGGAAGTACAGATAAGTGACAAAGGAATAAGTGAATATGGTGTTGGACACTCATTTCATCTATCACAAATGTTACCCTCCTTACAAACATATGGACAGCCATCTACAAACACCCACACTTCAGAACAATCTACAACAGCATTAGATGGCAGATTTGTAAAAGCTGGGAGCTTAGATGAAGAATCAGAAGATAAGGCCATACTAAATTGGCTTTATAAGGATGAGGAAGCCCCCGCTTCCACAAGTAACATCATAGAGACAACTCAATATGGGAAAGGAAAAACTATTCTTGAGAAGATGGGATATTCAGGACAGGGACCTCTTGGGTTAAGGAAACAAGGCATAACAGAACCAATCCAGCCTCTTACGCTCCAACATAAGGATAAAACTGGACTAGGATACACAGAAAAAGCAAGAGCAGAAATCACCAATAAAACTGTGGAGCGTATTCTTCAAATAAGAGATAATTCTGAAAATAGATTCAAATGAGTATGAGTGGGACAACTTATCAGAAGTTTCCTATGAAGATATTCAGGTTGACATTATCAAAAAGTATACCCTCAATCACGAGGAGGGTCAAAGCTCAAGTTTTAATCCTATTGTCTTTGAAACACAAAATTTTGATGACTCAAGTGAAGATGAACAGACATCGATTGAGATAAATGATGTGGAAGAAAATACCTTTGTAGGCCTCGACATAACCATAGACAACCTAGATGACATTTCCGTCTGAGCTTTCACAATCGCTGACCTCAACCCATCTAATGATTCATTGCCTTTACTACATCCCGAACTTATCGAATGGGAAGCCCAACATCCTATTAATCTCCCTGTTTTTGACAATGATTCCTCCATTATTAACTACCTTTGCTGTGAGGAATCCGATGCTTGTTCTACCAATACTTCTTTTAATGATGCTTTTAGGCAGGAGGATGCCAAACCTTCCAGTTGCAAAAATATGAAAGAAAAACATGGATCTAATGGTGAAAACCATTCTATGGCAGTATTTGATCCTAAAATAGTAAAAATAAAGAACGCATCCGATGGCGAAAACCTCATTGAGGCACCAAAGGATGGAAGGTTTGACATTCTCCCGCAACATTACCATGAAAGATCATCAGTGTTAATAGAACCCACACAGTCTATTAATATTGGCACAGCGGAAAAAGCAAGAATATTACACCTGGCCGCATCCATGACAGATACAGAAAAGCCAGATTTTATCAAATTCTTTGAAGAACGATGCATCAATTTTGCTTGGTCATACTCTGACATGCCAGGCTTGGACACAGATCTCATTATGCATCACTTATCCTTACCAGCTGGCACTAAACCAGTAAAACAGAAGCTGAGAAAAATGCATCCACATGTTGCATTATTAGTGAAAAATGACTTGAAGAAATTACTAGATGCTGGATTCATCAGATCTATTGACTATGCGGAATGGATATCCAACATTGTGCCTGTTTCAAAGCCGGATAACACCATCAGAATATGTACTGATTTCCGGATTTAAATAAAGCATGTCCAAAGGATGATTTTCCTTTGCCAAACATAGACATGATTGTAGATCTCACAGCCGGCCATAAAATGCTATCACTCATGGATGGATTTTCAGGATACAATCAAATCAAGATAGCTCCTGAAGACCAAGAAAAGACAGCCTTTACATGTCCATGGGGCACTTTTTGCTGGAACGTCATGCCTTTTGGGTTAAAGAATGCAGGAGCTACATACCAGCGGGCTATGACAACAATCTTCCACGACATGATGCATACCTTCATGGAGGACTATGTGGACGACATCTTAGCCAAATCTTACACCAGGGAAGGACATCTAGAGATATTGGCCAAAATATTTGACAGGTTGGAAAAATTCAAAGTCAGATTGAATCCAAAGAAATGTGCCTTTGGAGTAACATCAGCAAAGCTCCTAGGATACATAGTTTCTACAAAGGGAATTGAAGTAGATCCGGCAAAAGTCCAGGCCATTATGGAAATGCCACCTCCTAAGAATATCAGCACATTAAGATCTCTACAAGGCCGACTACAGTCCATCAGAAGATTCATCTCCCAACTAGCAGATCGGTGTCATCCGTTCAACCATCTCTTACATAAAAATGTGCCTTTCAAATGGGATGAACAGTGTGAGAGTACCTTCAATCAAATCAAGCATTATCTGATGACGCCACCAATCTTGGTACCACCCAGTGAAGACAAGCCATTATTGTTATATATTGCAACAACAGACATTTCTTTAGGAGCCTTGCTAGCACAAGAGGATAAAGAGGGAAAGGAACAGGCTATATACTATATCAGCAGGACACTCAATGGACATGAAGTAAACTACACCTTCATTGAAAAATCATGCTTAGCAGTAGTATTTGCAACACAAAAATTGTGACACTATATGCTTACTCACACTATCAAGCTTGTTGCAAAAATTGATCCTCTCAAGTATTTACTGAGCAAAGCAGCTTTAACAGGAAGGTTGGCAAAGTGGGTCATGCTCCTCAGTGAGTTTGATATTCAGTATGTGGAAAGGCGAGCTATCAAAGGACAAGCCATCGCCGATCAATTAGCAGAAGCTCCATTATCTGACAGTCATCATATGACCATGGAATTTCCTGATGCAGATATCCTCAATGTAACAACACAACCATGGCAACTCTACTTCGATGGATCCTACACACAACATGGATCAGGAGCAGGAATTCTATTTGTCACACCTCTTGGGCACACAATCCCGCGATCATACAGGCTTACCTTCCGTTGCACTAACAATGTGGCAGAATATGAAGCTTTGATCCTTGGAATTAAAGTGGCTATTGAATGGAAAATCACAGAACTACAGGTGTATGGAGACTCCCAGTTAATCATCTATCAAGTCAACAATGATTATCAAACTAAGGATGACACACTGATTTTGTACAAGAGGCTGGTGGATGACCTACGAAAGTACTTCATAGAAATCAAATTTGAGCAGATACCAAGATCAGAGAACAAAGCAGCAGATGCCATGGCCACAATAGCATCTCTTCTACAAATGCCTGAAACGCAAGATCGTTATCGATTTATTGTAGAACAAGTATCAAACCCTGCATACGCAAATCCCAAATCCCAAACCATAAGCCTTTTGGATAGTGCCCAATCCTCCATTTATGGAGAAATTTATACTTATCTGAAAGATAATATCTTACCACCAGATCTTTCTCACAACCAAAAGCGCAACTTCATACGCCAATCCGCCAAACATACCATTATTGCTGATACCCTTTACCGTCGAGGCCTAGATGGTACTCTTTTACGTTGTTTAGAACATGACGAATCCGCTTCCGCTTTACACGAGGTCCATGAAGGAATTTGTGGTACACATTCAAGTGGATTATCTTTAGCCAAGAAACTCCTTCGTTTGGGGTATTACTGGCCACACATGGAGCAAGAGTCTTATCAGTTTGTCAAAAGATGTTCAAAATGCCAGATCCATGGCAATCTTATACATGCACCAGCACAAGAGTTGCATCCATTTGCAACTACATGGCCTTTCTGTCAGTGGGGACTAGACTTGGTAGGGAAAATTCACCCATCTTCATCTAATGGACACAAATTCATTATCACAGCAACCGAATATTTTACAAAATGGGTGGAGGCAGTTCCCTTAACCACAATCACTGGAAAGCAAATATCATCTTTCATTCTTAATTATCTCATTTGTAGATATGGGATACCCCAGTCAATCATCACAGATAATGGCAGGCCTTTCAAGAACCAAGACGTCCAAGAACTATGTGAAAAGTTCCACATCCAACATCGCTTTTCAACCCCATATTACCCTCAAGGTAATGGACAGGCAGAAGCTTCAAATAAAACAATCCTCAAAATTCTCAAGAAGACTGTAAATGAAGTGGGACGTGATTGGCATGTTCAGCTTAACCCTGCTCTTTGGGCTTACAGGACAAGCATCAGAACACCAACAGGAGCTACACCATATGCTCTTGTCTATGGATCAGAAGCAATATTACCTATTGAGGTAGAAATTCCATCCCTTCGAGTCTCACTAAAGGGACTCATTTCAGATGAAGATTATAGGGTCTCTAGACTTCAGGAATTAGAGCTACTTGATGAACGTCGACAACAAGCTGTTAATCATTTGACAAGCCTATCAACAAAGGATGTCTAGAAACTATAATCATAGGGTTAAACCTAGAGTCTTCCAGATTGGAGACTTGGTCCTACGGGAAAACCCTAGAAATCAAGCAAATAGAGAAAAGAAGGGAAAGTTTGAACCTAACTGGATAGGACCTTATGTAATCATATCAGTCTATGGATCAGGAGCATATCGACTGTCTACACCAGAGGGAGACATGTTGGAGGAGCCCATGAACAGCATTCATCTTCGGCGATTCTACACTTGAGGATATCTAGTGCACGGTCAATAAAGTTGTCTCGATGAAAACCTGGCAAACAGGCATCATGATGACAGAAAAAGAGAGAAATAAACAAAAAAATAGAAACATATTGAAAATACAAAAAAAAAAAAGAAGAAAAAGAAAAAGAAAGAGGACACAATAAAAACAAGTGATGAAAACCTGGCAAACAGGCGTTACTTGTTATTTTCACCAAAACTCCTCTATCTATTGGGTACAGTGTTGTTACGATTGTTTCCTTTCATATCATTTCCATCTATCATTTGAGATTATCACTATCCATATCATAGCAAGGATACCATGTTTTACCCTAGCTTGGGGGCAACATCCTAATGTTATCTGGTACAAGTAGACTTTTAGCTTGCATGGAAGGGCAGTTAAACATAACAACATCAAGTGGCAACCCATCAAAATCCAAAAACATCAGAAAATCCAAAATCCAAAAACATCAGAAAATTCAAAGTCCAAAAACATCAGAAAATCCAAAATCCAAAAACATCAGAAAATTCAAAATCCAAAAAAATCAGAAAATCAAAAACACAAAAATAGAGTCTGCATCAGTCAAAAGTGGAGTCTGTGTCAGTCGAACTACGTGGTCTCTGCGTGTATAACGTAGGCAAGACTAATCTTTGATCAGTCCCCGAGACCCCTAGGATAGGTCTTTTAGGTCGCATCACTTGGTCAAAACATTTGGGAAAATCATGCACACATCAGCACACACATCTGGACACTGATGATTTAATCTGAATAATGATTTGAAAATACATTAAGTAGAATTTTAATTTTTGTGCTTTTTATCATTTGATTATCATTTCTTTGGAGCAACTCAATGATGTATTGAACTAGAGATGTAAGGAAGAAGAATGATATCTTTTCTTTGTCTGCTGTTTGTGAATTAGTCATTATTGTTTTGTGAATTGTCGCGGGAAATGCTCTACCAAGTATCATGGATGACATTTAAATTCACTTAAGAAAATGATTAATTCTTGTTTGTTTACGCAAGAAATGCTCAGGTCATCATTGGTCTATCTTATACCATGATGCTTATGTTCGCTTGCAATATCAAAAATCATGAAAGAAATACTCAGGTCATCATTGGTCTATCTCATATCATTGATGCTTGTATTCGCTTTCAACATTTTAAAAATAAAGCTCAGTGATGATACAAAGCGGATTAAATAATTATTAAAGTGACACTTAGATTTGCATTGATAAAATAGGCATTTGCATGGTTAACATAGATTGCATTCATGATAATACATCTGCAGAGTACTGATGGCACAAGTTACAATGATTCAATCACAAATGATGTTATCTTTTCTTACTAAAGACTGAGTATACTTGACACATGCATATGGGATCATATCTTCATCTCATCATTCCACAATAAAGATCTCATTTCGTGACATCATATATACACGTTATGTTACACCATTTCATTTATCATTACATATTCATCATACATCATGGCATTCCATCTCATTACATATCATTTACATCTCACCTATCATACATCATTACATTTCATTAAATCCATACATCATTTACATTTACATCTCACCTATCATGCATCATTACATTTCATTATATCCATACATCATTTACATTTACATCATCACATATTCATCATACATCATTCAAATCCATTTACATTACATTTCATTTACATTTACTTTACATTTCATTTACAGTTACATCTCATCATTCATTAAACATCATCTACTCATCTATCATTACAATTAAAACACATTTCATCATAAATCATTCTATTCACATCTCATTATTTATCATTTATCACATTTTATTTACATACATCATTACATTTTACATTTCATTTATTCATCATCCATTTATCACATGTCACATTTTACAATTCATTTCACATATTCACATATCACATCTTCATTTATTACATTTTCCATACATCGTCCATCACATTTTATCTATCATACATATCATAAGAAAAGAAATACATCGTCAATATCATTTCATCCATCACATCAATACATCATAAAATCCACACATCCATCACGTCAATACATCATAAAATCATTGCATCCATCACATAAATCATGTCAAAACATATCATGAATCAATTGAACCGCTGCACATATATATCTCATCAAGTGTCAAGAATACAATGAAGTCTGAAAAGAATGAAAATAACATCATGTCAACAAATAGCTGTATCAATCTCTCAATGAGTACGCATATACATATCAGGTAGTACTCCCACCAGAAGGAGCAGGTCTCGCACCAGTATCTGTACCACCACCAGACGTCCTAGGATCTCTCGGATCTCTCGGAAGAGGCTGTGTCACACCTCTGCTCACTGTCCTAGACCGACTCCTCCCTGAGCATGACTGTGCATAGCTGACTCTCTGCTCTATGGGGCATAGCTCATGGTAGTGGCTCCGATAGAACTCAATCTCAGCACCGGCTCGCATGGCCTCACGCATATAATCCGCTACAGAGGTCCCATCTTCCACTCTCTGTAACCTCTCTGCAGTCGCCTGTGCTGTCTCAGCTGTCCGTCTAATGGTATCCCGCTCTGCAGTCAAAGCCGTGATCTGTGCCTGGGCTGTGGACAACTATGCTCGTAATCCTGTCACCTGAGCCTGTGCGGTCGCTGCTGCCTGTAATGCCCCATCTCTCTCACTAATTAGAGATGTGATCTGGGTCTGAGCAGTGGCTAACTTTGCCTGTGTCTAAGCCTGAGTCTGAGCTAATAAACCCTGTAACTGTGCTAGCTGACCCTGCAATGTCTGCACCTGCACCTGTAAGCCTGCCACCTCTGAGGGATCTGCCGATGAAGATGTAATAGCCTGCCTCTTACGAGGCGCACTGGAGGATGGCTCTAATAAACCTGCTACGCTCGGTCCCCTCCCATCTCCGCCATCATCGTCACTGCTATCCTCACTGCTGTCAGAACTGTCATCGATGTCAGTCTCTGAGCTACTCTCCACATTGACATCAACATCCTCCTCTCTCCCCCGTCACTGACCGACCTGAATACCCCCTGCTAGTGCTACTGCTAGTGCTACTGCTGGTGCTGCTGCCGGTACGGCTACCGGTACAGGTGCTGTCTCATCTGGAATGGTAATCCGTGGAGGCGGGTGCAGAGCCAGATACTCTCCATACTCAGGTGTAATGGGTTCCTTGACAATGTCTCATCGAACCTCCCACGCTGATGGCTACAAAGCACGGTAACCCTCAACAAGTTCCCCATAAGGCAAGCTAGGACCCCAATCAGGCACATCAATCCATCACTGTCCATAGTGGGCTACACCCTGTGGCATGCACTGCACAATACCGTACTGTCTGTACACCCGACGAAATAGGAAACACTCCAAGACCCTGGGGCTCTTCCCGATCAAATACATGGAATCGAATAAGAACCCCAACTCAATATCATCGTCATCCCAAGCATCACAGTCTAGGTATGGACGCCAGGTCACTGCCTCAATGTCATCAACGATCCGTCTCCAATACTCAAGCTTCCCCATCATATGCTGGGTAGGCCTGCCTCTGTATCGAAAAACATACGGCCTCATCGCTGGTCTGGCCAACACGGGTACGGGACGTGTAACAGCAATGTGCTCCCAGGCCCATAGGCCCATACCTGGAGAAGGGTAGCCCCTGCCGATAGACTGCTGCCGCCAAGATAAACAATCCAATGCAAATCATGGTACAACTGGGCAAGCATGCACATGCCCCAAGCATATCTAGTCCTATGAACGACTAGACCCTCTAACACTCGACCCCATCCAAGAGATAGACCCTTTGACCTCTTATCAGGACAAAGGAATCCACCAATGAAACCAGCCAAAACTGAAGGGAGTGGAGCATAAGCCTCATATATGTCAATCCACGGAATCCACTCCCCTGCAACATGAGGATCCTGAAAGACCCTCTGCATGGCCTCTACCCCACCAACCTCCTCCGAGTCGTGGACCACAATCTCTCCTACAAACGGTATGCGAAGGATACGCCATACATCCTCTAGCGTCACTGTCATCTCACCAGTGGGTAAATGAAAGGTGTTGTGGTCACTATGCCACCTCTCCGCCAAAGCCGTCAATAGACCCCTATTAAGTCTAATATGGGGCATGTCCAACAATGTAGCTAAACCACAGGAAGCAATATGCTGTCTCTCGTCAGGAGACAGTCACGAAATCATATCAAACGGCTAGGGGAACTGCTCCCACACCTGGATCACATCCAACTGCTCCTGTACTCATGCAAAACAAAACATTTTAATCAGAATATCAAAAGATCATCAACAAATCAAAACATTGTGCTTTTTCCTATCAATCTATCAGATTATCAAGAAACCCTCATCTATCAATTAGGTTCAATCATTCAGAATGCATAATTATTCCTCGCCTATCATGAGGGTAATTATTATCAATCAAATAGATCTCGCTCATCATGAGATCGTTTCCCATATATTTTAGTCAAGATCAACACTAAAATAGATGGAATCAAAAACAAATCGACAAAAAAAAATGTTAAATCAATTTTTACCCAAAGCGCTACAAAATCAACCTAATGCGCTAAAAAGTATGGCGCGCTACAAAACTCCCCTTGCACGCTACGAAACAAACCCGGCGCGCTAAAATTTCTGTCGCGCTACAAAATTTCATGGAAGCGCTATCAAACTGACCCTACGCGCTAAAACTTCTGGCACGCTGCAAAACCTACATGACGCGCTATGCTATTGACCGGACGTGCTAAAAATACGACGCACTACAACAGAGCACGGATGTGCTACAACGCGTTTCGTGCGCGCTAAAACTAAAAAACACGTGCAAAATGCATCAAAATCAATGGCGCAAATTATGAGAAAAGTTTGAGGTACATACCGGAGGACCATAATCGGTCGGATGCTGGTGACGGGGCACACGCTCGAGTCGGTGGGTGTGGTATGGGATCGGCATCCTAGCTCTGAATTCTCTGGAGGGTCTCTATCTCAAAATTTGTAAAAGTCAATGCACAAATGACTTTTGAAAATGACCTTTGGAGCATTTATAGGCTATTTTTTTTGGGGGAATTTTATGGGATTTATTTATTTCTCATTCTGAGGAATTAATTCTTGTCAATCACTGGGGCATTTACAATCTTATCGGGAGATAAATTGTTTCTTCATCAATTCATCATCAAACCATCATAAAAATTCAAAGTTTTTGAAAATTCATAAAATATCCAAAATTCATCAATTTATCTCCCGAGGGGGCATATATCACTATCTTTTCGAAATTCATCATCTGGGACAAGTCTGGGGCATGCTTTAAAACCTTTCGTCAATACTGGCAGCCGAAGCAAAAACATTCTTTGAAACACTGTGTAAACACATCACTTCAAAGAGGGGCAAAATGTAGACACCTAAAAATGGTCTGGAGAATCCAATTAATCGAATACGCCTTATTTGATTAATTAATCTTAAATTCCTCTACTTAGTAAATAAATAGAAATATTTATTTATATTAAGTTCATTTATCAATTCTCCTATTTTTCTCTCCTAATTAAATAAACAAAATTAAAAACTTTGTTTTATTTAATTATTATCATTATTTCTTCTATCTTAAAATTGAATACACAATTTAAATAATTTGTGTTATTTAATTTCACGTTTCCTCTTAATTAAATAAAGATTGTCAAAAATCTTTTATTTAATTATCACTCTCCTTTAATTTAATAAAACCAAACCCTATAGTTTGATTTATTAAATTATTTATTCCTCATTTTTGCTAAATTTAAATAAATTTAAATTATTTAAATTTATTACATAAAGTTTGCACTATTCCCTCACCAATAAATATTTATTTCTCACCAATCAAATTAATGGCACTGCCATTCATGGGAAATGCTTCAGGGAAAATCTGCAGGAAAATCTCTCAACAACCTTCCACCCACCTTCCCTCTTATATTGCCTGGTGTTTTCATGGGGAAAAACCATTCCCCATGATCAGCTCCTTCTCATCCCAAGCCTTTAGATTCTCCAGAAGAAATCACAGCCCCTCATCCCAGTTTCCTATACAATTGTGCTGCCGTGAAAGCTATAAATACAGCTCTTGGGCTACAAGAAAAGGATCCCAACTAATGTAATCTTACTCTGCAGGTTTCCAAAGCACTCAAGCATCCAATTCATCCAACAATCATCCAGCAACCATCCATCATCCATCCAGCATCAGCATTTACAGTCATGGCTGCCATTAGCATAGAGTTTGCATATTTAGATTAAAATAGAGTAGCATAATCTCATTTCTCATTCTCTAAGTGTCACTTAATAGTTTAATTAGCTTAAGAATCTAAGAGCTAAGTAAATTAGATAAGTCTTTAGAGTTAGAGAGAAATAGGATAGCATTTTGAAGCTTTTTACTTTAATTTAGTTTAAATTCATTGAGTTTTAGATACAATTATCCTATTTAGAAGCGTAGATGCATTGTTTATTTAGTTTTTCCCTTCTACACGCTTACACTACTCATTGGCTACAGTGAGATAACTCAGAAGTGGACTATTTATATCCATGAGGTTGATGCAGTGTTTGTGCAGTCTTGTTAGCTTGCCTTGTCTATGGTCACTTGTGCATTGGTGTGGTTGCTTTGAGATGAGAGGATGGATGGTGTTGAGTACCTGAATAGTTAGTTATGGGGACCTATAGCATGTTTTATCACTATGTCATGGAGAGCTTGGATACAGTGGTTTGTGTGAGCTTTTGATAGTGATGGTAATCTCTACTTGTTTTGGAGATCTTTGTTCCACTTGATGGACATGTTGATGTGTGGACTTGAAGGATTTTCAGATTAGCACATGTTGGGTCATAATTTTTGAGAGCTCAGTTGTCACTGTTTAGTGGGAGCTTTAGTAATGACTATGGGTTCATCACGTGGTGGTGAATGATCTTATTTATTGTTGCAGATGTTACTAGGAGGGACTCTTAGATCCTGTTGTTGCAAAAGGGTTCTTTTGCATTTGCATGGACACTATTTGAAGATGTGTAACATCTTGGAGCCATGGAGGACTCTTGGAGTCTTTGGTTGAGGTGTTGGTGATGCTTGACAGGTGATTTTGGTTTAAAGTTTGTTTTGTTTCATGTCATGGTATACTCTTGATTGTGCATTAGAATTTTTGCATGATGCATTGCTCTTGAGACCATAGTAAGTTCACCTGGAGCATCGGATCTCCTAAGGGGGATGTGTAGATCATGATGTCATGATAAGTTCTGGTTCAGATGATTAGAGCTTTGATAATGGTCTGGTATTTCCTTGTGTATTGGGTGAATTGGTCATATGCTTAAGAACTTCATGATGGTACAGTGTTGCATTTGGAGTGTAGCATGAGATGATCGGTTGAAAGTGCTCATGGATACATGGAGAATAAGGTGACATAGTTAGAATCTAGAGGTGTATGTAGGAGGATTTTCTATAGTTACATGATGTGCATATCATTGTGGATGGTTCCTTGAAACTAGATATTTACACCCTCTATGTTATGCTATTGGTAGACTCAGCATGCCTTGATCTTTCAGCTTTGGCATTACCCATGCAGTGGGAGTTCCTAGTTGTGCTTTTTCTTCTTCGATTGGTTGTCACATGGAGCTTGTTTTTGTGCTTGATGGGTTGGTTGTGCTACTAGCATGAGTTTATTGTTGTTGATACCTTGGAGGTATGATTGATTGGATGGATTAGCACGTGTTGTGGGTGTTATTTTCAGTCACGTGGGTTGATCAGTTGGATGGGAACAACTAGTTTTCTAGTTGTTGTTTAACTGATGTTTTGTCTTGTTTCTAGAGGATGGCTTCACGTATGTGTTCAAGTTGAGGTTGTTGCTTTTGTATTGTTCATGAGCATAGTGGAGTGGTGGCTATGTTGGTGCCTTTGCTATCTTTAGGATCTGATGCTTGTGTTCTTGAGACTGGTGCATATACACCCTTGCTCGTTCCTTTTCCTGTGATGGATGTTTAGAACTATTGCCTGAGTTGGTAGACATCTTGGATGTCATTTGCAAGGACTTTGTTGGAGCACAAAATCATTGTTTAAGACTTTGTGTTTGCTTTGGAGGAAGCCAGTAAGTCTTTGTCAAGTGGGAGTTTGTTGGAAAATGTGCCTCAACTTGCTCGATTGAACTGCTATTAAAGACTTGGAAAATTTATCCTTTGTTGGTCTTCTTTGTCAGGCTATCACCCAAATCTTGAACCTTGAAACCCATGTCATGGGGTTCTGAAAGATTGTAACTAGGCGATAGTGTGTTGGTCATGGGATCACTGAATGTTCTAACCTTGGAACCTTGTCGCGAAGTTCATAAGTTTATTAACTTCCCAATTGACCGATCTCCTTCAGTGTTGCAGTGTTTGGGAATTTCCTAACCTCCGACTGGGGGTTGTGAAGTTTTGTGTTTTCTAGTGGTAGCGCAAGATACGACCATACCATGGGAGTCTTTTGGTTGTCGATTGGTAGCACTATGGATGGTGACGACAATGTACAACAGTGACTTGGATGTTGACAGATGTGGGGACCACTTGGAGTGCTGGGATATAATATTTAAGTCTTTCTCGAAAGACTTGTATAGACTATTGTAGATTCCCCTTTTATGCTCTAGAATTGCACAAGTAGTGGATGCATATCTTGGTGGACCCCCCCTCACCATGGAAAGAAAAATATGAAAGAGAGTTGATAGTTGGAAAGCGATTGTTGGTTTCCAACTTTTGACAGATTTGGGACCTGATAGGATGGTGGATCATGTTGAAGTACAACAGGTGGTGATGAAGTGGATGACAGATGGCATGTGGGCTGATGTTCTCGATGATTGACTTGGTGAGTCTTGTAGAACACTAAGCTTGATGGTGGAGATTTGTTTGACTGCTTATTTGATAGCCATCATTGGAGATGGTGGATGGCTTAGGGTAAAACCTTAAAGGGTGTGGTAGTTGAATGGTAGGTTAGTGATAGAGAAACTCTGGCAACTCTAGAATCTCTTGGAGGAAGCCAAATGGTGGTTACCTAGTCAATCCGAGCTATAGGGTGAAAAGCTAGATGCAGCGAGGATAAGAGAAGACTCTCTCAAAGTAGAGAGTGGAGGCAATAGAGAGCAGCGACAATGAAGGGCACAGGTAGGTTGAGAGGCTGGATATAGGCATAAAGACCACGTGGTGTTGGGCACCGACCTAGAAAAGAGGTCGAGTGTTGCTGATCTGGCCATGAGGTTGGGTGTATGCTAAGAGGTTTTGACATCGTGGGAGAGATGAATCTTGTAGAAGGTGAAGGCTGAGTAGTTGTGCAATAGAGAGGCCAAGAGGCCAGTGGTCAAGTTGTGTGGTTGTGTAGCAGTGAGATGTCTCTGATGGTTGAAAGGGTTATGCTACTGGATTCTCTTCAGATGGAACAAGATGTAAACCCTGTAAAGGCTTAGAGCCTGAATTGTATTTGTAACTGTATTATGTTGCTAAATAATACAATGGTAATCTGGGCTTTTGGAGTGTGGGGTTTTTTACCCAAAAGGGTTTTCCCCACGTAAATTTGTGTGTTTTGTCTCATCTTTCATGTTTCATGTTTCTTGGTTAGAATCTGTTAATTCTTGTTCGGTTGAAATTGGATTTGAATGTGTTTCTCTTAGAAGGGTTAATTATGTGGGAAATGCATTGTGCCTGTTTCCACTTTTTTGGCATAGTAGTTGTGTCTTTGAGGCAATGAAAAAAAAAATTACTGAAGGCACTATTGTTCTTGGAGGTTTCTCCAAGATGACTAATATTTCTCAACACATCCTTCATAAGGATAGATGAGGCTAAAAACAAGAAACATGCGACATACAAAGTAGCATATGTAGATGTTGTTGATCCAATTTTGAGGATATAGGCATTTTTTTCTAATATTGATAAAATAATTAAGGAAGTCTTTGCAATTGAAAGCAAGGAAAAAAGAAAGGATCCTATTCTTGAGGAGAGGCCTACTTATTAGCCTCCCAAGGCTAATCTTTCAGTTTATTCTTTTAGGAGGAAACCAAAAGGTGTTGTAATAAGGGAGAAAGCTCCACAATCTCCTACACGAGTAATATTACCCCCATCTCCTGCACCTACACATTTAACACCTTCTCCACTAAATGTTATTGACCTTGATTCTCCTCCAAGAGAATAATCTCCAAAAAAAGAAAAAGAGAAAAATCTCCACTGGTTGACTACCCCTTCCTCCTAAGGAAGATGATGAGTAACAAATAAGAAGGGATGATTGGAAGGCCTAACTCATGTCTATTCAACTTGGTGTTAGGCACACAATTTAGAGGAGGGGTTCCTTACTAAAAAGTCCACTAAACCCTTGCTAATACTTCATTTAATTATCAACCACATATTTGTAAGCTTTTGATGATGTTGATATTGTATGTGCACTCATAGACTCTATATCACCTATATCATCAAGTATAGGTGGTTTACATATGTGCAGGAAAACAATAAAGATTGGAAAAGGAAAATAAAGCATAAACTATAAAACAAGGGAAATAACTTAATCTATTATTGATCTTCCAAGTACCTTTTGCTTAACACTATAACTAATAACTACTAGCCTAAACTCTACAACCTCATTAGCATTGTCAACTCTTACTTATAACTAATTGACTTACTCTAGAAGATGACTCAAAGACTCAATATAAAAGGGGAAACATAAAAAAAGATATCATTCGCATGCGTGTAATGAAGAATATATTGAAATGAATGCAATAATATAAACATTTATTCTAACAAAAATTAAAGGTGGGTGAACAGTACCTTGAGTGGCCCTTGCTCAAGTTGTTGTCCCCATAGGATAAACTAAATATGCACTACTTGAATAAACTAAAAATAACAAAAAAATGAAACATCCTGTTAAATGAACAAGACAACTGAGGGGGGGTGAATCAGTTGTAGCAAATTAAAACATCAAAACCCTCAACAATAATCAAATCCACATGCATTCATTAAACCTTTATTCTGATAAAGTTATTAATCATGAAATACAAATAAAAAAAATTGAAATAACAACACTATATACAAGAGAACACCAAATTTACATGGAAAAAATAATGAGAGAAAAACCATGATGAGGATTAGCTCACAATATAAGTAATTGCAAAACTTGTACAAGGGCTCACTACTAGAATAGGACACTATCCAATAAGGCTCACATCCAAGTATCACTACCATAGAAATAAACATAATAAGATAGAAGAGAAATGTTATAAAGAGAATAAATTATCAATGCAATAAGGAATCCACCACAAATGCTCACTACCTTCAGGAATCCAATATTTTGAAATTTGCACTACACTGCTCAAATTCACACCTACACTTCTATAATTCACATCACATACATCACTTTCATCGATCTTGCATCTATCTTGTCTCTCTCTTGCATCTTACAACACCATCACTCTTATTTATATCAACCTAAACCTCAAAAAACTTCTCCAAGGTCATAAACTATCTATTACATTCAAAATTTTAAATTACATTGACACCTAAACATTTCTACAATGGATAGGAAGGAAGGTGGCCCATATAAATCCTTAATTAGGATCCAAATTAATCCTAACACACCTCAACACACTTTCATAAACTTCACATGTAGTGCTAACAAAATGCCGACCAATACCCATGGTAAACAAAAAAAACATTAAGTACATGCTTCCTTAAATCAATTTGAAACTTTTGGACAACAAAATTTACTTGAACATGATCTAGAATAATCCTAAAACTACATGAGATCCAACAAAGACTTCATCCAAACTTGCAACATAGAAATACTTCATCTTAGAACATTTGGTAAACTTTATTCACACACTGACGCATGAAACACACACTGTACTGTACGAAATTAAGTGAAACCTTGAATTATAAAATATAAAAAAATTATAAGAAAATTCCCACACAACTTGAAGTGAAACTATAGAGAAATGTGGAGCAAATACATTTCTCCTAGGCCATAGAAAATACCACTGAAACACTGGTTCACACACTAGTGAAAATATCTTTTTTATATACAATGATCCAGAAACCCAAATTTTAAATATAGAAACCTCTAATAACCTTGAACAACATATCAGATCTACACAATCCTAACATCAACATAGAAGAAATGTGGAGTAGATCCCAAAGCACATTCTGAACACTTGCACAACACTATTTTCCTTTTTTTTCATAATTTTCTCAATATCCTCGACATCTTCATCATGCAACAATCTTCATTAAGACATAGTTGACATCAATGACAACACCAGCCTATTGACTTCCTATTGACATTAATGACAAAACCTTCATACTTGCAACAATCTCCCCCTTTGTCACTGATGGAAACACATGATGTGAAAAACCATCAAACACAATAGCTTTGAACACACTCTTATGATTTCCTTTCTTTTCTCCCCTTGAGTAGATAAAAATTTTCACATGATACTTTATCCCCCTTTGACATCAATGGAAAAGGATAAAATGTTTTGCATTTTTCTCCCCCTTTGACATTGAACCAAGATACTTTCTCTTAACAGTCCTCATTAGGTTTATATCCAACCAAATCAGCAACTCTACCACAATGACAAAATTTCTTACTCGAATAATGACACTACATGATACTACCTACTCCCCCTAAAAGGTAGCCACCAACACCAGTCTAGAAAAAAGATGAATCCATAAATCCACTAGACTAATATATCTCCATTTGAATCTAGTTCAAAGAAGGAGGGGAAATAACCCCAAACTTCTCCCAAAGATACTCAAAAGTATCCTTAGGAAGAGCCTTGGTGAATATACTAGCAATCTGATCCTTTGTAGGTGCATGTACTCAGGCTTTACTTCATTCTCCAGAACCTTCTCTCTTAGAAAGTGATACCTAATTGACATATCCTTTGTCCCTGAATGCATTACTGGATTCGTTGAAATGTTAATTACACTTGTATTATCACAAAAGATAGAAATAGGCTCACCATATACTACTCTGATATCATTCCATGTCTATCTCATCCATAAAACTTGTGTGTAGTAGGATGTTGTTGCAATATACTCAACCTCTGTAGTGGCTAAGGAAGCTAAATCTTGCTTCTTACTTAACGATGACACCAATCTACATCCAAGAAAGAATGCACCACCACTTTTACTTTTCCTGTCATCAACACAACCGACCCAATCTGCATTTGTATAAGCACTTAATATGAAATTAGTATCCTTGGATAACAAAAGCCATAATCCAAAGTGCCTCTTAAATATCTAAATATCCTCTTCACTTCTATAACATGTGTTTCTTTAGGTTCTTGAAATATAGCCATACGACAAATTCCATGTATGATATTTAATCTTGTAACAGTTAGATATAGTAGTCCACCAATAATAGATCTCTATTTTCTTTATTCAGCCTTAGGTAAATCATATTTGCTCAATTTACAATTAGTCACCATAGGAGTGCATACTAGTTTAGAGTCTTCCATTCCAAACTTCTTCAACATTTATTTGACATACTTTGACAATGAAATGAAAATTCATTTATCTGTTTGATTGATTTGTAGCCCAAGGAAGAAATTCATCTCCCTAACATTGACATCCCAAATATTGGATTTCTTAAGGCCTATGGAGAGAATTCTTGATTTGGGTACCAAAAATAATTGGGGAGACTCCATTCTCCATTCTAATTGTACCATTTTGAGAGTCTATTGGATGCCTAATAAGACCCCATGTCTTACCTAGGTATGTTCCTTTAAGAATTGGTTTTCTGGAGGTGATTTGGTAGCTTGTAGAGTCAGATAAGAACCATTTGGGAGGTTAGAAGAAAGGATCTTTCTTCCCTTATCCTACAGTTTTCTCTAAGTTTTTTGGATGAATAGGGAAGGTTACGAACATTTATATCCAAAATTTAAAATATTTAAGGTGGCTCAGGAAGCATCAAGAAACTTTGATCCTAAAGGTTTCATCAATAACCTTAGGAAAAGCATTAGAAGATTTCAGTATAGCCATCAAACATACATTAGTGAGGATGTAATAAGGAATTCCCTTGATGAGAAGGAGATCAATGAAAGAAAAGTGAAATGGACATCCTTCATAAGGATAAATGAGGCTAAAAATAAGAAAGATGCTACATACAAAGGAGAATATGTAGATATTGTTGACCCAATTTTTTAGATATAGTCATTTTTATCTAATATTGATAAAATAATTGGGGAAGCCTCTGCAATTGAAAGCAAGGCAACAAGAAAGGCTTCTATTCTTGAGGAGAGGCCTACTTATTAGCCTCCCAAAGCTAATCTTTTAGTTTATTCTTTTAGGAGAAAACCAAAAGCTGTTGTACTAAGGGAGCAAGCTCCACAATCTCCTAAATGGGTAATATTACCCCCATCTCCTCCACCTACACATTTAACACCTTCTTCTCCACTAAATGTTATTGACCATGATTCTCCTCCAAGAGAAACATCTCCAAAAAGAAGAAGATAAAAATCTCCGCTGGTTGACTACCCCATTCCTCCCAAGAAAGATGATGAGTATCAAATAATAGGGAATGATTGTAAGGCCTAACTCATGTCTAGTCAACTTGGTGTTAGATAGACAATACAAAGGAGGGGTTCCTTGTTAAAAAATCCACTGAACTCTTGCTAATTCTTCATTTAATTATCAACCATGAATTTTTAAGCTTTTGATGATGTTGGCATTGTATTTGCACTCACAGACTCTACATGACCTATGTCATCAAGTATAGGTGGTTTACACATGTGTAAGAAAACAATAAATATTGGAAAAGGAAAATAAAGCTTAAATTGCAAAACAAGGGAAATAACTTAATCTGTTATTGATGTTGCAACTACCTTTAGCTTAACACTATAACTGATAACTACTAACCTGAACTTTGCAACTTGATTAACACTATTAACTCTTACTTCTAACTACTTGACTTATTCTAGAGGATGACTCAAAGACTCAATACAAAAGGGGAATCATTAAACAAGATATCATTCACATGCACATAAAGAAGAATCTATTGAAATGAATGCAATAATATGAACATTTATTCTAATAGAGATTAAAGGTGGGTGAATAGTACCTTAAGTGGCCCTTGCTCAAGTTGTTGTCCCCATAGGATAAACCAAATATGTGCTACTTGAATCAACTAAACATAATAGAAAAATGGAACATCTTATTAAATCAACAAGATAATTGAGAGGGGTGTGAATCAATTATAGAAAATTAAAACATCAAAACCCTCAACAGTAATCATATCCACATGCATTCATTAAACCCTTATTCTATTACAGTTATTAATCATGAAAGACAAATAACAAAAGTTGAAATAACAATACCATACTCAAGAGAACACCAGACTTACATGGAAAACCCAATGAGAGAAAATCCACAGTGAGGATTAGCTCACAATATGAGTAATTGCAAAACCTATACATGGGAAATAACTTAATTTGTTATTGATGTTGTAGGTACCTTCAACTTAAAACTGTCACTGATAACTACTAACCTGAACTTTGCAAGTTCATTAACACTATTAACTCTTACTTCTAACTATGTGACTTACTCTAGAGGATGACTCAAAGACTCAATACAAAAAGGGAATCATAAAATAGATATAATTCACATGCATGCAATGAAGAATCTATTGAAATAAATTTAATAGTATGAACATTTATTCTAATAGAAATTAAAGGTGGGTGAACAATACCTTGAGTGGCCCTTGCTCAAGTTGTTGTCCCCATAGGATAAACTAAATATGCACTTCTTGAATCAACTAAACATAAAAGAAAAATGGAACATCTTGTTAAATGAACAAGACAACTGAGAGGGGGGTGAATTAATTGTAGTAAATTAAAACATCAAAACCCTCAATAGTAATTAGATCCACATGCATTCACTAAACCCTTATTCTGTTAAAGTGATTAATCATGAAATACAAATAACAAAAATTGAAATAACAACACCATAGACAAGAGAACACTAGATTTACGTGGAAAACCTAATGATGGAAAAACCATGGTGAGGATTATATCACAATATAAGTAATTATAAAACCTATACAAGGGCTCATTGCCAAAATAGGACACACTATCCAAAAAGGCTCACAACCAAGGATCACTACAACAAAAGAAACACAAGAAGATAGAAAAGAAATATAACAAAGAGAATAACTTCTCAATGCAACAAAGAATCCACCAAAACTGCTCCAAAACTTTCACAATCTTGCATGAAAGATCTCAAACACATTTAATTAACTACCTTTAGGAATCCACTATTTTGAAATTTGCACTGCTCTACTCGAATTCACATCTACACTTCAATAATTCGCATCACATATATCACTCACATCCATCTCACATCTATCTTGTCTCTCTCTTGCATCTTACAACACCATCACTCTTATTTATATACAACTCTGTTGGATGTTGTGGTTCTATTTCTGATATGTGGTTGTCATTGATGTCAACACTATTAGCATTAATGCATTTGAAGCTGTATATGTTAAGGATATTGAGAAAATTGTAAAGAAATAAGTTGCAAGTTGTCAGTGGTAAGGTGAAGTTCAGTATGTTAGTATGTTGATGATCAAAGGTTGTGGACTAAAGGGTTTGTTTCTAAGTGTATCTATTTTATCCACATTGAGTTTCAGAGATCCGTGTGAAGATTTGATTGAGTTATGAAGATTTTTATTCTGATAGTTTTTCTATTTCTTCAGTCGGTATTCCTAATTGAGGATGAGGCTATTTCAATTAGTTCAGTTGTTGTAGATGCTTCTTTGGTGATTCATGTTGCTTGTGGATGTTTCTAGATCATTCTCTATCATTGTTGCTCATCCGCATTGATTGTTATGTTCGTGGTTGGTGATTTTCTCTTGCTTGTTCATGTTTTTCTTGTCCTTGGCTGACATGGTCTTGAAGTGTGTTGTGGATCTTTGAGGAGTAATTAATTGAAGTTTTTTCATGTTGGAGATATTGTTTTGGGTCCTCACTAAGTTGTGGCTGACCCTGGTTGATTCACATTGATAATCTTTAATGTTTTGGGCCGACAACTTATATTCATTTTATTATTTCTTTGTGGCCAACTTGTAGCAATGAAATCTCATGTTGCAAATATAAAAGAGTGAATGTTTATTCAAATTGAAGTGCAGGAATGTATGCCAGTGGATGTTGAGTGTGTTTGTATGTATGAATATCATTCAAAGGAAGAGAAGAGTGTGAAGAAGTGTGTAAAAGAGTGTTTATGTTCCTAACTAGAATTGTTGTCAGGCATTAGTAGATGATATTTTCTCATTTCAAAATCTGGATGGCTATAATATGAATCTCTTTGTAAGACAGTGTGTCTTCCTTTGTAATTGATCAATGAGCTCTAGGTAATGTGCCTGAAAGCATGTGCATCCCCCACATTTCATTTTCATTATACTTTTAATAGGGTATAATCTTGTGGACTAACCTCCATCGTGGTTTTACCCCTAACAGGGTTTCCACAAAAAAATCTTGGTGTTATGTGTGTTTCTAATGTGTTGTTGATTCATGCTTTCATGGTTAATTATCAGATCTAAGAATAAGGTTAATAAGTTGAATAAGTTTTGAATTTTTGTGACAACTGATTCACCCCCGCTCTCAGTTGTCTACCCATGTATTTCCAACAACCTCAACCTCAAAAAACTACTCCAAGGTCAAAAACTATCTATTACATTCAAAATTTTAAGTTAGGTTGAAACCTAAACATCCTCGCAATGGATAGGAATGAAGGCGAACCATATAAATATTTAATTAGGACCCAAAATAATCCTAACACACCTCAACACACTTTCATAAATTTCACATGTAGTGCTAACACAAGGATAGACAATACTTGTGCTAAACACCATAAAACATTAAGTACATGATTCCTTAAATCAATCTAAAACTTTCAAACAATAAATTCACTTGAACACGATCTATAATAATCCTCAAACCACCTGAGATCCAATGAAGACTTCATCCAATCTTTCAACATAGAAATACTTCATATCAGAACATCTGGTAAAAAACTTATTCGCACACTCATACATGAAACACACTATACAGTACCAAATTAAGTGAAACCTTGAATTATAAAATATAAAAAACAATATAAGAAACTTCCCAAATCTATACAACCTAAATCCAAACTATAGATAAATGCGAAGAAAATACATTTCTCCTAGGCCACAGAAAAGACCATTGAAAAATTTGTTCACACATTAGTGAAAATATCTTCTTTTGCACAATGATCCAAAAACCCAAATTTCGAATATAGAAACCTCTAACAACCTTGAACAACATATCAGATCTATACAAGCATAACATCAACATAGAAGAAATGTGGAACACATCCCAGAGCACATTTTGAATACTTACACAGCACTATTTTTCTTTTTTTCTCAATTTTCTCAAAATCCTCGACATCCTCATTTTGCAACAATATTGCTTAACACATAGTTGACATCAATGAAAACACCATCTTGTTGAATTCTTGTTGACATCAATGACAACACCTTCATACTTGAAATAATCTCTCCCTTTGTCATTGATGGCAACACATGATGTGAAAAACCATCAAAGAAAATAGATCTAAATACACTCTCTAATGATTTCCTTTCTTTTCTCCCCCTAAGTTGATAAAATTTTCACATGATTCTTTATCCCCCTTTGACATCAATGGAAAAGAATAAAATGTTTTGCATTATTCTCCCCCTTTGACACTGAACCAAGATACTTGCTCTTAATACCCCCCTTAAGAGTACATACAACCAAATCAACAACTTTACCACAAATGACAACATTTCTTACTGCAACAATGACACTACATGATACTACCTACTCCCTCTAAAAGGTTGCCACCAACACTAGTCTAGAAAAGAGATGAATCCATAGATCCATTGGATTGATGCATCTCCATTTTCATCTAGTCCAAAGGAGGGGTAATAACCCAAAACTTATCACAAAGATACTCAAAAGTATACTTATGAAGAGCCTTACTAAATATATCAACAATATGATCCTTTGTAGGTACATACTCAATCTATACCTCATTCTCTAAAACCTTCTCTCTCATAAAGTGATACATAATTGATATATGCTTTTTCCTTGAATGCATGACTAGATTCTTTGAAATGTTAATTGCACTTGTATTCTCACAAAAGATAGAAATAGTCTCATCATACACTACTCTGATATCCTTCAATTTCTATCTCATCCATAAAACTTGTGTATAGTAGGATGTTGTTGCAATATAGTCATCCTCTATAGTGGATAAGGAATCAAAATCTTGCTTCTTAACTATTACACCAATCTACATCCAAGAAAAAATGCACCACCACTTGTACTTTCCTATCATCAACACAACTAACCCAATTTTTATTTTTATAAGCACTTAATATATAATTAGTATCCTTGGATACCATAAGTCATAATCTAGAGTGCCTCTTAAATATTTGAATATCCTCTTCACTTACACAACATGTGTTTCTTTATGTTCTTCTTGAAATCTAGCCACAAGAAAAACTCCATGCATGATATTCGATCTTGTAGTAGTTAGATATAGCAGTGCACCAATCATAGATCTATATTTGCTTTATTCAACCTTAGGTGAATCATATTTGCTCAATTTAGAACTAGTCACCATAGGAGTGGATACTAGTTTAGAGTCTTCCATTCCAAACTTATTCAACATTTCTTTGACATACTTTGTCTGTGAAATGAAAATCCCTTTATCTATTTGATTGATTTGTAGCCCAAGGAAGAAATTCATCTCCCAAACATTGACATCCCAAATATAGGATTTCTTAAGGCCTATGGAGAGAATTCCTGATTTGGGTGTCAAACATAATTAGGGAGACTTCATTCTCCATTATAATTGCACCATTATCAGAGTCTATGGATGCCCGATAAGACCCCATGCCCTACCTAGGTATGTGCCTTTAAGAATGGGTTTTTTGGAGGTGATTTTGTAGCTTATAGAGTTAGATAAGAACCATTTTGAAGGTCAGAAGAAATGATCTTTCTTCCCTTACCTTAGAGTTTTCTCTAATTTTTTGGATGAATAGGGAAGGTTTTTAACATTTATATCCAAAATTTAAAATATTTAAGGTGGCTCAAGTAACAAGAATCTTTGATCCAAAGGGTTTCATCAATAACCTTATGAAAAGCATTAGAAGATATCAGTATAGCCATCAAACATACTTTAGTGAGGATGTAATAAGGAATTGTCTTGATGAGGAGATCAATGAAAGAAAAGTGAAATGGACATCCTTCATAAGGATAGATGAGGCTAAAAATAATAAAGATGCTACATACAAAGGAGCATATGCAGATATTGTTGACCCAATTTTGAATATTTAGGCTTTAATGTCTAATATTGATAAAATAATTGGGGAAGCCTCTATAATTGAAAGCAACAAAACAAGAAAGACTCATATTCTTGAGGAGAGGCCTACTTATCAGCCTCCCAAAGCTAATCCTTTAGTTTATTCTTTTATGAGGAAAGAAAAAGGTGTTGTAATAAGGGAGCAAGCTCTACAATCTCCTACAGGAGTAATATTACCCCCATCTCCTCCACCTACACATTTAACACCTTCTTCATTGAATGTTATTGACCTTGATTTTCCTCCAAGAGAAACATCTCCAAAAAGAAGAAGAGAAAAATATCCATTGGTTGACTACCCCATTCCTCCCGAGGAAGATGATGAGTATCAAATAATAGGGGATGATTGTAAGACCTAACTCATGTCTATTCGACTTGGTGTTAGACACATAATTCAGAGGAGGGGTTCCTTTCTAAATAGCCTACTAAACCCTTCCTAATGCTTCATCTTATTATCAACCAAGGATTTGTATGAATTTGATTATGTTAACATTGTATGTGCACTTAATGACTCTACATGACTAATATCATCAAGTATAGGTGGTCTACACATGTGCATGAAAACAATAAAGATTGGAAAAAGAAAATAAAGAATAAACCACAAAACAGGGGAAATAACTTAATCTGTTATTGATGTTGCAGGTACCTTCAACTTAAAACTATAGCTAATAATTACTAACCTAAACTTTGCAACTTCATTAACATTGTTAACTCTTAATTCTAACTACTTGACTTACTCTAGAGGATGACTCAAAGACTCAATACAAAAGGGGAATCATAAAATAAGATATCATTCACATGCGTGTAATAACGAATCTATTGAAATGAATGCAATAATATGAACATTTATTCTAATAGAAATTAAAGGTGGGTGAACAGTACCTTGAGTGGTCATTACTCAAGTTGTTGTCCCCATATGATAAGCCAAATATGTGCTACTTGAATCAAATAAACATAAAAGAAAAATGGAACATCTTGTTAAATGAACAAGACAACTAAGAGGGGGGTGAATCAATTGTAGCAAATTAAAACATCAAAACCCTCAATAGTAATTAGATCCACATGCATTCATTAAACCCTTATTTTGTTAAAGTGATTAATCATGAAATAAAAATAAAAAAAACTAAAATAACAACACCATAGAGAAGAGAACACAATATTTACATGGAAAACCCAATGAGGGAAAAACCATGGTGAGATTGAGCTCACAATATAAGTAATTGCAAAACCTGTACAAGGGATCAGTGCCAAAATAGGAAACACTATCCAAAAAGTCTCATAGCCAAGGACCACTACCTCAGAAAGAAACATAAGAAGATAGAAGAGAAATGTTACAAAGAGAATAACTTCTCAATGCAACAAGGAATCCACCACAAATGCTCCAACAATTTCACGTTCTTGCATGAAAGATTTGAGACACCTTCAGCTCACTACTTCCAAGAATCCAATATTTTTAAATTTGCACTACACTGCTCAAATTTGCACCTACACTTTAGTAATTCAAATCACATACATCACTTGCATTGATCTCACATTTATCTTGTTTCTCTCTTGCATCTTACAACACCATCACTCTTATTTATTTCAACCTCAACCTCAAAAAACTTCTCTAAGGTTAGAAACTATCTATTACATTCAAAATTTTAAATTAGGTCAGAACCTAAACATTCCCACAGTGGATAGAAATGAAGGCGACCCATATAAATCCTTAATTAGGACCCAAATTAAACCTAACACACCTCAACACACTTTCATAAACTTTGCATGTAGTGCTAACACAAGGTTGTCCAATATTTGTGCTAAACACCATAAAACATTAAGTACACACTTCCTTAAATTAATCTAAAACTTCTAGACAACAATTTTTACTTGAACACAATCTAGAATAATCCTCAAAACACTTAGGATCCATAAAAGACTTCATCCAAAATCGCAACATCGAAATACTTCATATTAGAACATCTAGTAAGCATTATTCAAACACTGACACATGAAACAAAAACTGTATTGTACCAAATTAAGTGAAACCTTAAATTATAAAAAATAAAAAAACATTATAAGAAACTTCCCAAATCTGCACAACCTAAAGCCATACTATAGAGAAATTTGAAGCAAATACATTTCTCCCAAGCCACAAAAAATACCACTAAAAAACTGGTTCACACATTGGTGAAAATATCTTCTTTTTTACAACAATCCAAAAACCCAAATTCTGAATATAGCAACCTCTAACAACCCTGAACAACATATTAGATCTACATAGGCATAACATCAACATAAAAGAAATGTGAATCACATCTCAAAGCACATTCTGAACACTTGCACAACACTGTTTTCCTTCTTTTCACAAATTTCTCAATATCCTCGACATCTTCATCATGCAACAATATTCCTTAGCACATAGTTGACATCAATGACAATAGCTTCATATTTGCAACAATCTCCTCGTTTGTGATTGATGGCAGCACATGATGTGGAAAACCATCAGAGACAATAGCTCTGAACACTCTCTTATGATTTCCTTTCTTTTCTCGCCCTAAGTAGATAATTTTTTTCACATGATACTTTATATCCCTTTGACATCAATTGTAAAGGATAAAATGTTTTGCATTGTTCTCTCCCTTTGACACTGAACCAAGATACTTGCTCTTAGTAGTCCCCCTTAGTAGTACATCCAACCAAATCAACAACTCTGCCACAATGACAACATTTCTTACCACAACAATGACACTACATGATACTACCTACTCCCTCTAAAAGGAAGCCACCAACAACAGTCTAGAAAAGAGATTAATCCATAGATCCATAGGACTAATGCATCTCCATTTGCATCTAGCTCAAAGGGTGGGAAATAAACTCAAACTTCTCCTCAATATACTCAAAAGTATCCTTAAGAAGAGTCTTAGTGAATATATCAGCAATCTAATCCTTTGTAGGTACATACTCAATCTTTACCTCATTCTCCAGAACCTTATCTTTCATAAAATGATACCTAATTGATATACACTTTTTCCTTGAATGCATCACTAGATTCTTTGAAATGCTAATTGCAGTTGTATTATCACAAAAGATAGAAATGGGCTCATCATACAATACTCTAATATCCTTCAATGTCTATCTCATCCATAAAACTTGTGTATAGTAGGATGTTGTTGCAATATACTCAAATCCCTACAGTGGATAAGGAAGCTTAATCTTGCTTCTTACTTAACCATGACACCAATCTACATCCAAGAAAGAATGAACCACCACTTATATTTTTCCAATCATCAACACAACCGACCCAATTTGTATTTTTATAAGCACTTAATATGAAATATGTATCCTTGGATATCATAAGCCATAATCCAAAGTGCCTCTTAAATATCTAAATATCCTCTTCACTTCCACACCATGTGTTTCTTTAGGATCTTCTTGAAATCTAGCCACAAGATAAACTGCATGCATGATATCCGATCTTGTAGTAGTTAGATATTGTAGTCCACAAATCATAAATCTATATTTGATTTATTTAGCCTTAGCTAAATCATCTTTGCTCAATTCAAAACCAGTCACCATAGGAGTGCATACTATTTTGATCTCTTCCATTACAAACTTCTTCAACATTTCTTTGACATAATTGGACCATGAAATAAAAATGCCTTTATTTGTTTGATTGATTTGCAGCCCAAGGAAGAAATTCATCTCCCCAAACATAGACATCCCAAATATTGGATTTCTTAAGGATTGTGGAGAGAATTCTTGATTTGGGCATCAAACATAATTGGGGACACTTTTTTCTCCATTCTAATTGAACTTTTCTCAGATTCTATGAATGTTCGATAATACCCCATGTTCTACCTAGGTATGTGCCTTTAAGAATTGGTTTTCTAGAGGTGATTTGGTAGCTTATAGATTCATATAAGAACCATTTGGGAGATCAAAAGAAAGAATCTTCATTCCCTTATCTTATAGTTTTCTCAAATTTTTTGGATGAATAGGGAAGGTTTTGAACATTTATATCCAAAATTTAAAATATTTAAGGTGGCTCAAGAAGCAACAAGAAACTTTTATCTTGAGGGTTTCATCAATAACCTTAGGAAAAGCATTAGAAGATCTCAATATGACCATCAAACTTACTTTATTGAGGATTTAATAAGGAATTTCCTTGATGAGAAGGAGATCAATGAAAGAAAAGTGAAATGGACATCCTTCATAAGGATAGATGACGCTAAAAAGAAGAAAGATGCTACATACAAAGGAGCATATATAGATATTGTTGACCATATTTTGAGGATATAGGAATTTTTTTCTAATACTGTTAAAATAATTGGGGAAGCCTCTACAATTGAAAGCAAAGCAACAAGAAATGATCCTATTCTTAAGGAGATGCCTACTTATCAGCCTCCCAAGGCTCATCTTTCAGTTTATTCTTTAAGGAGGAAACCAAAAGGTGTTGTAACAAGGCATCAACCTCCACAATCTACTACATGGGTAATATGCCCCCACCTCCTCCACCTACACATTTAACACCTCCACTAAATGTTATTGACCTTAATTCTCCTCAAAGAGAAACATCTCCAAAAAGAAGAAGAAGAAGAGAAAAATATCCACTGGTTGATTGCCCCATTCCTATTGAGATAGATGATGAGTATCAAATAATATGGGATGATTGTAAGGCCTAACTGATGTCTAGTCAACTTGGTGTTAGACACAATTCAGACGAGGGTTTACTTGCTAAACAATATACTAAAACCTTGCTAATGCTTCAATTAATTATCAACCAGATATTTTTAAGCTTTTGATGATGTTGGAATTGTATGTGCATTCAAATACTCTACACGACCTATATCATTAAGTATAGGTGGTTTACACATGTGCAGGAAAACAATAAAGATTGGAAAAGGAAAATAAAGCATAAACTACAAAACAAGGGAAATAACTTAATCTATTATTGATGTTGTAGTTACCTTTAGGTTAACACTGTAATTGATAACTACTAATCTGAAACCTACAACTTCATTAAAACTACTAACTCTTACTTCTAACTACTTGACTTACTCTAGAAGAAGACTCAAATACTCAATACAAAAAGGGGAATCATAAAACAAGATATCATTCACATATGTGTAATGAAAAATCTATTGAAATGAATGCAATAATATGAACATTTATTCTAATAGAAATTAAAGGTGGGTGAATAGTACCTTGAGTGGCCCTTGCTCAAATTGTTGTCCCCATAGGATAAATACAATATGTGCTACTTGCATCAACTAAACATAACAGAAAAATGGAATATCTTGTTAAATGAACAAGACAACTGAGAAGGGGGTGAATTAGTTTTAGCAAATTAAAACATCAAAACCCTCAACAATAATCAAATCCACATGCATTCATTAAACCCTTATTCTATTAAAGTGATTAATCATTAAATACAAATAAAAAAAACTGAAATAACAACACCATACACAAGAGAACACCAGATTTACATGAAAAACTCAATAAGGGAAAAACCGCGGTGAGGATTAGCTCACAATATAAGTAATTGCAAAACTTGTACAAGGGTGCACTACTAGAATAGGACACAATATGAAAAAAGGCTCATAGCCAAGGATCACTGCTACAAAAAGAAACACAAGAAGATAGAAGAGAAATGTTACAAATAGAATAACTTCTCAATGCAACAAGGAATCCACCAAAAATGCTCCAACAATTTTACACTCTTGCATGAAAGATCTTAGACACCTTCAACTCACTACCTTTAGGAATCCAATATTTTGAAATTTGCACTACTCTGCTCAAATTTTCACCTACACTTCTATAATTCGCATCACATACATCACTCACATCGATATATCATCTATCTTGTCTCTCTCTTGCATCTTAAAACACCATCACTCTTATTTATATCAACTTCAATGTCAAAAAATTTCTTCAAGGTTGAAAACTATCTATTACATTCAAATTTTAAATTAGGTCAACACCTAAACATTCTTGCGGTGGATAGGAATGATGGGAACCCATATAAATCCTAAATTAGGACCCAAATTAATCCTAACACACCTCAACACACTTTAATAAACTTCACATGTATTTCTAATACAAGGTCAGCTAATACATGTGCTAAATTCCATAAAACATTAAGTACATGCTTCCTTAAATCAATCTGAAACTTTCAAACAACAAAATTTACTTGAACATGATCTAGAATAATCCTCAAACCACCTGAGATCCAAAAAAAACTTCATCCAAACTTGCAACATAGAAATACTTCATCTCAGAACATACGGTAAACCGTATTCACACACTAACACATGAAACACACAATGTATTGTACCAAATAAAGTGAAACTTTGAATTATAAAATACAAAAGCATTATAAGCATAATTTTGGAGAATTGCACCTAGGGGCAATTCCACATTTTAGCACTTTTCCTAGAATTTATGACACTTAAACGCATTAATGGAAAAAGCCCCATGGGCTATAATTTCACACTTCTAGCTCCATTTTTTCCAATGGGGAAGCAACAACAACTTGATGACACATTTTCTAAAAACTATGTTTTGGATGCCTACATGACGCGCTAGCATCTTGGTAGTTTTTTGAGTTTTAAATGAGGAATCTCAAATCTTGGCTCTTGAAGCATGTCCCAACAGTCGAGTTTTTGGGTGTAACAACTCTTTGTTTCCCTTGCATGCAAACAAACCCCTCATTTTCTTTCATTTTGGGGATTCATTCATTCAAGCTTCTCTCTTCTACTTCACTCCTCAATCTCTTCCACTCTTGGCAACACAACTTCTACAATTGAAGCTCTATCGGATTGAGGTACGTCCAACAACCAAAGATCTCTAGGAAGCATTCAACAATGCATCTGTGTGTTCAAGAGGGGGTCGAGGAATATTGGTAACACAATCTCACTCTTTTCTATTTGCAAATAGATTATATCTCTTTTTTCATTTATTACTTGGTGGTGCAGGTTCTCCTCATGAAGTGGGGATTGATTTCACTTTTTTTATCCATTTCAGTTACACTCTCTTTCTATCTAGTTGTCTATGGAGGTGGGAACACCAAAGTGGGGGTTTGACTGAGGCAAATCCCTATACAGCCCCAACATTTTTCCCTCATTCACCTTGTGTGTAGGTTGTTAAATTGGAGCTTAGAGTGAAGATTCAAACGTCTAGTTGTAAGTAATTTCTCTCTAAGCTCTCCTTGTGTTTTCTCATATTTTATGTTCTTTATCTGGTTTTTTTATTATATAGACCTTAGATCTAGGTTAGAAGGTGAAGCTCTGGTTTTCCCCTTCGATTATTTGATCACTCTATTGCTTGGGACTCCAGCACGCCTTTTGGACTCCAACGTGCCATGCTAGCATCCTAAATCCGTGTTGTCCTTTGGCTGAGAGCTCCTCTGTCAGAGGCAAAAATATAGAAGCTTTACTCTTTTAGGATCTTTAGTCTTTTTTGATAATTAATCTATATACACTTTCATTGCAATTTCTTCATTTGGATTATGTTGAGGTGGATAAGGGTAGTTCATTCCCTTGGATTCTCTTGAGAATGAAGAGACTCGTGTGTAGCGAATCCTCGTTATCTCACATTTTGGTGAACCTGACATGAAACATGTCGGATCTATTTTTACAATGTTTTAATGTCTATGATAATGCTTTCTCTAAGGATGATTTCAATATGTTGGATGACAGTCTAGATTATTTCTTAGAAGTGTCTTCCCCTATCTGTAAATCTTTTGAGCAAACTCTTTCTTTGCAAGCTGATGAGTGAGTAAATGTTGTGGTGGTCTCTATGGCTTCACCAAGCCCTCAGAAGCGCCTCATTTACTTGAATCTAGCTAGACCTTCTCCTAAGAAGGATCATTTTGTTTGTGGAATTTCATATCACGATGATTAATCGGATTTGTATTTGAGGCTCATAAAAGCTATAGACTCCACTTCTTATAACATTATTGGGAACACATTTAATACAAGAAGAAACAAAATTTGGATCAATAACCTTATGTTCTTGCATCTCAACCTACTCAAATTCCTACCTCTTTACCACCCTCTCAACCAAGTCTTCCTTTGGCACCTAAACCTGTGACTAAAGCACTAGGTGATTATGATCTTATTGAGCAACTTTGTGTTACTCCAGCTAAGATCTTACTTTGGGATTTGCTTTAGATATCTTTAGTTTATCAGGAAATGCTTCAGGAAGCCTTGCAGAAGATTCTCTTGCCTACTTCCACTAGGATGACAAATGTTAATGTACTGATGGCTCATGTTCACGTGGATTCATCGATTATTACATTCTATCCACAAGAACTACCTCTGAATGTGTAGAAACAAGTAGATCCTCTAATAATTATAGTTAATGTTAATACTATTGGTATTAGGCATAACCTCATTGACACCGGTTCGACTCTCAAAATTTGTGGTATTGATCTATTACCCAAGATTAAAGTTGATTCTTCTTCTTTAGTTACTTCTTTGTTGTATATCTATGGGTTTGATAATGTTGGTCACCAGACCCTATGCACGATAATATTTCCTTTGCAGCTAGGCCTTGTTACCTTACCCACTTTGTTCTATATGATGCATGACCCTTTACCTTACAATCTTCTCTTAGGGAGACCCTAGATTCATGCTATGGGTGTCGTAACTTCCACTCTACATCGATTTCTTAAGTTTATTATAAATAATTGAGTAGTCACAATCAAAGCTGGCCAGGAAGCTATTCACCTTTGTGAATTAGTGGTTGATAGTCAATCTTTGGTTGTCTCCACTCTTAATAATTGTATTCTATATCTAACTTTTGATGCTATGATGTACTCCTCAGTGATACCCTCTATGGAGGTTGTCCCTGAAGTGAACACTGCTAAAGAAGAACCACCTAAAGTAGAAATTCCTAGGTCCTCCCTGTCTACTTCTTCTAAATCAAATTCATTCATTGCTGATGATTGGGGATCCTTGGAATTCTATGAATTCTAAATTGGAGAATACAAAGTGAGTCCCACTCATCTAAAACTTTTGATAATCTCAAATGCCCTTGATGAACAAGCAAATAACACTTCGGTTGAGGAGGAAAACTATAATCAGGAGACTAGTATTTCCCATACTAAGGAGAATGGTTCTGCTCTTGCAAAGGAGGTTAATATTTTTGAATCAAGTAAGGGAGATGGTTGTGCTCTCGTGGATGCACTCGATGTTCATTGGTGGAATGAAGCTCTCTATGTGGAACCACAACCTTTCGATGTCTTGCAAACTTGATATGGTTTCAGATATAGACTCGCTTCTCAGTATGGCTATGGGTGAAAAGGCCTTGAATGTATTGAGCAAGGAATCCAAGTCCCTATTCAATTTAATCCTCATAGGTGCTATCTAGGTTTGGGGTTCTCTATTGAGCAATCTAAGCATAAACCTTGGTGGAGTGTTAACATGATTTTAGTTGAACCACTTAGTTTGGTCCATCCTAAACTAATAGAGGAAGGGGTATAGGCCGAAAAAGTCCCTTTAGATGTTTTCTATTTGGATGAAGCACCTGAATAATTCTTAGGTGCCTACTCCCCTTTAATTCCTTTCGATCATAAAAGATGATTCCCATATTCCCTTAATGAACAAACATATTTTGGAGAATTTTTCTTGAGTATTGATGAGTAGGATCCTCTAGCCAATGTTGATGATGGTGTCCTAATATCGCATCCTGGGGATCATAGTTCCCTCCTCAAGGGAGATACTACTGAAATCTCTATGGATCCTAAGTCTTCTAAAAAGGTGATTAAGATTAGGAAGTGCCTTTCCTTAGAAGAAGCTAAGGAACATTCTAATCTACATTCTCATCTTGATATCTTTGCTTGGATGTATGGGGACATGTCCAACATTGATGAGTCTATAGTGGTTTACAATATCATCTTATGTCCTAATGCCAAGACAGTTAAGTAGAAAATTTGAAATATTAATCCCAAGGTTGTGTTGTTGGTTATGACTAAGATAGAGAAGTTGTTGAAGGCAAGCTTTATCCATCCAATCGAATACTCCCATTGGATCTTGAATATTGTCGTCATTAGCAAACTTGATGGTCATATTCATATATGCATTAACTTCCATGATCTTAATAATGATTCTCTTAAGGATTATTTTTCGTTACCTAATATAGACATGATTGTGGAATTGATCGTCGGCCATGCCTTGTTATCTTTCATGGATGGTTTGTCGAGTTACAATTAGATCCATATTAATTCAGAGGATCAATACAAGACTACCTTCACTACCCCTTGGGGTACTTTTTGTTATGTGGTCATGCCCTTTGGGTTAAATAATGCAGGAGCAACTTACTAGCGAGCGATGACCCTAATATTTCTTGATTTCATTCATAAAATTCTAGAAGATTATGTTGATGATATCTTGGTGAAATCTATAACCCATCAAGATCATGTGAAAAACCTTTTTCTTATTTTTGAGAGGCTTTGACTCTATAAGATGAGGCTTAATCCTCTTAAGTGTGTCTTTGGAATATACATGGGAAAATTTTTGGGATTTATATTCTCTCATTGTGGAATCGAGGTTGACACAAATAAGATCGATGCAATTGTTAACATGCCTGCACCCAGGAACATTACTGAGTTGCAAAATTTTCAAGGGAAGATTCTTGCAATTCACAAGTTCATATCTCAATTGGTTGATCATACCCTTCCTTTCACTCATTTGTTAAAGAAGGATGTTAGCTTTGTATGGGATGAAGAGTGCCAGAAATATTTTGAGTCAATCAAAACCTACTTTTCCAATCCTCTCGTACTAATTCCAGCTATGCAAGATAGACCCTTTTTGCTATACCTAGCTACATCACCATATGCTTTGGCAACTTTGCTCACGCAATATGATGATACTAGGAAAGAGAGAGTGTTCTATTACATTAGTTATGTCCTGGTTGATTATGAAACTCATTATTCCTCCATGGAGAAGAAATGTCTTGGCATCATCTTTGCTATGCAGAAGCTAAGAAACTACCTTCTTCATGTTGAGACACATGTCATTGTAAAAAGTGACTTTCTAAAGCATTTTTTTCCAATACTAACCTTACTGGGAGGTTAGAAAAATGGGTGACGTTGCTTTTTGAGTTTGACATAAAGTTTATTACTTAGAAGTTGATAAAGGGTCAAGAAATTTCTGATCAATTGGCAGATGACCTAACATCTCGCTCCTTCCTAGGGTTGGACTTATTTCCTGATGAGAATATTTTCATAATCAGTCATGATCTTGAATGGAAAATGTACTTTGATGGGTCGAGATGTTAGTCTGGCTTCGGAGTGAATGATGTTCTAATATCACTTGAAGGTAAGCCAGTCCCTCTCTCCTTTTGATTGGACTTTCCTTGTACCAATAACATTGTTGAGTACAAAGCCCTCATTGCTGGCTTGCATGCCACAATCACACTGAAAATAAGACATCTTCGTATACTGGGTGATTCTGAGCTTATTGTGAACTAGATTACAGGAACCTATCAAGCTAAGCAAAGTAAGTTGTCTCAATATGAAGACCTTTCTTTGTCATTGCTTAATCAGTTCTCCTCTTTCACAATAGAAGGTGTCCCTAGGAGGGAGAATCAACATGTAGATGCCATGGTGAGCATTGCCTCCTTGGTACCTTCGAACGAGGATACAAAAAAATACCATTTTGTGGTTCAGGTCCTTCAATCTCTCACCATTTCTAATTAACCTAAATCCAATGCTTTTGTGTGTTCTCATGTAGATTTAGGAGAATGGTTTCCTAACATCTACAACTACTTGAAGACTGGAAACTTTCTCGATGATGTGTCAAAAAATGATCACACTCATACAAAATATTTCAATCCATTATGTTTTCTTGTCAGATGTTCTCTACCATAAATCTTATAACGGCTTGCTTCTTTGATGTATCACTAAAGCAAAAATACCCCTTTTCCTTAGAGAAGCCCATTCGGGTTCCAAGGGCAGACATTTTGTTCATAAATCCCTGGTGAGTAAATTGATACATATATGGTATTTTTTGCAAATGATGGAGCAATATTCCTTCAATTTTGTTAAAGATTTCCCACAATGTCAACAACATAGTCATCTTATTCATGCACCTACATAAGAGTTATAAAACCAGACCTATACTTGGCTATTTGTAAAATAAGGGTTAGATATTATTGGAAAAATATCACCTCCTTCTTCTAAAGGATACTTTCATCATCACTGCTAGAGATTACTTCACAAAGTGGTGTGAAGCTATCCCGCTTCAATCCAAAAATGCTAAGGATATTTGTAGTTTTCTTTTAAACAACATCATTCATCATTTTGGATTGCCTTCTACACTTGTCTTTGATAATGGTACACCATTCGAGAATAGGGAAGTAAAGCAATTCCTAGAGAAATTTCACATTCAACATAGTTTTTCTACATATTATCCTCAATCTAATGGTCAATTAGAAGCGTCTAATAAGACTCTTGAGCTCATTCTTCATAAAAAAATTAATAAACATGGTAAGGATTGAAATGTTCAATTAACATACGCTTTATGGGTCTATCACATGAGTGTTTGTACGGTGATGAGAATGACACCTTACAACCTCGTGTATGGTGCCAAAGCTATTATGTCTTTAGATCTAGAAATTCCATCTTTGTGGTTTTCCCTTAAAGGGTTAATTGATGAAGAAACTTATCAGGCTAATTGTTTGCATCAACTAGAGATGCTCAATGAGCGCCGATTAAAGGCCCTCTATCATCTTATAGCTTATCAATGATCATTATCTAGATAATACAATCAAAGTGTATTTCCTAGAACTTTCAAGGTAAGTGACCTGGTTCGCTATGAGAATTAGAGAAATGTAAATGTGTTGCTTGATCAAAGGGAAAAATTCAATCCTAATTGGTTGGGCCCTTACATTGTCATCTTCGTGTATGCTTTGGGTGCCTATGGATTATCATCTATGGATGGAACACCTCTAAAAGATCCCATTAATGCAATGCATCTTCGTCAATATTATGCGTAGTGTCTAATGTGTTATAAGCATAGTCTTCACTCTTTAAGGGTTGTAGCATTACATATGTTGAAGTTATTCATTAACACATTATGAAATTTTTTTGTGTTATGATATGACTGTGTGTATGTGAGAGAGACATAAATACATGTGTTTTACTATGCTACGTATCTGTACATTACACTACATGTTTTTAGGCAATCAGATTATTATTGTATTTAATTATCATACATCTATGTGTGCTCATTAAATCATGATAACATCTAATGAAAACATACATCCATACACATATATAAGATCTATAGCACCAAGATACATGAAAGTAAGGAACATACACATCAAAGTACATAATGCCATTATATCAAAATCAATATCTTATGTATTTATGTATAAATATCAAATGTCATGTACATGTATTGGGCCACTGTCATCAAAAAATGAGTGGTTGTTGTATACGTGTGTAGTGTAGGAAAATGGATACCCATGCATTTTCACACTTGTTTGGGCTCACCTTGTTATCCTTGTTTATGTCTTAATTGGTCTTATTTTGCATTTGCAAGCCTAATAAATTATACCTTTTTATGGCTAATCCCGACAAACATCAAATGATAAATGATAATTTAATGATTTTGGTTGTGTATCCTTGATTTTTGGACTGGGACTAAAAAGCCAGCTAGGGTATATTTTTCCTCCAAAGGTCTTGGGACCCTATTTTCAAATGTGCCTTGTATAGCACCCTTTTTTAGGTTTGTGCCCTGAGTTTCAAGCCTCTGGAATAAGATGCCACCTAGGGTGTCTTAGTCCCCCTTAGGTTATTTTTGGGATTTAATTTCAAATCTTGGCTAGATTTAGCCTCCTTTAATTAATGAATTCATATGTCAACTTTTTGTGGTGTAATTTCCGGATATTAAGCATGGTTAAGTATGCATACAAGGTTCTTTCACTCATTTTCATAATAAGCATTGATGAGATAATCCAAGAAAGTTCACAAGAGTATTCAAGAGTAATTCATCAAGCATTTGGATCCATCATCAAGATTCAAGCATCGTGTCAGATATTCTTGCATCATGTGTGTTTTTGAGCTAACATTTATGATGAAAGGTTTTGATTCAAGCAAGCAATTCAAGTCAAGATCTATCAAAAATTCATTTGATTCAGGATCTACATTCAAGTTATCCACTTCACACAAGTTTACAGATTTCATAACAAGGGTTTAGAGAGTTGCAACATAGCACTTTGTTCATTCATCATTTCCCTTCATTATTTCATTTCAATCCAATGTTTAATTACCAACAAGGGGTTTGACCAAGGCAAACCCCCATTTACTAACAATCAACAAGTTTTTATTCTCTTGTGTGTTTGTGTTTGCAGATTTAAGTTGAAGATCATTTGAAGTGCAAAGTTGCATTGCAAAGTTTTCATCTTCATGGAAAGTCACCTACAGGCCAGATCTAGAAGTTTCAAGACCTATGATCTGAGAAGAAGGAAGTTGCTGACATTGAACCTTAGGATCACATTATGAAGTTGCAAAAATTTAGATTGGGACTAAGAAGACAGTAAGGGTGTCTTAGTCTTCCAGGAGGTATTTCAAAGAGATTCTTTTGGATTCTATTCTAACATCTAAATATTTCGTGTTTTCCCCAAAAAATAGTAGCAGGACTAAGAAGATAGTAAGGGCGTCTTAGTCCTCTCTAGCATTTTTTGACAACATTTTTGCATTTCCAGAATCCTCATCACATTTCTAGACTTCCCAGGTCCATACATCCTAACTTTTTATTACTTAATTTTATCATTTGTACTCATTATTTGGCTTGCATTACTAGGTTTTGTGAGTTGAATGTTAAGTTGTCTTTTCCAAGCTTTTGCTTGGTGGTGAACCCTTCAAATCCTAAGGAATCTTCCTTGGTCTCCCTTGTTGAGAATTGAATCACTTTTGTGTCGATAGTCAATCCACTTTTGGGATCCTAGGTTTCCTTGAATGAACCATCCCCCTATAGAGGAAAATTATAGTGTAGGGATTCCTTTCTTGTATTGTGAGTCCCTTTTCCTAGTTCATTTTCCCCACGGATCATTTTTTTGAACCCAACATTTTGGGAATTCATTTTCTGATTTGGATTTCACTAAGGTCCTAGATCTAGGTTGCATTCATTCTTGCATTGCATCCTACATTAGTGAAATTACATCTAGGTTTTCTCACATTTACATTAGTGAAAGTGCATATAGGTCGCATTTTTTCTTTCTTTCATCATCTTATCTCATTGAAAAACTAAAAGGTGCATTTTCTATCATCCTAATTGCATTTAGGAACATTGTTATTGCATTTAAAAATTGAAAAAAATTGCATCCAACCTCGCATTCAATTTCTTGTCATTAGTCACTTTTTCTTGCATTTATTTTGACACTTTTCTATTTCTAAACATCAGGTCCCTAGTAGGCAACCTAGAAACACTGTCATCAATCCATATTCTGTTGTTTTTCTAAGAAAACCTTTGCTGGGACTAAAACACCCTTACTGGCATCGTAGTACCTTTGTGGATTTTTTTCTTAGAATCCTATCTATTTTGCTTGCTTTCTATTCCACTTTTTGGGGCCTCAAAATTTCATCAGTAGTACCAAGATGCCCTTGCTAGCATATTAGTCCCTACTGACTTTGAAGTTGCAGTTTTTAGGGTTTAAATCTAATTTTTTGTGCTTTTTGTTTGCTACCATTGGTTATTTGTTTCAATGGTTTGACTTTTTGTTTCATTCATTTTAGTAAATCTAGCTTAAAGTGGTTCATTTCATGCATTGCTTCATTCCAATTTTGCATTCACAACATTTCATTGCATAGTGTAATCAGTAAATTACCTTGTTTGAAATCTAAAATTTGCATCTATACATTTCATTTTAGGCCTTTACATTGCATTTTGAGTTTGCATAGATTACTTTTCATAAATGTTGGTATTGATATTTTCCAAGTTTGCAAAGAAAAATTTAGTCAATAATCATGTTAGTCATTCATTCAATACATTCGCTAGTTATGAGTGTCTCTTAGTGCAAGAGAGTGAAAATGTTGACATTTTCCTTAAACATACACCCCCTCTTATCTATCCTATTTGTGGAAATGATGTGATAGAAGATAATACAAGCATGTAAATTCATGAAAATCATATTTGTTCTCCTAATACCTCTCCTTTTAGCAATGAAGGTATCTTGGTGAAAGAAGATACAATCATTGAGAATCATGAAAGTCTTACTTGTCCTTCTCCTCATCCCCTTTGGGAAGATATTATAGCACAATAGAATGAGATCATAGACACATTTCTAAACATTACTTTACCTAATTTACATTCTCCTCTTGCTTTTGAGAATGATTTAGTGAAAGATGAGATCGTAAATGATGTGGATATGTTGACCACTGTTAGATGATCAAACCTTTAAGGTCTATAATAATCCTCTTTATGATCCTTCCCCTACCTATCCTATTTCAAAAGATATTAGGGAACAAAGGAATGAAGTCATAAATGATCATGATAATCATACTTTCTCTTCTCCTCATATCTTTCATAGCTATGGAGAAGATACTTTGATGATAGAAAATACAATAGATGAAAGTCATGAGAATATTAGTTGTCTCCCTTCACATAGGGAAACCTTTATTGAGCAAGATAATTCAACATTTGATCATTCCCCTACTTGTGATGAAGTCATTTTAGAAGAACCGACCTTTGAATGTCATGAACATGTAGTTTTTAGTTCTAAAAACTCTCCTCTTAGAGAGGATATCACGGTGCAAGAAAGCCTGAACATTGACACATGTAAAGGGGATTCCCTAGATGAAGAAGATGAAGTGACATTAGACTCCTCTTCACTAAGAGATCATGCAAATATCCACAAGTGTTTTGAGATTATGGAAACAAAAATTGGATCTCCTTTAATTAGTGAGCTTCCTAAATCACCTCCCATTAGTGAATCACATAAGAAACTAAGATTTCTTGAAATCTACAATGCAATCTAACAATGTTTTGCAACAACCAAGTTATAACATAGTTGCTCAAACATGTAGGGGACCAAAAATCACTCCCCACAATATCACCATTGCCTCAACTTATTGTGCCTAGTGCTGAAGATCTTAAAAAGATTCCTGCTAACATATCCATATGGAAGCTCATTCAACTATCACCTATATATAAGTGTCTATTTCAAGAAATATTGCAAATAAAGCAGGAGGAGATTAAATATTATATGAAATTGAATAATGTAACATCCTCCTTTCATCCCACACAAGTCACATAGTCATAAATGAATTCCCTAAACATGAATTTCCTTCACTTGAGATTCAAAACAAGAATGAAGCCTTGATGATAAAGGTGATCATTAATGAAACTATAGTTAGGAACACTCTCATAGACAATGGATCATAAATTAATGTTTGTAGCATTGACCTCCTAGAAAAAATTTGTGTGGACAAGAGGCTTATTCAACTTAATGATGATCATATTCATGGCTTTGACAATGTTAATAGGAAACCACTAGGAATGATCACATTACCTATTGAGGTCAGACCTGTAGTGTTGCCTACCCCTATCCATATCATGCCAAAATCTCTTTCATACAATCTTCTCCTAGGGAAACCATGGATTCATGCTATGAAAGGGATCCCATCTACTCTCCACTATAAAATGAAATTTGAGTACAACAACAAGATATACACAGTTGAAGCAGATGAATGAAGCTATGAATCATACAATCACAACACTTCCAACTTTGCTAATACTTTCATTCCAAAATAAAAAGTTGAACCTATACAAGTTGATGCTAATCCTTCACCTACAAGAAAACTCTTTACTAATAATTGGAGTTCATTCTATTTTATTCCTCCTTTCAATAGAGGATCCAAAATCATACCAACAATTCATTTTCAAATACAAGTTCTAATGATGATTGGGTTTTACACCTCCCCCTATATGAGAGTGCAAGATCTCACAATCTAAACCAAAATAACCTTGCGTTTCATTCACTAAACTTAGTTCTACAACATTACCCCATAGTGGTGATGGGGGCTATATAAATCTCATCCTTCATGAGGGGACAATGCATAACCTTAAAAAGGATTTGTTTTCTCATGAAGAAACCAATCTTTCTTCATCTGACTTGGAAGACTGTTATGGTATCAAATACAATCTACCTCCTACACATAGATATAATGAACACATGAAGCAAATTGGCATACATTGCTCTTTCAAGAAAGAACTAGGTTTACCTCCCTTATCTCCATTTTCATCTAAAGCCTTATCATTTAGTGTGTATATGAAATCTTGCAAAAATAAAGGAACATATTCTACTATTAATCAAGAGAGTATCTTGTCAAGACTCCTCCAAGATTGTTTGATATCTCTCCCTCCACAAAGACAAAAAAAATTTAACTACAAGAATTCATTTTGTGCATATCATAGAGTTCATGGTCATTCTACTAATGAATGTGATGCTTTAAGCAACAAAATTCAACATCTCAAGGAGTGTGGTGCTCTTCCTTGTGTTGAAGCACCTAATTCCTCTAGCTGATATTTACTTTCCTCCTATTCGACTCATCCTTATCCTGCACTAAGTGGGGGTAAGGGGTTAGGTAGCCTTCTCCTTGTATGTCACTTGTCATTGTCTCTTCTGGCTAGTTGACCGCCTTCCATGTATATGTACGAGCAAGCTTGGGATGTGGATGACATGCCTTAAGTTTGCTCACATGTGATGTACTGAGTTATACATTTTGGGGGTAATCCCTTCCCTTCTCATGATGTATCTCATTGGAAACATATGACTTGGCATAGGGCTTTCTGTAAGTGTAGGAATGAGTTAAACCATCTAAACATGCTTCTACACCTCTAAATAAGACATTGCATCTAAGATTTAAGAAATTTAAACTAATTTAAACTAAAATCTTCATAAATCTATCCTATTGCTCTCTAACTCTAAATATTTCTCTAATCTACTTTGCTCTTAGATTTTAGAAGCTAATAGAATGTTGAAATGACACTTAGAGAATGAGAATTGAGTTAATTCTATTTCTATATGATTAATAATGCAAAATCTACTATGATGGCGGCCATGACTGCAAATACTGGATGCTTGACGGATACTTGATGGCTACTAGATGAATGCTTGAATGCTTGATTGCTTGAATATTTGGATGCTGGGAAAACCTACAGAGTAAGATTGCACAAGTTAGGATGTTTTTCCTATAACCAAAGACATGTATTTATAGCTTTCACGGCAACACATTTGCATAGGGGTACGAGATAAAAGGCTGGGATTCAATTTGGAAAATTGAATGGCATGGGATGAGAAGATGGAGCTGACCATGGAGGATTGTTCCTCCCCATGAAAACACCAGGCAAGATGAGAGGGAAGGTGGTTGGAAGAAGATTGGGAGGATTTCCTATAGGTTTGTCCCTGAAGCTCTTCCTGTGAATGACAGTAGAATTAATTAGATTTTGAAGAATTTAATTTTATTGGTGAGTGATAAAAGGAATATGATTTATGCATAAATTTAAATATTTTTGATTCATTTAAATTTAGCAAAAGAGGATTGAATAATTTAATAAATCAAACTATAGGGTTTTCTTATTAAATTAAAAGAAAAGGAAAATGATAATTAAATAAAAGATTTTAGAATATCTTTATTTAATTAAGAAGAAATGTGATGAGGTAAATAAATAACACAAATTATTTAAATTGTGTATTTAATTTAAGATAGAAGTATAAAAGAAGTAATAATTAAATAAAACAAAGTTTTTAATTTTGTTTATTTAATTAAGAGAGAAATAATATGATAAAAATGATAATAATTAAATAAAACAATTTTTTTAATTTTGTTTATTTAATTAAGAAAGAAATAGAAGAATTAATAATGAACTTAATATAAATAAATATTTCTATTTATTTACTAAGTAGATGAATTTAAGATTAATTAATCAAAGAAGTCATATTTAATTAATTAGATTCTCAAGACCATTTTTAGGTGTCTACATTTTGCCCCTCTTTGAGGTGATGTGTTTACGCATTGTTTCAAAGAATGATTTTGCCTCAGCTGCCAGTATTGACGAAAAGTTTCAAATATGCCCCTGATTTGCCCCAGATGTTGAATTTTGAAATGATAGTGATATATGCCCCCACAGGAGATAAATTGATGAATTTTGAATTTTTTTATGATTTTTCAAAAAAAAAATTGAATTTTTATGACGATTTGATGATGACTTGATGAAGAAACAATTTATCTCCTGACAAAATTGTCCAAAACTGCCCCTGCGATAGATAAGAATTAATTCCTCAGAAGAAAAAAAAATCCCATGAAACTCCCACAAAAATAACCTATAAAAGCTCAAAAGGTCATTTTCAAAAGTCATTTGTGCATTTGACTTTGACAATCTTGTGATAGAGACCCTCATAGTGCTAGAGCATCAGGATGCTGATCCCTTACCACACCCACCGACTTGAGCATGTGCGACATCACTAGTATCTGGCTGACTATGGACCTCTGGTATGTACCCCAAATCCTCCTCGTGATTCGTGCTCATACTTTTTAGGTCATTTTGCATGTGTTTTTTTGTTTTAGCACCCGACAAACACAGTTTAGCACGTCGGTAATCTATTTTAGTGCGTCAGAGTTTAGCGCACCAACTGAAATCTATAGCGCATCCATAGATTAGGGTAGCGCGTCAGAGTTTTAGCGCATTGGGTCAATTTTGTAGCGCTTCAGTAGGATTTTGTAGTGCACCACTAGAAATAGCGCTTTATGTAGATTTTGTAGCACGTCAGTAGGATTTTGTAGTGCGCCACCAGAAATAGTGTTTTAGGTAGATTTTGTAGCACGTTAATAGGATTTTGAAGTGCTTGGAAGTATAGATTGATGAAAAATTGTGCACTTTGATTTTTATTTCATCGATTTGTTGTTGATTCCATCTATTTTAGTTTGATCTTGACTAAATAAATGGTAAACGATCAATTGATGAACGAGATCCATTGATTGATAATAATTACCCTCATGATAGGTGAGGAATAATTAATATTTTTGAAGGGATAAACCTGATTGATAGATGAGGGTTCCTTCTTGATAAATTGATAGTTTGATAGGTAAAGCACAATTTTTTAAAAATTGATGACCTCCTGATGTTTGATATTTCTAATTGATAATGTATTGATCTATAAAATATTCTTTTTGTATGATAATAGGAGCATTTAGATGTTATCTAGGTGCGAGAGCAATTCCCCTAGCCTTTTGATATGATACCATGACCTTCATCGGATGAGAGGAAACATATTGTCGATTGTGGTTTAGCCTCATTACTAGATATGCCCCATATTAGACTTAATAGGGGTCTACTAACAGCTTTAGCAGAGCGGTGGCATAGTGACCACAACACCTTCCACTTACCTACTAGCGAGATGACTGTGACGCCGGAGGATGTATGGCTTATTCTTCTCATTCCTTTTGTTAGGGAGATTGTCGTGCATGATTCAGAGGAGGTTGGTGGGGTAGAGTCTATACGAAGAGTTTTTTAGGATCCCCATATTGTGGGAGAGTGGATCCCATGGGTAGAGATCTATGATTCATATGCTCCACTCCCTTCAGTTTTGGCCGATTTTATTGGTGGATTCCTTTGTCCTGATAAGAGGTCAAATGGTCTATCTCTTGGATGGGGTCAGGTATTAGAGGGTATGGTGGCCCACAGGATGAGATATGCTTGGGGCATGTGTATGCTTGCTCAGCTATATCATGATTTACACTGGATTGTGTACCTCAGAGGTAGTAGATTATCGGTGAGAGCTACACTTCTTCAGGTATGTGCATGGGAGCATATTGATATTATGCGTCCCGTGCCAATGTTATCAAGACTAGCGACGAGACCTTATGTATTTCGCTACAGAGGTAGGCCTACCCAGCATATGATGGGTAAGCTAGATTATTGGAGATGGATCCTTGATGATGTGCAGACAGTGACCTGGTGTCCTTATTTAGATTATGATGACTGGGATGAGGATGATATCGAGTTGGGATTTTTGGCTGATTCGATGTATTTGATCGGGAAGAGCCCCGGGATTTTGGAGAGATTCCTATTTCGCCGCGTCTACAGACAGTATGGGATTGTTCAGTGTATGTGACAGGAAGTAGCACACTATGGACGACGACGGGTAGATGCCAGTGATTAGGGTCCATGCTTGCCTTATGGGGCACTTGTTGAGGGTTATCGTGCTCTATAGCCATCAGCATGGGATATGCGGCGAGACATTGTTGAGGCACCCGTTACTCTCGAGTACGGACAATATTTGGCTCTGCACCTTCCTCCTCATATTGCACCAGCAACAACACCAGCACCAATAGCTACAGGGGGTGGTCAGGGTGGTCAGAGAAGGAGGAGAGAGGAGGATGTAGATGTTGATGTGGAGGGCAGTGATGAGAGTGAGAGTGATGATGACAATGATGATAGCAGTGAGGATGGCAGTGATGATAGTAGTGATGATGATGGCGGAGGTGGGGGGAGACCGAGCATAGTAGGTACCTCAGAGCCATCGACAAGTGTGCCTTGTAAGAGGCAGGCCATTGCTTCCTCTTGAGTAGAGCAATTAGAGGTTACGGGTTTACATGTGCAGGTTCAAACTTTACAGAGACAGCTAGCACAGGTGCAGGGATTATTAGCACAGACATAGGCCCAGATGCAGGCACAACTAGCTACTGCACAGACACAGATTACCTCTCTGATTGGTGAGAGAGATGAGGCTATATAAGCAGTAGCGACAGCACGGGCTCAGCTAGCAGGTGTATGAGCTCAGTTGACCACTTCCCAGGCACAGATCACAACCTTGACTGTAGAGCAAGATACTGTCAGATAGGTAGTAGAGATAGCATAGGCTACTGCAGAGAGATTGCAGAGAGTGGCAAATGGGACCTCTGTGGCAGATTACATGCTAGAGGCTATGCAGGCAGGTGCTGAGATTGAGTTTTATAGGAACTGTTATCATGAGTTCTGCCCTCTAGAGTAGAGAGTTAGCTATGCCCAGTCCCGCTCAGAGAGGACTCATTCGAGGATAGTGAGCAGAGGTGTGACACAGCCTCTCTCGAGAGATCCGAGAGATCCGAGAGATCCTAGGACATCTGGTGGTGGTGGTGATACTGGTGCGAGGCCCACCCCTTCTGGTGTGAGTACCACTTGAGATCATTTGTGTACCCTTTGAGAGATACATACAACCATTTTTGATATGATGTTATTTTCATCCTTTTCAGATTTCATTGTATACTTGACACTTGATGAGATATATATGATGTGCAGCAGTTCGAATGATCTATGATGTGTTCTACATGATATATGTGATGGATGTATTGATCTATGATGTGTTCTACATGATTTATGTGATGGATGCATTTTTAATTTTTATGTTTTATGATGATTTATTAAACTAAATTGTATAGATGCATTGATGATGATGTGATATGATATTGATGATGTATTTCTTTTCTTAATGGAATGCACTACATAATGTATAAAATGAGATGTAAATGAATGTTGTATGTATATGTGATGTGAGTGAATGATGTATGTATATGTGATGTGAATGAATGATGTATATAATGAAATGTAAATGAATGATGTACGGATGAAATGTAATGTATGAGATGTAAATGAATGAAGTATGGATGAAAATGTAATGTATGAAATATAAAATGAGATTTAAATGAATGATGTATGTAATGAGTGAGATGTAAATGAATGATGAATGTAATGAGATGTCATGTGATAGATAAAATGATGTATGGATATGTGATATATGATATATAAAATGAGATGTAAGTGAAATGATGTATGTAATGAATGAGATGTAAATGAATGACATATGGATGAAATGTAATATAGAATGAGATATAAATGAATGAGGTATGGATGAAAATGTAATGTATGAAATATAAAATGAGATTTAAATGAATGATGTATGTAATGAGTGAGATGTAAATAAATGATGAATGCAATGAGATGTCATGTGATAGATAAAATGATGTATGGATATGTGATATATGATATATAAAATGAGATGTAAATGAAATGATGTATGATAGATAAAATGATGTAAAATGCCTTCTATATGTATGCAATGAATGATGATTTTGCAACTACATGATAATGACAATGTGATGAGATGTAAATGAATGATGTAACATAACGTGTATATGATGTCACGAAATGAGATGTTTATTGTGAAATTTATGATGAGATGAAGAAATGATGTTATATGCATGCCATTATGAAAATTGTATATGTCAAGTATACTCAATCCTTAATAAGAAAAGATAACATTACTTACAAATGAATCTTTGTAACTTGTGCAACCAAAACTCTACAGATGTATTATTATGAATGCAATCTATTTTTACCATGCAAACCTATTTTATCAATGCAAACCTGAGTGTCATTTCAATAATCTTTTTATTTTGCTTTGTATCATCACTGAGCTTTTAAAATGTTGAAAGTGAATACAAGCATCAATGATATGAGATAGACCAATGATGACCTGAGTATTTCTTTCATGATATTTGATATTGCAAGTGAACACAAGCATCAAGGTATGAGATAGACCAATGATGACCTAAGCATTTCTTGCGTAAACAGACAAGAATTAATCATTTTCTTAAGTGAATTGGAATGTCATCCATGATACTTGGTAGAGCACTTCCCGCAACAATTCACAAAATAATAATGACTAACTCACAAACAACAAACAAAGAAAAGTATCATTCTCCTTCCTTGCTTCTCTAGTTCAATACATCATCGAGTGGCTCCAAAGAAATGATAAGAAAATGAAAAAAATAAAAAGTACAACAATCAAATTCTACTTAATGTATTTTCAAATCATTATTCAGATTAGATCATCGATGTTGAAATGTGTGTGCTGATGTTTGCATGATATTCTTAGATGTTTGACCAAATGATGTAACCTAAAGACCTATCCTAGGGGCCTTGGGGGTTGATCAAAGATTAGCCTTGCCTACGTTATACACGCAAAGACCACGTAGTTCGACCGACACAGACTCCATTTTCTGACTGATGTAGACTCTATTTTTGAGTTTTCAATTTTATGAATGTTTTCGCACGGATTTTCTGATTTTCTGATGTTTTTGGATTTTGATGGATCTTCTGATGTTTTTGGATTTTGATTTTTATTTTTTTCATGTTTTTGGATTTTGATTTTCTGATGTTTTTGGATTTTGATGGATTTTCTGATGTTTTTTTGTTACTTTTCAAGTATTGTCACTTGGTGTTGTTATGTTTGATTGCCTTTCCATTTAAGCTGAAAGTCCATTGTACCAAATAACACTAGGATGTTGCCCCCAAGCCAGGGTAAAACATGATATCTCTGCAATGATATGGATAGTGATAATGATTATCTCAAATGATAGATGGAAATGATATGAAAGGAAATATTCGTAACAAAACTGTACTTAATAGATAGAAGAGCTGGTGAAAATCAAAAGTAGCACCTGTTTGCTAGGTTTTTATCACTTGTTTTTATTGTGTCCCTCCATTTTTTTTGTATTTTTTACTTTTATTGTATATATTTATTTTTGTTTTTTTGTCATCATGACGCCTGTTTGCTAGGTTTTCATCAAGACAACCTTACTAACCGTGCCCTAGGTATCCTCAAGTATAGAATCACCTGAGATGAATGTTGTTCATGGGTTCCTCCATCATGTCTCCTTCTGGTGTAGACAGCCGGTATGCTCCTAATCCATAGACTGATATAATGACATAAGGCCCTATCCAGTTAGGTTCAAACTTTCCCTTCTTTTCTCTGTCTACTTGATTTCTAGGGTTTTCCTGTAGGACCAAGTCTCCGATCTGGAAGACTCTAGGTTTAACCCTATGATTATAGTTCCTAGACATTCTTTGTTGATAGGCTGTCAAATGATTAATAGCTTGTTGTCAACATTCATCAAGTAGCTCTAACTCTTGAAGTCTAGAGATCCTATAATCTTCATCTGAAATGAGTCCCTTTAGTGAAACTCGAAGGGATGGAATTTCTACCTCGATAGGTAATATTGCCTCTAATCCATAGACAAGAGCATATGGTGTAGCTCCTGTTGGTGTTCTGATGCTAGTCCTGTAAGCCCAAAGAGCAGGGTTAAGCTAAATGTGCCAATCATGCCCTACCTCATTCATAGTCTTCTTGAAAATATTTAGGATTGTTTTGTTTGAAGCTTCTACCTGTCCATTACCTTGAGGGTAATACGGGGTTGAAAAGCGATGTTGGATGTGGAACTTTTCACACAGCTCTTGGACGTCTTGGTTCTTGAAAGGCCTGCCATTATCTGTGATGATTGACTGGGGTATTCCATATCTACAAATGAGATAATTAAGTATGAAAGATGATATTTTCTTCCTACTGATTGTGGTTAAGGGAACTGCCTCCACCCATTTTGTAAAATATTCTGTTGCAGTAATAATGAACTTATGTCCATTAGATGAAGATGGGTTAATTTTCCCTACCAAGTCCAATCCCCACTGACAAAAAGGCCATGTAGTTGTGAATGGATGGAGCTCCTGTGCTGGTGCATGCATAAGATTGCCATGAATCTAACATTTTTGACATCTCTTGACAAACTCATAAGATTCTTGCTCCATGTGTGGCCAATAATACCCCAAATGAAGGAGTTTCTTGGCTAAAGATAATCTGCTTGAATGTGTGCCACAAATTCCTTCATGGACCTCATGTAAAGCAGAAGCAAATTCGTTATGTTCTAAACAACGTAGAAGAGTACCATCTAGGCCCCGACGGTAAAGGGTGTCAGCAATAATGGTATGTTTGGCAGATTGGCATATGAAGTTGCGCTTTTGGTTGTGAGAAAGATCTAATAGTAAGATATTATCTTTTAGATAAGTATAAATGTCTCCATAAATGGAAGATTGGGCACTATCCAAAAGGCTTATGGTTTGGGATTTGGGATTTGCGTATGCAGGATTTGACACTTGTTCCACAATAAATTGATAACGATCTTGTGTTTCAGGAATTTGTAGAAGAGATGCTATTGTGGCCATGGCATCTGTTGCTTTATTCTCTAATCTTGGTATCTACTCAAATTTGATATCTATGAAGTATTTCCTTAGATCATCTACCAGTCTCTTGTATAAAATTAGTGTGTCATCCTTAGTTTGGTAATCATTGTTGACCTGATAGATGATTAACTGAGAGTCTCCATACACCTGTGGTTCTGTGATTTTCCAGTCAATAGCCACTTTAATTCCAAGGATTAAAGATTCATATTTTGCCACATTGTTAGTGCAACAGAAGGTAAGCCTATAAGATCGTAGAATTGTGTGCCCAAGAGGTGTGACAAATAAAATTCCTACCCCTGATCCATGTTGTGTGTAGGATCCATCGAAGTAGAGTTTCCATGGTTGTGTTGTAACGTCGAGGATATCCGCGTCAGGAAATTCCATGGTCATAGGATGACAGTCTGACAATGGAGCTTCTACTAATTGGTCGGCAATGACTTGTCCTTTGATAGCTCTCCTTTCAACATACTGAATGTCAAACTCACTGAGGAGCATGACCCACTTTGCCAACCTTCCTGTTAAAGTTGCTTTGCTCAGTAAATACTTGAGGGGATCAATTTTTGCAACGACCTTGACAGTGTGAGTGAGCATATAGTGTCACAATTTTTGTGTTGCAAACACTACTGCTAAGCATGATTTTTCAATGAAGGTGTAGTTTACTTCATGTCCATTGAGTGTCTTGCTGATATAGTATATTGCGTATTCCTTTCCTTCTTTATCCCCTTGTGCTAGCAAGGATCCTAAAGAGATATCTATTGTTGCAATATATAGCAACAATAGCTTGTCTTCAATTGGTGGTACCAAGATTGGTGGTGTCATCAAATAATGCTTGATTTGATTGAAAGTACTCTCACACTGTTCATCCCATTTAAAAGACACATTTTTATGCAAAAGATGGTTGAATGGATGACACTGATCTGCTAGTTGAGAGATGAATCTTCTGATGGATTGTAGTCGGCCTTGTAGAGATCTTAATGTACTGATATTCTTAGGAGGTGGCATTTCCACAGTGGCTTTAACTTTTGCTGGATATACTTCGATTCCCTTTGTAGAAACTATGTATCCAAGGAGTTTTGCTGATGTTACTCCAAAGGAACATTTCTTAGGATTTAATCTGAATTTAAATTTCTCCAACCTGTCAAATATTTTGGAAAGTATCTCTAGATGTCCTTCCCTAGTGTGAGATTTGGCTAAGATGTCATCCACATAGTCTTCCATGAAGGTGTGCATCATGTCATGGAAGATTGTTGTCATAGCTTGCTGGTATGTAGCTCCTGCATTCTTTAACCCAAAAGGCATGACGTTCTAGCAAAAGGTGCCCCATGGACATGTAAATGCTATCTTTTTTTGGTCTTCAGGAGCTATTTTGATTTGATTGTATCCTAAAAATCCATCCATCAATGATAGCATTTGATGGCCAGCTGTTAAATCTACAATCATGTCTATGTTTGGCAAAGGAAAATCATCCTTTGGACATGCTCTATTTAAATCCCAAAAATCAGTACATATTTTGATGGTGTGATCTGGTTTAGAAATAGGTACAATGTTGGATATCCATTCAGCATAATCAATAGATCTGATAAATCCAACATCTAGTAGTTTCTTCAAATCATTTTTTACCAACAATGCAACATGTGGATGCATCTTTCTCAGTTTCTGTTTTACTGGTTTAGTGCTAGCTGGTAAAGATATGTGATGCATAATAAGATCTATTTCTAAGCCTGGCATGTCAAAGTATGACCATGCAAAATTACTGCATCGTTCTTCAAATAATTTGATAAAATCTAGCTTTTCTGTATCTATCATGGATGCTGCCAGGTGTAGTATTCTTACTTTCTCTGTTGTGCCAATATCAATAGACTATGTGGGTTCTATCAACACTGATGGTCTTTCATGGTAATGTTGTGGGAGGATGTCAAGCCTTCCATCCTTTGGTGCCTCAATGAGGTTTTCACCATTGGATGCGTTCTTTGTTTTTACTATTTTAGGATCAAATACTGCCATAGAATGGTTTTCACCATTAGATCCATTATTTATTTCCATACTTTTGTAACTAAAAGGCTTGGCACCCTCCTACCTAAAAGCATCATTAAAAGAAGTATTGGTAGAACAAGTATCAGATTCTTCACAACAAAGATAGTTAATAATAGTGGAGTCATTGTCAAAAACAGGGAGATTGATGGGGTGTTGGGGTTCCCACTCGATAAGCTCGGGATGTAGTAAAGGAAATGAATCATTAGATGGGTTGAGGTTAGCGATTGTGAAAGCTCATACGGAAATGTCATCCAGGTTGTTAATGGTTATGTCGAGGCCTATGAAGATATTTTCTTCTGCATCATTTATCTCAATCGATGTCTGTTCATCTTCACTTGAGTCATCAAAATTTTGTGTTTCAAAGACAATAGGATTAAAACTCAAGCTTTGACCCTCCTCACATTTGGGGGTATACTTTTTTATGACATCAATCTGAATATCTTCATAGGAAACATCTGATAAGTTGTCCCACTCATATTCATTTGAATCTGTTTCAGAATTATCTCTTATTTGAAGAATACGCTCCACAGTTTTATTGGTGAGTTTTGCTCTTGCTTCTTCTGTGTATCCTAGTCCAACTTTGCCATTTTGCTGAATTGTGAGAACTTAGATTGGTTCTGTTACACTTTGTTCCCCTTGTTCAAGAGGTCCTTGTTCTGCTGCATATCCTAGTCCAGTTTTATCTTTATGTTGGAGTGTGAGAGGCTGGATTGGTTCTATTATGCCTTGTTTCCTTAACCCAAGAGGTCCTTGTCCTGAATATTCCATCTTCTCTAGAATATTTTTTCCCTTTCCATATTGATTTGTTTCTATGATATTACTCGTGGAAGTGGAAGCTTCCTCATCCCTATAAAGCCAATTTAGAATAGCCTTATCTTCTGATTCTTCATCTAAGTTTCCCGCTTTTACAAATCTACCATCTAATGTCATTGTAGATTATGCTGAATTTTGGGTGATTGTAGATGGCTGTCCATACGTTTGTAAGGAGGGTAACATCTGTGATAGATGGAAAGAGTGTCCAACACCATATTCACTTATTCCTTTGTCACTTATCTGTACTTTGTTGGTGAATTGGTGTGAGAGTGAAGCCAATTGTTCTTCAACATTTGAAGGGTTAGATTGTGCCACTCTGACCTCTTGTGATTTTTGTTGTTTTGGAAGCCACTTTGATATGAAGCTTTGCTGTTGCTCACCATTAGATGAATCGAATGTGCTAACTTCTCTATTGTGAGGTATTAATGTATCCTGAGATGTTTTCAATGTATGACAAGCTTGAGTGTTGTTATAGTCTGGTGTGATTGTTACCTCCTGTCCATTGACAAAAAATTTTAGGCATTGATGATAGGTGAAAGGTACTGCTTGCATTTCATGAATCCAAGGATGTCCCAACAGTATGTTGTATGTCAGTTCCCTATCTAAGACTTGACAAACCACATTTTGGACAATAGGTCCCACTTGAATGGGTAATATGATTAATCCTTTAGAGGATCTTTCTTCCTCATCATATGCTTTGATTGTGATTTTTCTTCTCGTATCAATGGCTTCATCTGAGTATCCCAGTGCATGAATCAGCTTTAAGGTACAAATATTTAAACCAACCCCTCCATCTATCAGGACACACTTTACACGGTGTTTATGGATGAGGACTTCAATGTGAAGGGAAAAATTATGTGGATGGGTGAGTGATACATCATCATGTTCGGAAAATGAAAGGAAATGAGGTGCAGATAGATGTCCCACCATAGCTTGGAATTGACATACATCCAAATTGTTAGTTACCGTGGTTGATACAAGAGCTTGCTCAAGAACCTCTTTGTGTGATGGGGAAATCTTTAGAAGTTCCAAGATGGATATTTGTGCCAGTATTTTCTGTAATTGATCAATGAGATTATATTGATTGGAGGGAGGATCTACAGATTGGGATGATAATGATGCTCCTTTCAATATAACTTTGGATTGTGTCCTTGTTGTGGCATTAACCGGTTGGTGCTCTTGTTTCCCTTTGAGTGTGATTACGCTAATTTGGTTTTCAGATTTGTCCATATGTTGTACCAAATTAGTAGATGTAATGTCATTGTTCCGATTGATTTGATTGCATAACTCCTCATCCTCTTTGGCAGTAGAAAAAAAAAGGATTGTTGTGTCATAAACATAACTGACATTCTTACCTTTGGTGTTTGCGGAAGAGGATTCTCCCTTCTGATAATTGGGTAGAGGATTTTTTAATGTTGTATGATCTTTGTTTGTTTGGTGCCCCTCTACAAATACTTTCTTTTGATCTATGAGGTCTTGTACCCCATGTTTTAAATGCCAACAATTTTCAGTCATGTGGCCTTTATTTTGATGGTAGTGACAGTAATGCAAGTCATTCCACCATGATGGTTTGACTTGAGGGTCCCAATTTCTAGCCTCTTGTATTTGAATAATTTTTTCATCTAAAAATTCTTTGAGGACTGATTCCAATGATTTCCCTAATGGCATGAATTTTTGTTTATTGGATGGTCGTTGGAATGATTGGGTTTTTGTTTCTCCACTGTTTTGATTATTTCCTTGAACACTACTTTGTTTTACATTAAGACCATTGTTTTGTTTGTTTGTAGTGGTTGGTGTCAAGGTGAATACTAGTTTAGATGTGTGTGTATTGATCATGGTATCAGTATTCTTATTCTTTTTCCAAAATCTTGGCTTTTCGTTGTTGTTGTTAGAGGAATTGTTATTGTTTGAACCTTCAATGAAGTGTTTGATTGTTCCTCTTTTGATTAGAGCCTCTTCGATTTTGAACCCCTTTTCAATAACTTGTTCAAATGTAGATGGACATTGTAATTCCAATCTATAATTCATGTCATCCACTAAGTTATCAATGAACATCTCTATCTTCTCCTCTTCAAGAATAGATCTAGGGTATTTAGCAAATAGCCTTCTCCATCGTTGGAGAAAGGAAAGAAACTTTTCACCCTTTGCTTGTTTGGTGTTGTAGAGTTCTTTTAAGGTCACCCCATGTTGGATGTTGAGTGAGAAGTGTGTTATGAACCTATTGATCAGTTCTTCAAAAGATTGGATCCCGGGTTCCAATTTAGAAAACCACTCCATGCAAGTGTTTCCTAAGCTTCTTGGAAATAATCGTAGTAAGTAAGAGTCCTCATGTGCGAACTCTATGCTCATGGCTCAAAATTCCCGTACGTGATCAAATGGATCGGTTCTTCCATTGTATTTGTTGTACTTCAGATATTCACAATACAGTGGAAATGGTATCATGTTAATGCTTGGGTCGAATGGATAAGGGAAAATGTCTTGTAAGGAATATCTTTTTGTTGGCCCTTGTTGGATATTTTGGAACTATAATTGTAATTGTTGGATTTGTTTTTTCAAAGCATCTATTTGATTTGGATTTTCCATACTAGTTTTCTGGGGTGTGGTCGTTTCCTTGAGTTGATTGGCATCAAAGTCTTTAGGAAGCTTAGCACCTTTGTCAGCTAATAGTAGAAGATACTTTTCCATATCTTGCTCTAGCATCTTTTCCATAAATTTATGGAAATGAGGGTCTTGTTGAACTTTCTCAATTTCTTCTGTAGTTATTTCTTTCTCTTGTGAATTAGTGAGAGGATCAGTGTTGCTATATCATCCCCAAGGGTTTTCTTCAGCCATGGTTGCTATTCTTTCATTTTCTTCATGTTGTTGTTTTTGATATGCTGATCGTGTAAAAATAGGCATACAAACTTTTTACTCTTAGACTTTGATCTTGGATTTTTGATTGGATAAGTGTCGAGGTTTTTGATTTAAAATCTGATTTAGTCGTGTCTAGTTTTGTGATGGAAGGATGATAAAATTCCTTGATAGGGAAACTTTGACAAAAAATCTCATATTTAGTGATAAGGACACTTTGCAAAATGTTTCAAGACCTAGGCATAATAGTAAAGTTTTCTTTTTGTATGATTCAAGTGTTTTGGACTATGGAAAAAAATGTTTTGGATTGATGAAAACCTTGTTTTTGACATGGGAAAACTGACAAACTGTCTTAATAACTCTCTATTTTTCTTAATTTCTGGAGCACTAAAGCAGAGACACGACACGCTAAAATAGAGCTAGGACGCACTATAATAGAGTAGTGATGCGCTAGAATAGAGACCTAAAGTGCTAAAATAGAGTAGTGATGCACTATAACAAAGAAGTTACGTGCTAGAACAGAGACCCAAAGCGCTAAAATAGACCAGTGACGCGCTAAAACAGAAACCCAAAGCGCTAAAACAGAGCAATGACACGCTATAATAGAGTAGTGACACGCTAGAACAGAAACCCAAAGCACTAAAATAGTTATGGCATGCACTAGAATAGAACCCAACGTGCTAAAACAGAGCAGTGATGCATTATAACAGAACCATGAGGTGCTAAGACATAAAACTATCTTACTCTATGAAACTCACTTGGTCTGGTATCGTATTGTATGGCTGGTTGTGGGATGTATTCTGGATGAATTCTTTGACTGTGATTGTGGTGTTTCCTATGAGCCCTTCTTTGATAAAATGCTTGTGAATCTAAGGGAGCTACAGCATAGTCGTCCGTATAACCTCTAGATAAATTGTGATACCTATGAATAAAATTCCTATGTTGGAGTAGAACTTTCCTGCTTTGATATAAAAATCATTGCTTTCTCAGAAGTTCTTTGTATGTAAGTGTTTTCTTTGGCTTTCTAATTCGTTTGACAAGAGATTTCTTGAAAAATTTGGTGGATACCCAGTCTCGAATCATGAGAATCTCACAAGTGTTTTGATTTTGAAGATTTTTGTGATGATCTTATCTAAATTTAATGAGAGAAAACACAACAAGCAAGAATAGAATGGTTGACTTTAAAATCCTAGAATCTAAATAGATAGTGTATGTTCTTAAGAATCAAGCATGATTCTTCTTGATTTTCACTGGTTTATAATAGATAAGACACTTCAGATAGACTCACTCCTAGAGACAAAAGGTCATTGTTATATACTCGAATGGCCCATAGCTTGGAATTGCGTCGACTCACACAGCCATGTCACCCCCTAAAGGGCGCCCGTGTTTTTGTCTTTTCTAGGTGCATACTTAGAGTGACGGAAGTGGATACCAAATCCCCTAAGCAAACAGTCCTTGGCAATTATATGGTGAGTGCTTGAGGGTAGATTCTTCCCCGCCCCTACACCACCGAGTATTACAATGTTTAGAAACTGACAAGCGTGCTTCTATTTCTAGGTTCTTAGATAGGGTTTCTGTTCAGAGCGACAAATGGATAAACTCCCTCGAGAGACCTCCCAATCTTTAGAACAAATATTTTGGGGATGGTTATCCTACACACTTCTGTTGAAAGAGGGTTTCTCCAAATTCACATAAATTTTTAAGTGGGTTGGAATACCATGGCTTTTGGTTGTCCCCACTCAGGTCATTCCTGTAGGGTGAGTACTTTTTCCCACTACGGCAGGCCTGTCTAAAGGTTTTAAAAAGCTTTAAAAATGCGTAAAAAAAAGTGAGTATGGTATTCTGATGCACCTAGTAAAGGGGAGAGCATAAACCTATCACCCAATCATAGCAAAGAAGTTTGTTCACTTTTAAAACCCAAATGAAAAATTAGCTAATCTATATGGAGATATTGCTCCATAAAAGCATGATGTTCAATTTTAAACCCACAAGAAATTGTGAAGTTTCTATCCTAGGATTGATCAATTTTTATCCATTTGCTATCCTAGGATTGGTAAATTTTAATCCATTTTCTGTCCTAGGATTGATAAATTTTAACCAAAAATAGACAAAAAAAAAATTTGGCCGTGGATGCGTCGGATCCAGATTAAAAACTATGATTTTAAAGAAAAAGAGTCGAGGTGCTGAAACAGTAGATCGACGCGCTGAAACAGTGAGGTGGCGCAATAAAACAATTGAGTGGCATGTTACAACATAAGACTGGCGCACTAAAACAAACCACCGGTGCGCTAAAACAGATGATGGGCATGCTAGAATAGACCACCAGAGCGCTACAAAATCCAGCCGGCGTGCTATAAAAAGTCACGGTTCTACGAAAACTATCACGCCGATACCTGTAAGACACTTTTTAGAAAAATTATGCAGAATATGGGGTTAGGCCCCATGGTGGACGCCAAATTGTAAGCATAGGAATGAGTTAAACAATCTAAACATGCTTCTACACCTCTAAATAAGACATTGTATCTAAGATTCAAGAAAATTAAACTAATTTAAACTAAGAATCTTCAGAAATATGTCATGTTGCTCTCTAACTCTAAAGATTTCTCTAATCTACTTTGCTCTCAGATTTTAGAAGCTAATAGAATGAAATGACACTTAGAGAATGAGAATTGAGTTAATTCTATTTCTATATGATTAATAATGCAAAATCTACTGTGATGGCAGCCATGACTGCAAATGACAGATACTTGATGGATGCTGGATGAATGCTTGAATGCTTGATTGCTTGAATGTTTGGATGCTAGGAAAACTTGCAGAGTAAGATTGTACAAGTTAGGATGCTTTTCCTATAACCAAAGACATGTATTTATAGCTTTCACGGCAGCACATTTGCATAGGGGTACGGGATAAAAGGCTAGGATTCAATCTGGAGAATTGAATGGCATGGGATGAGAAGATGGAGCTGACCATGGAGGATTGTTCCTCCCCATGAAAACACTAGGCAAGATGAGAGGGAAGGTGGTTGGAAGAAGATTGGGAGGATTTCCTGCAGGTTTGTCCCCGAAGCTCTTCCTGTGAATGACAGTAGAATTAATTAGATTTTGAAGAATTTAATTTTATTGGTGAGTGATAAAAGGAATATGATTTATGCATAAATTTAAATATTTTTGATTCATTTAAATTTAGCAAAAGAGGATTGAATAATTTAATAAATCAAACTATAGGGTTTGCTTATTAAATTAAAAGAAAAGGAAAATGATAATTAAATAAAAGATTTTAGAATATCTTTATTTAATTAAGAAGAAATGTGATGAGGTAATTAAATAACACAAATTATTTAAATTGTGTATTTAATTTAAGATAGAAGTATAAAAGAAGTAATAATTAAATAAAACAAAGTTTTTAATTTTGTTTATTTAATTAAGAGAGAAATAATATGATAAAAATGATAATAATTAAATAAAACAATTTTTTTAATTTTGTTTATTTAATTAAGAAAGAAATAGAAGAATTAATAGTGAACTTAATATAAATAAATATTTCTATTTATTTACTAAGTAGATGAATTTAAGATTAATTAATCAAATAAGTCGTATTTAATTAATTAGATTCTCCAGACTATTTTTAGGTGTCTACACTTTCCTGGTAAGCTCTCATGTTTCTTCTACTTTAAAGCGATTTATCACAGTAATGATGTTACAACCACTTTAAAGTGGGGGCATACATCAACACTCATGTTTCATTGTGCGATTTTATTTCTTCCTACGATGCATTCCTTTATTGGCAGTGTCATTGGATTTAATTTCCTCTAAGAGCATGATATTTCTTTAACTTGTCTTCTCTCGGAAACATTAAGTATAATGTTCCCTAAGATGATACATTGCATTTTTCCTCTCTTGGAGATGTTAAGCACAATGTTCCCTAAGATGAGACCTTGCATGAACTAAGAAAAATCACTTTGAACATCCCTCTTTTTTGTTGTGTATTAAAGTCATGGAGGTATGGCTTTGATATGGTTCCTTGGGGGTCACCCAATGGACAACTAGCTTCACTAGCTCTTGTGAGTGTGCATTTTCTTTTTGTCCTTATCATAGTCATGGGGGTTATGACTTTGATATGGATCTCCTGGTGCTCACCTAGTGGACAACTAGCTTCACTAGCCCTCGTGAGCATGCATATTGTTTCCATAGTGGACAACGTGTTCCACTTGTAAGCCTTTTTTGGACAAACAACCTAGACCTAGTCCATAAAATTTTGGATTGCCAATCAAAGCTTGATCCATTGCATTTTTATTTTTTCTTTTTTCTTTTTCCTTTTTCTATCTTTGATGGTGTATGCTTTCACTCTAGTTACTACTCCACATATCATCTGCGAGTGTGTTCCTTTGTTCCTATGTTGGTTTGTCATATGATCTTGATCCTGGGGGCTTGGCCACTGTCTTGGTTATTGTCATCCTATCTTACTAGAATTCATACATTTGAACCCCTATTGATTGTGTGGTTGGCTACTTTAGTGTGAGTTTGAAGCAAGTTCATCCTCTCACTAAAGTGGGGGCTAAATGTAGTGTAGGAAAATGCATACCCTTGCATTTTCACACTTGTTTGGGCCTGTCTTGCTTTATTTATCCTTATTTATGTCTTAATTGGTCATATTTTGCATCTACAAGCCTAATAAATTATATCTTTTTATGGCTAATCCCGAAAAACATCAAAGGATAAATGATAATTTAATTATTTTGGCTGTGTCCTTGATTTTTGGACTGGGACTAAAATGCCACCTAGGTTGTCTTTGTCCTCCAATGGTCTTGGGACCCTATTTTTAAATGTGCCTTGGGTGGCACCCTTTTTGGAGTCTATGCCCCAAGTTTCAAGCCTCGGGACTAAGATACCACCTGGGGCATCTTAGTCCCCCTTATGTTATTTTTGGGATTTAAATTCAAATATTGGTGGGGTTTAGCCTCCTTTAATCAATAAATTCATATGTCAGCTTGTTATGGTGTAATTTTGGGATATTAAGCATGGATAATTATAAATGCAAGGTTCTTTCACTCATTTTCATAATAAGCATTCATGAGATAATACAAGAAATTTCAAAAGAGCATTCAAGAGCAATTCATCAAGTATTTGGAGCCATCACCAAGATTCAAGCATCATGTCAAAAATATTCTTGCATCATGTGTGTTTTTGAGCTAACATTTGTGATGTAGGGTTTTGATTCAAGCAAGAAATTCAAGTCAAGATCTATTAAGAATTTTTTCAATTCAAGATCTACATTTAAGCTAGCCCCTTCACACAAGTTTGCAGATTTCATAACAAGACTTTGGTGATTTGCAACATAGAAATTTGTTCATTCATTATTTACCTTCATTGTTTCATTCCATTCCAAGGTTTAATTACCAACAAGGGGTTTGACCAAGGAAAACCCCCATTTACTAGCAATCAACAAGTTTTTCTTCTCTTGTGTGTTTGTGTTTGTAGATTTAAGTTGAAGATCATTTGAAGTGCAAACTTGTCATCTTCATGGAAAGACACCTACAGGCTAGATCTAGAAGTTTTAGGGCCTATGATATAAGAAGGAAGTTGCTGACATTGAACCTTGACATCCCATTTCGATGTTACAAAAATTCAAATCAAGGCTAAGAAGATAGTAAGGGCATCTTACTCCTCCTATAGGTATTTCGAAAGATTCTTTCAAATTCTATTCTGACATCCAAAGATTATATGTTTTCCTCGAAAAACATTAGCAGGACTAAGAAGACAATAAGGGTGTCTTAGTCCTCTCCAGCATATTTTGACAACATTTTTGCATTTTCAAAATCCTCATCACATTTCCAGAATTACCAAGTACTTACATCCTAACTTGTTACTTAATTTTGTAATTTGTACTCATTATTTGGCTTGCATTACTAGGTTTTGGGAGTTGAATGTTAAGTTTTCTTTTCCAAGCTTTTGCTTGGTGGTAAACCCTTCAAAGCCTAAGGAATCTTCCTAGGTCTCCCTTTTTGAGAATTGACTCACCTTTGTGTTGATAGTCAATCCACTTTTGGGATCCTAGGTTTCCTTGAATGAACCATCCCCCTATAGAGGAAAATCTAGGATTAGGGATTCCTTTCTTGTATTGTGAGTCCCTTTTCCTCATTCATTTTCCCTATAGTTCAACATGTATCAATTTATATACTAAAAATATCTACAAATATATATTGTGACTACAAAACTAATGTATACAAAGAAGCTCTCTATGGCTAGGGAATGTGTTTCCTTGATCCCTCCAGCTCTAGCTACTTCTATGGCTAAGGGAGGGGTTGAACCATGGAAATGGATCTAGAGCGGTCTAAGTGTGAGGCTGGCAAGGCTTTGTGAACCCCCTTTATCTTTCCCTGGAGGGAGCATATCTACATGTGGATTTGCATGAGCTCCTACTACAACTACTATTCATTTTATAGGATCACAGCTATTGGTTGTCCTATGAGGTTATCGAGACATATCTAAAGGGTGTCATACACCTACTTGGTGACATCAACCCTTGTCATGGATGTATCTCACTCTATGAGTGCCATTTAAACCTCCCTCAATAGTTGTTCATGTTGTCCCTAAAATGTAGTAGCATCAACTAACCTCTACACTACTCCACCTATTCCTCCTCATATGTAGTCCTCAAATGAATTATTGGCTCAAAAAGGTGGACATGACATCCTGCTAACATTGGTTGGTGCACATCTAGGACTACCCCTAGATCAACATAGTAGTGGACACCTCTGATATGCACTGGGTGAAGAACCTAGTCCATCCCTAAGTATAGATATTAAACCAAAGCATGATATATGTATGCATTAGAAAAACACTGGAAATACTAAAATAAAATAGCATAGAAAACTACCATACTTGGGTCCCCTAGCTACTAGAATGGGTTAGGGGGAGGAGAGACACTCAGTCCTGTACCACTAGGATCAGGAGCTGCCCCAGACACTACAAGGGTTGGTGGTTCCGATGAAATAAGAGTAGTTGGTGGAGGGGAAGACATCCTCCTCTGCCTCCTCGGTCTCAGTGAAGTTGCTCCAGCCTCCTCGGCCTACTCCTGCTTCTCCTACTACTCTTCCTACCCATTGCCACTGCCTCTACACATTTTCCTATACCTCTTCCTGAGTGGCTGCGGTGATGTGTCCCTCTATAAATTGGGACCCCCCTTGGGGGCATCTGCAAGGAAAATTGGGGTGGGACAATGTGTTTTCTACCACACTAAAAAATATCGAGCCATGTGGATGCTATCTAGTGTCCTCATCAGCAGTAGATTAGCATCACCAACATCATGATTAGAAAGGTCCACATCCACTAGGGTGGGGAATGAATGGTCCCCGGGTCTCACCACACTCCGTACAACTCAGGTGTAAGTAGGGATAAGAGGGGGGATAGTCTAGACCCACCCATGTTGCCACATGACCTAGCTCCAGTAATATGGAATAATGATAGAATTTGTGTGCCCAAGGATGAATCAGTTGCACTGTAGGTTCTGGAGGAACCTGTGATCATCTACCCACTAGAAGTAATGATGGGGCCTCCACCAGATCCTGTCTGGCATTAAAGTGTAAAACTATAGCCACCAGAACTACAAATTGTCATGCCTCCACTACTGAGTGAGCTTGTACTAGTGGGACATCAGGACAAAATAGTCCCGCACATTCAAGTAACCCTCCAGCCTAGTGCATGTAATGTGGAAAAAATCCCACACCTGTAAGTGCATGCACACAGTTAGGTTATGGTGCTCATAGTAAACTTACTAGTTGAGCTCATAGTAAAGGTCCACGAGCATACTATGCCCCCATGAGAAAATTTTCCATTGCTCCACCATCTCTCAGAGGGTATAAATGAGGCCCCCATGGAGGTGAGAGCCTCACACATCTATGGTCACTTACATGGTGATAGTAACCACCATGATACAATGTAGTAGGGGGTTAGTGATCTAAGACTAGTCAAACCATTGGGTGTAGATGTGTCTGATCTCATCTCCACCATCTATCCAGTTGGAGTAGTATCAGACCCCATCTGATCACTCCTGCATTGAGCGAGTATCATCAAGCTCCACCTGTCAACCATGGATGGGGAGACTGAGGATGCAATATACATCCTCTAGCATGATGGTAATTCTCCAGTTGGTATCTAGAAGCTAAAGGTAGTGGCGTCCCATCTCTCCATTAGTACCATCAACATCTTGTCATGATATAACATCTTTGGCATGGTATATAAATGCCAAAGGTCAACTCGCTGTAGATGAGTGACTTTGTCATTTGTGAGTTGATCCATCTAATCTCAGAGTAGGTGCAACACCCACCCTCCAGGATGCTCCATCTTTGGATAATCGTGTGAAGAAAGAAACAAGTGTGTATCAATACATAGCCAATTACAAAAAATCTAAGTTAAAAACATTGCATGACACATGCGCACTGCACATACGTCCACACACTGTGCAGGTGTCCAAGTCTACCATTTACAACACAAGGATGATAGTACATCCATTAGATGTCAACACATCCTTGAAATGTTAGCATCATCCCTAGATGCTAGCATACGCTGAAGACATGCACACGTATCTAGTATGCCTACACAACAAAAACTTGGAAAAGTGTGAAAAGATCACTAGAAAATGCTAAATAAGGTGGTTTTGAGGCTTACCTGATCAACTTTGACACCGTCGATAATGTTCGCATGTAGCAGGTCTAGCCTCAAATCCTCATAGTTGTGTTTACTCAGCATTTTGATGACTTTTCTCTCACAAAAGTCAGCAAATGACCCTTCTCGGGGCCCACCTAGGTATATATAGGGCCCCAGGGGCCCATTTTTCCTAGAGTTTGTTGCTCCCCAATTTCTCCTAATTTTACCCCACCTAGCTTGGGGAAAACTCAAGAGGGGGCATATAGTCACCTCTTCAACATATTTTGCTTCTAAATCATCAAATCTTTTCTTGACCGTTCTTCTCGTTGTTGTATTTTCTTCCAATTTTTGTGACTGACTTAAAAAATTGAGTTTTGCATAATTTTTCATGACAGGCCCTGCATTTCTTATTGAGTTCGATCACTGGGGGCATCTTCAAGTACTGGTCAGCTTGACCTCAATGACCTATGTGGTACCTTCTTTTGGCACATAAATCCATGAAACTTTAAGTTTGGGTGAAATTTGTCTTTTCTACTTTAGTGTGGCTAATTTTTCCCAAAATCGAGCCCACTAAAGTGGGGAAAAAATGTAATGTCACAAAATTGCACCTAGGGGAAACTCCACATTTTAGCACTTTTCCTAGCATTTATCACACCTAAACGCATTAATGGAAAAAACCCCATGGGTCAAAATTTCACGATTCTAGCTCCATGTGGTCCAATGGCGAAGCAACAACTCGATGACATGTTTCTTGAAAACCTATGTTTTGGATGCCTGCATGACGTGTGGACATGTACACCGCACACTAGCATCCTAATGGTTTTCTAAGTTTTAAATGAGTAATCTTCAATCTTGGCTCTGAACACATGCCCCGGTAGTAAATTTTTTGGGTGTAACAACTCTTTGTCACCCTTGCATGCAAAAAATCCCCTCATTTTCTCTCATTTTTGGGGATTCATTCATTAAAGCTTCTCTCTTCTACTTCACCCCTCAATCTCTTCCACTCTTAGCAAAAACACTTCCACAAGTGAAGCTCTATTGGATTGAGGTCCCTCTAATAGCCAAAGCTCTTTAGCAAGCATTCAACAATGCATTTGTGTGTTTAAGAGGGGGTCAAGGCCTGTTGGTTATGCTCTCTCACTCGTTTCTTTTTATGAATAGATTAGATCTCTTTGTTTGTTTGTTACTTGGTGGTGTGAGTTCTCCTCCTAAAGCAAGGATTGCTCTCACTACTCCTTTTGTCCATTTCAATTACACTCTCTTTCTATCTGTTGTCTGTGGAGGTGGGAACACCAAAGTGGGGGTTTGACTGAGGCAAACCCCTATACAACCCCAACATTTTTTCGTCATTCACCTTGTGTGCAGGTTTTTAAACTGGATCTTGGAATGAAGATTCAGACATTTGGTTGCAAGTTCTCTCTAAGCTCTCCTTGTGTTTTCTCATGGTTTTTTCTTTATCTAATTGTTCTATTATACAAACCTCGAATCTAGGTTAGAAGGTGAAGCTCTAGTTTTCCCATTTGAGTCTTTGATCACTTTGTTACTTGGGATGCCAACATGCCATTTCGACTCCAACACATCGCAGTGGCCTCCTGAATCCACATTATTGTTCTTTGGTCAAGAGCTCCTTTATCGAAGGTAGAAATCTAGAATCTTTACTCTTTCAAGATCCGAAGTAGTCTTTTCTGATAATTAATATGTGTACACTTTCTTTGCAATTTCTTCATTCGGCTTATGTTGAGGTAGATAAGGGTAGTTCATCCCATGGGATTCTCTTGAGAATGAAGAGACTCATGTGTAGTGAATCCCCCTTATCTCATAATAAGAAACTTCACAAATCGGCACAACCTGAACCCAAACTGTAGAGAAATGTAGAGTAAATACATTTCTCCCAAGCCACAAAAAATACCACTAAAAAACTGGTTCACACACTGGTGAAAATATCTTTTTTTATACAATGATCTAGAAACCCAAATTTTGAATATAGCAACCTCTAACAACCATGGACAACATATCAAATCTATGCAGGCATAACATCATCACAAAAGGCATATGGAGCACATCCCAGAGCACACTCTGAACACTTGCACAAAATTTTTTTCCATTTTCTCACAATTTTCTCAATATCATCGACATCTTCATTATGCAACAACCTTCCTTAACACATAGTTGACATCAATGACAACACTGGCCTATTGACTTCTTGTTGAAATCAATGAAAAAATCTTCATACTATAAATAATCTCCCCCTTTGTCATTGATGGAAAAACATGATGTGAAAAACCATCAAAGACAATAGCTCTAAATACACTCTCTTATGGTTTCCTTTCTTTTTTCCCCCTGAGTAGATAAACTTCTTCACATGATACTTTATACCCTTTTGACATAAATGCCAAAGGATAAAATGTTTTGCATTGTTCTCCCCATTTGGCACTGAACCAAGATACTTGCTATTAATACTCCCCCTTAGGAGTACATACAACCAAATCAATAGCTCTACCACAATGACAACATTTCTTACTACAACAATGACACTACATGATACTACCTACTCCCCCTAAAAGGTAGCCACCAACACTAGTCTAGAAAAGAGATGAATCCATAGATCAACTGGATTGATGCATATTCATTTGCATCTAGTTCAAAGGGGGGAAATAACCTAAACTTCTCTTGAAGATACTCAAAAGTATCCTAAGGAAGAGCCTTAGTGAATATATCAGAAATCTGATCCTTTGTAGTTACATACTCAAGCTTTACCTCATTCTCCAGAACCTTCTCTCTCAAAAAGTGATACCTAATTGATATATTATTTTTCCTTGAATGCACCACTAGATTCTTTAAAATTTTGATTGGACTTGTATTATCACAAAATATAGAAATAGGCTCATCATACACTACTATGATATCCTTCAATGTTTATCTCTGGTGAAGGAGCACCAAAGCCATCATTTGCAAATTTGAACATTTGAAGGTCATTAGGTTGAGTCTAGGGTGTTTTGGAATAATTTGAGTCTTTTAATATTCAATAAGGTCTATTGAGACCATTTTCATGTAATTTGAGTCATTTTTGTGTCATTTGAGTAAAAAGGTTAAAAGTTGTAAAAATGTAAAAAGTTGTCAAGACAAGAAATTGCAAAAATGCAATTTTTATAGAATGTGAAGGATCATAGGATTTTAAAAGTTAGTTATAGTCATTGAATGGTTAGAATTTGAATGTAATTATCATATAAAACCTCTAAAAGACTCAAGGATGGGTTGTTGAATGTTGTATTGAAGATTTCAAATCAAAGACAATATTTTTACCTATATTTTAACTTTAATTCTATGTTTTCTAGGGACAATACGGTCATGTATAGTTGGAAATTTCCTTGTACTTCATTTATTTCTATAGAGGCATGAATTAAATCCAATTTTTAATAGGTTTGAGGTCTTGAGATTTAGTTTGGAAGGATTTCTCTTTATTTCTCCATGGCAGCCCTATTAAACCTGTATTGAGGGTTTGCTAGACTCTTAAAATCTGAACTTCACCCATTGCACTCTCTGTGGCTACTGTAACTCATGGAATGGGTCCAATACATTAGGAATTAGGTGTATTCATGGTTTGGTGGGTAGAGAAAGTAATTTGTTAAGATTTGGGGTGATTCCCTAGGGTAGAATTATGTGTTTTCATGTGAAAATGCAGTGTTGAAACATGGTTTTGACAAAATGATGATGGAACTATCTATGTAATGGATTTTTGAGTTTTTGTAGACCATTTGTGAACTATTGGTGTCATTGGTTGGGTTAGATAATCCTAATAGATAAAACTTTCAATAAACCCTTGTCAATTGTATGCAAAGTGAGGGTTTTGAGGTACAGTCTCTTAGAGGTCATGGCTCCATTGGATGTTGGTGGATTTTGAAGTTTTTAAACCTAAATAAGGACTGTTTGTTGAGTTTGGGGGTTAACTTAGTGTTTTGAGGGTGCTTCCTTTGTAAGTGGGCTATTTGGTGGCCTAAAACCAGGACAGTCTATTGATTCTCCATATTATTTCAAAGAAACCTATTTAAATCTTTTGGTATGTTGTGTTAGGCCCTAAAGTGAGTCTCAGATGGTGTTTGGTTAGGCTCTGTATAGCCTTCTCTAAAAGATAATCCCAAAGAGAAAATTTGAGGGCTACAAGCAACTAGGTGTGAGTTTGTGAAAGGTTGAGTGAATAGGGTTGTAAGAGCCAGTCTATAGTTTGAATCTGATCATTATGTGTTGGTTTTGGTCATCACCACCTTTCTTGACATCAGGTGGTATCAGAGCCAAGTTAGTAGATCTTGTGAAGGTGGTTGGTGTAAGTTTGTATAGAAGAAGGTTGGAAGTTGTACAGTCAAGATGCCTCCTAAGAATTTTGGTGTTGCTAGAGAGTTGGAGAAGCTAAAAGAGAAACATGCCAAGCTTTTGGAGTCTCATAATGCTATGTTGGAAAATATTTCTTCCTTGGAAACAAGGAAGAGAAGAGATGAAGTTGAGAGTGAATCAGATGAAGAAGAAGATGAAGAGTATGAAGATGTAGATGAAGAATTAGACCCTGAAGATCAGAGGATGGAAAAGTTACTTAAGGTAGTCAAAGGTGATTCACATAAGGTAAATGTTGATTTTCCTATGTATGGTGGAAATTTGAATGAGTAAGGGTTACTTGATTAGATTGCAACCATGGGAAACCACTTTGAAAGTGAAGATATTTATGATGATCAGAAGATGAATGTAGCAAAGACAAAACTCGAAGGTCATGCATTTCTATGGTGGGACTACAAGCAAGTTGAAAGGAGAAAGCAATGTAAGCCAATGATAGTTTCTTAGGACAAGATGGTTACTAGAATTAAAGGTAATTTTCTTCCTAAAAACTATGAAGTTCAATTGTATAAGAGATTACAAGGTTTGAAGCAAAAGGATTTAGATGTTAAGACCTATACTGATGAATTCTATAAGCTAAGTATAAGGTTAGGAAGAAATGAAGATAAAGTTGAAAAAGTGGCTAGGAATCTAGGTGGCCTTAGAATCATATTACAAGATGAATTGGTTGTTGCTAACCTAAAGATTGTTGAAGAGTGTTTCCAATTGGCTATTAGGGTGGAATAAAAGATAAAAAGGAGGAAAGATAAGTTTGTTAGAGGTAGAGATAGTAATACAAGAGGGAGAGGATCATTCCCTACATGAAAGAAGCCATATGGGGAACAAGAAGAAGCAAGTAAAGGTAAAGAGAAAGCTATTGATGCAAGAGGAGGTTTTAGGGGCTCTAGAGGTAGATTTAGTGGTGGAAGAAGTTCAAATATATTTTTAGGAAGATGCTACAATTTCAATGAATTTAGACATCCATCATTCAAATTCCCTGAAAGACTAGGTGCTACATCAAGTGGAGGAGAAAGGAGGACTGAAAGGAGGGCTTAAATAGTATAAGAAGAGGAGTGTGAAAGTACCAATTCATCAAGCCATCTTGCTGCTACTAAAATAGGTGAATCATTGATGATGAGGAAGACTGTATTTCAGGCATCAAAGGAAAAGGAACCATTGCAAAGAAAAACTCTTTTCAAAACCACATGTAAGTGCAGGAACAAGGTATGCAAAGTTGTCATAGATTTGGGCTCTACTGAGAATATGGTATCAAGAGAGATGGTTAGTAAACTAAATTTGCAAAAGGTTCCTCATGAATTGCCATATAATGTGTATTGGTTGAATGATGATCAATCACTTTTGGTTAATAAGCAAGCTATTGTTGAGTTTCAAATTGGTGGCTATAAAGACAAGGTAGTTTGTGACATTTTCCTATCGATTTCTTCCACTTACTTCTTGGAAGGCCCTGGAAATTTGACAGGCATGCATTATATGATGGAAGAGCAAAGAAATACACCACAGAGAAGGATGAGCATACATTTACTTTGAAACCATTGGTAGAAAAAGGAAAAGAAAAGGGTACAAAGGCTAAGATGATCATGTTTGGGAAGAAATAATTTTCAAAGGTTGAGAAATAAGATAAGAGGATGGGTGCTACAATCATCTCAAGGCCTAAGAATGTTGTGATAGAAGGTGTGAAGATTGAATCAAATTTGAGAGATGAGTTGACGGTGAATTGGTATGCTAAATTTTTGATAGGAACAATGTTGTGTCCATTGGTTGGGAGTAATATTAGAATGTTGTGACAGAAGGTGTGAAGATTGAATCAAAATTGAGAGATGAGTTGATAGTGAATTGGTATGCTAATTTTTTGATAGGAACAATGTTGTGTCCATTGGTTGGGAGTAATATTACAAGGCAAGCAGGATCTATAGGTACAGTGGGTTATAGGTATGACAGTATAGTGGTACATGAGGCTAATAGGATAGAGGGCCTGATAACAGTGATAAAAGGACAAAATGGAAAAGGAACTAAGGGTAGATGCAAGCATGAAGTTGAGATAATAGGGAAATCAGTGCAAGGAACCATTGAAAAGTGTTTGTAGGCATGAAGGCAAGAACAATGAAATTTTTTGATCAAGGAATTGGTAGAAGACCATCATCAAGTCTGATTGCAAAGGTGGAATCATATTTATTTGCACACAAGATCAAGAATGTAGGACATGATACAAGAACTCAATATCTGAATCAAAGGAGAATATTTTTAGACTAGAGAGTATGTGAAAAGCTAGGAGGAACTAAGATAGGATAATATTCATGTGACATGAGTCATTTTTTTAGGGGGTTGTATGGTGCAGGAGCACCAAAGCCATCATTTGCAAATTTGAACATTTGAAGGTCATTAGGCTGAGTCTAGGATGTTTTGGAATAATTTGAGTCTTTTTATATTCAATAAAGTCTATTGAGACAATTTTCATGTAAGTTGGGCCATTTTTTGTGTCATTTGAGTAAAAAGTTTAAAAGTTGCAAAAATGTAAAAAGTTGTCAAGACAAGAAATTGCAAAAATGCAACTTTTCTAGAATGGAAAGGGTCATAGGATTTTAAAATTCAGTTATAGTTGTTGGGTGGTTATAATTTGAATGTAATTAGCATATAAAACCTCTAAAAGGATTAGGTATGGGTTGTTGAATCCTGTATGAAGATTTCAAATCAAAGACAATGTTTTTATCTGCATTTTCTCTATAATTTTATGTTTTCTAGGGATAGTACGGTCCCGTACAGTTGGTAATTTCCTTGTACTTCATTTACTTCTATAGAGGCATGAATTAAATCAAATTTTTAATAGGTTTGAGGTCTTGATATTTATTTTGGAAGGAGTTCTCTTTATTTTTCTGTGGCAGCCCTGTTAACCCTGTATTGAGGGTTTGATAGACTCTTAAAATGTGAACTTGACCCATTCCACTCTCTATGGCCATTGTAACTCATTGAATGGGTCCAATACATTAGCAATTACATTTTTTCATGTTTTGGTGGGCATATAAAGTAAGTTGTTAGCATTTGGGGTGATGCCCTATGGCAGAATTGTGTGTATTGAAGTGAAAATGGGGTGTTGAAATAGGGTTTTGACAAAATGATGATGGGACTGTCTATGTAAGGGATTTTTGAGTTTTTTTAGACCATTTGTGAAATATTGGTGGCATTGGTTGGGTTAGATAATCCCAGGATATAATACTTTCAATAAACCTTTGTCAATTGTATGCAAAGTGAGGGTTTTGAGGTACGATGTCTTAGAGGTCATGGCTCCATTGGATGTTGGTGAATTTTGAAGTTTTGTAACCTAAATAAGGACTATTGGTTGAGGTTGGGGGTTAACTTAGTGTTTTGAGGGTACTTACTTTGTTAAAGTGGGCTATTTGGTGGCCTAAAACCAGGGCAGTCTATTGATTCTCCATATTGTTTCAAAGAAACCTATTGAAATATTTTGGTATGTTGTGTTAGGCCCTAAAGTGAGTATTAGATGGTGTTTGGTTAGGCTCTGTATGACCTTCTCTAAAAGATAAGACCAAAGAGAATATTTGAGGGCTACAAGGAACTAGGTGTGATTTTGTAAAAGGTTGAGTGAATAGGGTTGTAAGGGCTAGTCTTTAGTTTGAATATGATTATTTTGTGTTGGTTTTGGTCATCACCACCTTTCTTGACATCAATATCATCCATAAAAATTATGTACGATAGGATGTTGCAATATAATCAGCCTTTGCAATCGATAAGGAAGTTGTATCTTGCTTCTTACTTAACCATGAAACCAATCTACATCCAATAAAGAATGCACCACCACTTGTACTTTTCTTGTCATCAACACAACCTACCCAATCTATATTTTTATAAGCACTTAATATGAAATCAGTATCCTTGGATACCATAGGCCATAATCTGGAGTGCCTATTAAATATCTGAATATCCTATTCACTTCTGTAACATGTGTTTCTCTAGGTTCTTCTTGAAATCTAGCCACAAGACAAAATAAATGCATGATATCCAATCTTGTAGCAGTTAGATATAGCAGTCCACCAATCATAGATCTATATTTATTTTGTTCAGCCTTAGGTGAATCATCTTTGCCTAATTTACAACCAGTCACCATAAGTGTGCATACTGTATTGGATTCTTCCATTCCAAACTTCTTCAACATTCATTTGACATACTTTTACTGTGAAATGAAATTCCTTTATTTGTTTGATTGATTTGTATCCCAAGGAATAAATTCATCTCCCCAAACAGTGACATTTCAAACTCTTTATGTATCTATTCATCAAATTTTTTACATATCTTCATTTCCTCCAAAGATAATATCATCCACCTATAGAACCACCATCAATATTTTTTGTTCCTCAATTTTGAAGTAAAGATTACTATCTATGGTGCCTTTAATGAATCCTTGTTATATCAAATATCTTTCCAATCTTGCATACCAAGATCTGGGAGCTCGCTTCAATCCATATAATGCCTTCTTCAATTTACACACCATATTTAGTTGATCTGACAACTGAAGTCCTTCCAGTTGTTCCATGTAAACCTCTTCTACCAATTCACCATTGAAAGAAATTAGACTTCACATCCATATGATAAACCTTAAAGTCTTTGTATGCTACAAATGCCAAAAAATTTCTGATAGCTTCCATCCTAGTTATCAGAGCAATTTTTTCCTTAAATTCTATTCCTTCCACTTGTGAGTAACCCTTACACACAAGTCTTTCCTTATTTCATACCACTTCTCCATTCCCATTTAGTTTTTTTCTGAATACCCACTTAGTTCCAATTATGTTCTTGTTTTCCAGAGTAGGAACCAATTCCCAAGTCTGATTTTTCTCAATATGCATAAGTTCATCTTCCATTTCCTTCATCCAATGTTCATTTTTGCATGTCTCACTGTTTTAGGTTTAACTATAGAAATTAAACATAGATTTACCTTAACTTCAACAACTTTGCTTCTTGTCAATATCCTTTCCTCTTGTCTCCAATGATCTATTCTTTAGAATAATTCTTTTGCACATACTTAGGGGTCTTCTCTAAAGCTTCTTCCTCTTCATTATGCACTTTTTTTTCTTCAAATATTTCTTCTTCTTCTCTGCAATTAGGTTCATCTGACACATATCCATCTACTGCAATTAAATTATGTAAATTTTCATCAACCTTAACATTTTCACTTTCAGTAATCTTCCTTAGCTTTTTGTAGTAACATTTGTAAGCTTCTCTTTTAGTATAATATCCAATGAAGATACCTTCATCGGACCTTGCATCAAACTTTCCTAAGTTTTCTTCATCTCTCTTGATATAGCATTTTCTTTCTGATACCCTAAAGTATTTTCCAGTAGGAATCCTTCCATACCATAACTCATAGGGATTCTTTGTGCTATTAGCTTTGTCTTGAACTCTTTTAAGTATATAAACAACAATGTGAATTAATTCTCTCCAGTGGACTTCTCTCTTTCATCATAGTTCTAGTGGCTTCTTGAAAAATCTAAATTTTCCTCTCAACCACTCCATTTTGTTGAGGAATTCTAGGGGTATACAAGTGTCTCTTTATTCCATGAACTTCACAAAAAAATATTGAACTCATTGGAGGTGAATTCTCCACCTCTATCAAACCTCAAAAATTTGATTTCCGTATTCATTTCATTCTTAACCATAGCTTTAAATTCTTTGAATCTATCTAACTATGCATTAGATTTTTCTCTAAGAAAATTAACCCATGTTATTCTAGAATAATCATTAATCAAAAGCATAAAATACTTGTCACCTTGAAGACTTCTCACCCTTGTAGAACCATAAAGATCTATATGTATTAATTCTAGTAGTTCGGTAGCAGATTGTTCCTTTTCTTTAAAACTAATCCTTACTTTTTAAATTGAAAATTCTTGCAAACAACATTGATAAAAATTGTGATTCTTGGTAGGTCTCTCACTTCATGAACTAAACTGATTCTCACCAAATTGTCAAAATTCACGTGACACATCCTTCAGTGTCATAACCAACTGTCATTAATCTAAGACATAAACCAATGACCATAAACACCCTTAAGGTGATATATGTTTCCATCGATCCTCTTACTAGTAGTAATCATAGTTCCAAACCCTTTTTTGATCTCACATGTTTCATTCTTAAACACAAGAATATATCCTTTGTTACACATTTTTCCAACACTCAAAATAGCATGCCTTAAACCTTTAACATAGTAAACATTTTATGCAGGATCATCCAAGGTGAAATAAAAATCTTGTGTTATCAAAAAAATTGTTATTCTAATTTGGTTTATTTTCAATAAGGGCTTTGGGGTTAGGAAAATAAATATTTTAATTTGCAACATTATAATTTTCTTTTGTGGTGATTTGAAGAGGTAATTTTTGAAGGAATTATGCTTTGATAAAAGTTTCTAAAGTATCTCCAAAGGGAATATGATTCTTAGGCATTCATTTACAAGAGGGGACCACTTTTCTTACATGTTCTTGCAGTATATTTTGAAATCCTTGCATGTATTTGCATGTTGGCCACAAGCTTTGCATGTTGTTGCATGTCTAGGTCGTAATTGTGAGACCCAGTCTTAGTAAAATGGCCATAACTTTCTCATATAGTAACAAAATTAAGAATTTAAAAATGATTCGGAAAGCTAGAAAATAGGCACACTAAACCCAAAAACTATTTTTGAAAATTATGAAGAATAATAAAGAATTGATATGCAGAAAGTGATAGGTTTTCTTGGTGGTTTAGTGAAGGTTGATTTGAGAAACCAATAGTGATTTTTTCTCACAAAATTTTATATATTGATGCCTCGTCATTGTGAGAAGTTGGATTTGGAGGAGTTGCAGGTTTACATAACCATATGCTTTGAATTGGGCATAGGATTGAAGACTCCAAGTGTTGCAGATTTTTGTATGCAAAAAGCCCATGTTGTAAGGGAGCTTATGAGCTTTCACATATTGTAATCCCAATTCATTGCTGCAATAAAATATAGTGTTTTCCTTCTTGCATGTGTTGAGCTATTTTGAATTTTGTTATGAATTTTCAAATTTGTAAGGGGATTTTATTTCATCAATGGTATTAAAGCAGGAGTTCTTGAGTGAGCAAGCAGAGCATCAAATGTAAGGTAGTTTGCACTAGGACCTGGGGGTGGTATGTAGACTGATCACCAAATGTGAGACAGTCTATATGCCAAAACTTTAAGATTGAGAGTGTGTGGAAAGTTTTTGATAAAATGTCAAAGAAGAAAGGAAAAAAGTTTGTCATAGTTGTGTATGCAGGTGAACAAGAAGGATAAAATATTGTAGAAGTATGTTTTGAGGAAGGCATAGAGAAAGAGAGTGAGGAGGAAGAGAAAAGAGTAGAAAATATTAAAGAGGTTGTGGCAACAACAAAAGAGTTGAGTGCAATGGATAACATTGAAGAAGAGGACACCGAAGTTGAAATAGTAAAAGATGAGATAAAACTTGCAACTTGTGAGTTAATTAGTGATTTTGATCTTCTTATGAATTATGTGAATGAAATGGATGAATATGAGGAAGCTAAAATTTTTGTTGTAGTAGTAAAAAAGAGAGGAAATATAAAGGAAGGCATGGATAGGAATTTTTAGAGTAGGGTGAAGAAGAAATGAGTGGATAAGGAAGAAGAATGGATGAAAAACAAGCACATGATCTACAAATGTTTATGAGTTCAACTCATGAATCATTTCAAATTACTATGGGTGTCTGATGTAGGAGCATACAAGGTGAAATGGAAATCTTGTGTCACCAAAAAAAATGTTATTTTAATTTGGTTTATTTTCAATAAGGTCTTAGGGGTTAGGAGAATAGAAGAGGTAATTTTTGAAGGAATTATGCTTTGATAAATGTTTCTAAAGAATCTCCAAAGGAAATATGATTCTTGGGCATTCCTTTACAAGAGGGGACCACTTAACTTACATGTTCTTGTATTATCATTTGCATTCCTTGCATGTATTTGCATGTTGCCACAAGCTTTGCATGTTGTCGCATGTCTAAGTCATAATTGTGAGACATAGTTTAGGTAAAATGGCCATAAATTTCTCATATGGTAACAAAATTATGAATTTCAAAATGATTAAGAAATCTAGAAACAAGGAACATGAAACCCAAAAACTATTTTTGAAAATTCTATGAATAAAAAAGAATTGATAGGTAGAAAGTGATGGGTTTTCTTGGTAGTTTAGTGGAGGTTGATTTGAGAAACCAATAGTGATTTTTTCTCACAAAATTTTATGTATTGATGGCTTGTCATTTTGAGAAGTTAGCTTTGGAGCAGTTGCAAGTTTACATAACTAGATGCTTTGGATTGAGCATAGAATTGAAGACTCCAAGTGTTGCATATTTTTGTATGTAGAAATCCCATGTTGTAAGGGAGCTTATGAGCTTTCGCAATTTGTAATCCCAATTCATATTTGCTGAAATAAAATATAGTTTTTCCCTTCTTGCATATGTTGTGCTATTTTGAGTTGTGCTATGAGTTTTCAGATTTGTAAGGAGATTTTATTTCATCAACATCTTCAGTATTATGCTTGCCATCAAAATTGATTGAACCTATTCCACTAATCTTAGCTCCTCAATCATCTATAAATTTAACTAATACACCATCATACTTTTCAAGTTTAACAAATTTACTTTGTCTCTGATCTTGTGATTAGAGCAACCACTATCAACAACCTAGTAATTCTTATCTTGTTTAACATGAAAAGAAAAAACCAAAGTACCTTCAACCTTATCCTTCTACAAAACATTTTCCTTCACATAACTTTCATAGTTAGCAAAACTAGATTCATCTTTTATAGACAAGAACAAGAATTCATTTTCATCAACATCTCCATAATCAAATTCATCACTAGAAATACCAGCATCTTATTTGACATAGAAACTTATTTTAATAATCTTTCCTTTATTCTCCTTACTCTTATTGTTCACAACTCTTTTTGGACATCTTGAAGCATAATGACCTACTTTTCCATAAATTAAACATTTGAAAGGTAGTTTACCTTTATAATTACTAGTGCCCTTTTTCATCCTTCTTACAAAGTTGGCTTCCACATCATCAAGATCATCTCCATTTGAATATGAAATCTTTTTTTATTTTCTAGCCTTAAAAGAAGTTTCCACTTTTATACCATTTTTCAAACCAACTTTTCTCATTTTAGATGAAGTTAGTGTACCAATCAACTGATCTCTAGAATAAGTATTATACATTTTCAACTTCTTCGATATCAGATACCTTTTCACTATATGAATCATGAAGATTTTTTGGAACTTTCTTTACCACCCTAGGTTCTTTGACTTGTGCACCAAGACCTCTCATAGCACTTACCATTTCATCAACTCTCTACATGTAGGTTGAAATTAATTGATCTTTAGAAATTTTCATGGTCTCAAATTGTTCCTTTAGATTCTACAAATTTTGTTGTTCTAACCTTGTCAATTCCTTCATAAATACTTTCAAGCTTATCCAAAATATCTTTAGTAGCCTTAAGATTCATAACTTTAACGAAATCAGAATTTGAAAGATTGTTCATCAGAATAAATCTTTCCTTAGTATTTACCTCATGTGCCTTGATCTCATTATTTATACTTAGACCATTTGGAGGTTCAAAATATTTATTCTTTATTTCCTTTTCAGTGGGTTTTCCCTGTTGGGTCGATGTCACCAAGACTTTATCCTAGCCCCGCCATGCTAAACGAAAAATTGTTTGCATCCTTCTATCTCCTAGAACCTAACCTCTGCATTGAATTTGCATTCTTCAAACAACAAAGTGAACATGGCGGTCCCATCTCCATTCGGACCCGATGTGGCAAGTTGCTCCCGTCAGGCCTCTATTTGATTTCAATCATTCCAAACAATTGCAACCCAATGTCCTCCCGTCCCCTCTGACCCAAATGCCTGAACGAAAAAGGAGTTATGTCGAACGCCTTGTGAAGCCATGGGTCCCACTCGATGGAACTCCACCCATAGGACACCATCTTTCTAGAGTCATTTTCAACGGAAAACCCCAGACAACCAAGCCTCCTTCTGATTCTAATTGTTCAAATGATGATCCTAATGCCCTCTAATCATCAAGATGACTTAGACCCACATGCCAAAATAAGGCAACCTCCTTGGTGGACCCCACAAATAGACCAAATCTCAAGGTGGGTTGGTACAATCGAGCCATTGTGCCCTGATTGTCGTCCCTCCTCTAGCTACTCCAAAACTACCATCAACCTAAGGAAGTCTGATCCCCTGGGCCTGAATTTCTCAAACTCCCTCTTTTAATATGTTAATGACAATCTCGAAGATATGTTAGGGTTCTTAAATGATGAATTATCCAATCTAACATATTTTGCAAGATTTTGGCTAACTTTCCTCATATTTTCATGCTTGAATGTGCTTACCTCTCTCTCGCCCATAGGATATATGGAATCAGGTGCAGGACCTTCGGAAGCAGCCGTGGAGAAAGATAAGGGAAAAAAACAACCAAGACACCCCGTGGGAAAGAAGACAAAAATCAAATGAAATATAAGTTCCAAGGGGAACCTCTTAACTCCAAAGTGGTCACAACCTGGAAGGAGATCTCTAACTTGAACATCGAGCAGGTAGAAATCGATAAATTTAACAAAAAGTATGGATCAACCCTACAACAGAAAGTGAGAGAAAGATTAGAAGTAGTGGGTTGGCCAAAGTTGCAAGCTTCCCTCCCACTCTTGTTGCCCCTGAACTTGTAATGGCCTACAAGGAGGCATATCATCTAGAGACAAGAAGCATTGTGGACAGAGATCAAAACATATTGGACAATCTATCAGCCAAGTCCATAGGGAGAGATTTTCACATCCCTATCTTCGGAGAAATGGAAGAAGCTACCATAAAAGATGCCAAGGAAATGAGGGATGCAGACCCTCTCGAGTGTAAGAATATCATCAATCAATATTGGTTGAAAGAGAAGATGGGTAGTACTGCTAAGGTGCCTCAGGAACTCTACTGCAATGAATTCTATGAGGATTACCATGATTTGATAACCTTATTAAGTAGATTCATGGGCCTACCAACTGTAGTCTATTTCCAAGAATGGATGTTTTACTTTGTGGAGGAGATCCTTAGAGGCAAGACCAAGTTTTACTAGGCAGGAATCATTAGCAATTTCCTACACAAACAATTTGTGGCCATCAAGAAGACCTCAAGTGATAGGGTAGGGTTGGATGGAACACTCACTATTCCATGCTCTGAGGCTCACCTTGGTGAACCCCTTTGGTGTCACTCTCCACCACCTTAACCTATAGGCCCTAATGCTTGTTAGGCACCCCTAGTTCTCCTGGCCAACCCTACTATCATTTCCATTTCCCTAACCAAGCCAATCTTGGTGCTCTCTCTGCCATTCTCTCCTTAGCCCTTAATCTTCTTAAAGGCTAGCTAAATCTTCGACCTTCACTAATTCGATGCAGGGGTGTGCGATGTCTCCCATGGCTTCAAGACAATCCCCCTAGGGATCTTGATCATCCACCAATCTCAATTTCTCCATCGCTCTCACCAAACCCTCTTCTAGGGTTAAAAAGGTTACTAGCCCTTGAGCCCCAATTAGGTCTCCTAACCCGAGAAAAGTGGAAACCACTCCAAAAACCTCTATATGACCTAGGATATTTTATTGGGGTTTGTGTTTCCTATTCCCACACCTTGAAGATTTTCAGGGTTTAGAGCCTGTACTCTCCGTACACTGCCCTAGCCATGAACTTATCACTTTTAGGCTTGTTTTAATCCAATTTCTGACCTTTTGTTCGAGACTAGTCAGTTGATTCTTCCTCCATGCAGACTATCAGGGCTCCATCCTTCTTTCCAAGCCTCTCCAAGGCCTCCTGCATCCCCTACACACCTTGGTTTTCTAGGGGATTGACACCCCTACAACTTTAGTGCTTGTTTTTCACTGTCTTTCCTAGCCGGGCATTGCCAAGCTCGCCTAGGAAGAGACTTTCCTCATGATCACTCAACCCACAGACTCCTAACCCTAACCTATTTATATACATGGAGCCTAGCCACATTCCCAAAAGCTCGTACACTATGGTACAGGGGAAATGTAAGCTAAAACTCCATTTCTTTTACCAGTCTACCAATTAGATCTGTCACTAAAGAAAGAACAAAGTATTTACAAGTAAGCTTGAAAAGAATAACCCAACTATCTGTTGTTCCAAGAGAGCTTGAAAGATAATGTTACTACATCCTACTCTTATTCAAAATGCCATGATCATTCTATTAGTGTATTGAATCAAACAAAAACACAAAACTAGAAATGTACACCAAAATATCACTGCTCTCTTAATTTCATAACCAAAATACAAACTCGAATGCCTCCAACCCCTGCTTCAGGTCGAGGCCCATCTTAAATATGGTTCTTGAATCAGTTATCTTCTTTGGTCGAACTTATTCATGACCTAATGGTCAAAGTTACAAAATCCACTATGTTTTTCAACTTTTCCAAATGTTAGCAACCTAAACAAGATGAGCTTCTAAACCCAACCATTCTTTCCACTTCTAATTCTACTGATCATGATAGATCAAGTCTTATTCATAAACCTCAAATGCTATCTAAATGGTCAACATGACCTTAAAGCATTAAAACCACAAAATTTCATCCTAGGCTCACAAATTTGCCTACTGCTACCTAATGCTTCCTAGGTGCTCCTGCACCATTCTCCCCCTCTATGTACAAACACTAAGGAATTGAAGGAGAGATCAATGACAGGTCAATACCAAACTTCTTGAACTATTCTTCTTGTACCCATGTGGCTTTTGATTCATGCTTGTTCTTCCACTTGATAAGATGCTCCATATACACCTTATGCCTTGTATATTTCTTCACTCTTGACTCCAAAACCCTCTCTACTTGTAGCTTTTCTGGAGTAGGTAAGGCTATGTTTCTTACATCCTTGAAGATCTACCTACTTTCTTGATCTGAGTTACTGACTGTTCCCTTATATTTTATCAAATTAGCTACATTGAATATTGGTGAAATTCCTAAATCTATAGGTAACTCCACCTTGTATGCATTTTTCCCATACTTGGCCAATACCTTGCATGGACCCACTCTCTTCATCTACAACTTGGTTGATGTACCCTTCTGTAACCTTGAATTTTTGAGGTGGACCATGACATAGCCTCCTACTGCAAATTGCGCATCTTTCCTTGACAAATCTGCCTTCTCCCTCAACTTTTGTGTAGCTTCGGTGACTATCTTCTTTACTTGCTCCTGAATCTCTTTCATGGTCTAAGTGAAGTCCTCTGCATGTCCACTCCTATGCTCCATATCTACAAGATCCCTGAGCTCACACACACCTCTTGGGTGCATCCCATACACTATTTCAAAATGACTCTTCCCTGTAGTCCCGTTCACACTGTCATTATATGCATACTCAGTCTGTGAGATCACCATGTACCATGTCTGTCCATACTCCTTAGTTAGGCATCTTAGAAGGTTACCTAACACCCTATTAACCACTTCTATTTTCCCTTCGGTCTAAGGATGGTAAGCTAATCCAAAAGACAGGTTGGTACCTAATCTACTCCATAGAGTCTTCCAAAAATGACTCATGAACTTCACATCTTTGTCAAAAACAATACTTAAAGGTAGTCCATGGATCCTTACCACTTCCTTGAAGAAAAGATGAGCTATGTAGCTAGCATCATGAGTAGTTTTGTAGAGAATCTCATTTTGCTAAATCTGTCTACCACTACATAAACACTATCACAATTTGCCTTGGTCTTAGGGAGTCCTACCACAAAATCCATGCTCACACACTCCCATGGTCTGTTAGGAATGGGTAGGGGTTGATATAAACTAGCATTACTAGCTCCTCCCTTAGCTTTCATACACACCACACATTGCTCCACATATTTTCTGACATCTCTTGCTAACTTAGGCCAATAGTAGAACCTCTGCACTAGTTCCAATGTCTTGTTGATGCCAAAATGTCCACTAAGACTACCATTATGCTTCTCTTGAATGAGGTTTTCACTCATTGATCCTCTTGGAACACACAACTAATTTCCTTTAAACAAAAAACCACTTTGCAAAGTATACTCAGAGTATTTGCTATGAAAATAATTCTCAAACTCTAAACATACCTTGTAAAACTCTGAAAAGTCTTCATCTTCCCCATAGAGATCCTTGAAACTCTCTATGCCAATGCTCTTGATCTGTATCTCTTGCACTGTCAACAATCTCCTACTTAGTGCATCTACCACCTTGTTCAACTGTCCCTTCTTATGCTTAATGGTAAAAGTAAAAGCTTGGATGTATTCCATCCATTTCAAATGCCTATTGCTCAACTTCTCTTGAGTGTTGATATAGCTAAGTGCTTGATTTTCAGTAAAGACTACAAACTCCTTGGGTAGAAGGTAATGCCTCCACTTCCTAAGTGACTAAACCAAAGAATAAAGTTCTAAGGCATAGGTTGAATAATTCTTCTTTGCTTCATTGAGATTCTCACTAAAGAAGGCTATAGGCCTGCCCTCTTGACTTAACACTCCTCCTATTGCAACTCCACTAGCATCACATTCCACAGTGAACAACTTATCAAAGCTAGGTAACAAGAGAATAGGTTGAGTTGCCACTTCTTGTTTCAGTTTCTCAAACCCTTTCTCAGCTTCTTGTGTCCACTTAAACTTGGTTTTCAGACCACCTTTGATTGTATCTAGGATCGGTGCATAGATACCACTAAAGTTCCTTATGAATTTTCTATAAAATTGAGCCAAACCATGGAAACTTCTTACCTCAGTCCCTGTGGTTGGTGTAGGCTAGTTTAGGATGGCTTCCACCTTGCTTGGATCCATCTTCAATGATCCTTGGGATACTACAAACCCTAAATACACAAGCTCATGTTTGAAGAACTCACATTTCTCTAGATTGATGGCTAACTTCTCTTCTTGCAATCTTCTAAGGACCATCTCCACATGATTTAGGTGTTCTTCTACTATCTTACTAAAGATGAGTATATCATCAAGATACACTACCACAAATATCCCTATAAAGTCTTTAAGCACTTCATTCATGAGCCTCATGAATGTGCTAGGGGCATTAGAGAGGCCAAATGGCATAACTCTCCACTCATACAACCCATCATTTTGCTTAAAGGCTATTTTCCACTCATCTCCATCCTTGATTTTGATTTGATGGTATCCACTCTTGAGATCCAACTTGGTAAAATACTAAGCTCCTCTGAGATAACCCATTAAATCTTCAATCCTAGAGATAGGGAATCTATATCTGATTGTAATTCTATTTATAGCTCTAGAGTCAATGCAAAGTCTCCACTTACCACCTTTATTTTTTGCTAAGACCACTGGTACTACACATAGGCTGATGCTCTTCCTAATCAATCCTTGATCCAATAACTCCTGTACTTGTCTAGCTACCTCTAGATTTTGATCTGGTGTAAGCTTGTATACTGCTTTCTTTGGAAATGAAGCCCCTGGTATGAAGTCAATCTGATGACTAATGGCTCTTTGTGGATGTAAGGTTGCTGGTGTTCCATCACTCACTATGTCCTTATACCTCTCAAGCAACTTTTGGACTGCTCTGGGTATGATTGTTTTCTCAGCCTTGTTCTCTTCTTTAGGTTGCAACATAACCACATATCCTTCACCTCCTTGATGTAGGTTGTTAATGAACTCTTTTCCACTATTCAACAAGACACTGAGGGTTTTTGACTGTCCTTCTTCCTCTTCTGACAGTGACTGTAACTTAAATTTCTTCCAATCCTTCTTCAAAGAAATGGTGTTCTCTTTTCCATCATACATGACACTTCTATCATACTACCATGGTCTGCCCAATAGAAGAACACAAACCAATGTTTCTTTGTATCCTCCAGTGGAGAACTCCACCATTGTCTACTCATTGACAAGAACACTCTGTCCTTTGTTCAACCATGTCACCTTGTAGGGATTGGTGTGGGGTGCTTTCTCTAATTTCACAAACCAATTTTTCTTTGTATCCTCCAATGGAGAACTCCACCGTTGTCTGCTCATTGACAAGAACACTCTGTCCTTTGTTCAACCATGTCACCTTGTAGGGATTGGTGTGGGGTGCTTTCTCTAATTTCAACTTCCTTACTGCCTCCTTAGAGATGATGTTATTAGTTGAACCCGAATCCACAATGACCTTGCATACTTTCCCAAGTATCTTGCATCTCACTCTAAATAAGGCTCTTCTTTGCCTTGGCTCTTCCTTGACCGGTTGTCTGATCAAAACTCTACTAAACATTAGATTCTCCCCCACTTCTAATTCAATGTGACTAACCTCTGGTGATTTAACACTCATGGTGTCCTCTTATGCATATGCCACTCTCTTCTTAGTATTTGATGAAGATGCTTTCTCCGGGCACCTATAAGCTGGATGTCCTACTTGTCCACAATGGTAACACTTCATATTAGCAAAGTAAGAATTGCTCTTGCTTACTCCTCTTCCTCTATTTGAACCTCCTTGATGTCCTCTACCTTTGTTATATCCTCCTCTAGAAGGTGTTTCATTGCCATGATTTATCGATTTAAACTCTCCTTGGTTTCTTTGGTCATTACCTCTACCTTGGTAGCCACCTCGCTGTCCTCTTTGATCTCTTTGATCTCTGTCTTTGCCTCTTCCCTTAGAAGTCTGGTCTTGCTTCCTCTTGTTTCTTTCCTCAATCTTTATATCCAATTGATAGTATTGGTGCATTGTCTTGGGACTTAGAAGAGTCATCTCCTCTTGAATGTTCCACTTTAAACCGTTAAGGTATCTAGCCACCTTGAGACTCTCATCCTCTGTCACATTAGACCTCATACAAAGTTTTTGGAACTCCTCAATATAGGTGTTCACATCTTGGTCTCTTTTCCTCAAGCTCTATCTTTTCTTGTGTAACTGAATCTCACAATCATTTGGCATGTATTCTTCTCTCACTTTGGCAACCATTCCTTTCCAAGTTGAAATAGGTTGTTTTCCTTCCTTCTCCCTCTCTGTCTGAATGAATTTCCACCATGTCAAGGTAGAACCTCTTAGTCTTGATTTGGCCACCTTTACCTTTTGTGCCTCAGTGACTCCATCACATTCAAAATGGTTTTCCATTCCCTCTATCCAATCCATGACTAGATCAACTTCCATTTTTCCACTAAACAGTGGTATGCCTTCAAGTGCTTTTCTAGTCAAAGCCTTCAATGCTTTCAAGAAAGGCTCTTCTTTCAAAATAGGGTCAAGTTTAGGGGTCTTGTCCTCATCTGCAACCTCTTCTTTCTTCTGTATCCTTCCTTCAAACCATGCATCATTCAGTTCTTGCTCAAGTTTTTCTATCCTCTCCTTCAATAGCCTATTTTCTTCCTCTTATCGTTCAACCATCTTGGCCAATTCAGCATTTTTCACCATGACGGTAGACCCACTAGATTCAAGGTCTAACATACAAGACTCTTCCCAAATATTTAACTTGCTCTGATACCAATCTGATAGGGTAGGGTTGGATGGAACACTCACTATTCCATGCTCTGAGTCTCACCTTGGTGAACCCCTTTGGTGTCACTCTCCACCACCTTAACCTATAGGCCCTCATGCTTGTTAGGCACCCCTAGTTCTCCTAGCCAACCCTACTATCATTTCCATTTCCCTAACCAAGCCAATGTTGGTGCTCTCTCTGCCATTCTCTCCTTAGCCCTTAATCTTCCTAAAGGCTAGCTAAATCTCCAACCTTCACTAATTCGATGCAGGGGTGTGCGATGCCTCCCATGGCTTCAAGACCATCCCCCTAGGGTTCTTGATCATCCACCAATCTCCAATTCTCCATCACTCTCACCAAACCCTCTTCTAGGGTTAAAAAGGCTACTAGCCCTTGAGCCCCAATTAGGTCTCCTAACCCGAGAAAAGTGGAAACCACTCCAAAAACCTCTAAATGACCTAGGATCTTTTCTTGGGGTTTGTGTTTCCTATTCCCACACCTTGAATATTTTTAGGTGGAGCCTGTACTCTCTATACACTGCATTAGCCACAAACTTAGCACTTTTAGGCTTGTTTTAAGCCAATTTCTAACCTTTTGTTTGAGAGCAGTCAATTGATTCTTCCTCCATGCAGATTTTCAAGGCTCCATCCTTCTTTCCAAGCCTCTGTAAGGCCTCCTGCATCCACCACACACCTTGGTTTGTCAGGGGAATGACACCCCTGCAACTTTAGTGCTTGTTTTTCACTGTCTTTTCTAGTCGGGCATTGCCAAGCTCGCCTAGGAAGAGACTTTCCTCATGATCACTCGACTCCCACAGACTCCTAACCCTAACCTATTTACAGAGATGGAGCCTAGACACATTCCCAAAAGCCTGTACACTATGGTACAGGGGAAATGTAAGCTAACACTCCATTTCTTTTACCAGTCTGCCAATTAGATCTGTCACTAAAGAAAGAACAAAGTATTTACAAGTAAGCTTGAAAAGAATAACTCAACTATCTGCTATTCCAAGAAAGCTTGAAAGATAATGTTACTACATCCTACTCTTATTCAAAATGCCATGATCATTCTATTAGTGTATTGAATCAAACAAAAACACAAAACTGGAAATGTACACCAAAATATCACTACTCTCTTAATTTCTTAACCAAAATACAAACTCAAATGCTTCCAACCCCTACTTCAGGTCGAGGCCCACCTTAAATATGGTTCCTAAATCAGTTATCTTCTTTGGTCGGACTTATTCATGACCTAATGGTCAAAGTTACAAAATCCACTATGTTTTTCAACTTTTCCAAATGTTAGCAACCCAAACAAGATGAGCTTCTAAACCCAACCATTCTTTCCAATTTTAGTTCTACTGATCATGATAGATCAAGTCTTATTCATAAACCTCAAATGATATCTAAATGGTCAACATGACCTTAAACCATTAAAACCACAAAATTTCATCCTAGGCTCACAAATTTTCCTAGTGCTACCTAATGCTTCCTAGGTGCTCCTACACCATCAAGGTTCTATATGACCTCCTATCTTGTCTATTTACTAGCTGATAAAACACAATACAGGGGCTTGTTCAGGGCACCAAATACAAAAATAGGAATGAAATTAAATTTTTATGATAGATACACTCAGCTCCAATTCAAAAAATTTAAGAGGGATTATTGTAGAGTTAATGATGCTTTCATAGGTCACATCATTAGATTGCTTGGGGGAAACTTTGAGAGAAGAGTCTTCCAAAATGCTAATGCATTCCTCTGAAAATTTTCCTTCTTGTTCATTCAAATTCCTAACTTTACCTACATTGGAGCTTAAGGTTTCTCAGAGAAACCATACAAGCTACCTCAATATCCCAATGACTAGATAATACTATTAAAACTTTCTCAATAGCTGCGACATGCACATGCCCTTCTAAGCAGCAAGCATAAGGCAGGGATTCCTTATCCCCTCTCCTTTCACCAAGGGCTATATGAACTCCACACTTCTTAATGTGCAAACAATTCAGATAAGGAACTTGTGGAGTATAATATGAAGTTCCATACTACTCAGTCGCGAATGGACCCCTAAGGTAAACTAAAGAATATGGTTGCGGCTGAATATGCCCACTTGCATGTTGAAGACTTTTGGGTCAACTGTAGGGATGACAAAGAAGTGTGGATGAGGAACTATATGTGCATGATGATGTATTTTGTGAAGAGGGTCATCTATTTCCTATGCTAGACTAGGTAGTAGAGGAGGAGGATACAGTAATTGATCCTTGATATGAAGTAGTTGTTAATCTACCATTACCTCTAATTGTTTGGGATGAGTGAGAGGTCGATGACCTTGATATTCTATTAAATCCCATTGAGGCTTGAATGAAGGAATGAATTGATGAGAAAGGTGTCTGATTGAAGCAACAAGGGATTTCCTTGACCTATGGAGAACTTGAGGAAGAGCCTACGAGTGAAACTAATAGTGGAACAACTATTGCCCCAATGGAAGAAGCTTCCCAATCTCCCCCAATCACTAGATCGAGAAAGAGAAAGAGCTGGCTGAAAAATAGTCCAAACCCCGAGTCTACTCAATGAAAGCTTCAGAGGGTGAATCCTCAAAAATACTGAAGACATCAGGAGGTCTTGATACCATTTAGGAAGACTTGTTCCATGAGGGAGAAGAAATGGAGGTTGAGCAGCCAAAGTCTCCACTTGCTACCTCCACTATTGCTACTACCACTACCTCACTACCTACCTCCCAAGAAATGGTCTCCACCTCTCCTCCTGTAGTAGATATCTCTTTCCACCTTGCTTCCACTCTGTGTTCGACGCAGATAATGATAATAAACTCTTCTTTCACCACCACCTCTCCACTCTCCTCCGCCTCCATGTCTCCGATGACATCCTTGCTACTAACAACCGCAACAATACCAATTCTCACACTCTCACTTCTAGAGGCCTTCTCCTAGTATATGAAAAACATTCACACAAAGATGTTAGGAGTGCTGATGAAACCAACTATTCAGGATACCTTGGCACAGATTCTTGCTAATATTCCTACCTCCATTCCTCCAACTGAACTACTAGAAATGAAGGCTACTATGGAAAAATCAACAGAGTTAGAAAGCAAAGAGAAGGAAGCAACGAAGGAATTAGAAGAGGAAAGAAGACAATTACCATGAGTACCTCGAGTTCCAACATCTATCAATTGATGAAGTGGTGCACAAAGGTGAAGAAACAAAATCCTTTGAGAGTGATGCAGAAGACGCTAGCACCAAATATATTGTGGAGACCTATGATGCAAACCTCGAGGAGGAGTTAGCTCAACAGTTAAAGAATGTTGGAGAGGTGGAAAGACCACCTTCCGAGGAAGAAAAGGAATCAAGTGACAAAATGGAGGACACTAAACCTCCAACTAGGGAGCATGATGAAAGCCCCAAACATGATGAAGAAATGCCTCTCTCCAAGGAGTAAGAAGAGAGAGAAAAGAAAGAATAGGAAGATGTGCCACCCCAGCGTGAGGAAGAAGAAAAGAAAGAAGAAGATAAACCCCAAGAAGAGGATAAAACCCACAAAAGCCCAAGAAAAGAGCAGCCTGACGAACACGGGCATGAAGAAGAAGAAGAAAAGAAAACTGTAGAAGGGGAGGACAGCCCCAAGGAGCATGCCACTACCAAGTCTCCACAGAAGGAAACTATATTCACTCATGATTCAAATGAGGAAGAAGGAGAAAGGACTAAGCAAGAGACTCCAGGTAGTAAGGTGATGGAGATTGAACACACCCATGAAGAAGAGAGTAATCATGAATCACCAAGGGGAGAATCTTAGATGTGTGAGTGGCTTGAGAAACAATTGGAGAAGAAAGATCCTACCCAAAGGGACCCAAAGGCAAGGCTAGAGGCCATCTTGGCTCAAGCCCAAGTTAGCACAAAGAAAGAGAAGAAGCCTAAGGTTAGATCTCATCTAACAATGGATGTCTCTAGCTCCAGAACTGTGCAAGTAGCCACCCCAGTGGTGAATGAAGAGGGGGTAAGTTATAACATTTCAACCCTTGATCTGGGGATAGCAACAAGAGAGTAGAAAATTGATCACCTCCAAGGGTATGTTTCCACCATCATGCATCAAATGCATAAGGATAATATTTACATTGAGGAACTGAAGGTGCAAGTGGCTGACCTAACCACTTATATTCAACAATGGTCATCAATGGAAGGGCTTCCCACCACATCCTCAGGACTGCCACAATTGTTGTCCAAGGACCATATTGATCAACTTGAGAAGAGAAAGAATTGGATGAAGGCCATGTAGGATTGGTTCAGACAAGTCCTCTACAACAGAAACATGGACATCAGTCATGTGGTTAGGATACCAAACAAATTTTTGGAGTTGCAAAAAGTGCTCAAGGGAATAAGGAAATTTTGCACCAACTTCCCCAAGCTATATATGATCATGTACCCAAAATTTGAGGCTATCCTGAAGGTACCTAATGGATCTTGGGAAAAAGGAGTTTTCTTTTGCAAAAGGCTATCATTGGCTAATGGAGATGTGGAAACTTAGCCTTGACCACAAAAAAGAGGTATTACAACGAGTGCTCCATGAGGTGGAACTAGAAATTGATTGGATCAAGGAAGTTCGGGGTGTTTCTAAAGAATACATAAAGTTAATGATGGACTTTGGTGTTCCCGTCATTGAATTAGATCTTGAAAAGATAAAGCCCTACTTTCACAAGAAAATGGAAAATAGGACTGCGGATATGCTAACACTAAATTTCATGGGTTTTTCTACTTGAGCCTTTGCTCAATCTGAGCAGGTGATTAAGAATGCACAAAAATTTGACAAGGAATGGGATACCATCACGAACAAATCAAGGAAGTTGAATTTCCAGGTCATCCAATTTGATATATGTGAATGGAACAAGATCCAAGCGTTGATCGACAAATTTGAGGAGTAAGCCACCTTAAAGAGAAATGAAGGAATTTCTGTGATTGATGATGAATTCCTTATAGCGTAGCTATATCAAAAAGAAATCAGCAAAAGACAAAAGAGCTACAATGCTGCCAGAAGAAGACAAAATAAGGAAAATGAAAAGAATGTATTTTAAACTATAATATATTTGGGAGTAGGTGAAAGCCTTGTTTGTAGTGAATCTTGGCCACACAATGCAAATCAATCTTAAGCATTCATTTTCCTTTTGGAACACTATAAATAAGGGGTCTCCTCTCATTTTCAAGAGAGAGTTGAGTTGTTGTAAAGACATGATGCTGAAATTTTAATAGAAGTTCATTGGTTTTTGGTGGACTCTTGGATTTTAGTTGCATGTTACATGATTCTTCTCCCATAGTTAGTTGATTTGAAGTAGATTTACTTTGTTATGCTTCATGCTTTAACTTGCTTTAGTAGATTAGTTGATGTTGTTCATTGATTTTGAAGTATTTTGCTGTGTTGATTCCTTCTTAGTCCATACTTTTCTTTGTTTCTTGATGATAAACAGCTGTGTAAAGTTAGTATGGACTTAGATTAAAAGTTGCTCTCAATTCCCATCTTTTATTCATGCTTATGGTGAATGAACGATTGAATATCTGTAGTCCTTAGAAGCTTGTACAAATTTCATGAGACTGTGAGGGAAACTGGTAAAGTGAAATTCTATTTTAGGAAGGTTGTCCACAATAGAATCCTCCATGATCACTTTTCACTTTCAAATTTCAGATCCAGGAACCTTCTCTCTTCAATGACCTTTTCCATTTTTTTTAATAAGTAACTTATGCTAAGGTTCATTGCACATTATAAAGCCAAATCCAAAGCTGAAATAGGAGTTTAAGTCTGCCCTATGATTACCAAAAAAATCACATTGAAACAACTAAGAGATTCCATGCATATCATGACCTAACACCTGAGAGACCTTGGGGTGATTTTCAGCAACTTGTTATTGAATATTACCTTTCAAGAGAGGTAGTGCACCTACACACTGCCTGTGTTGAGAAAGTGATAAAATACCCATCAACAGAACTAGCACTAGAAGGAGGGCATCTGAGTTAAGCTGGATTGAGTTGATTCACTCTCCCCTAAGAGATCCTGAAGACTATTAAGGTCTACTCGAGAAAAAGGAGAATTTTAGGAATTGTAGCAACCTACAAGGGCTAGAAGAACTAAAAGCGGGGACACAACCTCTTCCTCCTCCTCTATTCCATCCACTTCACCTTTATCTTTAACTCCTTTCTCCTTGCATTCAATCCATACCCAACAAACTTCCTTCACCTCCATCCCTTCCATTCAGTCATACCATACTGCTTTCCCATTGCTTGCTTACCATAGCTAGGGTGCTCTCTCTTTCCCTGCCCTCCAAGTCCAAGGTGCAGTCCCAACTACCACTACCCCTGTGTAGCCCCAAGTTACTGTTCAATAGAAAATACCACTCTCGCCTTCCCTCATGGTATGGCTAGGGAATAATCCTTCCCTGTTGCACTTCAATGCTTACCATGACATGCCTAAGAATCCAGAGAGCTTTTGCTTAAAGTTCAATCCATAGGATCCACAAAGGATAGCTGAGGTGCACATTAAGATATTCCAAAAATCACTAAAAGATATGCAGATAGATCAGGAAGATGTGGCATGTAGGATTTTCCCTTATTCATTAGGGGAGGAAGTCTTCGATTGGTATATTAACTTTCCAGTGGGTTCCATAACATCTTGGGATTTGCTGATGAATGCATTCTTGTAGAAGTACAAAATCCTGATCAACCCTTCAGAGCTATATCAAAAATTCACATCAGTTTGTAGGGAAATCAATGAGCCTATCAGCTCCTTAACTGATTGATTCCACTAAGCCTACACAATGTTGCAAGCTGATTGATGTCGTTGCTCTACCTATTTATTATGTAGCAATATTAGATAGCCTCATGGCTACATTGGTGAAGAGAATGGGACTAGCTCTAACCTGATTAGTAGATGCTTATGCTGAGGTAGCTATTGCTAGTACTGAATTGGGTTAGAAGATCTTTGGTTCACTGTGCTCCTTGGGGAAAGCTGCCCATCCCCTGCAAATTCAAGGACTTACTCAAGCATTGCAACATCAGACTCCTCTGATGAACCAAGTGCCACATCTACATATAGTACCTCATCTCAAGAAACCTATGAACTAGGCACCCCCAGTGCTCCACTATTTGTAGCCTCAGCAACCGTAGGAATATCCACAATAGCCTCAAATGCCCCTATACCTACAAGGGTCTAAATTCCCTCCTGCTCAACAAAATCAACCGATGGCGCAACCTATCTTTCTTCAGAATCAGACATCGTAGCCAAGCAATATAAGAAAGACCGATTGGATGAGGTAATAGAGATGATCCAAAAGATGTCCATAGAGATGACACACTTGAGAAATCAGAACAACCAACACAGAATTATGAATGAGATCAAAATTCTAATCAGAACTTTGAAAGGAGACCCTCTCAGAGAAAAAACTAAACATGGAATACAAGGCCGAACAACAAGGGTGTTCGTGCCCCTCTTGATCAATCTACTAGCATGGAGAAGATAACCAATGGAGTGTAACTTTTTGAAGCTACTCTGTCTGGATGGTGCAAGATTCATAAGACTAATAGGTATTCCAAGTTGGACTGCCTTGAATTCTAAATAGTTACGAAGATCTTTCAAGTGGAGGTCTAGAATGTCATTGAGAGTGTGAATTACAGAGACATAGTTCTATCCAAACCTTATGATTTCTCCTTCCGTGGGGTCAACCAGGCCCCATTCCCATGAAGCAAGAGCAACGAGCCTAAGATCACGACCACCTCTACCAAAAATGAAGAAGTACAAGAGGTAAGTAATGAAGAAGCTTTGTCTCAAATTTTTACTTTGGTAGATAATGGTCCCATAGATGAAGAGGAGTGTCATGAAGATGAAGTCCAAATGTTCCATCAAAGAGCTACTCCATACTACTTAAGAAACAAAAAAGTAGGGGGACCATTCACTACTTCCATCCCACCTAATAATTTCAGCATCCCACCTGACCTTGATGCTAGCAACAACCCTGGCTATCCCCATGTGCCCAAGAAATACTTGAACAACAACAAACAACCCAATCAAATGCATGATCAAACAACTAGCTCATCCATAGGTAGATGCTTTGAATTTCAAATCAAACAAATGGGGGAATACGTTGCTGAAGAATTTAAGAAAGTTAAGATAAACTCTTCCATCTTTGAGTTACTCAAGGTTCCCACAATTAGACATGCCTTCTTTAGGGTTATTAATGGAAATCCTTCCTCTAAGATGACATAAGAAATACCTGCCAAGAGAGTCACCTTTAAGGAGCCTCGATGGGAACCTGTAATCCAAGAGATCATAGGGAAAAAGAAAGATGCCTCAACCAACCAGCAAGCTGGAAAACAACCCACTAAATAGCAAACTTTAGTACAAACTAAGGAAAATTCCAATGAAAAGGACAAGAATCAAGTGGCCCAAGCTGACACACTTATGGGATTATTCCAAGGAAAGCTCAAAATGCCACCCTTCCTCACCACAATTAGAAAATTTGGAAAGAACTTACACAAATGCCTGATTAACTCAGGAGCATCAGCCAATGTGATGCCTTTGGATGTATGCAAATCCCTTGGGATCACCCCCATGCCTTCCAAAAGAAAAGTGACTCAGTTGGACAAGACTGAGGTGAATATTGTTGGGGAGATCAATCATATTCTAATGTAAATTGTTGTAGATCCAAGGGTATTCCAATGCAAATTGCTGCAGATCCTGGGACGAGACTTCATTTGTGTTTTGAATGGGTATGCCACAACTGAATTTTCTCACATGTGGCTGGCGTGGAAAGGATTGCCAAACCAAATTTGAATAGATTGGGAGCCACGCATGAGGTTCATGATCACAAAGTACAACAATGTCAATGAGGTGTTGTTTGCTGAAATAGAATTGGGAAACTATTGCCCCTTTGCTAATCAGGAAGAAGTGGATCCTCAAGATGAAAAACTACCTACAGAGGTCTTCCTTATGCACTATAGTCCTCTGACCAACTTGACCTATGGAGCTCAAAGCATAGAAATGTTGATAGAATCTAAAGATGAAGAACCATATGAAGATGGTAATTTAGGATTGCTAGATGGTTTCCAGGATTTCATGGAGAAGTGTGTTTAAGATCAACTTAGTCTAGGAGTGAGGATGGACTTCCAAGACCTTTTTTTGCCAAGCTAGTGTAGAGTTCACAACACTGCCCACTCTGACTTTGAATGTTTCTTGTGCTAAAAATAAATTGAACATATCAAATGACTAGTCACTCCTTCAAAGGAGATGCCAGTAGGACAACTATCCTCCAATCATTATGAATTGATACTTAATCTAGAGGTTATGGATGTAAGCACGCAACCAAAAAGAATGAACGCATGATTGGTCCCAAAGTCAAAGAGCCCTCCATGTTCTATATGTTGTGCTTCAATGGGTTCAAGTCAAAACAAGGAGTTGGAGCTAGGTTTGAACTCATCAGCCCCATGGGTAAGACCTACTTTGTTGCTCACATACTTCAGTTTTATTGTAACAACAATGTAGCAGAGTATAAAGCTTTAGTACATGGCCTTCTGATGGCTTTGAGAAAGAATGTCAAAATGCTACAAGTTTTTCAGTGATTCTAAATTGGTAGTCAAACAAGTTAGGAAGTTGTACTTCTACCATGACATAAGACTAGCAAACTATAGGCATAGAGTCTGGGATCTTTTAGAGATTTTAGATGCCTTCAATATACAGTTGATCCCACATTCCCAGAATCAGACCGCCAACCATTTGGCTCCAGCAGCTAGCACGCTACAACCCCTATCTTTGTCTAGACCCAAGAGATTCATAGTTGAGTTGACATCCACCCCATCTGTGCCAAACAATGTCACTCATTTCCAAGTATTCAATGATGATAAGCACGTCCTCGAGTTCATAACAAGTTCTGACATGTTTTCCACACAAATAATTGATGAAGTTGATCCAAAAGAAGCTAAAATTGATATAGAAGGGGTCATAAACCTCAAAACCAATACGATTCCATGAGGTATGGTTCAGCTTGAGCACATATTCAACCTAGATCAAATCAAAGATCAAGACCAGCAACTAAGGAAGGAATCCATAAGCAACTAGTGTGAAACCCACAACCTCGGAACAATCAAGGAAGTTAAAAATGTATTCATTGGAAAAGTGTGTACTGCAGAAGAAAGGAAAGGGATCATTGGGGCTTAGAAAAAGTATCACGATGTGGTAGCATGGAGCTATGAAGATTTGAAGACCTATGATACCTCCATCATCACCCACACCATCCCTCTCAAGCCTGATGTGTGACCATTCGACAACGTCCCATCAATTCCTTATTGGAACCTATCATTTACAAGAAAGTGCAAAAAATGCTTTCAACCAGAACCATCTTTCCAATCAGGCACTCCACATGGGTGGCTAATTTGGTCCCGATTAGGAAAAAGAACAGAGAAATCAGATTGTGTGTGGACTTCCACAATCGGAACAAAGCTTCAGATAAATACAACTATCTAGTGTCTTCATTAGATGAGGTATTGCAGATTGTTAATGGTTTGTAGATGATGTCCTTCCTTGATGGGTACTCTGGGTATAATCAAGTGATGTTGTAGTATGAGGATCGCCACAAGACAACATTTACCACCAAATGTGGAACCTTTGCTTACAAAAGAATTCCATTTGGGCTCATCAACGCCGGCGCCACCTTTCAGCATGTGATGGACATTGTCTTAAAACATCTGATTGGAAAGTGTATAATCATCTACATGGATGATTTGACCATGTTTTCAAAGAAGCAGAGTGATCATGTCTCTGACTTATGTAAAGTCTTCTAGAGGAGCCAAGAATTTGGAGTTTCCCTTAATCTAAAGAAGTGCATCTTTAGAGTCACAAAGGGAAAGTTGCTTGGGCATGTTATTTCAGAACGAGGAATTTCTATAGATCTTGAGCATATTCAATCCCTACTAAAGATTCACCTGCCAAGTAGCAAGAAAGAGCTAAAATCTTTCTTCAGCAAGTTCATCACAGGCTTTGCTGAAATTGTCAAGCCACTCACCACCATGTTAAAGCAAGATGCAAAGATTGAGTGGACTCGAGAAGCAAAGCAAGCCTTCAAAGAAATTAAGAAAGCAATCGTTGAGGCACCTGTTCTAATTAGCCTAGAATATCTGAAGCCATTCTGCATTTATTCATTTGCTTCAGATCATTCATGTGCTAGCATTCTCACCCAAAAGGATAATGATGGAAATGAGCACCCAATCGCCTTTATGAGTGATCCCTTGAAAGATGCTAAACTAAGATATCACAATGTGGAAAAGCAAGCTTATGATCTTGTCTAAGGAGTTAAGAAGTTTAGGCACTACATTTTGTGCAATAAGGTGTTTGGTATTATCCCTAACCCAGCAGTGAAGATGTTGCTCATGCAAAATGAGCTAGGAGAATGAAGAGCCAAGTGCATTACCCTACTATAGGAATACGACATGGAAATTTATCCCATCAAATTAGTAAGAGGATAGGAACTCACTTGAACAATAGCAGAGACAATGACTGGAGCAAGGTCTGAGCTTACAGTATAGCAATATCAACTTGAAGACATTTGCCCAGGGGAATTGTACAATGACATCTTCTATTATTTTTTGAGAAACAAGTGTCCACATCACTTGCAAGGAGTTTAGAAATGTGCTCTTCATCTAAAAAGAAACAACTATATGTTGCAGGGATCCATACTCTACAAGAGGAATCACGCAGGTGTCTATCTAAGATGCCTTGGCAAAGAAGAGGCAGACCAGGTCTTGAAAGAATTTCATGACACATTTGGCACTGGTCAGTGGTCTGGCCCTTCAACTGCTCATCATATCATATGAGTAGGTTACTATTGGATAACGGTCTTCAAAGATGCTCACAAGCATGTCTATATGTGCCATGTCTATCAGATCGCCGCAACCAGAGAAAAGAATGTCATTGTCCCATTGCAACTAGTTTTAGAGGTGAGATCATTCACGCAATGGGGTCTTGACATCATTGGTCCATTAATCCCACCATCATATGTAGGACATAGGTACATTCTAATTGCTTTTAATTATTGCACTAGATGGACAAAATCCATTGCATGTAGGCAATGTACAATACAGGTAGTTATGAATTTTCTCAAAAAGTTTTATCATGAATCATTTTGGTTGCCCATATGCCTTAGTGTGTGATAATGGCCCTACATTTTCCTCGCTTAAATTTTTTGGTTGGGCCTTCAATTATGGAATTTCCCTCAAGTTTTCATCTAACTACTATCCCCAGGGCAATGGCCTAGCAGAATCCACTAACAAGAATCTCATCACTGTGATAAAAAAATTGCTTGATAGGAATCCTAAGGATTGACATACCCAACTCCGCTTTTCCCTTTGGGTAGATCGTACACACCACAAGGCTTCCCTTAGTGATTCCCCATTCCACCTAGTCTATGGCTTAGGTCCTATATTACCAATTCACTTGAAAATCCCCACCCTCTAGTTCATCAATGACTTTTACGAAGAAGGGGATCATAGAGAAGCTTGCTTGGCTGAGTTGTTATACCTAGAAGAAGTACATGACCACGCTATTGAGAATTCCATCAAACATCAATGCGTGGTTAAAAGATGGTTCCACCGTCAAGCCAAATTCAAGGCCTTTAGGATCACTGATCTAGTCCTATGTTGGGACAAGGCCCATGAGAAGAAAGGGGGACATGAAAAATTTGACAAGCTCTGGCTTGGCCCCTTTTAGATAGCTGAAATCCTTAGAGATAATGCTTTCTTCCTAAAGAATTTAATTGGTGAAGATGTCCCATTTCTTGTCAACAGGCATTAGCTAAAGCATTATTTCCAAGCTTGAGCTCTTTTCGAGTTACTCCTGTAAATACTTGTACATAGGTTAGTTTAGGTTATTTTTGGTTTTCTTTGTTTTGTCATTTTGCACTGCTTTGTTTTATTTCTGCTTGTTTCTTGACTATTTTTCTTTCATAAGGTTTTTCTTTGTTTCTACTATGGTGGTCATGCTTGTTTAATGAACGGTTCACTTTGTTCCTTGCTCTTAGAGTTCTTTGCCTAAATATTCACTCTCAACTATTGGTCTCTGATAGCTGCCATGGAATGGCTTCCTCACTTCAACTTTGATTTAGAACCTGGTCCTTGATTGAATCTTCCTTCTACATTCATCTCAAATCCAACACAACATGCATATTAACAGTTTCCAAAGAGCTATATAGTAGCTATTATGACTACTTAGCAAGAGAAAAATCTTAAGTCCACTCTAGTGACCAATGTGGTTCCCAAACCCATAGTAAGCTTCGATGCTTACACGATTGAGAAAAATAAGAAAGTATTAAAAGAAGTATTGACAAAAATGAAAAGAAAATAAAATGATGAAATCAAGCAACTATATGGGTGTGCGGATAACTCTACTAGGGATATGGGTGCCCGACTGGAAGTAGAGCAATGTTCGTGGGGTCACAACGACAACTCTGTCGGGGCTATGGATGCCTAACTGGCAGCGGGGCAATGTCCAGGTTACTATTGGGGTTGAATGATTTATGTAGCTTGCTTTGTTTGATTAGCTGCCACTCGTCACGGTTCCTAGGGAAAGGGAATGAACTCACTGAACACACACACTTTTTAGATGTCTTCGTGGGTTGATTCAACTAAGGATCCAGTTCTCCTAGTTCACTTTTGAATGTCAGCCCCCCATCTGCGAAACCAGAGATTCTGGGTTCTCAATGAGTATTTATCCTTAGAATGCTCAGGAGTGTTCTCTAGTAGAGTCTCCATTTGTTGAGCCTCTAGCACAGATGCCCTGTTCGAAATGAGGAGCCTCTCTTTCCTTTTTCCTCATCAGGTCACTTTCATTTTTGCCTAGTTTTGTGTGCCCCATGTTTGGTGTTCAAAGTGGTCTACAAGTCCCAAAGAGATCATCTTGAGTTGACCATGTTTTTCCCCCTAAAATTTTCAAGGTTCTTGGTCTCTACGGGTTCCCCTTAGCTGTTTTCCTTAGCTTTTCAAAGCTAGCATCCCTAGAGCCCATTGGGTCATCCCTCTCGAGCTGCCCCTCTTGGGTTTCTATCACCCTGTCACTGTTTCAAGCAGCCTTCTGACCGCTTGGACCCACCCCCTAGTCGCCACCTATTTTTCACTGAACAACCAAATGATGATCATCTGATTGCCTCTAGACCGTCAGACCCCGATGCTCCCACCTTCATTTTCAAATGATGACTCACCAACTTTGGGCTTCATCGTATGATTATTAATTAAGCACATTTAATGCCACATTTTCTATAAATAGACGACTTTCACTTGTCATTGTCACCTATCAGTCAATCAGAAAAGTCAGAGAACCAGCTTTCAGTGCTGCCATCGCTTCCGCATCAATCGATCATCATTTCTAGATCTTCACTGCCTTCTTGGTTGTCCACCTTCATCAGATTTGTGAGGTAGGTTTTCCGTCGACGCCTCACTTTGATTTTTCTTCAATTTTTATGCAAAATTGATAAGTTTAAGGGAAGAAAACCTGGTAATTAATTGAAACTAACTAAGGCACACAAAACCCTATGCTCAAGTCTTAATGAAACTTCAAAGTTGATCCATGTGTCAATTGCAGAACCTGAGGTCTTGGTCATCATTCATAGACTAGGGCTTTCACCCCCCTTCAGACCTTTTCACTCCCATCACCATCGCCAACCTTAAGAATGGAGTTAAACTTAAAATGAAAAATGACCCCTTTAGGTCCACCCTCGCGGGAGGACCCCATCCCTTCACCACCTAAACTTAGTGAAAAGGTTCACAAACTAATATGAAGAATCATCATAACCATTCGGGTCTGAACCCATAGGACTCCATCTTTGGGGTGCCACTTGAGATCTACTATTTCGAACGGCTTTCCAGCCCCAACTTTTCGGTGCTCAGGTTCTATCCCTCTGACCACCCATAAGCTCACTCTTGAAAAATATTAAGCCATGGCCTGTCTCAAGTCTCATCTCACAGACTTTCACAGGTGGAGTTTCACCTATGTTTTTCCTTCTAGAATAGATTCTCATCGATTGTCCTCCCAACCTTCGGATCCTGGGCTTGCCCTCATTGACCACCTTCATTTGAACTCTAAGCAACCAAGTGCCAAGCTAGTTTTGGGCCCCACCTAGCAAACTTTCATTTGCAAGTCGTTGCATTCAAATTTCCATCTTGAATGACTCCCAATCAACAACATCCTGCCCCTTGGGACCTGACTCCATCGTAGTCACCAAGAATGTAGAGATGAAATTGCCAAGTGCCTAACCTTCAGCAGGTTTTCGCTATCTAGTTGCCATCACCAGGACTCCGTCTTAGCCCCACCATGCTAAATGAAAACCTATTTGCATCTTTCCACCTCCTGGAACCCAACCTCTCCATTGACTTCATGTTCTTCAAACAACAAAGTGAACATGATGACCCCATCTCCATTCAGACCCGATGTGGCGGGTTGCTCCCGTCGGGCCTCCGTCTAACTTCCGTTGTTCCAAACGGCTACAACCCAACGTCCCCCACTCCCCTCTAACTAAAAAAACTGAACAACAAAGGAGTTATGTCGACCACCTTGTGAATCCATGGGACACCATCTTTCTAGAGGCATTTTCAACGACAAACCATAGACAACCAAGCCTCCTTCTGATTGTGATTACTCAAATGATGATCCTAATGCCCTCTAATCATCAAGATGACTTGGACCCACATGCCAAAATAAGGCAACCTCCTTGGTGGATGAACGACAAACCATAGTCATCCAAGCCTCCTTCTGATTCTGATTACTCAAATGATGATCCTAATGCCCTCTAATCATCAAGATGACTTGGACCCACATGCCAAAATAGACCAAATCTTAAGGTGGGTTGGGATAGTAGGGTCGTTGTGCCTTTATTTTTCTCTCTCCTAGAGCTTCTTTATAACTACCATTAGCCTAAGGAAGTTGGATCCCCTAGGCCCGAATTGCTCAAACTCTCTCCTGTAAAATTTTAATGACAATTTGGAAGATATGTTAGGGTTCTTAAATGAAGAATTATCTGATCTAACATCTTTTGTAGGATTTTGGCTAACTTTCCCCATGTTTTTATGCTTGAATGTGCTTACCTCTCTCTCACCCATAGGATATATGGAATTAGGGGCAGGACCTTTGGGAGCAGCCATGGAGAAAGAAAAGGGAAAGAAAATAGCCAAGAAACCCTATGGGAAACAAGACAAAGATTAGATAAAGTATAAGTTCCAAGGGGAACATCTTAACTCCAAAGTCACCAAAGCTTAGAAGGAGATCTCTGACATGAACATCAGGCAGGCAGACATTGATGAATTTAAACAAAGAGTCTGGATCAACCCTACAATAGAAAGTGTGAGAAAGATCAAAAGTAGTGGGTTGGCTAAAGTTGTAGGCTTCCCTCCCACTCTTGTTGCCCCTGAATATGTAATGGCCTACAGGGAGGCATATCAGTCAGAGACTAGAACCATCTTGGATAGAGATGGAAACATATTAGCCGATCTATCATCCAAGTCCACAGTCAAAGCTTTTCACATCCCTACCTTCAGAGAAATGGAAGAAGCTATCATAAAATATTCCAAGGAAATGTGGGATGCAGACCCTCTCGGGTGTAAGAAGATCATCAATCAATATTGTTTGAAAGGGAAGAGGGGTAGTGCTGCTAAGGTGCCCTAGGAACTCTACCATAGCAACGTCTATGAGGATTACCACAATTTGGTAACCTTATTACATAGAGTCATGGGCCTCCCAACTGAATTCTATTTCCAAGAATGAATGTTTTACTTTGTGGAGGAGATCCTCAGAGGCAAGACCAAGTTTTACTAGGCAGGAATCATCAACAATTGCTTGCACGAATAATTTGTGGCCATCAAGAAGACCTCGAGGTTCTATATGACCTCCTATCTTGTCTATTTATTGCTAACAAAACACAATACGGGGGCTTGTTAGGGGCCCTAGATATAGAACGAGGCAGGGAATTAATAGTTTAAGATAGATACCCTTAGCTCCAATTCAGAAATTTTAAGAGGGATTACTGTAGAGTTAATGATGCTTTCATAGGTCACATCATCAGATTGCTTGGGGGCAACTTCGAGAGCAGAGTCTCCCACAGTGGTAATGGATTCCTCTGACAATTTTCCTTCTTGTTCATTCAATTTCTTGAGTTTACCTACATTTGATTCGAAGGTTTCTCGAAGAAACCACACAAGCTACCCCAGTATCCCAATGACTGGATAATACTATTAGAACTCTCTCGGCAATTTTCACATGCACATGCCCTTCTAAGCAGCAAGCATAACGTGGGGATTCCTTATCCCCTCTCCTTTGGCCAAGGGCTATATGAACTCCACACCTCTCAATGTGGAGATAATTTAGATAAGGAACTCATGGAGTATAATATGAGGTTCCATACTGCTCGATCGTGAATATACCCACACTGTAAATAGAAAAAGATGGTTGCGACTGAAAATGCCCACTTGCATCATGTTGAAAACTTTTGGGCCAACTACAGGGAGGAAAAATAAGTGCGGATGAGGCACTATATGTGCATGATGTCATATTTTGTGAAGAGGGTCAATCTATTTCCTATACTAGACTAGGTAGTAGAGGAGGAGGATACAGTAATTGATCCTCGATATGAAGTAGTTGTTAATCTACCATTGCCTCTAATTGATTGGGATCAGTGAGAGGTTGATGAACTTGATATTCTATCAAATCCCATTGAGGCTCGAACAAAGGAATAGATTGACAGGAAAGTTGCCCAATTGAAGCAACAAGGGATTGCATTGACCTATGGAGAACTTGAGGAAGAGCCTATGAGTGAAATAGATAGTTGAGCGGCTACTGCCCCAATGGAAGAAGCTTTCTAATCTCCCCCAGTCACTAGATCGAGAAAGAGAAAAGAGGTGTCTGAAAAATAGTCCAAAACCCGAGTCTACTCAAGGAAAGCTTCGTAGGGTGAATCCTCCAAAATACTGAAGACATCAGGAGGTCTTGATACCATTCAGGAAGACCTGTTCCATGAGGGAGAAGAAATGGAGGCTAAGCAGCCAAAGTCTCCACTTGCTACCTCCACTATTGCTAATACCACTACCCCACTACCTATCTTGCAGGAAATGGTCACCGCCTTCCCGCTTGCAGTGGATATCTCTATCCACCTTGCTTCCACTTTGCCTATGATGCATATAATGATAATAGACTCTTCCTCTACCACCACCTCTCCACTCTCCTCTGCCTCCATGTCTCCGATGAAATCTTTGCGCTATCAACTGCAAAAATGTCGATGCCCGCACTCTCACATCCAAAGGCCTTCTCTTGGCATATGCAAAACATTCCCACAGAGTTGCTAGGAGTGCTGATGAACCCAGCTATTCAGGCTGCCTTGGTGCAGATTCTTGCTAATATTCCCGCCTCCACTCCTCCCACTGAACCATCAGAAATGAAGGCTACTATGGAAATATCAAAGGATTTGAAAGACAGGAGAAGGAAGCAACAAAGGAATTAGAAGAGGAAGTAGATGATTACCACAAGCACCTTGAGTTCCAACATCTGCCAATTGATTAAGTGGTGTGCGAAGGTGAAGAAACAAAATCCTCCAAGAGTGATGGAGAAGATGCTGGCACCAAATATATTGTGGAGACCTTTGATGTGGACCTCGAGGAGGAGTTACCTCTATGTAATGTTAATATGAGTAACCAAAATGGATTAAACAAAACACAAATGAAACATTAAACTGAAGAAATTGAAGTAAAATTAAATAAACAAGAATTCTTCAGAGCTGTTTCACTTTCTCTATCTCCAGTGATTCTTTTGAAGTTGTTGCTCTTAGATTGTGTAAGCTTGTCTTCTCCAAATGACAATCTGCAAAATGAGTATGCAAAGTTTCTCTATCCTATATGCTGGTGGAGGTGAGGATATTGATGTGGATATGCACAGGGGCTGTTATGAATTGAAGTGAATATGCCATGATTCTATACTATGTAATGAAATAAGAATGTTGTGAATGCTAAAAGGCTTATGCTAATGAAATTTGACTATAATTATTCTACTGAAAGCTTCTATATCATTTCAAAGACCTGACAGTCCTATTTATAGCTTTTTTATAGGCACAATCCTAGCTGGCAAGAATCAACGGCTATGAGGTTGTCTGGTAAGTTTGAATGGTGAGAGATGAAGAGGTTGGGAGGTTGGAGAGAAGAATGGAAGCCTGTCTTCAACCCATGGGAACAAGCTTGCATAGGAACATAAGAATTTAATTTTTTTGTTTCGGCAGTTTTGTTTCACGGTTGTTGAAGATAATGCAAATATTAATTAAATAAATAAATTTATTTAATTTCATTTATGTGAGTTTGATTTTTGATTTTAGGACTATAGAAGATTTACTTAAATATTTTGGAATATTTAATTGTGAATAGGACTTTAGAAGAAAAGAATACTTAATCTTTATTTGAATAAAATATCTAAGCCAAGATTAAATGATAATTAATATAAATAAATTGTAATGTTTATTTAATTAATTAAGAAATGAATAAGAAAAGTGATTAAATAAACTTATTTATTTAATCGAAATGAAAGGATGAACAAATATAAATAAATTATTTAAATTTATTTATACGTAGATTGAGTTTAGAGATTTAATTAAATATTAAAAATATTTAATTAATTACCAGACTATGTGATGTGACCATTTTTAGGTGTATACATTTTGCCCCTCTTTGAAGTGATGTGTTTTATGCATTGCTTCAAAGAATTTTGAAATTTTCCCCAGATGCTGATTGTCGAATGTTGATAGGTATATGCCCCCTCGAACGATGAATCGATAAGATTTTGATTTTTGTGAATTATTTGAAATTTTTGATTTTTATGATTTTGAAGATGTCGATTCATTGTTTGAAAATGATGATGTGAAGAAATTGATGTGGAAAGATGTGGGGTGAAAAATTGATGATTAAATTGCCCCTGATTTGATGATGTTTGTTTGATAAATTTGTTCCCAAGGTTGTTGGAAAACAAATAGTTGTTGATATATTTGCTTTCAAGTTAATGAAAAATAAATAGTTGTTTGATAAGTTTGCTTCTAAAGTTGTTAAAAACAAACAGGATTTTGATAAATTTATTTTCCATGATGATGAAAAACAAATAATTTGATTGATAAGTTTGCTTCTAAGGTTGTGAAAAACAAACAGGATTTTGATAAATGTTCTTTCCATGATGATGAAAAACAAATAGGTTGCTGATATGTTTGCTTCTAAGGTTGTTAAAAACAAACAGTATTTTGATAAATTTTCTTTCATGATGATGAAAAACAAATAGATTGTTAGATATATTTGCTTCTAAAGTTGTTAAAAACAAACAGAATTTTGATAAATTTGCTTTTCATGAAAATGAAAAAAAAATAGATTGTTGATAAGTTTGCTTCTGAAGTTGTTAAAAACAAACATGATGTTGATAGATTTGCTTTCCATGATGATGAAAAAAAAATAGTTGATTGATATGTTTGCTTCTAAAGTTGTTAAAAACAAACATGATTTTGATATATTTGCTTTCAAAGTTGTTGAAAGACAAATAGTCGAATGATGTATTCCAATTGGATTGATTTGATTGATTTGATGATCCATTTTGATTTGAATAATGGTCTGATCTTCTAATGTTATTGATGATTTGATCTTCTAATGTAGGAGCAGGTGGTGTGAGACCAACAACATCTGGGGGTAGCACATCATAGTGTTTTTATGTGATCAGCTTTGATTTTTTTTATTGAGACATTGTATACTTTGCTAGCTTTTTGGGAAAATCTATAAATACAAAATGCAGATTCTAACATGAATGAAATCTATACTAACCATGCAGGATATTTGTACAATATTGCCATTTGGAGAGCTTATTTGTGCTTTTTGTTTCATCATAGAGCTTTGAAATGTTGAAAGTTAATACAAACATCAAAAGGGTATGTTAGCACCAGTGATGACCTGAGTATCGCTTTCATAAATTTTTATATAGCAAGTTAATACAAGCATCTAGGTATAATTGAACTGAGATGACCTAAGTATTGCTTGCATAAACAAATAAGAGTTAACCAATTTCCCATGCAAATTCTGAAATGTCATCAATGATACTTAGTAGAGCATGTCTCGCGACCAGTTTGCATAGTACTAATGATTTCCTCGCAAACAGTAGACAAAGAAAAATCATACTCCTTCCTTGCTTTTCTAGTTTAGTACATCATTGAATTTCTCTAGAGATATGATAGAAAATCAAACAACCATTCAAATCTTGCCTAAAATATTTCAAACATTATTCAGATTAAGATCATCCAACTTGGTTATCAACATTGATGTTTTTGTTTTGATGTTTGTTTGAATCATGTTGTTTTGATGTCAATTGGCATTGAATAAGCATATTGTGGTTGATTTAATATGGCAATGTTTGTCGCATTTTGGAAAACTATCTTGTGTCTGTTTGTGATGTTCAAAAAGCTTGTTGTCCTTCTCTTGTTTTAGTTTGTGTTTCTACTTTTTTCCCCCAGTGTAAACACAACCTAAGGAGTATGGATATGCACAAATTTCATCAAGCCATGATGAAACATAAGGATCCCTGTCATATGATATGGATATGAAGGATATGTACAGATGATAGATATGAATGGATGGTGCTTAAAGTGAATGCAAGAAATAAGCTAATAAATGGAGGAGCCTATTTTGATCACAAGTAGCGCCTGTTTGCCAGGTTTTCACCACTTGTTTTTATTGCACTTTTTCAGGATTTTTCTAATGTTTTGATTTTTTAGGACTTTTATGATTTTTTTTGGATTTTTTCAAGACTTTTTCTGATTTTGTAATGATTTTTTTTAGAACTTTTTATGATTTAGACATAGAATTTCTTCAAATGAATGCTATTGATCGGCTCTTCAAACAGGTCCCCTTCTGACATAGATAACTGATATGCACCAGAACCGTATGCTGCAATGATGACAAATGGACCAAGCCAGTTAGGTTCAAATTTCTCTTTCTTTTCTCTGTCTTGCTGATTGCGTGGATTTTCTCTCAAGTCTAAGTCGCCTACTTGAAATGCCCATGGTTTAACTTTGTGATTGTGGCTATGGGACATAATCTATTGATAACCCTTCAAATGGTCAACTGCATGTTGACATCTTTCATCTAACAGTTCTAACTCTTGGAGATGAGATATTCTGTAGTCTTCATCATTTATCAATCCCTTGAGTGAGACTCTTAGCGAAGGTATTTCAACCTCTAGTGGTAAGATTGCTTCTGCTCCATAGACCAACGCATATGGTGTAGCTCTTGTTGGTGTGTGAATGCTAGTTCTGTATGCCCACAAAGCTAGATTTAATTGGACATGCCAATCACGACCTGCATCATTTACCATCTTCTTCAAGATGTTCAAGATTGTTTTGTTGGAAGCTTCTACTTGACCATTACCTTGTGGATAATAAGGTGTAGAGAACCTATGTTGAATGTGAAATCTTTCACAAAGTTCATCCACATCCTGATTCTTAAAAGGCCTCCCATTATTAGTAATGATAGAATTTAGAATTCCATATTGACAGATAATGTAATTCAGGATGAATGAAGAGATTTGTTTACCAGTCACAGTAGTCAAAGGAACAACTTCAATCCATTTTGTAAAATACTTCGTAGCTGTGATAATGAATTTATGCCCATTTGATGATGAAGGATAAATTTTTCCAACAAGATCTAGTCCCCATTGAGAAAAAAGCCATATCAGAGTAAAAGGTTGTAGTTCCTGTGTAGAGGCATGAATAAGATTCCCATGGATCTGACATTTAGAACACTTCTTGACAAAAGAAAAAGAATCTTTCTCCATGGTAGGCCAGTAATATCCCATCCTAACAAGTTTCTTAGCTAAAGTCAAACCACTTGAATGAGTCCCACAAATACCACCATGAACCTCTTGTAAGGCTTTTTCATATTCGTCACGTTCAAGACATCGAAGGAGTGTACCATCAAAACCACATCGGTAAAGGATGTCAGTGATCAAGGTATAACGGGATGATTGGCATATGAAATTCCTTTTTTGATTTTAGGATAAATCCGGAGGTAAAATGTTGTCTTTCAGGTAGGTATAAGTCTTTCCATATAAAGGGGAATCAGAACCAGTTAAATGATATATGACTTGGGTTTTAGGATTATCATAGGCGGGAGAAAACAATTGTTCCACCAATAATTCATACCATTTTTTATCTTCTGACAATTGTAACAAAGAAGCAATTATAGCCATTGCATCTGCAGCTTTATTATCAATCCTTGAGATTTGTGAAAACTTGATTGACACAAAATACTTTTTGAAATCATCCACCATGTTCTTGTAAGGCAGCAACTTATCATCTTTAGTTTGATAATCATCATTAATTTGATTAATGACAAGTTGTGAATCACCGTAGACTTGCAACTCTATAATTCACCATTCCAAGGCTATCTTTATCCCTATAAGCAATGCCTCATATTCAGCTATATTATTTGTGCAAGGAAACATCAATCGATAGGATTTTGGTATATTATCTCCTTTAGGTTATGACAAAGAGAATTCCTGCCCACGAGCCTTGTTGCGTATAGGATCCATCAAAGTACAATGTCCATGATTTCTGAATTGTTGCTATGAAAATATCTGCATCAGGAAACTCAATATGCATTGGATTTTCTTCTTGTAAAGGAGCTTCAACCAACTGATCTGCAATGACCTATCCTTTAATAGCTTTTCAATCTACATAGTGAATGTCAAACTCACTTAAGATCATTACCCATTTTGCAAGTCTCCCTATTAAAGTAGCTCTGCTTAATAGGTATTTCAGTGGATCAATCTTGGTTATCAGCTTAACTGTATGAGCCAACATATAGTGTCAAAAATTTTGAGAAGCAAACACCACTACAAGGCAAGCTTTTTCTATAAAAGTGTAGTTTAATTCATGACTTGTTAAAGTTCTGCTGATATAGTATATGGCCCTTTCTTTGCCTGTAGAATCCTCTTGTGCTAGTAATGCTCCCAAGGACACTTCTGTGGCTGAAATATAGAGTATGAGTGGCTGTCATGGAATGGGGGAATTAAAACTGGTGGGTTCATAAGGTATTTCTTGATCTAATTGAATGTTGCTTCACATTTGTCTTCCCATTTGAATGGGACATTTTTATGCAATAAATGTGTAAATGGCAAGCTTTTGTCTGCCAGTTGAGATATAAACCTTCTAATGGACTGTAGTCATCCTTGCAATGATCGAAGATGACTGATATTTAGTGGTGGTGGCATGTCCATTATAGCTTGTACTTTTTTTGGATCAACCTCTATACCCTTTTCTGAAATAATGTATCCTAGGAGTTTTCCAAATGTAACACCAAAGACACATTTCTTTGGATTGAGTCAAACATTGAACTTCTCCATTCTGGTAAAGATTTTTGACAAGATTTCTAGATGTTCTTCTCATGTGTGAGATTTGGCAAGTAAATCATCAAAGTAATATTCCATGAATGTATGCATCATGTCATGAAAAATGGTTGTCATTGCTCTTTGATAAGTAGCTCCGGAATTCTTTAACCCAAATGGCATTAAATTCTAGCAATAAGTACCCCAAGGGCATGTGAACGCTGTTTTATCTTGATCCTCTGGTGCAATTTTTATCTGTTTGTATCCTGAAAATCCATCCATTAATGAATACATTGCATGGCCAGCAGTTAAATCAACAATCATATCTATGTTGGGCAAAGGAAATTCATCTTTGGGACAAGCTTTGTTTAAATCTCTGAAATCTGTACAAACTCTAATCCTTCCATCTGGCTTTGAAATAGGTACAATATTGGAAATCCATTTGGCATAATCAATAGTTCGAATGAATCTAACATCTAAAAGCTTTTTTAATTCCTCTTTGACCAATAATGCAACATGTGGATGCATTTTTCTGAGTTTTTGTTTTACAGGTTTTGCCCTTGCATTTATAGATAAATGATGCATTATCAGATTAGGATCTAACCCTGGCATATCAGCATATGACCAAGCAAAATCAATTTGATTTTCGTTCAAGAACTCCATGAATTTCGGAACTTCATCAACTGTTAATGACGGTGCAATTTGCAAGATTTTTGGCTGCTTTGTTGTACTTATATTGATTGATTCTGTTGGTTCTATCAAAATAGAAGATATTTCATGATAATGTTTGGGAAGAGTGTCAAGTTTCTCATCCTTCAATGCCTCAGAAAGGTTTTCACTGTTGGATTCGCTCTTTGTTTTTCTCTTGTTGTGATCTATCACTACCATTTTTCAGTTTTCACCAATAGATTCATCTTTTATTTCATTTATTTTGTAGCTAAGAGACTTGACACCCTCATCAAAATCATGAGTATGAAATTCTTAGATGAAACAATTGTTTTCCTCATTAGAAGAACAAAGGAAATTTATAATGTCTTCATCATCATGAAATGTAGGGATATGGATAGGTGCATCATTGTCCCAATCAATAAGTTCTGGATAAACTAAAGGCATGGGATCATTAGGTTGGGTAAGGTCTTGAACTGTCAAAGTCATGATGTGCCTATCATCTTCATGGTAGACAAGCTCTATGATGGTATTCTCTTGTTGATTGTCAATATCGTTAGAATATGATTTGTCCTCACTTGAGTGATGATCGCTTTGTAAAACATAATCAAGTGGAGGCCTTGAACCTTCTCCTTGTATGAGAACAGGTGCATATTTGTGTATGGTATCGACTTGTTTGTCTCTCCAAAATTCATCATTATAAAAGGTATCCCATTCATATTCATTAGAATCAGTATTTGAACTATTCTGCAATTGGAAAACTGATTCATGGGGTTTATTTGAAATTGATCCTCCTTCATAAGTTGATTGGGCTTGCTGTGAAGTAGAATTTTCTTTATCTTTACCATATCCAAGTCCTATTTTATCATTTGGATGTATTGAAATAGGTTGAATTGGTTCCACAATTCCTTCTCTTCTTTTTCCTATAGGACCATTTCCTTCATAGCCCATTTTCTGCATGACAACGTACCCCTTACCATATTGTTCTATAGGTAACTTAATGTGCAAGAGAGATTCATCTTCATCTATGTATAGCCAACTTAGAATGTCCCTATCTTTAGCTTCTTCCTCAGTGGTGTTGGCTTTAATGAATTGTCCATCAAACTTTGTGATTGGCACAGAAGCTTGGGATGTAGAGGCTGTTGCAATCTTTTGATTTGATAAGGTTGGTTGACCATGTGACCTCAGAGAAGGAGGTAAGGTAGAAAGAGATAGTGAATATTCACCTACCTCTTTGTCTTTAAAATTTAGCTTAGTGTCAAAATTCTTTGTCAATTCTTGCAGTTGTCCTTGTAGATTGGAAGAAGAAAGAGCAAGAGCCTCCCTATTGTGTGGCACAAAGGCATCTTGAGTTGCTCAAAGATTTGAACAAGTTTGGGTACTATTGTAATCAGCTTGTATGGTTATTTCTTGTCCATCATATGGAAACTTGAGGCATTGATGATACATTGATGGTACAGCTTGCATATCATGAATCCATGGATGACCCAAAAGTATGTTATAGGAAAGATCCTGATTTAGAACCTGACAAAAAGTATTTTTCACAACAGGTCCCACTCTGACAGGTAGCATTATTAGTCCTTTAAAAGCTCTTTCTTCATCATCATATGCCTTGATAGTTATTTTCCTTCGTGGATCAATAGAATTTTCTGATATTCCCAAGGCATTTATTAGCTTTAAAGTACAAATATTCAAACCAGCTCCTTCATCTATTAAGACATGTCTAATTCAGTGTTTATGGATCATGACTTCAAGATACAGCGATGAATTATGTGGATGTGTCATGGAGGCATCATCTTTTTCAGAAAATGAAAGACAAGTGGGGGAAGAAAAATGTCCCACCATGGCTTGAAATTTGTTTACATCCAAATCAGTGTCGACAGTTGTGTTTACAAGAGCTTCTTCTAAAATATTCTTGTGTATGGGGGATATTTTGAGAAGTTCAAGGATGGAGATTTGAGCTGATGTTTTTCTCAATTGATCAACCAGATTATATTGAATTGGAGGGGAAATAGTTTTTTTAGATGAACTTCCTTTTAAAACAAACTTTTCTTGTCCTCTCGTGGTCACATTAACCTGTTGATATTCTTGTTTTCCCTTGATTTTGATAACATTAACCTGTTGATCATCAACATAGATGTGACAGATTATATTGTCTTCAACATTATTTATGCTTTTGGCTTTTGCATCTGATGTTTCCCCCTTTTGATAATTTGGTAAAGGATCTTTGAATGCTTGATGATTGTCATTGGTATGGTGTCCTTCAATTGTAATGGTGCCATTGTCAATTAAATCTTGTACTAGATTTCACAAAGCTTGACAATTATTCATTCTATGACCTTTACATTGATGATAATTGCAATAATATGAGTCATTCCATGATGGTGGTTTGACTTGAGGCTCATAATCTCTTTGTGGTGGTAAGGTGATAACCTTATTATCAAGAAGCTCCTTGAGAGCAGACTCAAGAGATTGACCCAAAGTGGTAAAATTCTACCAATTTGAGAAGAATGAAGGTCCGGACGGATTTGATGTTTGGGTATTGCCAAGATTGTTATTGAAATTACCACAATTATCCTTGGTGTTTTGATTAGTCATGCTTTCTTGCTTAGAGCTTTGTCCTTGTTGGTTGGTATTTGCTTGTTGATTGTTTCGTGGAGCACTTGATAGATTAAAGATAGATGGTTTTGTTCATAGATTATTTTCATCTACTATACCATCATTGACAACATTTTTATTTATGTTCCAAAACCTTGTTTTATCATTGTTGTTTTGGTTAGATGTACTTGGATTATCAAGTTTTATCACTCCTCGTTTAACCAAGGCCCCTTCAATTGTGATTGTGTTTTCAATCAATTTTTCAAAGTTATGAGGACAATGAAGGTTAAGCCTATAGCTTAATTCTTGATCTAGGATATTGATGAAGATATCCATCTTTTCCTTTTCAGGAATAGGATGGGAATATCGTGCGAATAACCTTCTCCATCTTTGCAAGAATGTAGTGAAGGGTTCTCCTACTTTTTGTTTCACTTTACAAAGATCAAGAATTGTTATCTAGTGTTGGATGTTTTAGGAGTATTGTGATATAAACTGATTTATTAACTCCTCAAAATTTTTGATGGGTGGAGTGATCTTTGAAAGCCACTCCATGGATTGTACACCTAGACTTCATGGAAATAATCGCATTATGTATCGTCATAGGCAAATTCTAGACTCATATTTCAGAAATCCCTCACATGGTCAATGGGATTAGTTTTTCCATTGTACCTATCATATTTAGGGATTTTGCAATGTTTTAGAAAAGGAATCATTTGAAGACTCCTATCAAATGGATAAGGAGATATGTCTTCCAAAACATATTTCTTTGTTGTACCCCCTTGCATCTCTTTTATTTGCCCTTGTAATTCTTTTATCTATTGAGTAAGCACACTAAAGTCATTAGGAGGAGTTTCAGGATTTTGTTCAATCCCTTCTATGTCAAAATTGTAAGGTAACTTAGCTCCTTGATTAGCTAATGAAAGAAAATATCTTTCTTTGTTTCGTTCTAAAATCCTTTCCATAAGAGTATGGAATTAGGGATCTTGTTCTGCTTCTTGAAGCTTTTCTTCTGTTAATTCATCAACATTAAATGTTTCCTCTTCTTTCTCATTATGGTCGCCCATTTTTCTTGTAGTGGTTTCTCCCTCATCTTTTTCCATGTGTTTTTGAGATCTCATGAAGACAGGCATAAGTTTTGTTCCAAATTCTTACTCACTTTTGATCAAAAGAATGAAATAGTGCAATTTGTGATAGATATGAAAGTCGGGATAGAATGAAGATTCTATGACTTACAAAGGTTTCTAATCTTTAGCTTGTGTTGTTCCCTAATTGAAAGGATGAAAATCTTGTTGGTGGGAATTTAAGCAAAAGATCGAGAAAAGGATGATTTTGCACTTTATGAAGTTTTGATCATAGTTTTGTAAAAGGATGGATTTTGTGATAGATTCCTAATGTGATCTGAGTTCTCTATTCCAAAATTTGATTTGGACGAGTATAATATTCAATTATGGGTTGGGGAATATAACAAAAATGAATACATTGACTATGGTTATGCCTTTGAGAAAGGGATTTTCTTTGAAAGAAAGCTTGTGAGTACAAAGGTTCTATAGCATAATCATCAATGAAACCTCTAACACAATCATGATACCTATGAAGAAAGGTTCTATATTTGAGTAAAACTTTTCGGCTTTGATATAAGAATCGTCTTTTCTTTAATAGTTTCTTGTGGTTAAGGGGTTTCTTTGGCTTTTTAATCTTTTTGAAAACGGATTTCTTAATAAAGGTTGTAGATTTCCAATCTCGTAACATGAGAGTAATCAATGTGATTGTAAGTGTTGGATGATCTTAATTGAATTAATGTATTGAAAACACATCAAGAAATTTGTAGAGTAGTTGTTTTAAGTACTATGCTAAACATAAAGTGTATGATCAAAATGTTTTTCAAAAAAAAATTTAACAGGTTTTACACATGATAAGTATTTCAAACAGACTCACTCTTAGTTCACAAGTAGGTCATCATAGTAATCAACAACCCACATCTTAAAACTATGTTGACTCACACAACCATGTCACCCTCGAAAGGGCGCCTGTGTTTTTATCTTTTCTAGGTGCGTACTCAGAGTGACGAAAGTGGATACCGCATCCCCTGAGCAAACAATCCTTGGCAATTATATGGTGAGTATCTTGGGGGTAGATTCTTCCCTCCCCTGCACTATGATTATTATGACGTTCGGAAACTAACTTCGGTTGGATACTACACTAAGTTCGTTGTAAGGGTTTCCATTTGGTGTGGAAAATGATAGAATCCCTCGAGAGACCTCCCTACCTTTAGAACAAAGGCTTTGGGGATGGTTATCAATGCACACTATCGTCAAAAGAGGGTTTCCCCAATTTTGCTTTAAATTTTAGAGTGGGGTGGAATAGCCTAGCTTTGGCTTGAACCCACTTGAGTCGTTCCTCTTGGGTGAGTACTTTTTCCCACAAAAGCAGGCTCTCTAAAAGGTTTTAATAAAGCTTGAAATTGCATGAAGGGAAATAGATGAGTTTGGCATTTTAATCACCCAGTTAAGGGGAGAGCATAGACCTATCACTGTTTAAAACAAAGCAAACAAGGATTCAGTTTTAAGCCCAAAATAGAAATTTACTATGCTAGGTGAAGATGTTGCTTCACAAAAACAAGAAATTCTTTTTAGCCCAGAATCAAGTGTGAAGTGACTATCCTAGGATTGCTTCATTTTAATTATATGACTACCCTAGGATTGCTTCATTTTATTTAAAGTTGTTGGCTATCCACGGTTGCATCAGATTCAGTCAAGTTGTATTTAAATTAAAACTTACAGTTTGCATTTTTTTTTTTTAAATGCACTATAATAGTTATTATGGGCACTGCAGGAATCTTCAAGGGTGCTACAAGAATCCTTAAAGGCGCTACAAAAATCTTTATGGGCGCTACAAAATGGCTCACGGGCGCTATAGGATGGCTCACAGGCACTGCAGGATGGCTCAAGTGCGCTGCAGGATGGATTAAGAGTGTTGCAGAATGGCTCAAGTGCATTCCAGGATGGCTCACAGGAACTGTAGGATGGCTCAAGTGCACTTCAGGATGGCTCAAGGGTGTTGTAGGATGGCTCAAGTGCACTGCAGGATGGCTTAAGAGCGTTGCAGGATGGCTCAAGTGCGCTGCAGGATGCTTCACGGGCGCTGAACTGGGTATGAATATTTTTGAAACATGTTTCTTGTGCTAATCCACTATTTTTGGCTATAACCTGTTAGAGAAACCTGCAAAAATATTTTAAAATAGGGGCAAAAGCCCCACGGTGGGTGCCAAAAATGTGTAATGTTAATATGAGTAACCAAAATGGATTAAACAAAACACAAATGAAACATTAAACTGAAGAAATTGAAGTAAAATTAAATAAACAAGAATTCTTTAGATCCGTTTCACTTTCTCTATCTCTAGTGATTCTTTTGAAGCTGCTACTCTCAGATTGTGTAAGCTTGGCTTCTCCAAATGGAAATCTGCAGAATGAGTATGCAAAGTTTCTCTATCCTATATGTTGGTGGAGGTGAGGATATTGATGCGGATATGCACAGGGGTTGTGGATTATGCACAGGGGCTGTAAATGGAGGATGCTATGAATTGAAGTGAATATGCCATGATTCTATACTATGTAATAAAATAAGAATGTTGTGAATGCTAAAAGGCTTATGCTAATGAAATTTGACTATAATTATTCTACTGAAAGCTTCTATATCATTTCAAAGACCCGATAGTCCTATTTATAGCTTTTTTGCAGGCATAATCCTAGCTGGCAAGAATCAACGGCTATGAGGTTGTCTGGTAAGTTTGAATGGTGAGAGATGAATAGGTTGAGAGGAAGATGGAAGAGATTGGGAGGTTGGAGAGAAGAATGGAAGCCTATCTTCAACCCATGGGCACAAGCTTGCATAAGAACAGAAGAATTTAATTTTTTTGTTTCGGCAGTTTTGTTTCACTGTTGTTGAAGATAATGCAAATATTAATTAATTAAAAAAATTTATTTAATTTCATTTATGTGAGTTTGATTTTTGATTTTAGGACTATAGAGGATTCAATTAAATATTTCTAAATATTTAATTGTGAATAGGACTTTAGAAGAAAAGAATACTTAATCTTTATTTGAATAAAATATCTAAGCCAAGATTAAATGATAATTAATATAAATAAATCATAATGTTTATTTAATTAATTAAGAAATGAATAAGAAAAGTAATTAAATAAACTTATTTATTTAATCAAAATGAAAGGATGAACAAATATAAATAAATTATTTAAATTTATTTATACGCAGATTGAATTCAGAGATTTAATTAAATATTAAAAATATTTAATTAATTACCAGACTATGTGATGTGACCATTTTTAGGTGTATACTATCAGAGAGGAGGTGGAAAGACCACCTTCCGAGGAAGAAAAGGAATCAAGTGACAAAATGGAGGACACTGAACTTCCAATTAGGGAGCATGATGAAAGCCCCAAAAATGATGAAGAAATTCCTCTCTTGAAGGAGCAAGAAGAGAGAGAAAAGATGTGCCACACCAGTGTGAGGAAGAGGATTAGAAAGAAGAAGAGGCTAAAACCCACAAAATCCTAGTAACGGAGCAGCCTAAAGAACATGGGAATGAAGAAGAAGAAGAAAAGAAAACTACTGAAGGGGGGGATAGCCCCAAGGAGCATGCTACTACCGAGTCTCCACAGAAGGAAACTATATTCATTCATGATTTAGATGAGGAATAAGGAGAAAGGACCAAGCAAGAGACTTCAGGTAGTAAGGTGATGGAGATTGGACACACCCATGAAGAAGAGCGTGATCATGAATCACCAAGGGGAGAATCTCAGATGCCTAAGGGCCTTGAGAAATAATTTGAGAAGAAAGCTCCTACCCCAAGGGACCCAAAGGCAAGGATGGAGGCCATCTTGGCTTGAGCTTAGGTCAGCACAAAGAAAGAGAAGAAGCCTAAGGTCAGATCTCATCTGACAATGGACGTTTCTGCGTCCAAAACTGTGCAAATAACCACCCCAGTGGTGACTGAAGAGGGGGTAAGTTATAACATTGCAACCCTTGATCTGGGGATAGCAACAAGAGAGTAGAACATTGATCACCTCCAAGGGCCCATTGCCACCATCGTGCATCAAATGCACAAGGATAATATTTCCAAGGAGGAATTGAAGGTGCAAGTAGCTAACCTAACCACTTATATTCAACAATGGTCATTAGTGGAAGAACTTTCCACCATATCCTCAGCGCTGCCACAATTGTTGTCCAAGGACCATATTGATCAACTTGTGAAGAGAAAGAATTGGATGAAGGCCATGGAGGATTTGTTCAAACAATTTCTCTACAATGGAAACATGGGCATTGACCGTGTGGTTAGGATAGCAAACAAATTCTTGGAGTTGCAAAAATTTCTCGAGGCAATAAGGTAATTCTGCACTGACATCCCCAAGCTATATAGGATCACATACCCCAAACTTGAGACAAACCTCAAGGTACCTAATGGATCTTGGGAAAATGAGTTTTCTTTGGAAAAAGATGATCATTGGCTCATGGAGACGTGGAAACTAAGCCTTGACCACATAAAAGAGGTATCAAAACAAGTCCTCCATGAGGTGGAATTGGAAATTGATTGGATAAAGGAAGTATAGGATGTTTGTGAAGAATAAATAAAGTTAATGATAGACTTTGATGTGCCCGTCATTGAATTACATCCCAAAAAGATAAAGCTCTACTTTCACAAGAAAATGGAAAACAGGAATATAGATATGCTAACGCCATATTTCATGGGTTTTGTTGCTCGATTCTTTGCTTAGTACGAGTAGGTGATTAAGAATGCTCATAAATTTGACAAGGACTGGGATACCATCACGAACAAATAAAGGAGTCTTAATTTCCAAGTCATCCAATTTGATATATTGGAATGAAACAATTGATGGTGTTTTCTGCACAGCAACAACTCAAACAGAATACAATATTCTATCTCTCTTGAAAGGTAATCTTCAAAAATAAATTACTGAAAATCACCCCAAGGTCTCTTGGGTGTCAGGTCATGATGATGCATAAACAACTCAGATAATATGTGAAAATTCTAGTAATCACAATCGGACCTTACTACAAGCAAACTGTATCTTTCCAATTATCGGATTTTGCAATATGATAATCTCAAATCCTAAATCTAACCAGATGGTAAAGAAAAGAAAAAGATAGGGTGCAAGGATATGACAAGACCTAAACTATTCCTAGAATGAACAATGCAAATGATAGATATCTGGAATCGACCAACCTTGAATAACCAATCCTTGCTTAACCCACAATGCAATATCACAAGAATGGTGCGATCTTCTAAGGTGTATAGATTTTCAAATCATAGATATTCATAGACAATCGAACTAAGCACACATAAATATATGGTCCAGGTTGACTTCACCAGTCTACTACAATCAAATAGTTACTGGGAGTATAGACCAAAGATTGCTACAAACATTCCAAATATGAGATCATGAACATCATTCACCAAACTAATTTAATTCTCAACACTAAACCCTAAATCTTCAAGCAATTTAAAAGATGAAACAATAGGAACCATGCAAGATAAGCTAACACAAGATATTTCACCAAGAAAACCACAATGTCTTCAATTGTATTAGATCATCAAAATGCTGCAACAATTCCACTGTTCTATTTACAATACTTGCTTCAAGAAATTCACTATTATCCGTACTGAAAAATGCTCTAACTCTTTGGTCTAACTTGTCTCAGTTATTTTTCTAACTATTTACAATGAGGTAAGAATTCCTATTTATAGAAAATTCTCAAGACATGTCGGCCCAGCCAAAAATTTACAAAATATATATTGCCCAAAACAGGTCGGCCTTATGAATTTCAAAATAAGGCACACATTAAATTCCCATACATCATCAAAGTCAGCCTAGACACATTCCCCAATGTAGCCCAGATCAACACATGCCCTATAATAATAGGGAAGCACAAATCTCAAAATGGGCATTAACTACCGCCTCCCTCATCCTTACTCTGGGCCAATGATCCCTGAACCTTCAAAAACACTTTATCTTACTCGGTGACAGGTGGTAAGGGTAAGATCTTAAGCCAGCACTCAATGGAGCCAATCTCCTCCTTTGACCGCTTAACATTCTTATTCCAATCATCTTTGTGGGCTTGATACTTATCCATCACTGCTAAATAGTTTGCTGCATCATCCAACTGGTGCAATGTTCTGACATTCTTGACATCTGGGGCATAAACATCATGCCACCATTCCCTTAGTTGTTCTAGGATCAGGTACTTAGGAGCAATTTTCCTCTTGCCAGTCATAATCTAAAAAATTGCAATACATCCCTCATACACCCCAGTCAGGTCGCCATCTATCAACTTCTTTCATTTCTGAATCTTCCTCATGGCCTTCTGTCGAATCTGCAAAGCCTCAAACCATTCCCAAGGTTCACTAAGTTTGGAGGAAGGAAGAATCCCATCCACAACCAACTGATCCTTTCCATATTCCATAATTACTTTGGATTTTTGCAACAGAAGATCGATATCCTCATTATCCTGGGATAGCACATATTCCAACAAGTCTTTAGCTCTGACTGCATCCTTCCCAATTGAAAGGATTTCCTTGATTGCATTGTCTCCTCTTACTTGCACATCCTTTAACCAATCTACTGTAGTTTGGGTAGAGGCTTTCATCTTTTCAATCTCAAAAATAGTTTCCTTGGGTAGGAAACCAGGAGTAGCAGAGGAAGATGGGTGAAGAGATTGTAGAGGTTTCATTACATCCTCCAAGCACTTCATAAGCCTCTCATTTTCCTTTTTAAGCTCATGCTTGGTCTGAGTCTCTTTCCTTAACCTGCCAATTATCACAGCACTGGACCCTTCATACTCCTCAATATCTTGTTCCATAGACGCTGGTCCAAGGTTAAAATTTTTCACATTGTAATCCATACCAGTGACCTCTTCTCTAGTTTCATCCACAGCAGGGGTGGCAATGTGAATGACCCTATTACTTGCTTCATCTCTTTCTATCCTTGAAACTACTTTGGCCGCCTTCTTCTTCTTACCTTTGCCGATCTTGGATATCATCTCATCCCAATCCAGAGGGGTGTCCTCAACAACTTGTTTCTTTCTCGTAATCTCCTTTTCAAGCCAATCCAGGACAATAGGTTCCACCTAGATTTCCTCTGTTTTTGCCTCTTGATGTTGTTCTATTGTTTTATCCTTTTCCTTTTCAGGGAGCTGCTCACCTTGATCAGCTACCTCAATCTCCACTTCTTGCACTAGCGATGGTGTTCTAACATGAATATTCTCCTTTTTAGGCGATCCATTGCCTTTGCTACTTGCCAGAGAATCTTCATATTGTACTAGTGGAGAAGGGTGCTTTTCTACCTCTTCTACTTCAAGCTCAGCTGCCGCACCAAAGAGTTCTCCTTCCTTGAAAGGTTCTGCCTCCCCACTAGTCTCATGTTCCTTAAGAGTTTATTGCTTAGGCATGCTTGGAGAAGGAGAAGTAACCCTAGGTTGTTCCACAGTGGGTGTCTTCGGAAGAGGATCCATCTTTTGCATCAGCTCCTTAGGAGATGGAGTCCTTGATCTCCTTGAATAAACCTTAGTTTTTTCCCCTGAACTCTCCACATCAACAATCGGAGTCTCATCTTTAGAGGTATCCTAACCCTTCTTCTTTGAAACCATAGTTGTTCTTGCCTTATTTAGCGGTGGAGGAGCATCCTCTTCTTCTGGATTTTCAAATCCTTCCTCATCAGAGGACCTGCCTATTTTCAAAGCTTGACTTCTTTTCTTTCCTTTCGGTTTTCTTTTTGGTTCTGGCTCACTTTCTTTAGGGCCTCTGATTTTTATTTTGAAGGGTGAGCTCCTTTTAGTTTTCCCTTTGGGGTCATCTTCCTCGAATTCTTCTGAAGTAGACATAGGATTGAGATTTCCCATCAAATTAAAGGTAAAGGGTACCTTCTCACTTTCCAACTCCCAAACCTTATGTTTTAACCATGAAGTAGTAAATTTCATAACCTGTGCCATCAGATCTTCCAACTCAGTTACCTCATCATCGTTCCAGTTTATCTCTCCAATTGATCTTTCCTTAACAGACTCATAGGCATGATCTTGCACCAGGTTTCCATCATCTTCTAGCTGGTCAGGGATCAACCTAACGTTATATTGCCTGATCACATCAACAGGAAGCCTAGAGTACCTTTTCTTCCTTGCCTCAAAATCATCTTTGATATTGGCCCAATAGTCTTCTAGGTCATCCTTATGATGGTACTCTTTGGTGGCTTTCTTTTGTGCTTCCCCGGTGATATCAAAATTTGTCCTTTTGGAGTGGAAGGAAAAACCATCAGCTGCCAATTCATCGCCTACTGTGTGTGCTAATTGAATGGAAGGGAACACCTCTGCTATGCCAATTCCAAGAGGGAAATCCCCACCAAAACCTATTTTATGCTTTTCCTTTTTGATAATTACATCAAATTCACATATCTATCTAACAACTTCCAATAACACAATATGAACAATAGGGTACCTAGGTAACCTGTATGGAGCAGCCGGGCATCCGTTAATTCTAATGTAAGAGAAGGTGGGAAACTGAATGAACCAGGCTCCATATTTCTTTATCAACTCCTTCGCTCCATCTGACAATCTCACATGCTCCGCATTTTGAAGCAACCTAGTGATATGCATTGTGAATGCATCATTAGCTCTTCTGTAATCCTTGTGTCCTAGGTGCAATTCTGGGTAAATATTATAAATTACATCCTGTCCAAATGTTCCTTGTGGATTCAAACCCCTGTATGGGTAGAATCTAGCCAACACATACATCACATAAGAAGACATGGTGAATTTCTTAGTTTCTAGGACATCCCTCAGCTGTTTATCAATCATAGTGCTAATAAGTCTTGCCCAATGGTAATTGGTACCCTGCTCAATTTTATTGATCACATGGACCATCCAACTTTCCAATGCTCTAGCATTCTTCAAACCTACCACTCTGCTTAAAAATGTGATTGCATCATAAATATCTGATCTGAATTTAACCCTATGCAATTGCTTGGGTAGTTTGGAATAATGCGACTTTGGCTTCTCCAACCAGGAATTAATCATCTACTAGGCTTTGGTTGGCTCATTCTCATAATATGTTTTGGCCAAGTCCATGTTCAAGACACATACAGAAGGAAAATCCAGCATGTCAAGGGCTTGGGCAATAGAAATAGGACTAAAATTCGCCAAGACTCTTCCTTCAGTACTGACAACCCTTTGTGTGTCGAAGTCATACTGACGGGCACATTCTAGTATTAATTCATAGCATTGGATTACAGGAGGGAACCCTGCCACATGAACTAATCCGGACTTCATCATTCCCTGTCTCAGGACCGAAAGATCCTTCTGAGCTACTCTCTCTTTGAATTCCTCATATCGCCATGCTCCGACATTGGTGTCCGAGACCTCAGACCACACTAAAGATATCTTGCTTTCTAGCAACTGACTCTTGGTATCCAACCTTAGTCTTTCTGCCTTTGAAATGGAGGACCCCTCTGTGTCACCTTTAGATTTTATTGCTGCAGCCTTGCTTGATTCAGCCTGCATTGACAAAAGATCATGATGAGTATCCAATTTTCATACATATTCCAATCTTAAAGGTTAGCATAAAATCATATAAAGCAGTTAAGATCCATCACAAATCATCAATGTTTGAAAATCCAGAGAATGGAGCAATCTGGGAAAATGAGGTAAACCAGGAAAATCCAGTCGAGGCAGAATTTTGAAGAAATCTGACCATGATGTATTTTTGCTGCCAAGACATCATTCACCAAATAAATCATTAGTACAGTCAGAAGGTTATAAGATTATCATGACATTCACCTATTAGCAACAAGAAATCATCATTTAGCACTTTACCCCACTAGCCCTAGCTTTGAGAATAGAAAAGAAATGAAACCAGGCAGGAAAACCAGAAAAGTTTGGACAGGACAGATTTTCGCAGATAGTTCAAATACTCCAGAATTCGCTATACTCCGTGGAATTGGCCGAAACAGGAAAATTCGGGTGCGCATAAATTCTGCGGACACCTAGGAAACCCAACAAATGTTAACACACGAACCATTAATCAAATGATCACGCAAACTTCTCCACTTGGATTCTAAGGGTCCCAAAATCGACGTCAATACACAAGACCTTAAATGCACACAAATTCAAACTTCCAAAACCTTCAAATGACTATTCCTCATAGCGAAACAATGATGCCCTAACTTTGACAAATAAACCCTTCGCCATGAAAACCAGGGTAAGCTCGAGGTTTGGAATACTATCCCTAAGGATGAATCTAAAGCACTCCAAGTCTTCAAAAGGCAAGAGACTAGTTTAGTATAGGCGCAAGATAGACAAATCATAAGAAATTCATTAATCTAGGCTGAGCACTGAAAAAACCCTAAGCTCGCACAATATAGAAAATTATGCACTTAGAGGGCAAAAAAAAATCTAACCCAGAACACCATCCAAATGGACGCACCTGTCATCTAATGGATAAACACAAGCACACATAGCACGGGTGGTAAAGTTCCCTAAAAAGATGGGTCTAACCCTAATTTAATAAATACAAAATCGTAACCAAGCATAGGTCGACCATCAATCAACATAGAAAAACTCAATCATCATGCAAGCAGATGAAAGGGCCAGTGATAACCTAACATGGATTAACCCAGATGAAATTTGAACTCGAGGAAGCAATTACAAAGCGAATATGCCCTAGCAATGAAAACCTTAATCTGTGCTCCACCAATCCCCACGCAAGCAGCTCAAAATCAATGATCAAAGCTCAAACAAGGAATGCACTCAGACGCCAAGGTAGAAAACAAGTGAATAATGAAATCAAAGTGATGCCTAAAAGACCTTAAATCCCTCCATATTCGCATCTGAGCCAAGGTACCTCGAGCATTAATGAATGATAAGACATGTCAGAAAAATCCAGAAACCTGAGCCCAGGACGAAATTTCAGAAAAAACCAAGACACGCGGAAAATATGGATGAACACGAATTCCACGGATATGGCACAAACTGGGATTTTAATGAAGTTCAAGATTTTGACGCAATCCGGGAAAATCCGCCAGAACCGAAAAATCTTGGAGTCAAGCAGAAACCCAGATTCAGAAAATTCAGTAATAAACGGACAATAAACCAGAGCCTGGGAGAATCCACCGGAGCTGGAAAATCCCGGATTCAGGTCAAAACCTGGATTTTCACCGAAACCCAACTTTAACCAATTCAAGCCTCAAGGCAAGACCAAAGACAGTAAGACCAACATCCCAAGACCTCGAAAAGACAAATCCAATAAAACCAAAGATCAAAAGACATTCTGAAAAAGAGGGTCCCTATTCCAAGTGGGGTGTGTGTGCGAAATAGCACAACAAATGGCGACTCTGCTAGGGAAATGCTCCTAAGAATTTCAATGACAAACTGGAATCAAGAACCTAGATCTTACGGTTTCAACTCACAGATCCTGCCACCACCTCCATGTCAAAACAAAGAAGCCCCTAGTCATTCAAACTTTCCTATACTAGGTTCAAAGTGTGTGCATATGCATTCATTACCCTCCCTTGGTTGCAACAGGAAAAAAACTGGGTATGAACAGGCTACATAAAGATTCATACTCTAAAAGTAACCTGGATAGAGCCTCGCTTCCAGTCATGCATCCATAGCCCCGACGAGGTTATCATTGTGATCCTCCTGAACATAGCTCTACTGCTAGCCAGGCGTCCATAGCTCTGGTAGAGATATTCAGATTCCCCTAATGAGTTGAATTTAAACCTTTTAATTTCAATATGTATATCCCTTTTTTTCTTATATACTGCTTATCTGTTCACTGCTTCTACTTCAACCTGTGAACAATGAAGTTCACACTCAGGGATGAGAACCACAGTGGCACTAGAGCAGAAAATAATTTTTCACCTGTTCAAACCTTATAGGGACCTTCTGCAACTTCAGGTATCTTTAATAATTGAAAGTATGAGACCCTAATATATTCCTGTTCAAATTGACTAGAAACCCTTTGCCTCAGCATAAGGATAAGTGACATTGGGTAGAGAATTCGTACCATAATATCTTGGAAGGATGATTAGAGTTTGTAAGAGAAATACGAAGAATATCAGACCCACTTTGTCACCATTGTCATACTAATGCACCCAGGGATCCCCAAAAGAGAAGGAACCAAGAGCAAGAGCAATGCAAACCAAAACCAACAAACCAAAGCAAACCTACTCTAACCAAAGTAGAACAAGTAGACCAAAAGGAAACCTACTCTAACCAAGCAAAACAAAGATCAGCCTAGAATAACTATATACAAAGCAAGGAGCTGAAAACAGCTCAAGACTAGAAATAATGTTTCAAATACTGCCCATTGACAGGGAGTGGAATATCGTCTCCCGTGAGAGTCCTTAGACGAAAGGAATTATCTCCAAGTATTTTAGCAATCTGATATGGGCCAAGCCACAGTTTATAAAACTTCCCATGGTTTCCCTTTTGATCGTGGGGTTTATCCCAGTATAGGACAAGATAAAAAATCCTAAAGGCTTTGATTTTGGCCCTTCTGTTGAACCACCTCTTAACTACCCCCTGATGTTTGGTGAAATTCTCAAGGGCATTGTCTAGTTTCTCCTCAAGGTGTAATAATTCTGTCAACCTAGCCTCCCTTCTATCCCCCTCATCATTAAAATCATTAATAAACTGCAAGGTTGGAATCTTGAGTTGAATAGGGAATACTGGCTCCAGACCATATACTAAGTGATAGGGAGTTGTTCTGATGGATGACTTAAGTCTTGTACGATCTGCCCAGAGGGAAAACTGAAGCTGGGTATGCTAGTCTTTTGGGTTCTTTTCTAATAGCTTACGGATGACAGTCAATAAGTTCTTATTAGAGGACTCTGCTAAGCCATTACCCTGAGGATAATAATTAGATGCAAACTTCACAATAATGCCATGATCAAAAGCCCAATTTCAAAATTTTAAAGATGCGAAAGCAGGACCATTATCACAGACAACAGTGACAAGGCATCCAAATCGATTAAGAATAGTAGATTCTAAGAAATCAATCACTACCTCAGATGTACATTGCCTACAGGCAAAATCCTCAGTCCATCTTGTGAAATAATCAGTAATAGTAAGGATGTACCTATGTCCTGCAGAAGATGGTGGATTGGTGGGGCCTATAAATTCCATACCCCACTGAGCAAAAGGCCTTACCTCAGTGACTAGTTGGAGTGGAAGCACCGCATACCTTTCCCTTGTTGCTATGGTCTGGCAGGTATGACAGGTCCTAACATGATGGTGGACATCTTTGAACAACGTGGGCCAGTAGTACCCAGCTCTTAAGATCTGGTTTGCCGTGGCAATTGAAGAACCATGACCAGTACCATATTTTGCATGAAATTCGTTCATCACTCTTTCAACTTCCTATTTCCTGAAACATCTTAAATAAATGTCTTCATGATTTTTCTTGTACAGAACAGCTCCTTTTAACATGAAACCATCACTCTTCAATTGCAAAGCTCTCCTCTGAACTGCATTAAGATGGCCTAGAGATCATTGGTTTAGCAAGTAATAAACTATGTCATCATACCAACCATCTGGAGAAACCTCTTCGACATTATAATTCTGAACAGTAAGTTCATGACCTATTTCAACCATAGTCTGAGTAAGCCCTTGCCCTCTTACCAGCTTCATGGGCTGGATCTCAATATCATACTCTTGTAGCATTGACACCCATTTAGCTCTACGCTCACCTAATTCATTTTGCATCAAAAGTAACTTGACTAGAGGATTTGGGACAACTGCATAACCTTATTCCTGAAGATATAATGTCTGAATTTATTTACTGCTCTAACCAGGGCATATGCCTGCTTTTCCACACTTGGATATTTCAACTCAGCATCTTTTAATGGTGCACTCATAAAAACAATGGGGTGCTCATTTCCCTTATCAGACTTTTGGGTTAGCATTCCCACACATGAATGGTCTGAAGCAAATGAATAGATGTAAAAGGGTTTACTATAATTAGGACTTACCAATACTGGAGCATCAGCAATGGCCCTTTTGATCTCTGTAAATGCCTCCTTTGCTTCCGTAGTCCATTCGATCTTGGCATCCTGTTTCAGCATCGCTTTCAATGGCTAAATGATTTCAGCAAATCCGGTGATGAATTTTCTGACGAAGTTGATCTTGCCAAAGAAAGACTTCATCTCCTTTTTGCTAGTGGGTAGCTAAATCTTTAGTATGCCCTCCACTCTTTTTGGATCAATAGTGATTCCCTTTTCTGATATCACATGTCCTAGTAGCTTTCCTTTTGTTACTCTGAAAATACACTTTTTAGGATTCAAGGATATGCCAAATTCTCTGTACCTTTGAAACACTTTACGCAAATCTGAGATGTGATCCCCTCTATTTTTTAAAAAATAGTCAGGTCGTCCATATAAATGATGATGCATTTTCCTATGATATCTTTAAAGGCAATATCCATAGCTCTTTGAAATGTAGCCCCTGCATTAATGAGTTCAAATGGCATCCTTCTGTAGGCAAAGGTACCCCATTTAGTTGTGAAAGCAGTCTTATGCCTATCCTCATACTGGACGATCACTTGATTGTATCTGGAATAACCGTCCAGAAAGGACATCATCTGATATCCATTAACCACTTGAAGCACTTCATCCAATGAAGGAACTGGATAGTTATCCTTTTCTGACGATCTGTTTAAATTCTTGAAATCGACACAGAGCCTAATTTCTCTATTCTTTTTCCTTACTGGAACCAGGTTTGCTACCCATGTTGAATGCCTGACAGGAAATATAATTTTGGCAGACAGTAATTAATGAACTTCTTTCTGTATGAGTGGTTCCAACAATGCGTTTATAGGCCTTTGTCTCTGCCAAAAAGGTTTAGAACCTGGCTTCAGGGGTATAGTATGAGTTATAATTGATGTATTGTAGGTCTTCAAATCCTCATAACCCTAGGCTACTATATCCAGAAAGCTGTGCAGGGCCTCAATGATCCCTTTTCTTTCTTCTGGAGTGCACACTTTGCCAATGAAACTGTTCTTAGCATTGTCCTCAGTTCCCAAATTGTGGGTGTCGCACTTTCCATTGATAGATTATTTCTTTGACTCTTGTTCCTGATCCCTGATCTTATCCATATCAAAAATTTGCTCCAACTGTACCATTCCCCTTGGAATAGTATTAGACTTTAGATTCATCACACCTTCTAAGTCCAGTTCTACTTCTTGAGGTTCTGCTTTATCGATGATTTGGGAAGCAAAAACGTCTGTATTTGTGATAAAATCTAGAATATGTTTGTCATCTTCAAACACCTGAAAGTTAGTAACATTATCTAGGACTGACGACATAGGTATCAATTCTACAGTAAACTTCTTCAAACCTGATAAAGATAAAGGGTGTAAAGTGCTTGCTGCCTAAGCTAGAGAATCAGCAGTTTGATTCTTCTGCCATGGTATAAGTTGAATATTAAAAGCGTCAAACCCCTCAATGAGGTATCACACCCTATGCCTATAGTTAGTCATTCTCCTATCATGGCATGAATATTGTTTCCTTACTTGCTTAATTAATAACTCAGAATCACCAAAAACTTGTAGGATTTTCACCTTTTTCTTGAGCGCCATGAGAAGTCCATGAATTAATGCTTCATACTCTGCTACATTATTGGTATAGTGAAATTGGAGTCTATGGGCCACAAAGAAATTTTTACTTTTTGGGCTGATCAACTCGAACACTGCTTCAGCTCCATGCTTGGATTTGGATCCATCAAATTTGAGAGTCTGGCATTCAACAGTGATAGTCTTCTTTATCGTATCCTTCGGCTTATCAATGCTGGGTAATTCCTCAGATAGCATAGGTTTCTTTCCTTGATTTCCTTCCTTAGGGTTTTGTACATCTGTCTCAATAGCCCGAGTTGGATTTAGGCATTTTTGTACCTGTTCTACTGCTATCTGGCATAAACAACACTCCAACTCTGAATGGGGAACGTTATGAACTCTACACCAATTAGGTAAGAGTAATTCCTTAAAACTTGTCCTTCTGCCTAGATGAGTTTGATCTTTAACACACTGCTTGATGAATTCCTAGAAACTATCTAATAGGCTGATCTGATTATCTTCGGGTTCTTCCTCTTCCTTAACTGACTCTGTCAAAACAGCAACATGACTGGATCCTATTTCAGCATCAATATGCATCATATGTAACATCAATACCTCCTCTAAGTTTGACTCATCATACTGAGTTGATAGCATATAATTTCTCATTCCTACTTCTGATATCAAAACTTCTATCAAAGTATTTTGGTACTCTGTAATCATGTATTTCATTCTTCGCTCTCTTTCAATCCTAATCTGATTTGGCACTCCTTTCCAGGGAAGCCACATGTGAGAGTGGTCAATAGACATATATCCATTGAGAGCCTTAGTAAAATCTCTTCCTAGAATCAAACCATATGCATCAGGGATATCAGCTACCTGAATATTGATAACCTGTTGAACCCTTGGGTCAGAAGCTATCTGCATGTGAATCATATTTAATTCTCCCACCACATTTACTTCAGTTCTATCCAACTGAGTTACCTTCTTCTGAGAGTCCGCTGGTGTAATCCTTAAGGCTCTACAAACTCCAAATGGCATCACATTGGTGGAAGCACCAGAATCTAGTAAACAATTATGTAAGTTCTTACCGAATATGCGCACAGAAATTAGAAATGGTGGGGTTTCTATCTTCCCTTGAAATAGAGTTGGTTGAGTATCTACCTGGGCTACTTGAGTCTTGTCCTTTTCTTTTCCTTTATCTCCAGGAGGAAAGTTATTCTGATTATGGCCCTGATTTTGTGTCTTCACAAGCTGAAAACTAGAAGTCTTGCTGATATCCTCACCAAAAGGTTTATCCAAAGACATTGAATGTGCATCATAAGTACCTAGAACAACCCTCCTGATTGCAGGGAACCTTAATAACTCAAATGCTGAAAGATTTACCTTTAATTTCTTGAACTCCTCAGCAACATATGAAGCCATCTGCTCCTCGCTCATATCAGTGGAAGCTTCCCTAGAAGGTTCCTCCACCTTGTCTCTATTCACTTGAACATCCTTCTCCTTTTGTGGGTTAGTTTGAGCTTGTCTTTCCTTCGAAAGGTACTGCTTGGAAACATGCGGATAAGATGGATTATTGCTAGCATTAGGATCTAGAGGGGTACTAAAGTTATTAGGAGGAATGGAGGTGGTGAAAGGTCCACCAACCTGTGGGTGCCTATGAGGCATATCTCTCAAACCTTATCTCTGAAACATCTATACTTCTTCAACATAAGCCTCTTCCTTATCCAGAGGGCCATTATCGTTCATTGTTTCTTTAGTAAATAAATGAGAAACCTCATCCCCATTGCAAATCTGATCTGTTTTGTCTTCATGGGAATCAAATTCTTCTTTTGGGACATTTTCTTTACTTGCTGGGAAGGGAGCATGATTCAACACTAATACAAGAGAGTCATAGGGGGTGGAAGGAACAATTTCTTGTCTATTTGCATTATTTTCTACCTCATACTGAAAAATGGAGGTGACAGTTTAGAATTCTGGACATTCTAACTCTGAATGCTGACTTGTCTTATGAAGCCTACACAACCTTAATAGGGCCACTTCAGCCAAATATACACCACTAGGAGGCTTGTCTTGACTAACTGGTTGATTTGTCGATTGGTTGACAATTTGATTGGCTAGTTGATCCAATGGGGTGGGGACTCCTCCATTATTGGGTCCTATATTCCATGTCCTATTTTGTCCCTGTGATTGCCTCTTATTAAATCCTGATCCACTACCTTGTCCCCTATCAAAATTATGTCTTCTATCATTACTGAATCCTCTGTCATTGTTGTAACCCTTATCCTGATTGTATCCCCTGTCGTTATAGAATTTCTTTCATTACGCTGTCCTCTATCAAAATTCTGCCCTTGTGGAAATTCTCTATTCTAATTGGACTATATACTCTTCTAAGTAGCTTGTAATTGGTTGTTTTGATTCCTTAGGTAAGTCATCTCTAGATTTAACTTCTTTATCTGCTCAGCCATTTCATCAATCCTCTCCCTATTTAGATCTTGATAAGGGATCCGGTTACTCTGAGAAGGGATAGGCATTGTAGTAGACCCCATAGACTAATGCAATACCTCAGAATTTTGTAGATAAGTAGGGAAACTATTTGGCTGATACATGGGATGGTTAACCTGCTGTTGAGGAAAATTCATCATAAAGGAAACCTGGCTCATGGGGGGACCAGGGTGTGGCACCAAAGGTAACTGGGGTATTGGATTCATGATTGGGGTATGATTTATAAGAGCTTGATTCACTGCCTAAACCTGATTAGGATGTGCAACTGGTCCTAAAGAAGGCAATGGTCCAGTCAAGTGTTGTCTCAAATCTGTGCTATGCTTAACAGCTTCTGTATAAGCATCAGTTAGGGTGGCTGGAGGATTACGTCTCCACTTCAGAAAGGTGGCTGTCAGGCTATCCAAAGCTTCATAATAGACTCCCAGGGCTATATTATTATCTAAAACATATGGGTCTTGAAGTCTGGTGTATACATGGTGGAACCTATTATTGAAACTAGATATTAGTTCATTAACCTCTCTCTTTACTTTGGCGAACTACAAATATAATTCATTGACACTGATGGGTATTTTGAATTTCTATAAAAAGGCAGTCTCAAGATCATTCCAATTGAGAATTGAACCAGAAGGGAGATGATTGTACCAGTAAAAGGCCTCTTCAACTAATGAATAAGGAAACAGCCTACAGGAAACATCCTCATGAACAATCCCTCTATCCTTGAGGCAGGTTTGGAAAATCCTTATGTGTTCTTCCACTGTCTTATTTGGATCATTAACATGGAATTTTGAACAGAAATGCTCAGGGTTTTTGGGCATAACATTGTAGGAATGGAAGAAGAAGGGAGATGGATTATGAGCAAGGAAAGCCATTGGAAAAAGTGGGGGTGGTGGTTGTGGTTGGTTAACAATAGGTTGGGGTTGTTGGATGGGAACCACCTCAGGGATGGGTATAGCCTCAACCTCAGGATGTGAAGATGTGGATGATGCTGGTGAAGGGATGGCTGATGATGATTCTCCCCTTTCTCGAGTCCTTCTTGACCTATTGGGGAACTGTAATTCTTGTAAATTTTCCTCTCTTGTGGTAGATCTGGTGTTTCTCCTATATCTTTCAGGAGAGATGGCGTTCAAGAAATGATCCAGTGTGCTCATTCAAGCCCTCCTTCTAGCACCAATCTGTTGATGGTTTTTTCTGCACAGCAACAACTCAGACAAAATACAATATTCTATCTCTCTTGAAAGGTAATCTTCAAAAATAAATTACTGAAAATCACCCCAAGGTCTCTCGGGTGTTAGGTCATGATGATGCATAAACAACTCAGATAATATGTGAAAATGCTAGTAATCACAATTGGACCTTACTATAAGCAAATTGTATCTTTCCAATTATTAGATTTTGCAATATGATAATCTCAAATCCTAAATCTAACCAGATGGTAAAGAAAATCAAAAGATAGGGTGCAAGGATATGACAAGACCTAAACTATTCATACAATGAACAATGCAAATGATAGATATCTGGAATGGACCAAGCTTGAATAACCAATCCTTGCTTAACCCACAATGCAATATCACAAGAATGGTGTGATCTTCTAAGGTGTATAGATTTTCAAATCATAGATATTCATCCACAATCGAACTAAGCACACATAAATATATGGTCCAGGTTGACTTCACTAGCCTACTACAATCAGATATTTACTGGGAGTATAGACCAGAGATTGCTACAAACATTCCAAATATGAGATCATGAACATCATTCACCAAACTAATTTAATTCTCAACACTAAACCCTAAATCTTCAAGCAATTTAAAATATCAAACAACATGAACCATGCAAGATAAGCTAACACAAGAGATTTCACCAGGAAAACCACAATGTCTTCAATTGTATTAGATCATCAAAATGCTGCAACAATTCCACTCTTCTGTTTACAATACTTACTTCAAGAAATTCACTATTATCCCTACTACAAAATTCTCTAAATCTTTGGTCTAACTTGTCTCTGTTATTTTTCTAACTGCTTACAATGAGGCAAGAATGCCTATTTATAGCAAATTCTCAAGACATGTCGGCCCAGCCAAACATTTACAAAATATATATTGCCCAAAGCAGGTCAGCCTTATGAATTTTAAAATAAGGCACACATTAAATGCTGATACATCATCAAGGTTGGCCTAGAAACATTCCCCAATGTAGCCCAGATCAACACATGCCCTATAATAATAGGGAAGCACAAATCTCCAAATGGGTATTAACTACTGCCTCCCTCATCCTTACTCTGGGCCAATGATCCCTGAACCTTCAAAAACACTTTATCTAACTCGGTGACAGGTGGTAAGGGTAAGATCTTAAGCCGACATTCAATGGAGCCAATCTCCTCCTTTGACCACTTAACAGTCTTATTCCAATCATCTTTGTGGGCTTGATACTTATCCATCACTACTAAATAGGTTGCTGCATCATCCAACTGGTGCCCTGTTATGACATTCTCAGAATTTGGAGCATAAACATCATGCCACCATTCCCTTAGTTGTTCCAGGCTCAGGTACTTAGGAGCAATTTTCCTCCTGCTAGTCATAATCTAAAAAAATGCAATACATCCCTCATACACCCCAGTCAGGTCGCCATCTATCAGCTTCTTTCGTTTCTGAATCTTCCTCATGGCCTTCTGCCGAATTTGCAAAGCCTCAAACCATTCCCAAGCTTCACTAAGTTTGGAGGAAGTAAGAATCCCATCCACAACCAATTGATCCTTTCCATATTCCATAATTACTTTAGATTTTTGCAGCAGAAGATCGATGTCCTCCTTATCCTGGGATAGCACATATTGCAACAAGTCTTTCGCTCTGACTGCATCATTCCCAACTAAAAGGATTTCCTTGATTGCATTGTCTCCTCTTACTCGCACATCCTTTAACCAATCCGTTGTAGTTTGGGTAGAGGCTTTCATGTTTTCAATCTCAGAAATAGTTTCCTTGGGAAGGAAACCAGGAGTAGCAGAGGAAGATGGGTGAAGAGATTACAGAGTTTTCATTACATCCTCCAAGCACTTCCTAAGCCTCTCATTTTCCTTTTTAAGCTCATGCTTGGTCTGAGTCTCTTTCCTTAACCTACCAATTATCACAGCACTAGACCCTTCATACTCCTCAATATCTTGTTCCATAGACACTAGTCCAAGGTTAAAAATTTGCACATTGTAATCCATACTAGTGACCTCTTCTCTAGTTTTATCCGCAGCAAGGATGGCAATGTGAATGACCCTGTTACTTGCTTCATCTCTTTCTATCCTTGAAACTACTTTGGCCACCTTCTTCTTCTTCTTACCTTTGCCGATCTTGGACAACATCTCATCCTAATCTAGAGGGGTGTCCTCAACAACAACTTGTTTCTTTCTCGTAATGTCCTTTTCAAGCCAATAAGGGACAATAGGTTCCACTCGGATTTCCTCTATTTTTGCCTCTTCATGTTGTTCTGTTGTTTTATCCTTTTCCTTTTCAGGGAGCTGCTCACCTTGATCAGCTACCTCAGTCTCCACTTCATGCATCGGAGATGGGGTTCTAACAGGAATATTCTCCTTTTCAGGCGATCCATTGCCTTTGCTACTTGCCAGAGAATCTTCATATTGTACTAGTGGAGAAGGGTGCTTTTCTACCTCTTCTACTTCAAGCTCAGCTGCCGCACCAAAGAGTTCTCCTTCCTTGAAAGGTTTTCCCTCCCCACTAGTCTCATGTTCCTCAAGAGTTTCTTGCTTAGGCATGCTTGGTAGAGGAGAAGTAACCCTATGTTGTTCCACAGCAGGTGTCTTCGGAAGAGGATCCATCTTTTGCATCGGCTCCTTAGGAGATGGAGTCCTTGATCTCCTTGAATAAACCTTAGTTTTTTCCCCTGAACTCTCCACATCAACAATCAGAGTCTCATCTTTAGAGGTTTCCTGACCCTTCTTCTTTGAAACCCTAGTTGTTCTTGCCTTCTTTGGCCGTGGAGGAGCATCCTCTTCTTCTAGCTTTTCAAATCCTTCATCATCAGAGGACCTGCCTATTTTCAAAGCTCGACTTCTTTTCTTTCCTTTCGGTTTTCTTTTTGGTTCTAGCTCACTTTCTTTAGGGCCTCTGATTTTTATTTTGAAGGGTGAGCTCCTTTTAGTTTTCCCTTTGGGGTCATCTTCCCCGGATTCTTCTGAAGTAGACATAGGATTGAGATTTCCTATCAAATTAAAGGTACAGGGTACCTTCTCACTTTCCAACTCCCAAACCTTATGTTTTAACCATGAAGTAGTAAATTTCATAACCGGTGCCATCAGATCTTCCAACTCAGTTACCTCATCATCGTTCCAGTTTATCTCTCCAATTGATCTGTCCTTAACAGACTCATAGGCATGATCTTGCACCAGGTTTCCATCATCTTCTAGCTGGTCAGGGATCAACCTAACTTTATATCGCCTGATCACATCAACAGGAAGCCTAGAGTACCTTTTCTTCCTTGCCTCAAAATCATCTGTGATATTGGCCCAATAGTCTTCTAGGTCATCCTTATGATGGTACTCTTTGGTGGCCTTCTTCTGTGCTTCCCCGGTGATATCAAAATTTGTCCCTTTGGAGTGGAAGGAAAAACCATGAGCTGCTAATTCATCGCCTGCTGTGTGTGTTGATTGAATGGAAGGGCACACCTCTACTATGCCAATTCCAAGAGGGAAATCCCCACCAAAACCTATTTTATGTTTTTCCTTTTTGAAAATTACATCAAATTCACATATCTGTCTAACAACTTCCAATAACACAATATGATCAGTAGGGTACCTAGGTAACCTATATGGAGCAGCCGGGCATCCGTCAATTCTAATGTAAGAGAAGGTGGGAAACTCAATGAACCAGGCTCCATATTTCTTTATCAACTCCTTCGCTCCATCTGACAATCTCACATGCTCCGCATTTTGAAGCAACCTAGTGATATGCATTGTGAATGCATCATTAGCCATTTTGTAATCCTTATGTCCTAGGTGCAATTCCGGGTAAATATTATAAATTACATCCTCTCCAAATGTTCCTTGTGGATTCAAACCCCTGTATGGGTAGAATCTAGCCAACACATACATCACATAAGAAGACATGGTGAATTTCTTAGTTTCTAGGACGTCCCTCAGCTGTTTATCAATCATAGTGCTAATAAGTCCTGCCCAGTGGTAATTGGTGCCATGCTAAATTTTATTGATCACATGGACCATCCAACTTTCCAATGCTCCAGCACTCTTCAAACCTGCCACTCTGCTTAAAAATGTGATTGCATCATAAATATCTGATCTGAATTTAACCCTATGCAATTGCTTGGGTAGTTTCGAATAGTGAGACTTTGGCTTCTCCAACCAATAATTAATCATCTACTGGGCTTTGGTTGGATCATTCTCATAATATGTTTTGGCCAAGTCCATGTTCAAGGCACATACAGAAGTAAAATCAGGCATGTCAAAGGCTTGGGAAATAGAAACAGGACTAAAATTCGCCAAGACTCTTCCTTTAGTATTGACAATCCTTTGTGTGTCGAAGTCATACTGACGGGAACATTCTAGTATTAATTCACAGCATTGGATTGCAGGAGGGAACCCTACCACATGAACTAATCTAGACTTCATCATTCCCTTTCTCAGGATCGACAGATCCTTCTGAGTTGTTCTCTCTTTGAATTCCTCATATTGCCATGCTCCAACATTGGTGTCTGAAACCTCAGACCACACCAGAGATATCTTGCTTTCTGGCAGCTGACTCTTGGTATCCAACCTTAATCATTCTCCCTCTGAAATGGAGGACCCCTCCGTGTCACCTTTAGATTTTCCTACTGCAGCCTTGCTTGATTCAACCTGCATTGACAAAAGATCGTGATGAGTATCCAATTTTCATACATATTCCAATCTTAAAAGTTAGCATAAAATCATATAAAGTAATTAAGATCCATCACAAATCATCAATGTTTTAAAATCCAGAGAATGAAGCAATCCGGGAAAATGAGGTAAATCGAGAAAATCCAGTCGAGGCAAAATTTTAGAGAAATCTGACCCTGATGGATTCTTGTTGCCAAGACATCATTCACCAAATAAATTGTTAGTACGGTCAGAAGGTTATAAGATTATCATGAAATTCACCTATTAGCAACAAGAAATCATCATTTAGCACTTTACCCCACTAGCCCTAGCTTCGAGAATCGAAAGAAATGAAACCAAGTAGGAAAACTAGAAAAGTCTGGACAAGATGGATTTTCGCGGACAGTTCAAATACTCCAGAATTCGTTATACTCCGCGGAATTGGCCGAAACCAGGAAAATCTGGGTGTGCAAAAATTTCGCGGACACCTCAGAAACCCGACAAATGTTAACACACGAACCATTAATCAAACAATCATGAAAACTTCTCCACTTGGATTCTAAGGGTCCCAAAATCGACGTTAGTAGACAAGACCTTAAATGCACACAAATTCAAACTTCCAAAACCTTCAAATGACTATTCCTCATAGCGAAACAATGATGCCCTAACTTTGACGAATAAATCCTTCGCCATGAAAACTAGGGTAAGCTCGAGTTTTGGAATACTATCCCTAAGGATGAATCTAAATCACTCCAAGTCTTCACAAGGCAAGAGACTAGTTTAGTATAGGCACAAGATAGAAAAATCATAACAAATTCATTAATCTGGGCTGAGCACCGAAAAACCCTATCCTCGCACAATACAGCAAATTATGCACTTAGAGGGCAAAAAAAAATCTAACCCAGAACACCATCCAAACGGATGCACCCGTCATCTAATGGATAAACACAAGCACACATGGCATGGGTGGTAAAGTTCCTTGAAAAGATGGGTCTAACCCTAATTTAATAAATACAAAATCGTAACCGAGCATAGGCCAACCATCAATCAACATAGAAAAACTCAATCATCATGCAAGCAGATGAAAGGGCCAGTGATAACCTACCATGGATTAACCCAGATGAAACTCGAACTTGAGGAAGCGACTACAAAGCGAATACACCCTAGCAACAAAAACCTTAATCCACGCTCCACCAATCCCCACGCAAGCAACTCAAAATCAATGATCAAAGCTCGAACAAGGAATGCACTCAGATGCCAAGGTAGAAAACAAGTGAATAATGAAATCAAAGTGATGCCTAAAAGACCTTAAATCCCTCCATATTCGCGTCTGAGCCAAGGTACCTCAAGCATTAATGAACAATAAGACATGTTAGAAAAATCTAGAAACCCGATCCCAGGACAGAATTTTGGAAAAAACCAAGACACGCGGAAAATCCAGATGAACACGAATTCCACAGATATTGCACAACCGGGATTTTAATGAAGTTTGGGATTTTGACGTAGTCCAGGAAATTCCGCTAGAACCGAAAAATCCCAGAGTCAAGCAGAAACCCAGATTCAAAAAATTTAGCAATAAACGGACAATAAACCAGAGCCCGGGAAAATCCGCCAGAGCTGGAGAATCTCGGATTCAGGTCAAAACCCGAATTTTCACCGAAACCCAACTTTAACCAATTCAAGCCTCAAGGCAAGACCAAAGACAGTAAGACCAACATCCCAAGACCTCGAAAAGACAAATCCAATAAAACCAAAGGTCAAAAGACATCCCAAAAAAGAGGGTCCCTACTCCAAGTGGGGCGTGTGTGCGAAACTGCACAACAAAAACAAGCTCCAAGCATTGATCAAAAATTTTGTGGAATATACCACCTTAAAGAGAAATGAAGGAATTCTTGTGATTGATAATTAATTCCTTACATTGTAGCTACAACAAAATGAAATTAGTAAAAGACAAAAGAGCTATAGTGCTGTCACAAGAAGACAAATTAAGGAAAATGACAAGAATGTATTTTAAATTTTAATATATTTTTGTGTAGGTGAAACCCTATTTTTTAGTGAATCTTTGCCACACAATGCAAATCAATCTTTCCCATTCATTTTTCTTTTGGAACACTATAAATAGGGGGTCTCCTCTCATTTTCAAGAGAGAGTTGAGTTGTAAAGACATGATGCTGAAATTTTAATAGAAGTTCATTGTCTTTTGGTGGACTCTTGAATTTTAGTTGCATGTTACATGGTTATTCTCCCATAGTTAGTTGATTTGAAGTAGATTTACTTTGCTATCCTTCATGTTTTAACTTGATTTAGTAGATTAGTTGATGTTGTTCACTGATTTTGAAGTGTTTTGTTGTGTTGATGCCTTCTTAGTCCATACTTTTGGTTGTTTGTTGATGATGAACAGTTGTGTAAAGTTATTCTAGACTTAGATTAAAAGATGATCTCAATTCCAATCTTTTATTCATGCTTATGGTGAATGAACGATTGAATATTTATAGTCCTAAATAGCTTGCACAAATTTCATGAGACTGTGAGGCACATTGGTTAAGTGAAATTCTGCTTTAGGAAGGCTATCTATAGTAGAATCCTCCATGATCACTGTTCACTACCAAATTTCAAATCTAGGAACCTTCTCTCTTCCCTGACCTTTTCCTTTTTTTTTTAATAAGTAACCTATGCTAAAGTTCATTGCACATTGTAAATCCAAATCCAAATATGAAATAGGAGTTTAAGTATGTTGTTTGAGCCTATAGCAATTGCACACAAGATTCCCCATCTCAAGAACTCTATTCCAAGATCCAACTTCCCTCTAGCTTAACTCTATAAGTCTGCCCTGTGATTACCAGCAAAATCACATTGAAACAACTGATAGATTCCATGCATATCATGACCTAACACCCAAGAGGCCTTGGGGTGATTTTTAGCAACTTGTTGTTGAAGATTACCTTTCAAGAGAGGTGGTGCACCTACGCACTACCTGTGTTGAGAAAGTGCATAAAACACCCATCAATAGATACCAATGAATGTGACCCATATAAATCCTTAATTAGGACCCAAATTAATTGTGACACACCTCAACATTCTTTCATGAACTTTGCATGTAGAGCTAACACAAGGTCAATCAATACTCATGCCAAACACAATAAAACATTAAGTACACACTTCCTTAAATCAATTCAAAAATTTTAGACAACAAAATTCACTTGAACATGATCTAGAATAATCCTTGAACTACCTGAGATCCAACAAAGACTTCATCCAAACTAGCAACATAGAAATACTTTATCTCATAACATCTAGTAAACCTTATTCACACACTGATGCATGAAACACACTTTACTATACCAAATTAAGTGAAACCTTGAATTATTAAATAGAAAAAAATTATAAGCAACTTCCTAAATCTGCACAACCTAAAGCCAAACTATGAAGATACACAGAGCAAAGACATTTCTCCAAGGCCACAAAAAATACCACTAAAAAATTGGCTCACACACTGGTGAAAATATCTTTCTTTGTAGAACAATCTAAAAACCCAAATGTTGAATACAGAAACCTCTAACAACCTTGAACAACATATTAGATCTACATAGGCATAACATCAACACAAAAGAAATGTGGAGAACATCTCAAAGCATATTTTCAACACTTTCACAATACGATTTTTCTCTTTTTCACATTTTTTTTCAATATCCTTGACATCGTCATCATGCAACAACCTTCTTTAACACATAGTTGACATCAATGACAACACCAACCTATTGAATTCCTATTGACATCAATGACAACACCTTCATACTTGCAACACATCTTCATTGTATAAAAATAAACTCTCATAACATGACAAGAATCTTCACATATCTTTCATTCATGAGTGCATATCTACTACAACTGATAGCAAAAAAATAACAATGCAAGATTATCTGCTAGAAAACAATACTGAAAAATATCAAAAACACATGTATTTCTAACTAAATCTGCTCCTCAACCAACGATCCGATTGATATAGTGATAGATATGTCATTGACCTAATCAAAACCTTTTGTGATGTTTCAACCACTTTTGCAATCTTCAAAACCCTCTCTAGAGTTAACTCCTTTACTACTACCCTACTTCCCTAGTAGGTGTCTGAACCTTGCTTTTTGGTGTTAACTCACAACCTCTTTGTTGTATCCATAATCTATACACCTTTTTGAGCACCCATTACGCCCATTCAAAATATATTATGAAATAACCATAGGTCTCTTTGGACCAACTCCACTTAAACTGACCTTTTGCATTGAAAAGGGCTCCAATTAGCCCTCTTTTGCAAAGGACCACACCTCCAATCTTGCTACCAACTCAAAATTCTACTATAAAGTCCTCAAACTACCTTTAAAACAAGAAATTCTTCAACCACTGATCCAAAACTCGCCTTCTAGAGTCCCATTCCATGAAACCCTCCTTTTCCTTCAAAATAGACTAGGGTTTATTGAAAAACCCATCTCCAGGACACATGCCATCTTATAACCACTTCAAACACAATTTATCTAACCTTCACAAACTTAATACTCATTCATATTAAGCTTCCCCCAAACTTTACTCACTTTTATACTCTAAAACCTCACCTTTCCACTGAAAAACACTCTTTTCCCAACTAGGGCTTCATGCCTAAATATGTAATGGACCTCACCTACCATTGAAAAGCTTCAATTTCATCATTCTCCACCTACTCTAACTAATTCCATCATACTCTAACTTGTTCTCAAGCAATTTCCTCTATTCACCACTTCTAGCCTTGCTATTTAGGCCTAAACTTTGTATTTTCAACTACGGCAGCGTTGAAAATATCTTTCAATGTCTTCACCAATGTTAAAAAATTTCTCCTACACGTAATCCTACTCTAACTAGGCCCATTCCACTAAGACACAACATGTACAAAAGATGGAATGGCTTTTATTGCATACTAGCCCTCAAAATCTCAAATACACTCCTAAACAGGCAACTTCAGAAAATGGATTAAATCTCTCTTCAAACTCAATGTCAAAACCTCAAACCAGATGCAAGTTAAAGCTAACTCTTGCTTCAACCAAATCCACAAGGTTTGAGGTCATTTTTCTCCTCTACAAAACTGTACCAGGCCTATAAACAGGAAAATTACAAAGAAAATATATATAAACAGATATATTCTTCTTAGTTTTTACTCAAAACCATCCATAGCCTTTTACAATGAGATTTCCCGCATTTTTAAACATTTACCCACCTAAAACAACTCCCTAAATTGGCTCAAAAACCTTCTACATTCCAATTTACTATTGGAATTCTATAAGTTACATTTCTTGCAATTTTCAATTTTTGACATGACAACATTTTTGCAATTTTAGCAACATTTATATAATAACCCCAAATTGACTCAACAAACATTAAAAGATGGCATAATATGGCCTTATTTGACAATAACATGACTCAAACAACCTAGCTAGACCCAATTCCAAAAATGGAGGAACAAAGTGCTCTACACCATTCACTCGGCCATGAAATCTTTCCAAGTTCCTTGGAAGTCTTCAACTCTTTAACCTATGATAATCCCTTGGTCTTCAACTCTTTGATGCTCCTCCTTATTCTTGAAACAACTCCATTTGATCTTCATCTTCACCTTTTGCTTGAACTTTTTCATGCAAATTAGTCCTCTTCTTTCCTTATCTTCTTCAATCTACACCGTCATGTTCTAATTTGTCTTTATCTACTTCATCCATTACAAAATAGCTCTCACTTTTTCCCTCTTCCTTCATCTTGACCTTCGGTTGGACTCTCATCAAAATTATTATCATAACAAGGAAGTAATAAAGTATTTCCTTAACTCTTTTCCTCTTAACCTTTCTCTCAGCAATTCTTGTTGTTACACATGTCTTTACACTTGCATTCAAACCTGGTTTAACTATTTCATGAACTCTTCTCTTCATCATATCTACTACACACTTGAATCTACCCCATTGGCCTTGCCAACCATCCATTTTCACCTCTTTCTTTCTCTACACAACCATCTTTAGGTTCTCAATTCTTGGAAGCTCTGTCATGGCAGCATATGACTACCTACCAACCACTCTTGTCATCCAAGGGAAACTCACTTCCCTTACCACAACACCATTACTCTTCTCCACTTCATTTGGATTCTTCACAAACATACTATCACTAACCTTCTCTTGGCCTATCACATCCTTGGTCCCTTCCATCTCTGAGACCCTCTTGAAACATGTTGTCCTAGCCTCTTCACCACTTAGGGTAACTGCAACTTTCCTCTCAACTCTTTGTGTGTGCTCAAATTTGGCCACACTTCCTTACTTCTTATCTTCCCACTCTTTACCTTTAATTTCCATTCATTTCCTTTGATACTCTTCCTTAAGGTCCTTTATCCTATTAGGTTTATGAACCTTCAAGCTAACAAGATCTAACTATCCATCATCCTCTTTGAACATCATGCTCCCACATTGCTTCTCTTCAACCTCTTTCACTTCCCATTTACCCTGGCTCTTTTCACCTTTCACTCTGATGTTCTATATTAGACTTTCTACCCCTTTTATCTCTATATTTTTCAGACATATAAAGCTCTGTGTTCGCAGTGCTTGACTGCCCACTATCCCCATTTTCCTTCAAAGGACACACCATTGCACCTACCATGATCTTTGCATGCTTTGCAAGCCCATCTTCACCTTCCACAGTCCATTCAATCACTTTACCTTTGCCTCTTGCCTCTGCCTTCAATCTCTCTACCTCTAAGACCTCATTACTATCAGGTCTACCATCCTCTTTACTAGGAAACATCCGCCACCCTCCATCTTCTTTTCCAATCAGTGGACAATATACCTCTCCCATGATGACCTTACTAGGCTAATCTTTCCTTTCCTTAGGCAACCCACTTTCACTCATCTTATCTTTTCTTCTTATCTCTGTCATATTAGACTTACTCATCACTGTTTTGATAGTATTTGACTATCCTACAACCTCTTTTGCCTTTGTTTGAAAAAATTCAATCTCTCCCTTATCTCCATCATACTTTCCTACCTCATCTTGCCTCTTCATAGGGAATTCTTTCCTAATCTCCTCTATCTTAGATTTCTTCACCATCTTTTCTTCTTTCCTTTCTATCTTTGCATCATTCTTCCATTTTATTGTCTTTGTATCTTCAAGCCATGAAGTAGCGACACATTCTTCAAACCTATCTTTTTCATACCTTATAAACTCTTTTTTTCCCTGCATAATCCATCTTGCTACCCTATTGTGTCCCTTATTCTCTTCCACAAATGGAATACAAGTAAAAGAAACTTCATCCTTATCAATCTGATAACTACTATTCCTTTCATCATAAAAAGTAGATCTCTCAAATTCTCATGGTATCCCTAATAACAAGTGGCATACACTCATAGGTACCACATCACATAATATTCTGTCCTTATAACCACCTATACTGAACTCAACCCAAGATTGCTCCTTAACCAAAAGAGAATGTTCATCATTCAACCAAGAAACATAATAGGGTGTTTCATGAGGTATCATTGCCAAATTCAATTTATCAACCATTTCTTGTGATACCATGTTATCTAAGCTACTAGAATCTACCATTATAGTACATACCTTTCCATTACACTTGTAGGTGGTTTTAAAAAGTGCTCTTCTTTTTAGCATCTCCTTCTCTTCTATCAAGTCTCTAACCTAGGCATTCATTTTTCCCTTTCTCTAATACAACTCTTCCTTCCTCAGATCAGTCCTACGCTTTGATACCAATTGATACAATGAAAGGGAGGTCATTGACCTAATCAACACCTTTTGTGATGTTTCAACCACTTTTGCAATCTTCAAAACCCTCTCTATGGTTAATTCCTTTACTACTACCCTACTTGCCTAGTAGGTGTCCAGACCTTGCTTTTCGATCTTAACTCACAACCTCTTTGTTGTACCCAAAATCTATACACCTTTTTGAGCAGCCATTATTCCCATTCAAAACATATCATGAAATCACCATAGTTCTCTTTGGACAAACTCCACTTAAGCTGACCTTCTGTGCTAAAAAAAGCTCTAATTATCCCACTTTGCAAACCAACACACCTCCAATCTTTCTTACAACTCAAAATTCCACTAGAAAGTCCTCAAACTACCTCTAAAACCACAAATTATTCAAACATTGATTCAAAGCTCACCTTCTAGAGTCCCATTCCATGAAACCCTCCTTTTCCTTCAAAATAGACTAGGGTTTATTGAAAAACCCATCTCCAAGCCACATTTCATCTTATAACCACTTCAAACACACTTGATCTAACCTACACAATCTTAATACTCCATATTATTCTACCCCAAAACTTTACTCACTTTTATATTCTAAAACCTCACTTTTCCACTCAAAAACACTCTTTTCCTAGCTAGGGCTTCATGCCCAAACATGTAATTGACCTCCCTTGTTGGATGTTGTGGATATGGTTGCTGATATGTGGTTGTCATTGATGTCAGCACTATTAGCATTTGGTGTATCAGATATTGTATATGTCGATGATATTGAGAAAATTGTAAAATGAAGTGTTTTAGGTTCCCACTGGAACTATGCAAGTCATGAAGGTGTTTTGTTCTGTACATTGATGATTAGCCAATGTGGATTAAAGGGTTTATTGTTGAATGTTTCTAGATCATCTATTGGAAGTTTCAGAGGTCCACGTGAAGTTTTGAGTGTTTTGTGGTCTGAGAGCATTTATGTGGTCTTTGTTAGTCCTCTTGAATGAAGATTGTGTTATTTTCATAATCTCAGTTGTTGCAGATGCTTCTCTATTGTTTCTTGGTATTTTTTGATGTCTCTAGATCATTCTCTATATTTTTGGTATGTCCACATTACTTGGAGAGCTCGTGGTAGAATATCTTTTCTTGCGCATGTTCAGTTTTTCATGTTCTTAGCCAACATGTTGGTGGTAGCGTGTTGTGGATCTTTGTGGCGAAATTAATTAAAGTATTTTTGTGTTGGAGATATTAATTTGGGTCTCCACTATGTTGTGGCTAACATTGGTGGTTTTGCATTAGAAATTTAATTATAAATTTGGGTCGACATTGGAAATATGCTTTATTTTTTGGGCCAACTAAGATGTGATGAAATTCCATGTAGCGGATATATAAGAGTGATTGGTAGAGAAAAATTAGTGTGTGCATAAGTGTGAATGTGTGCTAGAGAAATTGGAAATGTGCAAATAGTGTTTCTATCATTCGATTGCAGAGTAGAGAGTGAAGAAGTTTGAGCGAAGTGTGAAGAAGTTTTTTGAGCTTAATTGGAACTATAATCAGGCTTGTGTAGAAGCTATTCTTTGAGTACATACTCTGTGGATCTAATCCATATTTCTGTATTGTTGGATAGTGAATCCTCTTTTGTATTTGAGAAGTGAGCTCTAGGCAATGTGCTTGAATGCATGTGCATTCCCCTTATTATTTCTCTTTATAATTTTAACAGAGTATAATCTTGTGGACTAACATCTACCATGGTTTTTTCCCTAACATGGTTTCCACATAAAAAATATTGGTGTTATTTGTCTCTTTGATGTGTTAATTGCTTGTGGTTAATTGCTTATTCATCAGATCTAAGATTAAGTTGAGTTAAGCAAGAAAATTTGAAGTTTCTGTCACAATTGATTTAGCCCCCCTCTTAGTTGTGTGTCCTTTTTTTTCCAACAATTGGTATTAGAGTAGGCTCCTCTGAAGAATTTTAAAAGCTTGAGGTGATCCAAGATGGCAACAAAATTCAAGAAGGATAGTATGAGATTTGATGGCACTAACTATTCAATGTGGAAAGTCGGGATACAATGTCACTTAAAGTGTATTGGTGAAGCTTTCTGGAAGATTACAAGAGATCCATATACTATTCCTCAGAATGGTCCCTCCACTGCTAATGAGATCAAAGATGTTGAAAATAAAGTTAGGGATATTAAAGCTTTGGTGAGTGTTCTGAGAAATTCGAAGATGGCTAATGTGTTAGGTCTAGAGACAACTCATGAGATTTGGATGAAAGTAGAAACTCTGTATGAAGGATATGCATAGGTGAAGATGGCTAAGCTATAGAGCTTGAAAGGAAAGTATGAGAACCTAAAGATGGGTGAAGATGAAAATATCACTTCTTTTATGTAGAGAGTAAATGAAATAGTGATGGGTATTAAAGGTGTCGGTGGTTTTGTGGATGAGGATGAAATTGTGGGTAAAGTACTCAGATCCTTGCCTCACTCCTACAAGATGAAGGTTCATGCTTTTGGAGTTCAAATCAGTAAACAAGATAACAAGAGACACGTTGATCAGGAAGCTTGTTTCTTTTGAAATAAGTGAATTTGGTGAATCTACACCAAAGACTAAGTGTCCATTCAAGGCCACTATATCAAGAAGTAACAGGAAAATATATAATCTTTTGAGAGAGTTCTAGAAAGATATCCAAGTATGATCAAGCACTGAAACAGCTTGAAGATAAAGAAAGAGAGGTAGAAGAGATAGAAGCACTGATAGCAAAGCAAGAGGGTAGAGGAAAAGGTAATTATGAAGATGTATTTCCTATTAAATGTTTTTCATGCAGTAAAATAGTTCATTTTCAATCAAGATGTCTTGCAAGAGTTCCTAGATATAAGCCTAAAAGGTCTAGATTCCAAAAGAGGTGCTACTTTGCTGAAGAAGCAGTGACTGATGATGAGTTTGATAAAGATAATGGAATTGAATATGAATGGTATTTCATTGCTACCATTGAATATAATCTTGTGGCTACTGAATCTACTAAAGATGAAAAAGCTCTTACAGCCCAAGTTGAAGAAAAGGATGAGTGGGTGATTGATAGTGGATGCTCACATCATATGACCGGTGATAAAAGGAAATTTGTGAGTCTAGGGAAGTATGATGGTGGGGTTGTAAGATTTGGAGATAACAATGCTGGTGTGATTCATGGCAGAGGATCTATTTGTCTTTGTGGTAAGGATAACACTGATGATGTTCTCTATGTTGAAGTCCTGAAGCAGAACTTGTTGAGTGTTGGACAGATGGTTCACAAGGGATATGATCTTTAGTTTAAAAATATAAGATGCAAGATACATCGAATTTCTGAGGATATGATTGCAACAGGAAATCCTACTAATGTAATCTGCAAGGAATGATAGATGGGTAAACAAATTAGAGTCTCTTTCTAGAGAAAACAATTTCATTCAAATAATTTGCTGGAGCTGCTACATACTGACCTTTGTGGTCCCTCCAGAGTCAGAAGTATTCATGGAGAAAGGTATTTTATGTTGGTTATTGATGATTACTCTAGAATTATTTGGGTTTCCTTTTTAAAATAAAAATGTGAAGCATTGGAGAAGTTCAAAAGTTTCAAGGCTATGGAAGAAAATGAGAAAGGTCTAAAAATCAAGTGCCTGAGATCTGACAAAGGTGGTGAGTTTATTTCCAAGGAGTTCAAATATTTTTGTGAAGAGCATGGTATTAAAAGATAGTTATCTACTCCTTGAACCCCTCAACAGAATAGAGTTGTACCAGAACAATGATGATGGAAGGAAATGTATCTCATATGTACTGGAGTGAAGTTGTAAGCACTGTTGTGTATACTTTGAATAGGGTAAATGTAAATGGTAATTCTGGTAAGACTCCTTATGAATTATGGTTTGATCACAAGCCTACTGTTAAGTACTTTAATATCTTTGGAAGCAAGTGTTATATCAGGAGGGATGATGATATAGGAAAATTTGATGCAAGAAGTGATGAAGGAATCTTCCTAGGTTACTCTACTAAAAGCAAAGTGTATCGGTGCTATAAAAAAATATTGAGAAAATGGTTGAGAGTGAAAATGTCAGAGTTGATGAGAACTCTGTCAAATCATCTAGACATTATAGTTATGATTCAGATGAAGACATTACAAGCCAAGGGAAAAATATTTAGACATAGAATCTACTTCAGATTATTCCATATGTTCTGATGAAGCAACTTCAATTTTTTTTCGTAAATCAAGTCAGTCAGGAGACACAGACAAATGCAAGTGTAGAAGAAAGATCAGAAGAGATAGAAGCTCAAGAATGTCCCAAAACTCCAAGGTATGTAAAGTTGAATCATTTTGAAAGTAAAATCATAGGAGATAAGAGTAAAGGAGTGCAAACTAGAAGAAAAATTGCAGAAGAATATTGTTTGATTTCTAAGATTGAACCTAAAAATGTCACTGAAGCCTATCAAGATGAAAACTAGGTGGAAGCTATGAAGGAAGAGCTAACACATATTGGAAATAATGACATATGGATACTAGTTCTAAGGCCCAAAGACAAAAATGTGATGGTACTAAATGGGTGTTTAGAAACAAGCTGAATGAAGAAGGTGAAGTGGTCCAGAATAAAGAAAGACTAGTATGTAAAGGATATTCTCAAATGGAAGGTATTGATTTTGAAGAAACCTTTGCCCTTGTCACTAGGATTGAAGTTGTTAGTCTATTTCTTGCTTATGTTGCACACAAGAACTATAAATTCTATCAAATGGATGTAAAGTCAACATTTCTGAATGGAGAACTAGAAGAAGAAGTGTACATTGAACAACCAGATGGATTTTAGCTAATAGACAAAGAAGATATGGTTTGTAGATTGAACAAAGCTCTATATGGACTTAAGCAAGCCCCCAGAGCCTAGAATGCTAGATTGGACAAATACCTACTAAAGCTTGGATTCACTAAAGGTATTGCTGACAACAACTTATACTTCAAATTAGATAATGATAAGGAGTTAATTATAGAAGTTTTTGTTGATGATATCATTTTTGGAGGAGATGATAATCTATGCATGAGGTTTGTTGATGAGATGAAGAATGAATTTGAGATGAGTATGATTGGAGAGATAAATTTCTTTCTAGGATTGCAAGTTACTTAGTTCGACAAGGGGATTTTCATATCTCAATCCAAATATGTGAAAGAACTGATGAAGAAGTTTGGAATGGATGACTCCAAGCCTATTGGTTACCCCATGGTGACCGGATATAAGTTGACATAAAATTATGACACTCCTAAGGAAAATCAAACCAAATATAGGTCAATGATGTATGTATGGTGGCTAGATTTCAAGCGAATCCAAAAGAATCACATGTAACTATTGTGAGGAGAATTTTTTGGTATCTAAAAGGAACAATTGACTTTGAACTTTGGTATCCAAAGGATGATGATCTCACTTTGTGTGTGTATACTGATGTGGATTGGGCTGGTGATGTAGATGATAGAAAAAGTACTAGTTGTGGTTCTTTCTTCCTAAGGAATAAATTGGTGTCCTAGTTGAGCAAAAATCAAAAGTCAATTTCTCTATCTACTGTTGAAGCCGAATACATTGTTGCTGCCAATAATTGTAATCAAGTGATATGGATGAAATAGATGTTGAGAGATATTAGGGTGGTATATGAAGAACCTATTTCCATATGTTGTGACAATTCAAGTGCAATAAATATCTCAAGGAATTTGGTGTTACATTCTAAGACTAAACATACATCAATGAAGTTTCATTTCTTGAGGGAGAAAGTGAATGAGAAAGAAGTCAGATTGGAATATGTGCCTACCAAAGAATAGATTATAGATATCTTCACTAATCCATTGCCGAAGGATACTTTTGAGTATCTCAGAGGAATGCTAGGGGTAATTACCCCTCCTGATAAGAACTAAAAGATGCATTTTCTTGCATCAACTTGTGAGCTTCATTGCTATATTCTGATCCAGATTGATGTTTCCGCTACTGCTACTAAGGGGGAGTAGTCAGATGTGCAGATATGTGGTTCAAAGCATGTATATGGAAAGGTCATTGTTACCTTTTCCATTGATGTCAAAGGGGGAGAAGTGTAATGTGAAAAATCCTTTCAAGAGGAGAAGTGCAAAAGAATTCAGTGTGTTGGGTTGATGGTATTTTTCACATCATGTGTTGCCATCAATTCCAAAGGGGGAGATTGCTAGATGTTGTGGATTTGGTTGCTGATATGTGGTTGTAATTGAAGTCAACACTATTAGCATTTGGTGTATCAGATGTTGTATATGTCGAGGATATTGAGAAAATTGTAAAATGAAGTGTTCTAGGTTCCCACCGGATCTGTGCAGGTCATCAAGGTGTTTTGTTTTGTACATTGATGATTAGCTAATGTGGATTAAAGGGTTTATTTTTGAATGTTTCTAGATCATCTACCAGAATTTTCACAGGTCCGCGTGAATTTTTGAGTGTGTTGTGGTCTGACAGTGTTTATGTGGTCTCTGTCAGTGTTCTTGAATGAAGATTGTGTTATCTTGGTAATCTCAGTTGTTGCAAATTCTTCTCTATTGTTTCTTGGTGTTTTCTAATGTCTCTAGATCATTCTCTATATTTTTGGTACATCCACATTACTTGGAGAGCTCATGGTTGAAGATCTTTTCTTGCGCATGTTTAGTTTTTCATGTTCTTGGTTGACATGTTGGTGGTAGTGTGTTGTGGATCTTCGTGGCGAAATTAATTAAAGTATTTTTGTGTTGGAGATATTAATTTTGGTCTCCACTATGCTTTGGCTGACCATGGTAGTTTTTCATTAGAAATTTAAATGTAAATTTGAGCCGACATTGGAAATATGCTTTATTTTTTTGGCCGACTAAGATGTGATGAAATTCCATGTAGTGGATATATAAGAGCAATTGGTTGAGCAAAGTTAGTGTGTGCATAAGTGTGAATGTGTGCTAGAGAAAGTGTAAATATGCAAATAGTGTTTCTAACATTCAATTTTAGAGCAGAGAGTGAAGAAGTTTGAGCAAAGTGTGAAGAATGTTTTCTAAGCTTAATTGGAACTGTAATCAGGCTTGTGTAGAAGCTATTCTTTCAGTTCATACTTTGTGGATCTAATCCATATTTTTGTATTGTTGGACAGTGAGTCCTCTTTTGTATTTGAGCACTGAGCTCTAGGTAGTGTGCTTGAATGCATGTGCATTCCCCTTATTATTTATCTTTATAATTTTAATAGAGCATAATCTTGTGGACTAACATCCACTATGGTTTTTCCCCTAACATGGTTTCCACATAAAAAATCTTGGTGTTATTTGTCTCTCTGATGTGTTAATTTCTTATTCATCAGACTAAGATTAAGTTGAGTTAAGCAAGAAAAGGTGAAGTTTATGTCACAACTGATTCAGCCCCCCCTCTCAGTTGTGTGTCCTTTTTTTTCCAACATCCCCTACCCTTTCAAAGCTTAAATTTCATCATTCTCCATATACTCTCACTAATTCCACCATGATCTAACTTGTTCTCAAGCAATTTTATCTATTCACCAATTCTAGCCTTGCTATTTAGGCCTAAACTCTATATTTTCAACTGGGGCAGCTTTGAAAATCTCTTTCAATGTCTTCACCAATGTTAAAACCTTTCTCCTAGACCTAATCCTACTCTAGCTAGGCCCATTCCACTGAGACACAACATGTACAAAAGGTGGAATTGCCTTTTATTGCATACTAGGCCTCAAACCCTCAAATACACTCCTAAACAGACAACTTCAGAAAATGGATTAAATCTCTCTTCAAACTCAATGTCAAAACCTCAAACCAAATGAAAATTAAAGCTAACTATTTCCTCAACCAAATCCATAAGGTTTCAGGTCATTTTTCTCCTATACAGAACCGTTCCAAGCCTTTAAACAAGAAAATTACATAGAAAATATATATAAATAAAGATATTCTTCTTAGTTTTTACTCAAAAACCATCCAAAGGCTTTTAAAATGAGATTTCCCACATATTTAAAAACTTACCCACCTAAAACAACCACCTAAACTAACTCAAAAACCTTCTACATTCCATCTGACCGTTGGAATTCCACAAGTTACATTTCCTCCAATTTTCAGTTTTTGACATGACAACATTTTTGCAATTTTAGCAACATTTACATAATAACCCCACACTGACTCAACAAACATTACAAGATAGCCTAACATGGCCTTATTTTATAACATGACTCAAACAGCCTAACTAGACCCAGTTCCCAAAATGGAGGAACAAAGTGCTCTGCACCACCAACTATATAATTTTGAGAGGAGGTTTATTTGCATAAGTAATGAAAAATAAAATTAAATGAAAGTGTCCACTCTCCTTTAGAATAGAAAGAGAGAAAGACAACATAGTTTCAATAAAAACTATAACTGAAACAAATAGAAGAAGACAACTAGGTTTGCAACTTTGCTTTAATGGTATGGCAGAGACGTGCTCTACACAAATAGTTGCAACAACTTCCTTGTTCATCACAAAATCCTTCATCCTTCCATCATCTTATTGCTTTGATGACTCATAATCTATCACTCCAATGATAACCTTCATCATTTTATACAACTATCACATGTCCGGTCATTTTGGAATCTCCCCTACTTATTGGCCTAAAATCCTTTAGCTACAAGTTTTGTTCTCCAATTGTTTTGGGTTGGTATTCTAGCTACAATGAGTTAGTTCTCATCTAAAGCATGCATACTATTAACAATCATGAATTAGACATAGATTTAAACTAAAATTCATACATTCATCATGCAAATATCAACATATCATAATCATATTCTCACTCATCAAAGTTTGGTTCAGATTGCATAAAGGAAATAAAAGTTATATAAGTTTAAGAATGTATATGAAATAAATGGCTTAAAGTCTTTAAAATATATGGAATAAATAAGAGAAAACTAGCTATTAATTAGGCTCATCATTCCCTGAAGTCTGGGACAACACCAACTCCCTTAACCTATCTCAACTAATAGATTTTTCAATATGAAATCTTTGCCAACCTCAAATTCTCTATTGTTTTTATTTCATCCTGGTTCCTCCCTATCCAATATTGCATTGGATAGAGGAGAAGTGTTCAGTGAAATGTAAGAGGAAACCATGTAAGCCCATTTTCCTTGGTAATGTCTATATATTTGTGAGGTCCCTTCTAATAATGGATATAAAATTGTATAGGGAGTGAGGTTCTTTTTTCTTTAATTCGGGGGTTAATTCCTCTCGTCTCTTCTTTACAAACTGGAAGGTGTGATAAATAGATCATCTAACTAATTGCTTCAACTTGGTGTAGTCCCATTCCCTGGAATTCATTATTTTCCTTCCTACACCTTTATATTTCAAGAGCTCTAATCACTCACCAATAATTGTATTGAGATCTTTGGATTCTTTCCTTGGCTACAAAGTAATATATTTCTCCTTTTTATTATATTCCTATAAGATCTCACCCCTTTTTTGTTCATTCCTGATATAAGAAGCTAGTACTTTAATCTATAAGTCCCCCAAAAACATTAGAGGATTATATTCTATTTGATCTGAGAGCACAAGATTATGCAAGTAAAACTCACATAATTGATCTTACATATCCAGTGTAGAGTCAAAGAAAGTTTCTAAAAATAAATTTTTTCTATTCATTTACATTGAAAAATCACTACCTAGCTAGCTAAACTAAAAACACAAGCAATTTTCTTGCAAAAATAGTGCATAAACTCTTGCAGGAGGTTTGCACTCTAGAATTTGTGCAGCCTTGTTTGCTACTTCTTCAATATTCACTTTCAACCTTTTTATTTCCGCATCTTTCTATTCAAGTGTCCTAGTGTGTTTTAACATCAACTTAGCTTTTTATTTTTCTCATTCCTTCTTCTCAAAGAACTCTTAGGTTATTCTCCACAATTCCACACCTAAGGTCACTATATGTAGCCCAGAGGGAATTGAAAGTGAATGAATTGCATCTCGAGGTACTAGTTCTTTGGTTTTTGCTTCTATGATAACAAGATTTGCTAATTCATCCAATCTAGATCCATGATCATATTTACAAAAAATTTCCTTGAAATCCTCAATTATTTTTTCCCTCTCACTTTCTCTTTGTTGGTGTGATTTCAAAATACCTTAAATTCCTTGATCCTTTCCATAGCCTCTTGTAATTCCTTGCCAATGTTTTTTTTCTCAATGAAACATTCTTCAACTCTTTCCAAAAACTAATCATTCCTTTCACTTGTATGCACATTACCCTCTAAGTCAGGGTTCTTTGGGGTTATTTTTCTTGTTTTCCTTGTAACAAAAGCATCCACTAAATCAGATTCAAAGGTGATTTTAAAATTTCATGTTGTGCATTAGGCACATTTTCATCACCAATGGAATTCACCTCCAATTTTGAGTCAATTTCAACCATTAAAAATCTCCCTTTTTCTACTTTTTAACTGACCCTCTCATAGCAAATTTCCTCTTCAAGTGATGTGATTTCCTCCTAGGTTGTGTGAATTTCTTATGCCCTCTTATAGATGCAGAAGAAGATTCACCTTTCCTTTTCCTGGTTGTTGGTGTTTTTCTAGAGGTAAGGATTTCTTGGGTATGTCCTACTGCGGGTTGCTTAGAGGCTATAAGTTGATTGTCATGCAGGCTCCACTCCTTTGGATCTCCTATGTTGTAGGTAGGTGATGCAATGGGTGATCCAAAGGAAATTTCCCTATCTAATACAATAGGTTCTTATTATCTTTCTAGGACAACATGTTCTTCAAGGATGGTATTACTATCATTGAAATTTAGGAAACTCTCACATGAAAAATGTGGAAGTTGAACCCTCAAACTTCTCTTTATCAGTAATGTGACTAAGCAGAAATGTGACAATGTTGTGTTATTCCTTTTTCTTGTGTACTTGGAACTCATTCATTTCAAAAAATTGTAAAGAAAATTCAGAACATTTACATTCCTATCATGGTGAAGAAGGCTTAAAATATTAAAATGGGTTGTATATAACAGGAACTTCCTACCATCACAAGTTAAGTATTTGACTATATAAGAAGCTACCAAATCCCATATCCAAGGTAATGATAATATTTTTGTACCAAGTGAGATGATGTGTCTAGGTTTTCTCTATGCTTTCTAAATTCATTCCTCGAAACTATGAAATCTTCCCTCATTGGAAACTCTTCTCCTTCCCTTGGTAGTCTTGATACCTCAACAATGGTGGCTTCTGAAGCATCCATCTTCAAACCTCGTCAGTTGCCTCATCATTTTATAAAGTAGCAGAAAATTGTTGTTTCATGACTTCGTTGAACTCTGTGAGTTTCAAGAAGTAGTCCATCCAACCAACCTATTGAACAATAGGTAACTCATGTCTAGCTTCCAACAACTAGGTATGTGATGTTGGTTCCCTATGAATAATATCACCACCCATGATACTAGTATTGCCCTGCAATTCCCTTAATTTTTTTTCTTTTAGCTTAATTTTTGTTTGTTATTCCACTACACCACTCTCACTTTATTGTATCCTTTCAATTCAACTGCTTCCAAACCTTCCTTCTCCTCTGAGCTCATATTGTGTAAAAAATATAGAGGAAAAATGAAATGGAATTTTTTTCAAAGGGTCTTTCATTTTTGAAAATCAAGAAAATGTGAATACCCCTCCCCCAACTAAAGGTATTAAGTGTCCTCACTTAATTGTACGGTACTTGGTGAAGGGTGAGATGGTATATAGTGGAATATTAATTTAGATATGAAAACATGCATAAATAAATGATAAAACGTGTAGAAAATCAATCATCATCTATGCTAATTATGAAAAGTTAATGCATGTACTTGTTGAATGCATATGAAATGAAACTTAGCTCGTGTGAAGTGTTGATTACTACCTAAGTGGGATTTTATTTGATCATTCTCAATTGCAATTAAAAGTGAATGACATGAATGCATGGTGCATGATGAATGATTTTTAGAAAAGGCTACGATATTTACAATAGATGGAAGATGAAATGAAGTGTATGACATGTGAAAATTGAGAAAGGTGATGGAAATAAAAAGTGTGAGGTGGTGTATAAGTTGTATGTATGGAAAATGGTAGTGGAAAGTATATATATGCAATTAATTTAGCAGTGAATTTTGAAATGACTGTCAGTTAATTGCTATGAGTTCCTCTAGTAAAGGTCCCTTTCTAAAAAATTTCACCTTCAAATGTGTTGTTGCAGGTCCCTACAACTTCATTGACTCTTGCAAAAAATGCTTGTTGTTACTCGCCACCTTGTGCAATGTGTGCTTTGTAAAGTGTTAGAAAATTATACCTGTGTAATAGTAGTAGGTGAGCTAGGTAGCTCCTCTATTGAGTCATGTGTAGAAATTGTAGTTGTTGTAGTTGAATTGTCAAGTGAAGGCTCAAGTTGTTGTATTAATGAAAGAATGAAATCATCCTTTTGTAGTGGTTTCTTGTATATATTTATTCATTGTCCATTAACTAGTAAGGATAACCTAACTTCATCAATTGTATGTAGTTGTATAGCTCCATTAAGAAACAATTTCTTGATTTCATATGACCAAGTCACCTTGTTTGTAACCTTCCCTTGTAGTCCTAATATCTTGAGTCATAGAGCAGAGCACCTACACTGAATTCCTTGGTTTTGATAAACTAATCATGCCATCTGATTCATTGATTCTAAATAACTTCAGTGTGGTATATTGCCTCCATCTAAATTTCATCAAGTGCATTGAAGTTGTGTAATCTCTCCTGTTGTGATGTTGATAATTCCATGCCTAATTGAATTGTTGTTCTCAAATTTTTTTACTCAAATTCAATAAGAAGTACTGCTTTATTTCAATACACCAATTCATATGGTGTAAACCCTATTGTGGTTTTCCAAGTTTTCTTATAGGCTTAAACTTCCTTAGGAAACCTACCTACCCAATCTTTCCTATGAATTTGTACTATTTTGGTTAGAATGTTCTCAATCTCCCTATTTATGACTTCCACCTACCCATTAGCTTGAGGGTGGTAAGGTGAGTACTTACTATGTCTAATCCTATACTCTTGAACCAATTTTGTGATCAGCTCTAATGTAAACTAGGGTCGTTGGTATGTGACAATTTCCCTTGGAACTCCATATCTTGTAAATATGTCCTCATAGAGAAATTTTTCCACATTACCATCCCTAGAAAATTATAAAGCCTTAACCTCCACCCACTTGGTAAGGGGGTTTGTGCATACCAGTATGTACTCCTTGTTGTTAGATGTTGGTGATACTGGGCCAATAAAATCTAATTCCCATTTATCAAATGGTGTTATTGCTAACTGTGGCTACAATAGAATTTCATCTATTTTTGTTGGCATGCCCATTATCTGACACCTATCACATCCCGTTGTGTACTTGAATGCATCTTTATGAATATTTGACCAATAATAGCTAGTTGTGAGAATCTTAAGAGTTGTCCTCTTTTCTATAAAGCATCCCCCATAGGTTTCATCAAGGAATGCTCTTCAAATGTCATATACCTCATCCTCTTTGATACATATCCTCATCATGTTATCTAGGCATGTGTAAAATAAGTATCTAGCTATCTAGGAGTAGAGAAAACTCTTGTGAACCAATTGTCTCTTTTCTCTTGGGGAGAAATCAGGTGATGTCTTCCCTGCCACTAGATAGTTGGAAATGTCTACAAACCAAGGTGTATGCAAAGATAGAGTAAATAAATGCTTATCTAGGAATGAATCATCAAAAATATATTCTTCTAATGTGGTTTGAAGTTTGGATAGAAAATATGCCACTACATTTACTTTTCTTGGCTTTTCCACAATGGTGATGTCAAATTCGTAAAGCAATAGTAACCACATTACAAGACTTCCACCAACCACTAGTTTGTTCATGAAATACCTAATTACTATGTGGTTGGTGTGTATAAACATTGGATATCCTATAATATAATGTCTAAATTTGTTTACTACATATACCACTACCAAAATTTCCTTCTTTGTCACTGTATAATTGAGTTCAATATGGTGCAACCAAGGCATGCATGGAAGGTTAATATTAAATCATTAATAACCCCACTATCTTGACAACAATACCATCCAGTTGAAAAACTCCCTTGACCACAGGTTCATATTTAATGCCAAGGAGATCAGTTATCTTCTTTGGCATAACAAAGCTACTAGCTTCCAAATCAATTGTGCAATTATGTACTATATGATCCTCAATAATTAAAGATAAATATAAAGGAGGTGGCTTACTAATTTTTCTTGGATCCTTTTCTTCTCTCAATTGTACTAGACTAATTGATGGAGTAATTTTCTCCTTTTATGATACATCCTTTGGTTGATTATGCTCCTTCAAAGCTTGTTGCAATAGATTTCATTGAGATGGAATAGATAGAGCTTCCCACATGGTGACACTTAGGTTAGCCTTCTTCATATGATCGACTATTTTGAAAGGAAGTTGGATAGTCTTGGGAGAAACCTTTGGAACAACAAGATCTTTCCTTGTAGCTTGGTCTCTCTAAGGTCACCCCAAGGTTTTCTTACCCCTATCAATAGGCTAGTGTGGTTGTATCATAGTTGTCCTACCAATTGTATTAGAAACTATAGTGGCTTGAAATGGTTGGGAAGTTGAAGCTTTTCCAATTATGGATGATGTATTATTATCCACTACTTGTCCCTTTGATCGTGTAATCTATGCAACTAGATCAGTAGCTACTTGATTCATACCACAAAAATCCTCTTGATTTCCATTGACCAATGTAGAGTCTCCTACCGTGTGATCTTTCCTATTAGCAGTTGCTTGGTTCCCATCAAATTGTTGCCTTGAATTTTAGGGTTCATTTTGAACCATTAGAGCTTGTACAATCTCTCCATTTTCACAAGAATTTTGATTATGGGGATGGAATTACAAGGGTAACACTAGTCATATTCCTAAGCTAAGTTATCCTAAACTAGAACAAGAGCCTTTGAAATGCTAGTAGTGGTTGGATTTAAACTATTCAAGGGCTTGGCATAATTCCATTGATTTTTCCCTTGATATGGCTATTTATTTTGTTGATAATTTTGGTTTTGAGGCTAGTATGGTCTATTATTTTGAACTTGTTGCCTCTTAATTGTCACTAACTCATTTCCAAAATTTTGTAATAAGGCTTTATCCGCATGTAATTTATTTGAAACTATAGTAGAAATAGATGATTGACTGGTAGATGCAATTGGAATAGGGGCTAATATGGGTTATTGAGGAAGAAACTTTAGGAAGAGAGGCATTAGCGGCCTTGGAGCTATCTTCCTAGCCTATATTATACAATTCTCTTCCAGGATGGAAATATCATACATATTTGGAAGATGCACCCGACCCATGGACTAAATCATAATAACCACATCATTGTTCAAAGCTCTTAAGTAATATAGGAAGGCATGATTGGGGAAAGGCTTCACCAAGACAGGGATTCTATCCCAAGTCTTCTACAATATGAAGTTAAAATCTCCCATGAATTCATGGGCTACTCTTTTGATTGTTGTCAATTGCTCCACCAAAGAAAAGTGATCACTCTTGTCTTCAAAGTGTTCACATAATTTTTGACCTAACTAATCCTAGTTGTGAATGGAGTTAGGTTCCAAACTTATGTACCATTGTAATTCTTTTCCTTTCAAGGATATGGATAGGAGCCTAACAACCATTTTATCTTTTGTGATATTATGCACAAAGCATATAGTGGCCACATCTTGAATATGCTCTATTGGAGTGGTAGATGTCTCACCAATGAAATGAGTGATAATTTTCAAATAATTTACTAGTATGTCATCTCTTTGAGCTAACACAAGGGGGTTGAAACCATTGAAGGTGATGAATGTTTGATTTCTAGGGGAATCCATAGGGAATAATTTTCTATTTGTATGAGAAGTAGGTGTTCTATTCTGGAATACTCTACCCAAAGGTGGCATAGATTGAGCTCTAGAGTATGGACTTGTAGGACCTCTACTTCTCCTTAGAGTTGATAAAGAGTGTATATTTCTTCTCCTAGATATAGAAAATGAGAGCTCAATGTATTGAAAATTACCTCTAGAAGATGCCCTAGTTTGAATACTTGGCATGCAATTTATAAGTCTAGTCTCAAACCAAGGTTACTAAGTTGCAATAGGGTCATCACCCTAATCATAAGGTTATCCTTTGAATGCAAAGTTTCTAGGTACTTTTTTGGATGCCTCTTTAAGGCTAAAGTTGTCGAGATCAACATCACTCTCTTAACAAAAAGAGATAAAGTTCATGAAACTTGAATTGTCCCATCGAGCATGCTAAAAATTATTGTCACATGAAATTGTACCTTGTTGAACATGGATTTAATCATTCCAATGACACAATGGAAATGACCTCAAGGTGTGGGACCTTTCAAGTTGACCTATCAAGTCTCTGAAGAAGGCCAAATACATCTTCTATTCCAAGTACAAAATGTTGGGTATAACCCAACATTTGAAATCCTACCACTACCCTACTTTATCAAGTCTTAGGGGAAAGGGATATAGAAGTAATGAATCAAAGGGAAAGGGATGTAGAAGGAATGCATCAAAGGGAAATGGGAGGTGATATACCAAGATGGAAATGTGATTCTTCCTGCTTTCAAAAAACAAAATATGTAAATAAAAGATGCCAAGAGATCTGCACAGATCTTTACTTTGTGAAATTCTAAGAAATAGTATGAAGGTTACGGATTGTTAGATACTAAAAAGGAAATATTTTCATAGAATAACAACCACAACATAGAAAACACACTCATATATGAAAAAAATAACACAAGGAATTTTGAACATGTAGGTAGAAGTATACACAACATATTACATAAAAGAAGTAGTGAGATAGCCCAATTTCATTAACATAAAGGCATAAAAGTCAAGATTACAATGGAAAAATGAAAAGATGTAGTCTTTGCAACCAAAAATTATCACAGGAGCAAAAATAACAATCCTTAAAATGAATAAAATTCTTGCTTTATAGTGAAGGCATAACTTAGGTCATTACATACCAGAACCCTAACCCTACCAAAGTTAGCAATTAGCATAAATCTTATCAGATCGAGATCAAAGGAGTTGGCCATAAAAACTTGTGTTAAAGATAAGTTTTGATAGCCCTAATGCGCACTCCATGCCTTTAAATGTTTTGAAAGTGTAGAGTAGAGAAATCCCACAAAATCTACCTTGAAATCCAATTGTACAGTAGAGGGAATGTCCCTCCAACACACTGACGAGTATAGGCACCGCTATTGCATTGAATAGGTGAGGAAATCTATGAAATATAAACCTTGGTGCAGTAAAATCCAATCTTGGTAGCTGAAAAATTCACTCAGTCATAAGTGCAAATGATCTCATGAAACAGTGTGCCTAGCTATTGCAAAGATTTGAATATGAGTTGTTTGATCTGAGAAGATCTAATGAAATCAATGGTCAAGCAACATTTGACCAAATTTGAATAATACGATAAAGGTTCAATAAGCCTTGAATAGTCGTAGCCAATAGATAAGTCCCAAGTCATGTCCAAACAAGGAGCACCCCTAGACACATGGCAAGCATTCACACCTTCATGGGAAGACTATCCATGAAATGAAGAGAGCAACCAAAAAGACACCACGAGGAAAAAATTTACAGTTTCACAATTAGAAAGTGGGTTTGCCTTGAGGTACTCTACAAAATGACAGAATGCTTCAAAACATGCCATGTGGTATTTTTGAGGTCTTTATATGGATCTCATAGTGGTGAGAAATGTTCGACATGCCACATGTCATCATTTTTTTTATTTTTGTGACCAACTTCAATCTTTAGTACTAAACCCTCCATGGAATTGCAGAATCCAACATCAAAGGACAACTATCAATATTTATTGGTTCCACTGAGAATTTCTTTATAAAAATATAATATGGGAAGGAAAGGGGTCCATAATTCAATAATATATGCAGATATAAGACTTAGGAACTATAACCTTAAGAAGGAGGGTTCAATACATAGATGAATATAAGGCATGAGGTTGTAACTTAAGCGAGGGAAGTCCCAATTTACCAGTCAACATGAGATTATAATAAAGCACAAGGGATTTATTCAAACCTAGGGTTTTAGGCATATCATAGGATTTAAGAAGCCTTGAAACATGGTTTTCAACCTCCCCCTACACAAGGGTCCCTTCAAATAGACCAAGGTTCCATGGAGATGTAAAATTCTACAAGTAATACCAGGTGGCACAAAGTGACAACAGTTGTGATTTGTATTGTAGGATTAGAGATAGAGTGAAAAATGGGCATGGTATTGTCAATACCTTGAGTGAAAGGGCTAGAAGACTTAGAATTCACAATAGATGTAACAATGGCGTGGGATGCCATAAGTTTGCAACTTCATCTCATCAAAGAATTTGCAATAGGACACCAAGTCGTGAAGCTCACACAAGTTTCAAAACACTAGGTGTGCCCACTACAAACACTAAATTTCCAAATAGTCATAGAAAAACATTGAAAAGAAAATATCAAAAAGCAATAGAAAATGGAAAACACAAAGATAGAGATCTAACGGAAATCTAAGCCAAAAATAGTTAGACTAAGTCACCTAGGGAAATTATGTCCTCCATAGGTAGGTACAAATTTTAAAGGTTGGTTGTCTATTATACAGTTTCAGTATCTCAGATTCGTGTGCATACAGGTCTGACAATGAATGTTTTTCTATAATTTTCCCAATTTTATGATTATGTAGTTCAAAATGCAAGTGTCTAATAATTTTCAAAAAGTTCAAGAAATAAAAGACAGTTATAAATGAAATTTCTAGATCTATGATGCAACAATTGATTGAAACTAAGATGCCAAAATCTTTTAAAAAAAAGAAATGGTCTTGATGCTTTTTTGAAATTAAAAAATGTGAATTTTCATTTTTTTTGAGCTATATGCAAGATGCCTAAATGAATGCAATGAACAATTTCAGATTTATTTTTAGATTTAAATGACCTAATGTAGATTTGTAGATTCAATTGGAATGTAAATTTGACCTAAGATAACTGAAATTAACCCTATTTCAAACTAAAGTGCAATATTGTATGCAAATTTTAATTTTTTTATGCTTTTTTATGATGCAAAAATGAATGCATAAATGAAGAATGCAAAACAATACAATGCTAAACCTAGATCTAGGATGAATTGCTCCAAATTTCAAAAGGTTTAAAATTTTAACATGTTGGGTTCACCAAAATGAAATGAAGAAAAAGTGAAACTCTAGAGCATCACCCTAGGATTTCAATGGTTGTTTTTCCACATTTCATTTATGATTTGAGGTAGTGTGGTTTTGATAGATTTGGACAAGGTATAAGACTGACTTGCAACCTGAAAGGTGAGTTGACTTTCCCTTGAACAAAATTGGAATGGAGTTGGGAATGAAATGTAACTAAATGACTAGGCTAATGATGCAATTAACTATTTTGATGTAAAAATAATAGATCCAAAAAGTCATAGAGAAATTTGGACTTCAAAAATAGACTAAGCAGAGTACTATGCACTTGATATAAGTTTGGAGCTTATTTCTATGGACCAAATCGCCATGGGTAACTATGTCCTAGTAGATGAATTTTTTATCTGATTTCAAAGTCCTCTGATGTTTGATCTCAGCCTTCTTTTTCCACTTGTCGTACTGTCAAACCTTTGTCGAGTATAGAGATAACTGAGTTTTTTGTAATTTTTCAAGGTGTAGGGTTTGAATGAAAAAATGAATAATTGACCTTCAAACTTCTCCCAATATTCTTCAAATCTAAAACTTTCACATTCAAAGAGAGATGAAGGGTTGTGCCATATAGGTATTTTCCTTAGTAAAACCACGTGTTGGTGTTTCCACTTCCACAATGGAAATGTCAATGAAAGAGAGCTTATCTTTTTAAGGGATAGAGGCTAAATGGTAAAGGAATGATGAATCAATAGTGCACTACAACTCACCACCCAAAAATGGATTCATTGAAGGACTAAAGTCATACAATCTCCTCAAGGCACAAAAATCCAAAGGTGTGATTTTTTGTGGAAGAATTTGATGGATTTCAGGAGAATAGAGGAATATTCTATATTGTGATGAAGTGGGGTATGTGGTTTGTAAGTCATTTGTAGATTTGAGGAAGTGTGTTACTCAAATTTTAATGGTGTTTGCATAGGAAATGTCCAACTTGGTGTTTACACTACATTTGAAGATGTTCAATTGTTAATGAAGGTGTAGCATGGCATGTGAGAGTTAATTTGGGTCTTAACTAAGTTTTTTTTTTATCCACTTTTCATTTCTATCCATTGCAAAAATTGTTTAGTGCCAATCTAATTTGAATTGGTAAAGTGTAAGAAGAGTGTAGCTGACTTGAAGATGTTTTCAAATTACAAATGGTATAAATGCAAGGTGAATTGACGGAGAGGGAAGAGTGGAATAGAGTTGAGTGTGGTAATGCAAAATTAAGTGTAGAAGTGAGAATTGCAATGTGAGATTTAGTACAATATTATTGAATGCAATGAGTTGAGATACCTTGATCTCTTGAAGGTTCCTATTATTGGTGGAGCCATTGTGGTGGAATCTTTGTTGCATTGAGATACTGTTCTTGGTGTAACATTCTATCTTCTTTCTTATTTCTATTCTAGTAGTGAGCCTTTCTAGATAGTGTGTCTTATTCTGGTAGTGAGCCTCCTTGTACCAGTTTTGTAACTATTTATATTGTGAGATAATCCTCACCATGTTTTTTCCCTCATTGGTTTTTCCAGATAAATCTATTGTTATCTTGTGTATGGTTTTGGTTGGTTCAATTTTTGTTATCTACTTTTCATGTTTAAATATTATAACAGATTAAGGGTTTAATGAATAGGTGATCCTATAATACTATTTACAATTTTTGGGAGATCCTAATTTTTGCTAAAATCACATAATTTTAGAAAATATAATGATTTAAGCCTTGAAAATTTTCATTTATAGGATTCCAATTGAAGAGGGTTTGATCGAACCACCTTATATCAAACCCCCTTGGATAGAACCCCGCTATTTTTAAACCATACCTATAAAGAAGTCTCCTTTACACCTATCAAAATGTTGATAAAAAAACCACTTTTGATTTACCTTTTGGGGGATCAAATGAATTAATTAAAAAATTATTTTTGTAAGTATGTAGTCTTTATTATAATCTTCCCAAAAAATATAATTTAAAATAAATTTAATTTTTTTATTATATTTTTTTATTTCTTGTGAATGTCAGTTTTTCACCAAAAATTAAGATAAAGGTTTTGCACATGTTGAAAAATAGCACATTATCAATTTTTTTTTTGAAAAATATTAGTGCACTAGATATTGAAGTCCTTGATCCAACAAAAAAATTAAAATTGAATTTTGATACATCTAAAAAAAGTTATGTTGTATATAGTATGCCTATGTATGAATTGTAATTGGTTTGACTTCGAAACTTGATGAAGGAAAAAATATTCAATAAAACACTATGAAACCAAATGAAATTGCTAGATATCATAGTTACAAATCTATATTTGAAAAAATTAAAATTTTATCCTTCATGGAAAAAAAGTTATGTTGTATACGGTGAGCATCACTCCTTAAAAATGGTGTTTACTGAAAAAAATATAGTTTTCAAAGGAGATAGAAAAAGAAGTGCAATCTGATTACAAAAATTTTGAAAAAAATATATTTAGAATCTACAAACAAAATGTCACAAATGATTAGTTTTCATAATCTTCAAATTCCTCAGAGTTTAGCTACTATAGGTGCTTGAAAGTGAAGATTTAGCTAGAAAAATTCAGTTCAGTGCCTAGTTTAGCCAAAACTTGTAAACCAGTATTGTGGGATCACCAAAATGCATGTGGATCTAATTATTGTTGAGGGTCTTTATGTTTTAATTTGGTATGATTGATTCACCCCCCTCTTAGTTATCTTGTTCATTCAACAATTTGTATTAGAGCAAGGCTCCTTAGAGAAATCTTAACCACTTGTGGTAGATTTGGATGGTGAATAAGAACATAGGAGATCCCTATGTTTGATGGTGTGGGCTATGCATTCTAGAAGGTGAAGATGGAAGGCTATCTAATTTATCTTGGATATGAAGTTCCAAAGGTAGTAAAGACTACATACACCATACTTGCAAATGGTTTGCACACAATTGATGAAATCAAGGCTTATGAAATAGATGGTAAGGAATTTTTTGTTCTTTTGACCATTCTTGTGCATACTGAATTAGTGAAAGTTATGGATCTGAAAATTGCTAAAGAATTTTAGGATACGCTAGAAAGCATTTATGAAGGAGATGATAAGGTTAAACAAGCTAAGTTGAAGAATCTAAAGTCATAATTTGAGACTTTGTGAATGTCTGATGATGAAATAATCGCAAGTTACATGCAAAGGATTAATCAACTGGTAAGTGCTATAAGAGGTCTTCATGCACAATTCAAAGAACCTAAAGTTGTAAAGAAAATTCTCATAACTCTTCCTAATTCTTATAGTGAAAAATTTTATTCTATTGAGGAATTTTTTATTTTAATACATACACTAGAGATTAGTTATATGGGACACTAACTACATTTGAGATGAGAAAAATTGGTCTAAAAAATGGTACAAAAGTGGAGACTACTTTCAATATCATAAAATAAAAAAAGTTGAAGATTCAGATGAAGACGATCACATGACTATGTGGAAGCTAACTTTGTAAGAAGAATGAAAAATGGCACTGGTAAGTACAAAGGTATATTACCTTCCAAATGATTTAGTTGTGGAAATATAGGTCACTATGCTTCAAGATGTCCAAACAAAACTGTGAACAATAAGAAAAAGGAAAACAAAGGAAAGATGGTCAAGAAAAACTACTATGTTAGAGAAGATGTCAGTATTTCTAATTATGTATGATTAAGGAGATGTTGATGATAATGAATGCTTGTTTTTGGCTTTAAAATATGAATTTGGTTCTACTACCTTTGAGAGTTGTATGAAGGAAACTGTCCTGGAGAAAAAGGATATAATTGGAGGTACCTTGGTATCTATTTTTCATGTGAGATAGGACAAGAACTATTGTGTTATTCACAGTGGTTGCTTAAATCATGACTAGAGACAAGATTAATTTTCTTAAACTTGAAAAATATGATGGAGGGCTTGTTAAATTTGGAGATGATTCAAGTGCTAAGATTTGTGGAATAGGTTCAATCACTTTTGATGGAAAGCATAATACTAAATATGTTTACTATGTTAAATATTTTAGATATAACCTCTTGATTCTTGGACAAATGTGTATCAAAGGATACAATCTTAAGTTTTAGGATGATGGATGTGAGAAGAGAAAAGGGTTTGGAGCTGTAATTGTTGTTGGAAAGAGGATAGATAGAAATATCTATCAGCTTAAGGGTGTTGATGGTTGTTGTTTTATGACTCTAATTAATGATAGCTGGCTATGGAATAGGAGAATGTTTCACATCAATTTTGATAACCTGGTTAGAATCAGTTCAATTCAAGTAGTGAGAGATTTGTCAAGGATTACAAAGCCTATCAATGTTGTTTGCAGAGATTGTCAATTTGGAAAACAAATTAGAAGAAGTTTCAAAGGAAAGGAACAATATTCCACTAGATTTTTGGAATTGGTACACAGATCATTATGGTATGACAAGAGTGATAATTCTTCAAGGTCATAGGTATATCATGCTTTTGATTGATGATTATTCTAGAATGACATGGGTTAATTTTCTTAGAGAAAAATCTAAAGCCCTGGATAGATTTAAAGCATTTAAAGCTATGGTTGAGAATGACATGGATTTGAAGATCAAATGTTTGAGGTCTGAAAGAGGTGGAGAATTCAACTCCAATAAATTTAACATTTTTTGTGAGAATCATGGCATAAAGAGGCACTTTTCTACCCCTAGGACTCCTCAGCAAAATAGAGTAGTTGAAAGGAAAAACAAGACTGTTTAAGAAGTTGCAAGGACTATGATGAGAGAAGATAATCTACCAGAAGTCTACTAGAGAGAAGCAATTCATATTGTTGTTTACATACTTAACAAAGTTAAAGAAAGAGCTAACAACATAAAGACTCCCTATGAAATATGGTATGGAAGGATTCCTAGTGTCAAGTACTTTAGAGTGTTTGGAAGCAAATTCTATATTAGAAGAGATGATGAAAACTTGGGAAAGTTTGATGAAAGGTTTGATGAAGGTATCTTCCTTAGATATTCTACTAAAAACAAAGCTTACAGATGTTACAATAAAAAACTAATAAGCATTGTTGAAAGTGCAAGTGTTGAAGTTGATGAAGATATGCATAATTTAGTTGTAATAGATGGATATGAGTCTAATGAGCTTGCTTGTGGAGAAGAAAAAGAAGAATAATCTAAGGAAAAAGAAGTGCAAAATGAAGAGCAAGAAGCTCCAAAAAAGACCCCTAATTATGTACAAAGAAATCATTTCAAAGAATAGATCATTGGAGATAAAAATAGAGAAGTGTTGACAAGAAGAAGAGTTGTTGAAGTGGGGGTAAATCTATGTTTACTTTCTAAAATTGAGCTGAAGATAGTGAGGCATGAAAAGACGAACATTGAATGAAATCAATGGAAGAACTTATTTAGATTAAGAAGAATCAAACTTGGGAATTGGTTCCTAGACTTGAAAACAAAAAAATTATTGGATCTAACTAGGTATTCAGAAACAAGATGGATGAGAATGGAGAAGTGGTAAGAAACAAGGCAAGGCTTGTGTGTAAGGGCTATGCACAAGTTGAAAGATAGACTTTGAGGAGGCATTTGCTTTGGTGGCTAGAATGGAATAAATTAGGATGTTTTTGGATTTTGTAGCACATAAATATTTTAAAGTTTATCATATGGATGTGATGTTTGCTTTCTTGAATGGAGAATTGAAGGAAGAAGTTTATATGGAACAACCAAAAGGATTTCAGTTATTAGATAAACTGAATATGGTTTGTAGATTGAAAAAGGCATTATATGGATTAAAGCAAGCTACCAGAGCTTGGTATGCAAGGTTGGATAGATATTTAATGCAATAAGGATTCAATAAGGGTAGCAGAGATAGTAATCTTTACTTTAAAATTGAGGAAGATAAAATCTTGATTTTGGTTGTGTATGTTGATGACATAGTCTTTGTAGGAAATAAAGATATGTGTAGAAAATTTGTAGAAGAGATGCAAAAAGAGTTTGAGATGTCTATGCTTGGGGAGATGAATTTCTTCCTTGGGCTACAAATTAACCAAAAGGATAAAGGCATATTCATTTCATAATCAAAGTATGTTAAAGAGATGTTGAAGAAGTTTGGAATGGATGACTCCAAACCGGTATGTACTCCTATGGTTATTGGTTGCAAGTTGAGTAAGGATGATGAATCCCCAAAGGCTGGTCAGAGCAAGTATAGATCTATGATTGGTTGAATTCTATACCTAACTACTACCAAACTAGATATTATGCATGTAGTTTGTCTTGTGGATAGATTTCAAGAAGATCATAAAGAGACACATGTTGTAGTAGTAAAGAGAATATTCAGATATTTAAAAGGAACTCTAGATTATGGATTGTAGTGTCCTAAGGATATTGATTTCACATTAAGTGCTTACACAAATGTAGATTGGGTTGGTTGTGTTGATGACATGAAAAGTACTAGTGGTGATGCATTCCTTCTCGGATGTAGATTGGTATCATGGCTTAGCAAGAAACAAGATTCTATTTCGTTATCTATTGTAGAGGTTGAGTATATTGTAGTAGTATCTTGTTGTAATAGGTATTATGGATGAGACAAACATTGAAGGATATTAGAGTAGTGTATGATGAGCCTATTTCTATCTTTTGTGATAACACAAGTGCAATCAACATTTCAAAGAATCTAGTGATGCATTCAAGAACAAATAATATATCAATTAGGTATCACTTTTTGAGAGAGAAAGTTGTGGAGAATGAAGTGAAGCTTGAATATATACCTACAAAGGGTCAGATTGTTGACATATTTACTAAGGCTCTTCCTAAGGATACTTTTGAGAATCTTTGGGAGAAGTTGGGGGTTATTACCCCTCATTTTTTGAACTATATGCATATGGAGATGCATCATTCCAGTGGATCTATGGATTCATTCTTTGTCTAGACTGATGTTGGTGGCTACATCTCAGGGGAGTAGGTAGTGACATTGTTTTAGTATGGAATATATGTTGTCATGGGTGAAAAGGTTAACTTGATTGGTGTGTACTCCTAAGAGGGAGTATTCAGAGTAGTTCCAAGTTTCCTAGATCTATGTCAAAGGGGGAGAAAAATGCAAAATATCTTATCCTTTTCCATTGATGTCAAAGGGGAGAGAAAGAGAATTCATGGGAGAGAGAGGGAGAGGGAGAGAGAGAATTCATGTCAAAACTGCAAGTATCAGAAAGAGAGTGTAATGAGTTAGTTGTACAAGGAGGAGAAAAGAGAAAAGAAAATAAGTATGTTCAGAGTTGTATGTTATCTTTGATGGTTTTTCACATCTTGTGTTGCCATCAATGACTAAGGGGGAGATTGTTGCAAGTATGAATTTGTTTTCATTGATGATAGTTGTGCAGTTGTTGAGAAGAGATTATTTCTTTGATTAGTGGTGTTTCTTTGATAAGCTTCTATCTATGGGTTAGATGTCGAGGATATTGATAACATTGATAAAATAAGGAAATAAAGTGTTGTAGAGCTGTTTTGGTTTATAGAAGGTGTTCTGGTTTTGGTTTGCATTTATTCTAGGTTGAAGATATTATCTTATGTTTTGGATATGTTGGTTAGAGATGTTCAGAGTTTCCATATCTACAATTTTGGCTTCTAGATCAATGGTCATAGGAAGTTATGTTCACCAGTGTGTGAACTAGTTTTGTAGTATTGCTTACATAGGTGTTTGGGAGAAATGTATTTTCTCTGCATTTCTCTACAATTATTCTTAGGGACTTATGATTTTGAAGGTATGTTGATGATGTTGATCTCTTTCCTATGTCAAGAGGATTTGTGGTTTGGTACTCAGGAAATTGGATTTTAGTGTTGTAGTGTTTGGCAGTGTATTTTGAGTGTACTAAGCATGTATATTATGAAGGTCCGAGTTGTTGCGAAAGAATTTGATGGATTTCAAGAGGATATAGGAACATTCTATATTGTGATGAAGTGTGGTATGTGGTTCAAAATTCATCCGTGGATTTGAGGAAGTGTGTAATTCAAATTTTAATGGTGTTTGCATGAGTAAGGGTCAACCTGTTGTTTACACTACATTAAAAGATGTTTAAGTGTTAATGAAGGCTTAGTGTGGCATGTGAGAGTTAATTTGGGTCACATCTAAGTTTTGTTTTGGTTCACTTTTCATTCCTATCCATTGTAGGAATTTTTAGTTCCGACTTAATTTGAATTTGTACAGTGCAAGAAGAGTGTAGTTGACTTCAAGATATTTTTCAAATTCTAGATAGTATAAATGCAAGGTGAATTGATGTGAAGGGAAGATTAGAATATAGTTGAGTGTGGTGATGCAAAATTAAGTGTAGAAGTGAGAATTTTAGTCTGAGATTTATGCCCTACATACACACCCCAAATTTTTCTTGGAAAAGTTAGGGAACCCCTCTGTTTTCTTTTGTTTCGCTGGTTTGTTTCATTGTGTTTTACACTTTGTTGTTCTCGTTTTGTATCTTCCCTCTTCACTTGTTTCAGTTTTTGTCTATCATTTTGTATTTGTTGTCATTTTTTGTCTTGTCCCAGAATTGTTCACAACCCTTAGACCTTGTTTTTTTCCTTTTTCAGGCTCAAGTTTCAAAACAAAACCTAAACTTGTCCTCAAGAGAGTGTTCAGGTTTTAGGTGTTGTTCTGAATATAATCTCCGCTTGTTCACCTTTTCCTTGTTTGTGTCAGAATCAGACTTTGGACTGGAACTAGAACCTTCAACCTCTTCGAATGGTTCCTTTTCTTGCTTCCAACCTGATTCTGATCTTCATTTCCATTGTGTGTCTATCTTTCATGTTTGGGTTTCGGACTCGAACCGACACCTTGCACTTTTGAAGGTTCATGTTCCATGTTTGTTCTCAATCCCAATCCCCGCTTTTCCTTTGAGTTTTGTTCCAATCCTATTCCTGGACAAGTTTTGATCTTGTTCCTAGACAAGTTTTGATCTCGTTCCTAGACAAGTTCTGATCCTATTCTTGGACAAGTTTTGATCCCATTCGTAGACAAGTTCCGATCTCATTCCTAGACAAGTTCCAATCATGTTCTTGGACAAGTTCTGAATCATGTTCCTGGACAAGTTTCGATCCTGTTCCTAGACAAGTTATGATCTCGTTCCTAGACTAATTTTGATCCTGTTCCTCGACAAGTTTTGATCTCATTCCTGGAAAAGTTCTGATCTTGTTCCTAGCCAATTTTTGATCTTGTTCCTGGATAAGTTCTGATCCCACTTCTAGGTTTACCCCAATCCCGCTCCATTCTTTTTTTGAAAGGGCTTCAGAAACTTTTAGATAATGTCTAGATTCGAAGGAGCAAATGACATATGGATATCAAATCCTTATAGAGCATTAATTTAAAAGTGTTTCATAGTATTTCAATTATAATGATTAAATTATTATTATACATGAAATTAATTGAAATATCTTAAGATATTTAATTAATTTTTAGAGTTAATTAAATGTTATAAATTGATTAATTTTATTTATTAATTAAATTTGTTGTATTCTTTAGATACTCTTGTGAATTAAAAAAGATAACAGATGGTGATGAATCTCAAAGGAGATAATTTGAAAATCTGACATGTGAAAGAAAAGTTTCTAAAAAGAACAATCAGCTGGGAGTAAAACTAAAGACATGGCAGGCCTGTTTGGAGTAATTTTTGGAAAAGGAGGTTGTTATAAATCATGCGAAGAAGTAGCTCAGAGTTGAAACTATTGTAACTAAGGGAAAAATATAGGTTAGCATGAAAACAAAACCCTCGCTAAAATATGAAGTACAATGGAGTAAAAATGCATAAAACAAAGAACAATCTCACCAAAATTCTTCAAGCCCTCCATGATTGACCTTAATTGCCCTTCTCCATTTGGTAAAAAATAGTGTGTACCCTCAGATTTTGATGAGCAACTATGACTAAGACTAAGACCTAAGAAAATATTGAAGGATTATAATGTTGCTGCAAATGCAAGTATGCAAAAAATAGTCAAGAATGAAGAAGTGTTTGAAGTGTGTCAAATGAGGTAAAAATTGTCTTTTTATAGAAAAGCCAATTTTGGATGAATGGCCAAGATTAGAAGTTGAAAAATGCACTAAGATCAGAGGTGGAAATTAAATGTGACAACTAGCAATTAGGGTTAGGGAAACATTACGGTGAAATTTGAAATGAAGGGTTGACATTTGATTTTAGAAAAATCAAATCAATGGACAAGAATTCATGTGACAGAGATATTGGGCACAAAAAAAGAGGTTGTAAAATCAAATAATAATTTAAAATTATTTTATTTAAAATGATGAGTTGACCTTTTGAATTAAAAATTAATTTAATTCAAAAGTGGTGGGGTCATGTGATAGTAAATAATGATTTTAAATTATTTACTTGGTGGGAAAATAAAAAGTGGGTAATTTTAAATAAATACTTTTATTTAAAATTAGAAAAATCCAAAGTGGACAATAATTAAACAAGTGACGCAAGTGTCGAGTTCCTGCCGAGAGGTAAAAAACATCTAGCTATGAGTGAAGAAGGAATTAGATAGGATATAGGAATATAAATGTATTAAATTTAGGTAGGAAAGTTTGAAATAATTTGCAATGGCGCATTAGTGCGTGCAATGTTTAGGGTCCATGGGCAATGTGGTTCAAAAATTGTATATTTGGGCACCATGTTTACATGGAATTTTTAATAGATATTCCAATGAATACTTGTAATTTTATGAGTTTGTACACATTGGAAAGAAGAAACATCTTCTATGATCTTATTGAGGAAGCAAAAATGTATTGTTGTTTTGTGTAAATTAGTAAATGCAAGCAATCTTAAATGTTTGTAATAATGCTTGAGTTATATGTGTATACATGCATGCATGTATACATGTATCCACATGCACACAATGCATAAAAGAGTGAAAAGAATTGTTGGCACCAGAACAAGTTTTAAAGCACGAGGATACTCAAGTTGCATTTGCACAATTTTTAATTTTGATTTTTAATAAACCTTTCGGCCCATAGATTCACTAGTCATTTCAATTTGAACTAAATTTTGATGTAGGAATATTTTGAAAGCATCATATATCATTTGCAACAATTTAGAAAAAACATGTGTCTAAAGGCCAAAAAATATTGTTTTTTTTACATGTCCCTGCATTATTGCATATAGAGACATATCTATATGCATTTTGAAACAAAGTTTACCATACTTATTTTTTTTGCTTTAATGTCTATTTCTAAATAAAATTATGTTTAATGTGGTAGTGTAATGTGTATTTGTAAACATTTTGAAGATGAATTAATCTTTTTTTTAATTTAATATGAAACTTAGCTCTATATAAGGCTATTGATTTTACTAGAAATAAGATTTTAATTTTGTTAGTGTAGTACAAAAACATATTTTTGTGTATAGAATAATGTAATTATATTACAATAAATTGTTAGATGAATCCCTAGGGAGCTATTGTTTTTATTATAAATAAGATTTTAATCTTGTTTACATGGTATGAATATATACTTTTTGTGTATATATATTAAACAAAAAATAATTTGCAAAGATACAAAAAATATATATTTTTGTGTATTGTTGTTTTGTCTATAGCACTTTGCATTGAGAATAAAATGCAATAATTTGATTTATTAAAATGTAAAAAGTCAAATAAATATTACAATAATGTTATAGAGAACCTTATTAGCTGAGATAAAATGTAGCTACACTTAAATTATTCACATGTTTATAGCACTTTGCGTTGAAATTATTGACAGAAAATTTTGTAACAATGCGCAAGGCATCTATGTATACATGTTTGCATGGACACATGCATCGATGTGCACATAATGCAAAGAAGAGTGAAAGGAATCCCTGGCATTTGAACAAGTTTGAAGGAACGATAAGACTGAACTTGCATTTACATTATTAAACAAAAAAAGATAGGAGAAAGAAACTACTTATTAGCAATGCATATGTCAAAGGGAAGCACAGGAATCTATAAATGCCTGCGTGCATAAAGCTAGAAATGTCAGAAACAATTTGCATTTGCAGTATTAAATGAAAGAAAATAGGAAAGATTAATTATTTATTAGTAATGCATATATCAAAGGAATGCATAAATATATGGATCAATGCAAACATTTTAGCATGTAACGATGTGTACATGAGCCCATGCAATTTGGTACGTAAACAAGAATCTATATATTCCTGTGTGCATGAAGTTAGAAACATCAGAAACAACTTGCATCTAAAAGATATACAAAAAACATTTATGATCAAAACAAAAGAATATTACATTATTGTTTTTTGAACAAGTGTATAAAGGATATCTAATGATACATTTGAATGCATGTATACATGTAAATATTTGTTAAATGTAATGATACATTGTAGTCTCCAAGAAACTGTGATACATGCTCTTAGTTATCTGCAATAAACAGGATGTAGGAAAAACGTTTTCAAAAGAACTCTTGAATACAATTGTATGTTATGGTAGTTATTTTGAAAGCCTTCAGTGTTTAATTGCATAACCTTCATATTTTCTTCATTTTTCCCTCTGTTTGGTATGGTGTGAATTTTGTTGTGATGGATGAAGGTATATTTGAGCTATAGATAGATAAAGCTATGTAAGGATAATAAAGAAAAATGAACTATGTAAGTGCAACAAAGAGAAAGAATTGAGAGAATGATGAGATTGAACTAAGGTATATGAATGCCTTATGAAAAGTATTTGATATGGGAAGCAACGATATGTGAGCGTAGATATGAGAATGAATCGAATGGCAGGAATACTTATGCATTCGCCCGGAATGCTTTTAACTGGTAGCATCGGCCAATTACTTTTTGACATTAAACATATTAATTATTTTTTTGTATAGTTTGAATTTGCACAGTTATTTGAAAGCATAAATTGATTAAATAAATGTAAGCAAAGGTATAGTTTAAAAGTTGGCAGCTAGAGGTACGTAATACATGGATGCAAATTAAATGCATTAAAATATTTAATCAATTTATGTGTTCGCATTTTCCTGAATTTTTAAAACAAAATTGATTTATAAAGCTACTCCGACGAATAGGAAATTAGATAAATGCTAATTTTCCAATATAAAAAATAGCTCTCCAAATTCAAACTATACCAAAAAAAAGTAATATGTTAAATGGCGAATTGATTAAATAAATTTAAGTGAAGGCATAGTTTATAGAACTGGCAGGCAGACGTACGTAATACATGAATACAAATTAAATGCAATAAATGGCATATGGCTCGAGGTGAAGGCGCTGGAATGGCTTGGGGGCCATGTGTGGCCAGGGTACTTTGGTCATTTAATATAGAGTTAAGCTAGTTGTTATTCATCTCTATTACTTTGCGTGTGTTGTTTTTGTCGTATGTAAGTGTGTGTTCTAAGGAATGCAACAGGTTGGTGTGATTGCAAGGCAAGCATATAAATGGATGTAGAAATGTATTTGATTTGAGAAGAAAAGACGTACAAGGGTAGAAATGGTAATGAATGGAATTGATAGGGTATGAAGTGATCATTTGTTGCAACAAAGAGTGGAAGAATGACTAGTTTGTTATTGGGAATGCTTTTAAAAATCATCATAGGGCTAAGTGTCTCAATAGAAGCATAGGAAAAACACTCATGTCCCATTTCTCACTCTCCTTCGTACTGAACAAGGTGTCGAGATCCTTGAGCTTCATCAAAATGCGACAAGAGAAGAATAGATATAAATATAAAATGATATTTAAGGATACAAGAGTGAAAAGAGAAAACAAAGTAGAAGTTATTATGCATATACTATGAAAATAAAAAATGCATGGACTTTTTTGATAGATATAGCAATGAATACTTGTATTTCTACATGTGTGTATGTATACATTTGCAGTAATAAAATGTACTTTATGATGTGATTCAGGAAGCAAAAATGTAGTATATGTTTGTTTGAATTATTAAATACAAATAATCTGAAAGATTTCTAAGAATGCTTGAGCCATCTATGTGTACATGTATACATGTATCCATGTGCTCAAAATGCATAGAAGAGTGAAAAGCACAATGAGACTCAACTTGCATTTGCAGTAGCATATAAAAGAAAATAGGGAAAATGAACTATTTATCACCAATGCATATATGGAAGGAATGCATAAATACATGGATCCATGTAAACATTAGTGCATGCATGGATATGTACATGTGTCCATGTAATTTGGTACGTAAACAAGAATCTATATATGCCTATGTGCATAAAGATAGAAATTTCAGAAACAATTTGCATTTGAAACATATACATTATTGTTTTCTGAACAAGTGTATAAAGGATATCTAATGATGCATATGAATGCATGTATACATGTAAATCTTTGCTAAATCTGATGATACATTTTAGCCTGCAAGAAACTGTCACACGTGCTCTTAGTTATCTGTAATAAACAAGATGTACAAAAAATGATTTGAAAAGAGCTCTTGAATACAAGAATATTTTATGATAGTTGTTTTGAAAGCCCTCAGTGTTTAATTGCATAACCTTGATATTTTTTTCATCTTTTTCTTTGTTTGGTATGGTGTGAATTTTGTTGTGATGGATAAAGGTACATTTGACGTATAGATAGATAGAGATATGTGTGGGTAAAAAAGAAGAATGAGTTATGCATGTGGAACAAAGAGAGGGAATTGAGAGAATGATGAGATACAAATAAGGTATATGAATAAGTTATGAAAAGTATTTTATATGGGAGGCAAGGATATGCAAGAGTCGATATGAAAATGAATGGAATGTAAATGTTACGAGTTTATCATTTTTTAGTTATTTGCTTAGAATTAAATGCAAGAAATAAAAATTTGAATGAGGAAGCTGGATTGAATGAAAAAGGGAATGCAATAGATTTGTGTGATCCAAGACAAGCATATAAATAGATTTTGAAATGTATTTGATTTCAGAAAAAGGAACGTGCAAGGGTTGAAATGGAAATGAATGGAATTGATAGGGTATGAAGTGATTATTTCTTCCAACAAAGTGTGGAAGAATGTCTAGTTTGTTATTGGTTATGCTTTTGAAAATCATCATAGGGCTGAGTGTCTCAATACAAACACAGGAAAAAGACTCATGTCCCATTTCTCACTCTCCTTCGTAGTGAACAAGGTTCCGAGATCCTTGAGCTTCCTCGAAATGCGACAAGAGAAGAATAGATAAAAATATATAATGATATTTAAGGATATTACCTTAGAATTTAAATTGCAATAACTTGAATATGACCTTCAAAAATATTGGAAAACCAATAAAATATTTATCAAATTAGAGAGATATACACTTCCTAAAATGAACTCTAAAATAGCATATATCATTTTTACTTGTCATCATAGTGCCTATATTATTGTGTAATACCACTTGTAATGAATCAAATTGCACAATAAAACAATAGATTAAGAAATATACTACAAATTCTTGATAATAGTGAGTTAGTTTCAAGAGACAAGTTCTCAAAGTTTCCAAGAAGAACACAATTCAGAATAGGATGATAATAAACTAACTAAAAGATTCTATAAACACCTTACTTATGTCTTAGAAATCACCCAAACTAATGTAGATTTAAAATATGGAAATATATGTACATTTTGTTTTTGAGCAGCAAATATCTTATATGTAACCATTGGAGTGAGTAGACCGTCTCTAGTAGGAATGCAAATAGATACATCAAGACGGATTAGCATTACCAAAAACTTGTAAAAAAAGACAAAATGATAACAATAAATATGGTAGCTCATGAAGCAGAGAAAATGCAAATGCTAATGCGGTAGAAAACAATAAATGCATGGACAAACAAATACATAGAGCAATTCACAGATATATGCATGGATGCATCCACAGACACATGTATACATAGAAGGAAGAAGGACATGGACAGATAGAGAAATGAATTCATGTCTACATGGAACCATGCATATTTGCATATAGATACAAATGCATATGCTACATGAAAGGATGTATGGAAATATCCATGGATTGCATATGAATTTGCATAGATACATATATCCATGCATGCATGTATACATACATGCATGTATTGTAGTAGACATGGATGCATGTATATGTGTACCTATGGGAAGGATGCATGGAAGCACATAAATAGAAGAATTTAGAGAAATGTCATGGCAATTGTCATCATAGGCACATATGCAAAAAATAGAAGCATAGAAAAGGCAAGTGAACTATTTGGAAAAAGTCATCAAATAGATTGATTAAATAAATTTAAGGAAAGGCATAGTTAATAAAACTGGTGAGTAGAGGTATGCAATCCATGACTACAAATTAAATGCATTGAAATATCAGGAAAATGCGAACACATAGAGAGGTTAAAATAATTGAAGTAAATGCATTAAATGGCATCTAGGTCCTGGGGAAGGTGCTGGAATGGATTGGCGGCCATGGGTGGCCAGTATAGGTGCACAAATGCAAATGTGCATGTATTACATGCACACACACAGACATGTATACAGATAGAGGTAACTATGTTATAGAGAGAGCTGTACAGATACATGGATGTGTAGAAATATACATGTATGCATGTGCAAATGGGCAAATACAAAGACATATACATAGGTGCATGAGTTCGTAGATACATATATACATGTACCCATGCAATATATCGATAGATGCATATATACATGGATGTGTGCATGTTATCCATAGGTGCATATATGCATAAATTGATGTATACATGTAGCCGTAGATACATCCATACATATATAGACAGATGTACAAAGAGATGGTGAGATATGCATAAGTCGATATATGCATGATTGCATCTATGGATACACAGATACATAATAAGATGAAGAGAAAGAGATATTTATATATGCATATCCCATTGTTTGCATTCATGCCTATGAGGACAATAAACATGACTTTTAACAAAATCCCTCTATGCTTTATGCTTTCATGACAACCGAAAAGCTCAAAGCAACACACTGTCAACTTATTCTTTGAAATCATAGCTAAAGGTACATAATTCATTGATCCAAAATCAATGCATTGAATGGCATCTGACTAAAGAGGAGGTTGTTTGGATTTCTTATTAGTCTTTTAATATATAAGAACTAAAAGAGAGTAATAAGTATAATTATCCTTGGCCACATTTCACATTTTCACCGTTCAATCAAAGTCAATAAACAAAATAGCAAGAAGACCTAAAGAAGGTTCAAGGAATATGCTGCTAGAAAACCATATTCTAGACAGTGGCTAGAGAATGTGTTGAAATTGCTTTATAAACTTTGAAGCAAATGCATTTTTCCTTCTGTTTACTTTCATTGTACATGTTAAATGGAAGTTGGGTGTTGCATTTCTGCAATGCATTTGGATACTTTGATTATAAAATCATAGTTAAGATCATTTTAGGTGTTATCCATTGAAATCTTTCATCCAAGTCTCAGAGTCAATGCACGGTTGTCCCTTAAAGAGAGGTTTGGAAGAAAAGTGTTATCATAAAGGATAGAATGGTATTGTCAAATATTGTGGTTATTGTCGTGATAGGCACACATGCAAAAAATGGAAGCATATAGAGAGCAACTGAACACTTTTAAAATCCCATGAAACATAGTCTTTCTATGCATGCATGCATAGAGGTATGCATGTATATATGTGTACATGTAATCATCGTACATGTTGACATAATAATTAAAACAAAGAAATAATTACAATTATCCTTGTGTACATTTGAACTGTTGATCAAAGGCAATCCACAAATTAGCACTAGGAAACCATGTGTGTGTTGATATGTTGGATAACATGTACTTGTGCATAGGTGTATATGGATATGGAAACCTGAATTTGAAAACGAATGGAGTGGAAATGGTATGAATTTAACAATTTTCAGTTCTACAAAGAAAATTAAATGCAAGATATAAGTAGATTATTAAATGTATTTGAAATAGGAAAAAAAGATATTGAAGCCTGGAAATGCAAATGAATGGAATAAAAAGCCTATGAAGTCATCATTTCTTTGATCATAGGGTGCTGCAATTGCCACTTTGTTATTGATCATGCTTTATAAAATCATCATAGGGCTGATTGTCTAGATAGATGTACAGAAGAAAAGCTCAAGGCCCATTCGTTACTCTTTGTCGTACACAACAAGGTGTTGAGATCCTTGAGTTTTTAGATCATGAAATTAGGAAAATGCAAATGGTAATGCATATCAAGTGCACTCAGTGCTTGAGGCAATAAGCAATTTCACATCTTAGTATCTTTGGATTTTAGATTGCATAGGTAACATGTGCCTCATAGTCATCTAGTTAGGGTAATATGATCAGTTTGTGCATATTGCTATTTAATTCTGGAAGTTGATGTTTCAAAAAAAAAAATTTATTTGGAAAGTGGTATTTATCTGTTTTGTTGTTTGTGCTTCAAAGTGAATGCATTAAATGGCATGTGGATTTGTCATGGAATATAGATTTAAGTAACTAGAGATGCATTGTGATTACTTTGAACATTTTAGTTCTATTATTCTGCAGATCTGTGTAGTCACAGGATATGTTGTTGTTGTAGAGTCAAGACCCAGAAATGAGCTACTTGAGACATGTATCGATAGATACACAGATGTGGACATCCATCATGGTATCCATAGATACATAGATACATGTATGTATGAATACATGTATCCATAGATACATCGACACATATATGGATAGGTGCCTGTATACACACGCACATAGAAGCAGAGATACATATATGCGTGGATGCATCTATAGGTAGAAGAATACATAGAAACATAGTTACATGGATAGATAGATACATGCATAGTTGAATACATAAATGCTTAAATATGCATGTATGGAAATATCCATGGATTGCATATGAATTTGCATAGATACATATATCCATGCATGCATGTATACATACATGCATGTATTGTAGTACACATGTATGAATGTATATGTGTACCTATGGCCAAGATGCATGGAAGCATGTAAGTAGAAGAATTTTGTGAAATGTCATAGCAACTGTTGTCATAGGCACATATGCAAAAAATAGAAGCATACAAAAGGCAAGTGAACTGTTTGAAAAAAGTCATCAAATAAATCTAGATGCATGAAATGTGGTTTGAAAGGGATTATGTAGAAGCCCTTTTGTCTATTCTGTTCACTGCATATGAGTCCCGTAAAGACTATATATCTTCAATTGTTGTAGAGGTGTCACATAGAGAGAGCTTTAGAACCAAAGCGTTGTTAACCTATGCCATAATGAGAAGTTTGGAACAATGTAAACCTAAACTCTACAATTGTAGCTAAGGCATTCTTATACTTTGATTATAGATTCATATTTTAAACTACTTTTAGTATTATCTATTCAAATTTCTTGTTGAAATGAGAAGGTTTAATCTGCATTTGATAGGAATTATGTAGAAACCATCTTGTCCATTTTACTTGATGCATGTGAGCCCTATAAAGTTTGTGTATCTTTAATTACTTCAAAGCGGTCCCATAAAGAGAACTTTGGAACCAAAATTATGTCAATGTGTGCGATAATGAGAGTTCTCCTTGAACCCTATTATATATTGAAAGACTAAATACCAATCCAAACAGCCTCCCCTCTAGTCAGATGCCATTGAATGCATTGATTTTGGATCAATGAATTATGTACCTTTAGCTAGTAGTTTTAATCAAAGAAAGCATATGGATTCAGAGTCAAAAGTTGTTTGCTGTGAACCCATTTTAAATTTGCCTATGCATTTGCCCAGAAATGCTTTTAACTGGTAGCATCACCCAATCACATTTCGCCATTCAACATATTACTTATTTTTTTGTATAGTTTGAATTTGGAGAGCTATTTTCTATATTGGAATATTAGCATTTATCTATTTTCCTATTTGTCCAAGTAGCTTTATAAATCATTTTTATCTTAAAAATCTGGGAAAATGCGAATGCGTAAATTGATTAAATAGATTTAAGCGAAGGCATAGTTTTGAAACTGGCAGCTAGAGGCACGTAATCCATGGATACAGATTAAATGCATTAAAATATGAGGAAAATGCGAAGACAGTGAATGAATACAAATTAAATGCATTAAATGGCATCTGGCTGGAGGTGAACGCGCTGGAATGGCTTCATGGACCTGCATGGGCAGGGTACTTTGGACATTTAATATAGAGTTAAGCCACTTGCTATGCATATCTATTACTTTGTGTATGTTGTTTTTTGTGTTCTACAAGCCCGTGTTCTCTAAACCTAAGCTCTATAATTGCTTTGAGCTTTTTCGCTATAGTGAAAGCATAAAGGATAAAGGAATTTTGTGAACTGTTATAGTTAATGTGCTCACAGGCACATATGCAAAATATGGAAGCATATACAAGGGAAGCGAACTGTTCAAACAAAGTCTTCAAAGAAATGTGGTCCCATGGAATGCATTAAGTATTCATAATGGACACTTTGGTTTTCACATGTTAACTTTGTCAGGTAATGCAATTTGACATGTAATGGGTGAAAGAAACATATATGCATTGTCTTGTGGGGTAGAAGTGGGCATAGTATTCCAATATCTTGAATGTTCAGACGATTGATTGCATAACAATATCAAGGAAGAGCATAGAGGTCTATAAAAGCTAAGCAAAATAAGAAAAGAAATGTTGAGGTCATGACATGAACAATAGAACTATTCAACACTGAACTCAATGTGTCTAATAATTATTGTAAAAGCTGTTAATGCTATAGATGAAGTAATATGAATAAAAATTTAGTTTCTGGTTTTCTTGAAATGCAATTCAAAAATTGCTATAAATGCATAACAGAAGGTTGTGTAACATATTGCCGCTCCTGTGTCTAATTTCTTTGGACATAAATGCTTTACACATTTGATTGCAATAGTAACATGTCTACGAAAAATGGAACAAGAGATATGAGGAATACAAGATCGCAAAATAAAAACATTAAACAAAATTTTAGGTAGTCATTATATTGAAGAATTTCAATTGCATTTCAAAAAAAAGCAAAAACACATTTCGGAAAGCTGACCTTGCAATGTGCTATTGGATGATCAAGTATACTTGCAGCAATGTAGAAAGGATTGTTTAAATAGACTTGAAAGCACCGATCATTGTTACAAGGACAATCTAGACAAATGAGTACAGTGAGTGACATATACTATGTTATTCATAAAAAGAAAATAGAATTCCTATGTAGATGCATTTTGACAATAAAGAACCTAAGTAAGAACTTTTGTTGCTTATAATGCAAAATGCATTTTATAATTATAAAATACTTATTGTTATTTGTGAACCTTATAATATAGAACATATTTTTCATATTTATGCATTAGTGTAATTCTGTTATTGCAATGGTACCATAAGCTCTTTAAGATACACTGAAAGAGAAATACAATCCAAGGTTATTGGCATCCTGATAAAAAAGATGATGAGATACATCCAATTAATGTATGCCACAACATCTTATTCAATGAAGATGATTTGGATACAGAAATTATAAATGAGAATCCCTATTGGTGTCTAAGTAATCCTCTTTTTCAACACTTTTCAAGGAAATTGCATATGAATAATATCAATAAATAGGTGGAATCAGATTTATTAATTGACTTTGATTGATCGATCGAATGTGCATAGGGATAGTTATAATTATTTGTGTTTTAATTATTATGAGTATAAATACTATTTAACAGTTACCTAATTAACTAGATATGAAATGATAGAAGGGAAAAGAAGATTAATTAATTAAGATTATTTGATTCATTAAATAATACAGTGCATTATCACTCAAAAGTACATAAATTAGAAGTTTGGAAACATCCCTCTTTCCTTTATGCTTTAATGACAACGAGAAAGCTGAAAGCAATTGTGGAGTTTAGGCTTATATCTATAAATTGAATTTGCCTGACAGTTTATAAAGCTTTCTCTACACAATGTCCACATAGTCTTTTAAAGGTTCCATTATAGCACATGCTAACAACACAGTGGCTCTAAAGCTTGCACTATGGAATAGTTCTGCAGTAATTGAAGATATGCAATTTTTAGAGGACTCATAAGCACCAAGTTATTGTTAAGCTCCCATTTTGTACACTGGACAAAAGACAATTGTTCATCCAACGAACCAGTCTATGAAGATTAGTGCAGGCTGAGCACTCTCAAACCCAATTTGCCTATAGAATCTAAAATGAAAGAAAACTGATGAGAATAACTATTTATTGCCTGGAGTAACTTGTCTATGAGTGCCCTTTTTGGAACCATGACAACCTTTGCCATGTCACTGTAAACTCTTTCGTAGAAAATACATATAGACACACACACATGTATATACATATGTATACATATGCACAGATGCACCCATGTAGACACATATAAATGCATGTATGGATGTAAACATACATGAATGCATGCATATAGACATAGATGCATTTATACACACACACATATATGCATAAATACATAAATGCATAGATATATCCAGAGACATATGCATACATACATACATGCATCTACAAATGTTTACATAGATATGCACATAGATAAATGCATATGTACGTAGAGACATGCATACATATATACATGCACCGACACATCACACATAAATTGATAGTGATAGTCCAAGTAAAGCATTATGAAACACAGCTTCATTATGAACTTCAATGTAAGGAAACTCTGAAAATCAACAAATTATCACCTCTAGTAACTCATTTCTAGATCTGGACTCTATAAATATAAGATCTTTTGCTCAGTTGCTGCAAACTCTTCCTCAGAACATGTGTCTATAGAACTCAAGAACAACACACACAAAGTAATAGAGATGCATAGCAAGTGGCTTAACCCTATATTAAATGACCAAGTACCCTGGCTACATGTGGCCACCAAGCCATTCCAGTGCCTTCACCTCAAGCCAGATGCCATTTAATGCATTTAATTTGTATCTATGCATTACGTACATCTACCTGGTAGTTTTATAAACTATGCCTTTTCTTAAATTTATTTAATCAATCTATGCGCTTGCATTTTCTTGATATTTTAATGCATTTAATCTACATTCATGGATTACGTGCCTCTAGTCGCCAGTTTCAAAACTATGCCTTTGCTTAAATTTATTTAATCAATTTATGCATTCGCATTTTCCCAGATTTTTAAGACAGGAATGGTTTATAAAGCTACTCGAGCGAATAGGAAAATAGATAAATGCTAATTTTCCAATATTAAAAATAGCTCTCCAAATTCAAACTATACAAAAAAATAAGTAATATGTTAAACAGCGAAATGTGATTGGGCAATGCTTCCGGTTAAAAGTATTCTGAGCAAATGCAAAGGTATTCCTACCTTGATGCAAGGAACAAATAAAATTTAGACTATACAAAACAGTTTATCCAAGTGCTAAAAAGCCGAAGGAAAAGCTTTAGTCTTCAAATGCTTGGAAAACTTCGCAGTCAAATGGTAGACCATGAGCATTCCACACATACCAATCAATTCTATGATTTTAAAGATTGAATATATGCATATTTTAAGCCATCTGTTATCTGATCTTTGTATATGTGCAAACTTTTTTTGGATTCACTTGCAAGTTGCAATGACTGTAAAGCATTTCGTGTTCAAATACTTATAAATAAAGTTACACGAACATATGAACAATAATATAGTGTAGAATAGAATGGATGCCTATGCAAAGATGAAAATAGTCGGCTCTTCTAGAAATTCCTCAAGACTCTCTAAGTTGATACAGTTAGGCTAGGAATATGTGAGGTATACATATGATCATTGAAAAGAAGCTCTATCTGTAACAATACAATCCAAAGAGGGAAATATTATTTTTTTAGTGATTTGTGTATTTTGATTCGAAGTTTTTTAATATATGTGTTATTACCAGTCATGCATTTGAAAACAATGTTAGTACATATACAAATAAATTTAAGCAGAGGCATAGATCTCAAAACTCACAGCTTTTATTGATAGAAAGGGGACGTTTACAGTGATAGAGCAAAGTTCCTGTACTCATTGAATGAACACCAAGAGACAAGTTACTCAAGGTAACAAATTGCTACTTTTATTTATTAAATCCACATATTATCATGCTTAGATGAATGTATATATCCTATTCTAAAGCTCCTATTTTATTAAAAGCAAGGAAAATGGTCAGACAGATTGTGTATCTGTCAATGTGAATAGGCAAGATTGATTCAACTGATATGGAGGATAAAGATGACTAATAATTAAGTATGACTAACCACTCAATACAATTAATTCATTAGTCAATTAGCTTGATTGATTGTTGAATTAACTTGTTTGAAAGCTATCATGTTAAGCTAATTAGCTAATACGCCACATACAGTATGACATTTGAGATTCAAATAAGTCCCATGTACGCAAATATGCTATCGTGTTAAAGCCGCATAAACATTAGTGTTCCAACTCCATGGGGTCATTGTATTTCCATTTGCGCTAGTTCATTTCATTCCATTATGCAGCACTAATTATTAAATGTTTAGACCAGTTACATGTAAACAGAAATCACAACTCATAGTATCCACATACACCTATGCACAAGTACATGTTATCCAACATATTAACACACACATGGTTTTCTAGTGCTAGTTTGTTAATTTCCTTTGATCAATAGTTCAAATGTACACAAGGATAATTGTGATTATTTCTTTGTTTTAATTATTATGTACTTAAAGACTAATTAGCAACTGCCTAATTATTTAACTAATAGTATTGGCATGCAATTTTGTTCACAAGTCTTCAAAAACAACATTATTCACACACCAATAATGTTTCTCATTTGTAACTTCCCTATCCAAATCATCTTGATTCAATAAGATGTTGTGACATACACTAATTGGATGTATCTCATCATCTTTGTTATTAGGATGCCAACAACCTTGAATAGTATTTGTCCTTGAGTGTATCTGGATGCCATAAATTATGAATTCTACTTGCATGTGGCTTGATTGCACAAGTAATGGTAAGTGCTACACAGTGGTACAAATCACAACTCATAGCATCCATATACACCTATGCACAAATACATGCTTTCTAACACTTTAACACACACATGGTTTTCCAGTGCTAGTTTGTTAATTTCCTTTGATTAACAGTTCAAATGTACACAAGGATAATTGTAATTGTTTCTTTCTTTTAATTGCTATGTGCTTGAAGACTAATTAGCAAAATTTGTATATTTTTTATTACTTCAAAGCGGTCTCATAAAGAGAGATTTGGAACCAAAATTATGTCAATGTGTGCGATAATTAGAGTTTTGGAACAATGAGTCAACAGTATGTTGCTTTGAGCTTTTCTGTTGTCATCAAAGCATAAAGGATAGAGGGATTTTTTTTTAAGTTGTGGTTATTGTCCTCGTAGGAATAAATGCAAACAATAGGGGCATACAAAAAATAGCTGAACTCTTTGAGAAGACTCGTCAAAGAAAAACTATTAAATATGATTATTTGTTTATATATTCATTTATTTGTAGAAGGAAAAATGGGAAACTAATACAATAGTAGGTAGTTATAACCCCCAAAAAGAATCAAACCTAGAACATGAGCAACATACATAAAATTGTGCTTTAAAGTACCTAATGCACTAGAGAATTTACGATAGCAGAATACAAATTTTCATTTGCACAGAGATAGACAAAAGAATGCAGTAGAAACCTATTTTCTGCCAGCAAGCATTTATATTCTGTCAAAGGTCATGGTGATTGTTCTCGTAGGAAAACATGTAAAATACGAAAGCATTTATAATCCAAGTGAACTATTTTACAAAACTCCTCAGGGAAATGTGCTTCCAGGGAATGCAATGAGCAATATGAGATGTTACAAGGGTAAATGAGAAATATGAACTTGCCTAAATCAACATGAATGAAATGTGAAATAGAGCTACTGCGTAATATGCTACATATACTGTGACATTTAAGCTTCAAAGATCTTGCCCAGAGATACACATATACATGCATCCATGTGTACTGTGATACATGCATCTATGTATACACATATTCATGCATCCATGTGCACTACAATACATGCATCTATGTATACATGCACCCATGGATATGTGTATCTATGCAACTTTATATGCAATTCATGAATATTTCCATACATGGATATTTAAGCATTTATGTATCCAACTATGCATCCATCTATCTATCAATGTAACTATGTATCTATGTGTTCTTCTACCTATAGATGCATCCATGCATATATGTATTGTGCATATGTATACAGGAATCTATCCATATATGTGTCGATGTATCTATGGATACATCTATTCATAGATACTATCTATCCATGCAACTATGTTTCTATGTATTCTTTTACCTTTAGATGCATCCATGCATATATGTATCTGTCCTTCTATGTGCATATGTATACAGGCATCTATCCATATATGTGTCAATGTATCTATGGATACATTTATTCTTAGATACATGTATCTATGCATCTATGGATACCATGATAGATGTCCACATCCATGTATCTATGGATACATGTATCAAGTAGCTTGTTAATGTGAAATGTGCCCAAGGATAATTATACTTATTTCTCTCCTTTAATTGTTATATATTCAAAGAATAATTAGAAATCCAAATAGCCTCCTCCTTAGTCAAATGCCATTCAGTGATTTTGCATCAATGAATAATGTACCTCCAACTATGCTTTCAAAGAATAAGTTGATAGTGTGTTGCTTTGAGCTTTTCCGTTGCCATCAAAGCATAAAGCATAGGGGGATTTTGTTAAAAGTCATGATTATTGTCCCCATAGGCATAAATGCAAACAATGGGAGCATACGGAAAACAGGTGAACTGTTTGACAAAACTCATCAAAGGAAAACTATTATATATGATTATTTGTTTACATATTCATTCATTTGTAGAAGAAAAAATGGGAAACTAATACAACAGTAAATAGTTATAACCCATGAAAAGAATCAGACCTAGAACAAGAGCAACATCCAAAAAAATGAGCTTTAAAGTACCTAATGCACTAGAGAATTTATGATAGCACAATACAAAATTTCATTTGCATAGAGATAGACATATGCATTTGTAGCTATATGCAAATAGGCATGAATACATCCTTCCATGTAACATATGCATTTGTACCTGTATGCAAATATGCATGGATCCATGTATACATGTATTCATTTCTCAATCTGCCCATGCTATTTTGTCCTCTATGTATGCTTCTCTAAATTTGGTCTACTTAACAGCTTCCAAAGCATTTTGAACACATTGTCCTTACATTCTTCCGAAGCTCTTGCTATGTGACAAGTCTAAAGTACATTAGCTCCAAAGCTCTCACTATGGGAGAGTTGTGCACAATGGACAAAAGGGTTTCTACATAATGCCTATGAAACCACATTTCATAACAAATTGTACATGTTGTTCAATGCCAAACTAGTTGCCAGTGAACAAGAAAAGCTTTAAAACTCTTAGATAACATGTAAAAGACTGGATAAAATGTATACATAGACACATAGTTGTACATAAGCATTTAAAGCAGATGCAATAGTAATTTTTTATATACACACATACATACATGGTAACATAGATACATGCATACATATATTCATAATTACATGCACACATATATACATGCATTCTTGTATGCATGGATGCATAGAAAGACAATGTTTCATGGGATTGTTAAAGAGTTCACTTGCTTTCTATATGCTTCCATATTTTGCATGTGTGCCTATGAGGACAATAACCACAATATTTGACAATATTCCTCTATCCTTTATGACACCACATTGGTTCCAAAGCTCTCTCTATGGGATAGTTGTGCATTGCCTCTGAGACTCAGATGAAAGATTTAAATAGATAACACTTAAAATGATTTAAAGTATGATTTTATAATCAAAGTATCCAAATGCATTGCAGCAATGCAAAACCCAACTTCCATTTAATATGTACAATGAAAGTAAACTGAAGGGAAAATGCATTTGCTTCAAAGTTTATAAAGCAATTTCAACGCATTGTCTAGCCATTGTCCAGAATATGGTTTTCTATCAGCATACTCCTTGAACCTTCTTTACGTCTAACCACGATTTTGTTAATTGACTTTGATTGAAAGGTGAAAATGTGAAATGTCGACAAGGATAGTTATACTTATTTCTCTCTTTTAATTGTTATATATTCAAAGACTAATTAGCAATCCAAACAGCTTTCCCTTTAGTCAGATGCCATTCAATGCATTGATTTTGTATCAATGAATTATGTATCTTCAGCCATTAGTTTGAATCAAAATATGCATTTGGCTTTAGAAGCAAACTCTAAAAATAAAAAGACTATGTTTAAATTATAAAGTACAATCAACCACCAAAGAAATTGATTGGATAGTAATTGCATTTCTGATAGCATGTTATTGAAACAAAGATCTACTTTTGAACCCTAGTGGCTTATTTTTTATGAAGCATATAGCATATGCCACTCACAATACCCATTTGTAAAGATTGTCCTTGTAACAAAAAGCAACAGTATGTCTACAAGTACAATCAATATAGTGAAAATCTTGAATTAACCTTTTTCTTTGTCTACTCTATGCAATTGTAAACAAAGGAGAAGGTTCATTCTAGAAACTCACCTTGTACTCTTTTCTTGAAGAATTTGCTACAGTTGGACCGCTACACCACCTCTCCTCCTCCAATCAAAAGCATTGCACCATGTAATAAGCTTTCATTAGAAAACAAAGAGCATTTGTTTGTTTTTCTAAAAGAATAGCAATAAAGCTCAAGGAAATGACCAAAATGCAAACAACTCTCAAAATTACAATTGCAATCTATAATACTCCTACTGTGATGGATACTAATAGCCAAAACCAATAAAACAGTAGCAAGCATTTTTTAGGTTCAAGAGACACAAGTATAAATGTAAATCAGATTAACTAGACAAACTAGTTCCCATAGGTTATTGTACCAGAAATCTTTTAGCAATGAATTTAACCTCTCTTTTACACAAAGTCTAAAATTATTTCATCAAGCAATATTACTTCACTGCTCTATGGGAACATTGCAATTTGAATTTTAAAACATACTTGGCATAGCTTTTTATAACCCCAAGATACAATTTTTTAACTTCCCAAGCATTCAGTCTAAGTTTTCCAACTACAAAATCTCAAATTGTTGTTTGCTTAGTATGTTTGTTCCTTGAATTTGATCACTAGGTAAAATGTCTACAAGGATAATTGTAATTTGTTCTTTCTCTTAATTACTATGCATTTAAAGACTATTTTACAGCTACCTAATTAATTAGTTATCTAATGATACAAGGATAAATGACAAATATGGAGTTAACTACTTTGACATGAGTAAAATGTCACATGGACCTATTAGCTATCATGCTACATATATTGTGACTTTTGAGTGCTTAATCCATCTACATGTAAATACAAATCGCAACCCATAATTAAAATGTCCCCAAGGATATTTATAATTATTTCTTACTTTTTATTATTATGTATTTAAACAATAATTAATAGCCAACTAATTAATTAGATATCAGATGAAAGAAGAGTAAATGGAGCTACCAACTCAATTAAAATGCCAAAGTTAACATGTGAATATCAAGGTGTCCAGATTTAATACTCATTGCATTCCGTGGAACCACATTTTCTTGAGGAGTTTTGTAAAACAGTTCACCTGTCCTATAGAAAGCAAGTGATCTCTTTAACAATTCCATGAAACATTGTCTTTATATGCATCCATGCATACAGAATGCATGTATATATGTGTGCATGTAATTATGTATATATGTGTGCATGTATCTATGTTACCATGTATGTATGTGTGTATATAACAGATTACTATTGCATCTGCTTTAAATGCTTGTGTGCAACTATGTGTCTATGTATACATTTTACCCAGCCCTTTACATGTTAAGTGAGAGTTTGAAGGCTTTTCCTGTTCACTACTAACTGGTTTGGCATTGAACAACAGGTAGAACTTGTTATGAAATGTGGTTTCATAGGCATTATGTACAAACCCTTTTTTCCATTCTATAGAGCTCTCCCATAGTGAGAGCTTTGGAGCCAATGTGCTTTGGACTTGTCACATAGTAAGAGCTTTGGACGAATGCAAGGACAATGTGTTCATAATGCTTTGGAAACTGTCAAGCAAACCAAATTTAAAGAAGCGAACCCAAACTCACAATTGCTTTGAGCTTTTTGACTATCAGCAAAGCATGAAGGATAGAGGAATTTTACTGTTATTAGATGTCATGGTTATTTTCCTCCTAGGCACACATGCAAAATATGGAGGCATAGACAACACAAGTGAACTGTTTGACAAAATTTCTGGGTGAAATGTGGTTCCCTAGAATGCAATGAATATTTAGTCTTCACACCTTGATATTCACATGTTACCTTTGTCATTTTTATCTAGTGTCTAGTTCTCACTCACTCTTCTATCATCTCAATCTAATTCATTAGGTAACAGTTAATTAGTGTTTAAATACATAACATTTAAAAGGAAGCAATAGTTACAATTATCCTTATACACATTACACCTATAACTCAAAGCCAATTAACAAATCAGCAATAGAAAACTATGTCCATGTTAATATGGTAGACACTATGTATTTGTGCATAATTCTATAAGGATACCATGTGTTATGATTTCTGCTTGAATGAAATTTGATGATATAATTAATAGTTACTGCTAGACAGCCAAATGAAATTAACTTAGGTAAATGGAAATAGAATGACCCCATCCAATTGCAAAATGAACATTTTTCTGGCTTTTACATGATAACAAGCTTATAGCCACGAGACTCTTTTGAAGCTTAAATGTCATAGTATATGTAGCATATTACCCAATAGCTCTATCTCACATTTCATTCATGTTCATTTAGGCAAGTTCATATTTCTCATTTACCCTTGTACTGTCTCATATTGCTCATTGCATTCCCTGCAACCACATTTTCCTGAGGAGTTTTGTAAAACAGTTCACTTGGATTATAAATGCTTTCATATTTTACATGTTTTCCTACGAGAACAATAACCATGACCTCTGATAGAATTTAAATGCTTACTGGAAGAAAGTAGGTTTCTACTGCATTCTTTTGTCTATCTCTGTGCAAATGAAAATTTGTATTCTACTATAATAAATTCTCTAGTGCATTAGGTACTTTAAAGCACAATTTTTTGGATGTTGCTCATGTTCCAGGTTTGATTCTTTTTGGGGGTTATAACTACCTACTGTTGTATTAGTTTCCCATTTTTTTTTCTAGAAATGAATGAAAATATAAACAAATAATCATATACAATAGTTTTTCTTTGACAAATTTTGTTAAACAGTTCACCTATTTTTTGTATGCTCCCATTGTTTGCATTTATGCCTACGAGGACAATAACCATGACTTTTAACAAAACCCCTCTATCCTTTGTGCTTTGATGACAATAGAAAAGCTCAAAGCAACACACTGTCGCCTCATTGTTCGAAAGCTCTCATTATCGCACACATTGACATTATTTTGGTTCCAAAGCTCTCTTTATGGGACTGCTTTCCAGTAATTAAAAATATACAAACTTTCCAGGGCTCACATGCATGAAGTAAAATGGACAAGAGGGTTTGTTTCCCATTTTTTGTTCTACAAATCAATGAATAGATAAACAAATAATCATATATAATAGTTTTTCTTTGACGAGTTTTGTCAAAGAGTTCACCTATTTTTTGTATGCTCCCATTGTTTTCATTTATGCCTATGAGGACAATAACCACGACTTTAAACAAAATCCCTCTATCCTTTATGCTTTGATGAAAACAGAAAAGCTCAAAGCAACACACTGTCGACTCATTGTTCCAAAGCTCTCATTATCACACACGTTGACATAATTTTGGTACCAAAGCTCTCTTTATGGAACCGCTTTGCAGTAATCAAAAATATACAAACTATACAGGGCTCACATGCATAAATTAAAATGGACAAGAAGGTTTCTCCATAATTCCTATCAAACACAGATGAAACCTTCGCATTTCAACAAGAAATTTGAATAGATAATACTAAAAGTAGTTTAAAATACTAATTTATACTCAAAGTATAAGAATGCCTTAAAGCACAATGAAAACCTGCTTGCATTTCTCGTATCAAATAGAAGAAAAAAACATAAAGTTACCTCTTCTGACCTCAAGCAATTTGTTTCTTGCTGTCGAGTGCGTAATTCTGCAACTACAAAATCTCCTTCTCAATCGCTACAAACTCTTCCTCAAAACACCCGCTTACAGAACACAAAAACAACACACACAAAGTAATAGAGATGCATACCAAGTCACTTAACTCTATATTGACCTGCCAGAGTACCCTGGCAACGCGTGGCCACCAAGCCATTCCAGCACCTTCACCTCGAGCCTGATGCCATTTAATGCATTTAATTTGTATTCATGCATTACGTACGTCCACCCGCCAGCTTTATAAACTATGCCTTTGCTTAAATTTATTTAATCAATTTATGCATTTGCATTTTCCTTAATTTTTAAAACAAAAATGATTTATAAAGCTACTCCGGTGAATAGAAAACTAGATAAATGCTAATTTTCCAATATAAAAAATACCTCTCCAAATTTAAACTATACAAAAAAAAAGTAATATGTTAAATGGTGAAATGTGATTGGTCGATGCTACCCGTTTAATGCATTCTGGGCGAATGCATAAGTATTCCTGCCTGCCGACAGGAACTAATAAATTTTGGAATTTATTTAATTATAGAGGGACATAAGAAATTAGTGACATATTTAAATAAAATAAATATTATTTATTTATTTAAATATTCAGGAGGAATAAAAGATGTGATTTAATTAAATAATTGAGAATTATTTAATTAATAATTGAATTTGGACTAGAGGACATAATTAAAAATTTTAATTATGATAAGAAGAAATATGGAGAAAATCAAGTTTGCAGGCCTAGGTCAATTTTATGTGTCTACGTTTTTCCCCTCTTTGGCATAATGTAGTTTATCGCATTGTGACAAAGAAAATTCAGTTCAAGACATGCCCCAGCAAAGGTACGGAGTATCTATGCCCCCTCGAGAAAATTTGCAAATTTTGGCCCAACGTTAGAAAAATTTGTAAAGTGTCCCAATAAGTCAATTTGATGACCAAAAAGACAATGGCACAATCAGTTTTGAATTTTGATAAGTTTAAGGTAGTCAAAAAGGGGGGTCAAACATGGTCAAATGTGTGTTCAGTAATAAACCCTTCAAAAAACCCTAATTTTTACCCTATAAAAAGGCTTGATTTAGATTACAAAAAGGTAATTCATTTTCACATTTTCCTTTTGAAGATTTAGAGCTTAGAGTGAGAGGACATTATGCAAAGATGGTGATTCTAGTGACAGATCATTACAAATATCGAGATGGACCTACCGACGGCCAGAGGGCATAGAGCCACCGATATGTACCCTATACCCACTTCGTCATTTCATCATTTTATGTGCTTTCTAGGGCCTCAAATTTAGGGTATAAAATGTGTTGCAACGCATCTATGTTCGTGAAAGGTGCAAATTCCATCATGTTGCATGCATTTGATGCGTAGTGACACAAATGCTAGGGTTAGGCTAGGATTAGGTTTAAAGTGACACATTTGTGATCTGGAACAATGCAAGCGTCGAAACGTAACACAATTTCCAAGTAGTGCAATGTAATCACTAGATTGCAACGTAAACATAGGATTATGCAATGCAACTGCAGTCAAGTGGTGCAACTGATGAATAAAACAACACAATTGCTATCAAGTGACAAATATACAAAGTCAAATGGTGCAATTTTCGGGGTGCAACACAATCGCAGGATGGGATGACGCATGTGATTATTTGCGACATAAGTGAAGGGAAAAATAACGTAATTGACTTTGACTAATGTTGACTCAATTTATGCTCAATTTACTTGTGTAATTTTGATTAGATAGATGATAAGGATGATTTGCAATGATGTGCTAAATTTTTTTTGTGTATGTAGAAACAATTACCACCCATCTACACGTGAGAGTTTAGACCACCAACTTACGCACTTAGAGATTAGTTGAGAGATGGTGAATGGAGGTGAATGATGCAATTAGGATTGTTTCACGTTACCTATATGCCCAATTTTCTAGGAAAATAGGGGTCTTTTCATAGTGCTTGCGGAGAGATGGCACTTTGAGACCTACTCATTTCACTTACCAACAAGAGAGGCCATAGTGACTCTTGAGGAAGTGTACAGGATCCTACAGATTCCTATATGAGGAAAGCAGGTTGTGTATGATCCATGGTGGGGATTACAGGCCATGACTAAGTACTATGACCATGATGATGTCGCGTAGCTAGCCATCGATGGATATGAGATCAAGTGGGAGTTCATGGTAGAGCATTATGCCTGATGGGATGTGATGTTGTGCACTTTGATTGTCGAGGTGCTAATTCTAGATCACTGTGTACATGGTTTCCTATTTGGATGGGGAGATGTGCTTGTGAGGATTAGGCAAGATAGGACAATATTTGCTTGGGGGAGATGCTTGCTAGGCATACTATATCATCAATTACATGATGTTGCATACAAGCAGTTGAGCAGTATCACTTGTGGTACTACACTTTTAATGATCTAGGCATGGGAGCATATTCTTGTATTTTGACCACTAGTGTAGAGGAAGTTAGCTGAGGGGATGCCCTATGTCTACTTATACGGGGCTGTCGTGACACAAAATTATGTCTGAGATACAAGGTTCTGGTGCCATGCAATTGATACCATGATAGGATTTGTGTGGAGGCCATACAGAGACTGTGGTCAGTGGCAAGGAGAGGAGGATCACCTTTCCATTTGCAGACAATTTAGATATTTGATTGGTTGCACAGTACAGTCACAACTTATTATAGAGATGTACCTACCCCAACGTGTACTAAGACAGTTTGTGGAGTAGTAGGATGTTCCTGTTGGCATTGTAGAGTATGCGCGATCATCTCGAGAGATAGTGTGGAGACCACCGATATTGGTTCCATTGGCTGAGCAGCAGATCGATGGTTTGGTTGCACAATAGTGGGCATGGAGCGAGGGTCCAGTAAATACAGGGACAATGCTCGACTATGATGCATGGTCACAGAAACACAGGCCACTTCCTTTGAAAAATCCTCATCAGCTGACACTAGTGGATTGATAGGCAGTGATACCATGAGTTTGTTGAGGAGGGTGAGGAGGAAGGGATGGCGATAGGGGAAGAGGGAGGGATGGAGACAGAGGAGATGGGGGTGGAGGTGATGATGGATAGGATGAAGGAGATGGCGGTGATGGTGGCAGGTGGAGAAGAGAAGGAGATGGCAGGAGGGGACAATGACAACGATAGAGGAGGAGTAGATCACTCTCACCTATCCAAGAGGAGGGAGAAGAGGAGGGGAGAGAGGAGGGCCAATAGGAGGAGATTCGATAGGAGGGAAGTTAGGAGGAGGTTAGGGCAGAGGCAAAGCAGCTAGAAGGAGAGTGGGCATAGGGACCTCGTCCAGAGGTAGAGGTAGGGCAAGATGAGAAGATGTTGTATGTCAGTGGAGAGGAGGAGATAGGGGGAGATGATGAGATAGATATTGGTGGGGAGGATGATTTGGATGATGTAGAGACACAGCTCGGAGATCAGATAGTGGAAGGTGAGGAGGATATAGCTAGGAGGCCACCATTTCCCAGGAATGCAGTAGTTGGTTAATGAATGATCGATATGCAAAGCAAGTTGGATGAGGCCTTGGCATGAATCAGGACCTTAGAGGTAGAGCTGGAAGTGATGAGGGTTGAGAGGGATTAGGCGGTGATCAAGCAGCAGGAGTCGCAAAGCTAGTGTGTGGAGTTTGCATAGTTGTGCACTAGACTAGTGGGGGAGGTGGCCAGAGAGGTGGCGAGGGTGAGCAGTAGCCAGACGCGATACAGGATGCTCTTTAAGTGAGTAGTTAGGTTAGCAAGAAAACAAATGCATAATAAAAACCTTAGCTAAACAATGTAACTAAGGAAAAAAGTTAGGTTAGCATGAAAAAAATTGCATAATCAAAACCTTAGCTAAACAATGAAGTACAATGGAGTAAAAATGCATAAGAAAAAGAACAATCTCACCAAAAGTCTTCAAAGCCTCCATGATTGAACTTCATTGCCCCTCTCTGTTTGCTACAAAATGTTGTTTTCCCTTAGATTTTTTATGAGCAAATATGACTATGACTAAGACCCAAACAAATATTGAAGGATATCTACTACTGCTGCAAGTGTACTCAAGCAAGCTTAAAGTATGCAAAAAATATGAAATTATGCTAGCATGAAGTGTATCAAATGAGATAAAAATTTCTTTTTTATAGAAAAGACAATTTTGGATGAATGGCCAAGATTAGAAGTTGAGAAATGCCCTAAGATCAAAGGTTGAAATTAAATGTGACAACTACCAATTAGGGTTAGGGAAAAATTAGGGTGAAATTTGAAATGAAGGGCTAAGATTTTAGTTTAGAAAAATTAAATCAAATGACAAGGATTCATGTGACAAAGAGATATTGGGCAAGGAAAAAGAGGTTGTTGTAAAATCAAATAATAATTTAAAATTATTTGATTTAAAAGATTGAGTTGAGCTTTTGAATTAAAAATTAATTTAATTCAAAAGTGGTGGGGTCATGTGACAGTAAATAATGATTTTAAATTATTTACTTAGTGGGAAAATAGAAAGTGGGTAATTTTAAATAAATACTTTTATTTAAAATTAGAAAAAGCCAAGGTGGACAATAATTAAATAAATTATAGCAATTTATTTAATTATAAGAAAACATAAAAAATTAAAGACATATTTAAATAAATAAAGTTTATGTATTTAAATAATCAAGAGGAAATAGATAGGAAATAATAATTAAATAAATTTTGGAATTTATTTAACTATAGAGGGACATAAGAAATTAGCGATGTATTTAAATAAAATAAATATAATTTATTTATTTAAATAGTCAAGAGGAATAAAATATGTTAACTAATTAAGTAATTGAGAATTATTTTATTAATAGTTGAATTTGGACTAGAGGACATAATTAAATATTTTAATTATGTTCAGAAGAAATATGGAAAAAATCAAGTTTGTAGGCCTAGGTCAATTTTATGTGTCTACATTTTTCCCCTCTTTGTGATAATGCAGTTTATCGTATTGTGACAGAAAATTCAATTCAAGACATGCCCCAGCAAAGGTATGGAGTATCTATGCCCCCTCCAAAAAATTTGCAAATTTTGGTCCAATGCTAGAAAATTTTGGAAAGTGTCTCGACAAGTCAATTTGATGACCAAAAAAAGAATGGTGCAATCAGTTTTGAATTTTGATGAGTTTAAGGAAGCCAAAAAGGGGGGGTCAAACATGGTCAAATGTCTGTCCAGTAATAAACCCTTCAAAAAACCCGAATTTTCACCCTATAAATATGCTTGATTTGGGTAAAAAGGTAATTCATTTTCATATTTTCCTTTTCGAAATTCAAAGCTCGGAGTGAGAGGACATTATGCAAATATGGCGATTCTAGTGATAGATCATCGTGGATATCAAGTACAAACCTACCAATGACCTGAGGGCGAAGAGCCACCGGTATGTACCCTATACCCACTTCATCATTTCATCATTTTACGTGCTTTTTAGGGCCTTGAAGTTAGGGTATCAGATGCATTGCAACACATATACATTTGTGAAAGGCACAAATTCAATTGTGTTGCATGCATTTGATGCATCGTGATGCAAATGCTATGGTTAGGATAGGATTGGGTTTAAAGCGGTGCATTTGTGATCAGGCACAATACAAGTGCCGAAATGCAATGTAATTGCCAAGCAGTGCAATGTAATCACCAGATTTTAATGCAAACGTAGGATTATGCAACAAAATTGCAATCAAGCGGTGTAACTAATGAATGAAACAGCACAATTTCTATCAAGTGACGCATCTGCAAATTCAAACGATGCAATTGTCGAGGTGCAATGCAATCACTAGATGGAACGATGCATGTGATTATTTACAACAAAAGTGAAGGGAAAAATGTTGCAATTGACTCAATTTATGCTGAATTTACTTGTGTACTTTTGATTAGATAGATGATAAGGATGATTTGAAATGATGTGCTAACTTTTGTTTCTGTGTATGCAAAAACAATTACCACCCATCTACATGTGAGAGTTTAGACCGACAACTTAAGCATTTAAAGATCAATTGAGAGATGGTGAGTGAAGGTGACTGATATGGTTAGGATTGTTTCATGTTACCTATATGCCCATTGTCTGGACAAATAGGGATCTTTTGAAAGTTCTTGCAAAGAGATGGCACTCTGAGACCTACTCATTTCACTTACTGACTAGAGACGCCATGGTGACTCTTGAGGACATGTACAGGATCCTGTGGATTCCTATTAGAGGAGAGCAGGTTGTGTACGATCCATGACGAGGATTACAGGCCATGACCGAGTACCATGAGCATGATGATGTCGCATAGCTAGGCATCAATGGATATGAGATCATGTGGGAGTTCATGGTTGAGCATTACGCCCGATGGGATGCAATGTTGTGCACTTTTTGGTGTTGATTCAAGATCGTTGAGGTGTTGATTCCAGATCATCGTGGACATAGTTTCTCGATTGGATTGGGAGATGTGCTTGTCAAGATGAGGCAAGATAGAATAGTATTTGCTTGGGGGTCATGCTTGCTAGGCATGTTATATCATCAGTTACATGATGTTGCATATAGGCAATCGAGCAATATCAGTTGTAGTACTACACTTTTGATGATCTAGGCATGGGAGCATATTCCCATATTTTGACCACTAGTGCAAAGGAAGTTAGCTGAGGGGATGCCCTATGTCTACTTATATGGGGGTTTTGTGACATAGACTTGTGTTAGAGATATAGAGTTCTAGCACCATGTGATTGATACCATGATAGGATTTGTGTGGAGGCCATACAGAGACTGTGGTTAGTGGCCAAGAGAGGAGGATTACCTTTACTTTTGCAAAAAGTTTAGATATTTGATTGGTTGCATAGTACAGTCACAAAATTTTATAGAGATGTACCTACCTTAGCGAGTACTGAGATAGTTTGGGGAGCAATAGGATGTTCCTTTTGGCACTATAGAGTACACACGATCATCTCGAGAGACAATGTGGGGACCACTGATATTGGTTTCATTAGCTGAGCAGTAGATTGATGGTTTGGTTGCATAGCAGTGGGAATAGAGTCAGGGTTTAGCAGATGTAGGGACCACACCAAAAAATGATGCATGGTGGCAGACACACAGGCCACTTCCTTTGACAGATCTTGATCATCCATAACCAGTGGATCGACAGGCAGTGATACCACAAGTTTACCGAGGAGGGCAAGGAAGTAGGGATGGCAGTAGGGGGAGAGGGAGGGATGGAGGAAGAGGAGACGGGGGAGGAGGTGATGATGGAGGGGATGGAGGAGATGGTGGTGATAGTGGCAGGAGGAGGGGAGGAGGAGACGATGGGAGGGGACAATGATGGAGACAGAGGAGGAGGAGGAGGAGCAGATCACTCTCACCTATTCGAGAGGAGGGAGAGAAGGAGGAGAGAGAGGAGGAACAACAGGAGGAGGGTCAATAGGAGGAGGGATGAAAGGAGGAGGAGGGCCATCAGGAGGAGGTTAGGGTAGACCTAGAGTAGCCAAAGGGAGAGTGGCTAGAGGGACCTCAGCCAAAGGTAGAGGCGGAGGCACATCAGTTGGAGATGGAGGTAGGGTGAGATGAGAAGATGTTGGATGTCAGTACAAAGGAGGAGATAGGCGGAGATGAGGAGATAAATATCAGTGGGGAGGATGATATGCATAATGTAGAGAGATAGCTCATAGATCATATAGTGGATGGTGAGGAGGATATAGCTGGGAGGCCACCATTGCCTCGGGACACGAGAGTCAACCAGTGACTAACTAATATGTGAAGCAGGTTGGATGAGGCCTTGGCACTGATAAGGACCTCAGAGGCAGAGCTGGAGGTGACGAGGGTGGAGAGGGAGTAGGTGGAGATCAGGCAGCAAGAGTCACAGAGCTAGTGTGCGGAGTTTGCACAGTTGTGTAGTGGACCAGTGGGGGAGGTGATTAGAGAGCTGGCAAGAGTGAGCGATATTCGGGCACAATACAGGATGCTCTATGAGCGAGTAGTTAGGCTAGCATGAAAAAAATGCATAATCAAAACCTTAGCTAAATAATGTAACTAAGGAAAAAAGTTAGGTTAGCATGAAAACAATTGCATAATAAAAAACTTAGCTAAACAATGAAGTACAATGGAGTAAAAATACATAAAACAAAGAACAATCTCACCAAAATTCTTCAAGTCCTCCATGATTGAACTTCATTTCCCCTCTCCATTTGCTACAAAATGGTGTTTTCCCTCAGATTTTTCATGAGCAAATATGACTATGACTCAGATCTAAGCAAATATTGAAGGATTTCTACTATTGTTGCAAGTGTACTCAAGAAAGCTTAAAGTATGCAGAAAATATGAAGTTATGCTAGCATGAAGTGTATGAAATGAGGTAAAAAAAAAAATTATAGAAAAGCCAATTTTGGATGAATGGCCAAGATTAGAAGTTGAGAAATTCCCTAAGATCAAAGGTTGAAATTAAATGTGACAACTAGCAATTAGGATTAGGGCAACATTAGGGTAAAGTTTGAAATGAAGGGCTAAGATTTGATTTTAGAAAAATCAAATCAATGGACAAGAATTCATGTGACAAAGAGATATTGGGAACAGAAAAAGAGGCTGTTGTAAAATCAAATAATAATTTAAAATTATTTGATTTAAAAGGCTGGGTTGAGCTTTTGAATTAAAAAATAATTTAATTCAAAACTGGTGGGGTCATGTGACATTAAATAATGATTTTAAATTATTTACTTTGTGGAAAAATAGAAAGTGGGTAATTTTAAATAAATACTTTTATTTAAAATTAGAAAAAGCCAAGGTGGACAATAATTAAATAAATTATAGCAATTTATTTAATTATAAGAAGACATAAGAAATTAAAGATGTACTTAAATAAATAAAGTTTATTTATTTAGATAATTAGGAGGAAATAGATAGGAAATAATAATTAAATAAATTTGGGAATTTATTTAACTATAGAGGGACATAAGAGATTAGAAACTTAGATAAAATAAATATAATTTATTTATTTAAATAGTCAGGAGGAATAAAAGATGTGAATTAATTAAATAATTGAGAATTATTTAATTAATAGTTGAATTTGGACTAGAGGACATAATTAAATATTTTAATTATGTGAACAAGAAATATGGAGAAAATCAAGTTTGCGGGGCTAGGTCAATTTTATGTGTCTACATTTTTCCCCTCTTTGTCATAATGTAGTTTATCAAATTGTGACAAAGAAAATTCAGTTCAATACATGCCCCAATGAAGGTACGGAGTATCTATGCCTAGGGAAAATTTGCAAATTTTGGCCCGGCATTGGAAAAATTTGGAAAGTTTCACGACAAGTCAATTTGATGACTAGAAAAATAATGGCACAATCGGTTTTGAATTTTGATGAGTTTAAGGCAGTCAAAAAGGGGGGTCAAACATGGTCAAATGTGCGTCCAGTAATAAACCCTTCAAAAAACCCTAATTTTCACCCTATAAATAGGCTTGATTTGGGTAAACAGGTAATTCATTTTCACATTTTCCTTTTGGACATTTAGAGCTTAGAGAAAGAGTACATTGCACAAAGATGGTGATTCCAGTGATACATCATCGTGGATATCGAGTACAGACATACTAACGGCTAAAGGGCATAGAGCCACTGGTATGTACCCTATACCCACTTCATCATTTCATCATTTTAAGTTCTTTTTAGGGCCTCAATGTTAGGGTATCAGATGCATTACGATGTATTTACGTTTGTGAAAGCTAGAAATGCCATCACATTGCACGCATTTGATGCGTCACAATGCAAATTCTAGGGTTAAGATAGGATTAGATTTAAAGTGTTTCATTCATGATCGCTGAAACGCAAAGCAATTTTTGAGCAGTGCAATGCAACTGCCAGATTGTAATGCAAACACGGGATTATTCAATGCAAATGTAGTCAAGTGGTGTAACTAATGAATGAAACACCACAATTTCTATCAAGTGATGCATCTACAAAGTCAAATGGTGCAATCGTCGGGGTGCAACGCAATTGCTGGATGGAACAAATCATGTGATTATTTGTGACACAAGTGAAGGGAAAAACAACGCAATTGACTTTAAGTAATGTTGAATCAGTTTATGCTCAATTTACTTGTGTAATTTTCATTAGATAGATGATAAGGATGATTTTCAATGATCTAACTTCCATTTTTGTGTATGTAGAAATGATTACCATCCATCTACATGTGAGAGTTTAGACCGGTGACTTACGCATTTAGAGATTAGCTGAGAGATGGTGAGCAGAGGTGACTAATGTGGTTAGGATTGTTTCACATTACCTATATGCCCATTGTCCAAGAAAATAGGGGTCTTTTCATAGCACTTTCAGAGAGATGGCACTCTAAGACCTACTCATTTCACTTGCCAACAGGAGAGGCCGCGGTGACTCTTAAGGACGTGTATAGGAACCTGTGAATTCCTATAATAGGAGAGTGGGTTGTTTATGATCCACGATGGGGATTACAAGCTATGACTAAGTACTATGAGCATGATGATGTTGCATAGCTAGGCATTAATGGATATAAGATCAAGTGGGTGTTCATGGCTCAGCATTACGCTCGATGGGATGTATTGTTGTGCACTTTGATTGTCAGGGTGTTGATTCCAGATTGCCGTGAACATGGTTTCCTGATTGGATGGGGAGATGTGCTTGTGAGGATTAGGTGAGATAGGACAATATTTGCTTGGGGGTTGTACTTTCTAGTCATGTTATATCATCAGTTACATGATGTTGCATACAGGTAGTCGAGTAGTATCAGTTGTGGTACTACACTTTTGATGATCTGGGCATGGGAGTATATTCCCATATTTTGACCACCAGTGTAGAGGCAGTTACCAGATGGGATTCCCTATGTATAATTATATGGGGGTGTCATGACACAGACTCGTGTTGGAGATACAGGGTTCTAGCACCATGGGATTGATACCATGATGGGATTTGTGTGGAGGCCATACAAATACTATGGCCAGTGGCTAGGAGAGGAGGATCACCTTTCCTTTTGTAGATAGTTTAGATATTTGATTGGTCGCACAATATAGTTACAACTTATTATAGAGATGTACTTGCCCGGCGAGTACTGAGACAGTTTGGGGAGCAATAGGATGTTCCTGTGGCACTGTAGAGTACACACGATCATCTTGAGAGACAGTGTGGGGACCACCGATATTGATTCCATTGGCTGAGCATCAGATCAATGGTTTGGTTGCATAGTAGTGGGCATGGAGTGGGGGTCTAGCAGATGTGGGGACCATGCCAAACTATGATGCATGGTGGTAGACACACAAGCCACTTCCTTTGATTTATCCTAATCATCCAACACTAGTTGATCAACGGCCAGTGATACCGCGACTTCACCAAGGAGGGTCAGGAGGTAGGGATGGTGGTAGTGGGAGAGGGAGGGATGGAGGCAGAGGAGACAGGGGTGGAGGTGATGATAGAGGGCATGGAGGAGATGGCAGTGACAGTGGTAGGAGGAGAGGAGGAGACAACAGGAGGGGATAGTGACATAGATAGAGGAGGAAAAGGAGCAGATCACTCTCACCTATTTGAGAGGAGGGAGAGGAGGGATGATAGGAAGAGGGCCGACAGGAGGTGGAGGGCCATCACAAGGAGGTTAGGGCAGAGGTAGAGCAGCCAGAGGGACCTTGTCTGGAGATAGAGGTGGAGGAAAATCTATTGGAGATGGAGGTGGAGGTGGAGGCAGGGCTAGATGAGCAGATGTTGGATGTCGATGGAGAGGAGGAGATAGGGGGAGATGAGGAGATACATATTGGTGGGGAGGATGATATGAATAATGCATAGAGATGGCTCAGAGATTAGATAGTGGATGGTGAGGAGGATATAGTTGGGAGGCCACCATTGCCTCAAGATGTGCCAGTCGACCAATGACTAACCAATTTGCAGAGCAAGTTGGACAAGGCCATTGCACGGATCAGCCAGCAGGAGTGGCAGAGTTGGTGTGTGGAGTTTGCACAGTTGTGCATTGGACCAATGGGGGAGGTGGCAAGAGAGTTGGTGAGGGTGAGCGATAGCTAGGTGCGATACAAGATGCTCTATCAGCGAGCAATGCCAATAGAGTAGCAGGATCCTAGCCTTACATGATCTTAGTCTGGGACAAGTCGTGGTAGCAACATGAGGCATGGGTAAAAGTACAAAGTTGTGTCACACTTTTATAAAGGAAACGGCCAACAGTTATCTAACTTTTAAACTTGAATCACTAGAAAGTGGCATATATGTTTTGAATTTTGAAATGATGTAAACTAGTAAAATGTGTATTTTTTACTATATTTTATGTTTGTATTGTTTTAAAAAAATTAAAAAATATTTGAATATATTTTTTTATAAATTAACACTATAATTTAATTGCTGATAAAATGCTGAAAAATTATATTCCACTCAACGTCAAGCTTTATATATTAAATTTTCTTTTTTATCCTTCAATTTTTTGTGTATATTTATAATTTGAAACTTTAGGGCATGGATATTTTGTTTTCCAATTTTAATAAATATATATTTTTAAATAAATTTTTAAATGTGTGTGTATTAAAACACGGTTGTTTCCACTCAACGTCAACTTTTATATTGAATATTTATCTAAAACAGAAAACAAATTATACAATCTTAATTTAGATTCTTTTATCTAGGGCATCATATTGTTTTCAATTTTTTTAATAAGTTTTATTATTTTTCTTGACATGGCAATCAACCTAATATTTTTGTGTTGATAATCTACTTTTAGTAAAAAAACAAAAATAAAACATAAATAATAATTGAACTATTAAAATAAATATATATTTGAAAACTACATTTATGGATCTACAAAAGGGTATTTTTACATTTTTAAAAATATGTTATTTATATGAGTAGGAGTTGTTGAAACTTTAATTTTTTCAATTTTTTTCTTTTTTTTAGTAAATTGGCCTCAAAGCTGTGCTATGTATGCATTTAGCCAACAATTTGAGTTGGAAAAGTTGTGGACATATTTAATTTATCTAGAATGAATCTTAATAGATAATTGAATTTTAGTTAGAAATACTAAAATTCACTAGTGCTGATAAGTTGGGAAAAAGATTGACACAACTTTGCACTTTTACCTGCATAGCAGCCACAACCAAAGCAGTGTGAGCCCCTCTACTTCATCAGGACATTTCATAGGATACAGATCACATCACAGTCATAGGCATTCCTCAGGACACAGATCTAGCCACCACCATGGATCTTCATCTTTAGGACACAGGTCTCATCATAGCCGGCCATCTATCATTGTACCATCAACATAGCAGACCCAGCCTGTTGGGTCCTCACAGATACCATTAGTGCCATTGAGAGAGCATTACTCACCATGTTCTTCACCTCGAGGAGATGAGGAGAGTACAGTTTAGGGTGTGTTATATCTTGTCATGATGTTGGGACATTTTTATATATTTGACCATCGACCCTACGAGCTTTATTTTTGGGATTCATCGAGACTCTATCCTATAACATGATTTTGAGATATATACATATGATGCAGTTTTGGTGTGAATTCTATGTTGTTTGATATGTTGTGATGCATTATGGTTTTATTATGTTCATGTGATGTGATTTATATGATGATTTCTAGAATGATGCATTTTATTTTACAAGATATATGCACTTATGATGGTTATTTATGATGAGATGCAATGATGATAGTACTTTATGTATGATAGTTATTTTATGATGATGATGATGATGATGATGATGTTCTATATGTGCCTAATAGATGCCATGTTTTTTATATGATTGTGTATTTATGGATTATGTGGTATATGTTGCTTTATGTTATGATCCTAAATGTGTATGCATTAATTATATGGATGATGTATGAAAATGTTTAATGCATTTATATGTTATGTGAATGCAAATGATGTATTTATGCTAATGATGTAAATGAAACTATGTAAATAGACTGTAAATGTGCAATGTACTAATCCAATTTCTATATATGATCATGTATGCAATTATATTTTTGTATGTCACATGATATCATCAGGAGATGGAAGAAGAGATATGACCAGACATAAGAATATGGATGTTAGTGCAGAGAAATAATCCTTCAATATATTGCCAAAGTACTAATAAGTTTTGTTTTAATCATCATTGGGCAGATTATTGTAATGGTCAACAAACACCATGATATGACATAAATCAATGGTGTGTAAGGTTGCACCATCACATAGAACAAGCAACCACATATAAAGATGATCATGACTCATACGAGGAACTCAATTACCCTAGTCTTTTTGTCACACCCAACCACAAACAAGAAAGACAAGTCATGATACATCGTTACTCCTCTAAATCCTATGTAGAACATCCTCGAGGAACTAGTAGCATGACAGTCTGAAGAGACAAGACAAGACAATAATTATGATATGCCATTGCTCCTCTAAATCCTGATGCTAGGACATCCTCGATGAACTAATAGCATGACAATCTGAAAAGACAAGACAAGACAATCATCATGATATGTCATTACTCTAAATATTGATGCCAAGACATCCTTGAGGAACTAGTAGCATGATGAAAAATCAAATGATAAATGATAATATTAAAGATAGTGTTTGCCAAAGTGTTTTCCAAGTATGTTCAAATGTCAAGTGTTTTGATGTCGAGATGCCAAGTTTGACGAAGTCTAGATTTATGTGTGACAAATGCTAGGTAATGCCAAATTCAGGAAGGACACATCCTAAATGATGTTGATGATGAGGGGATCAATCCTCAGATGTCACGAGAATCCCGCAAAATGCTAGATACCAATGGCGATGCTCAGGAAAGACGTATTCTAAAGCATAAATAAATAACACAGCTGTTCTCTAGAAAGACATATCTAAAGAATAACTAAGAGTTGATAGGTTGACATGTTATGATAGTTTGACCAAAGTTGACTAGATGATGTAATTGACCGCATGCCAGTGTTGACATGCCAATTTGGCTGAAGTTTCGATTAAATGATTGCCAAATTGTGTTTAAGAGTTGTTTGATTTAGCATGGAAAAGAATTCGTTTGACTTGAAGATAACTGACATGTGTGTTAGTGCAGTGAACCCTAATGGACTGACCTAGTGCGGCCTCAAGGGCTCATCAATTGATGGCCTTGCCTACTTCATACACTTAGAGACCTTGTAGTTCAACATGACCAATGACTTTGTCTTATTGATCTCAAAGATTGAGTCGTGATTTATTTGGACAAACCTAAAAAGAATTGACCTAATGTCTTGGGGGCTCAAAGATGAGCCTTACCTACGTAGAAAATGCATAGAGACAACATAGTTCAATAATGACAAAGACTAACATGACTGACATAATGAAATTTCACTCTATTTTTGGGATTTTTGAGCGTTATTTGGATTTTTTGTGTTTTTTCCATGTTTTGATTTTTTTGGATTTTGAAGTTTTATGATTTTTTTTAGAGTTTTTTAGGACATTTTCTAATTTTTTATGGATTTTTTTTAGGACATTTTATGATTTTTATGGATTTTTTAAGGACATTTTCTAATTTTTATGGCTTTTTTCAGGACATTAAATTATGATTTTTATGAATTTTTTTTAGGACATTTTCTAATTTTTATGGCTTTTTTAGGACATTTTATGATTTTTATGGCCTTTTTCAAGACATTTTCTGATTTTTTATGGATTTTTTTAGGACATTTTATGATTGTTAGGGACCATGTGTGAGACCCACTTTAGTCACATGATAAGAGGATTTCCCCCAATCAAGTCGAGGACTAGCCAAGTTAAAGGAGATGGAAAAGGAAGTGCTTGAGATTAAAGGTGGAGGATATGCCAAACCTGATGTCAACCATTGTCAGCCAAGGAAAGAAATGGATGGATAGTATGATGAATGTCGTGATGGTATAAAATTTTTAGGAATTTATTATTTACAAAGGTAGATGGAGTGATAGTAGATGGCGAAGCAAAGATTGACTATGCATGGCACCTGTTTGCTGGGTTTTCACCATGGTACTTATCCAAAGCGCCACTGAAGTGGTTTTCACTATTGGATGAATTATTTCTCTTTACTTTTTTTAATATTTTTTAATTTTTTGGTGTCACCAAGATGCATGTTTGCTAGGTTTTCATCAGGGTGATGATTTTTTTGTATTTTTTAGTTTTCAGCCAAGCTCTCTAATGCTATGTGTATAACTTACGAAGATGCAAACTGTTGATAGGTTCTATCAATTGTTCCCCATTTGGAGTAGCTAACTAATAAACACAAGAATTGAATATGGTAATGATGATGTAAGGACCCAGCTAATTAGGTTCGAACTTGTCGAGTTTCTCACAGTCAAATTGATTCTTTAGATTCTGCATTAAGACCAAGTCGCCAATGTCAAACTTTCAAACCATAAATCTCTTGTTATAACTATGGAAAAGGTGATTCTGATATTCCTATAAGTGATTCAAGTAATTTTGTCTTCATTCTTCTAACAATTCTAGCTCATGTAGTCGAGACTATCAGTACTCTTTGTCATCAATCAATCCCTGCATGGAGACTCTGAAAGGGGATTTCGAGCTCAATGGGCAGGATGGCTTCAACTCCAAAGACCAAGGTGAAAGGGGTGCCTCCAGTAGGTGTATGGATACTTGTGTAATAGGCCCATAGAGTGGGATTAAGTTGTAAATGCTAGTAATGGTCAGTGTCATTGACAATCTTCTTAAGAATCTTGATAATTGTCTTGTTATACGCCTCAGCTTGACTGTTACCTTATGGGTAATAGGGCATGGAGAAATGGTGCTAAATGTGGAAATGTTCACAAAGCTCAAAAATTTCCTTATTTTTGAAAGGACGGCCATTGTTTGTGATGATGGATTGTGGAAAACCATACCAAGAGATAATGTAATTAAGGATGAACTTGGAAATCTAATTATTGGTTATGTAGGTGAGGGGAATGGCTTCTATCCATTTGGTAAAATACTCGATGGAAGTGATAATGAATTTATGACCATTAGATGAGGTGGGCTGGATTTTACCCATGAGGTCAAGTTCCCATTGTGTGAAGGGCTAAGGAGATGTAATTGGACGAAGTTCTTGCATGGGCGCATGAATTATATTTTTGTGTACTTGACATTCACGACATGTTCTCACAAACTAAAGGGCATCCTTTTCCATTGTCGGCCAATAATACCCAAGTCTCATATCTTTCTTAGCTAAGGTTGGGCCACTCGAATGAGATCCAAATATACCCTCATGTACCACACATAAGGTTGTTTGTGCTTCGTCAGTGTCAAGACATCGAAGAAGGGTATTGTCAAAGCTATGTCGGTATAAGGTGTCACTGATGATGGTGTAATAGGCGGCTTTGCAGATAAAAGATTTACATTGGTTATTGGAAAGGATTGATGGGAGTGTCTGGGACTAGAGGTAATCATATTTGTCTTGATACCAAGGGGATTTGAGACCAAAAATATCACAAACCATTTCTAACTTAGGAATATCATAAGCAGGAACCAAGAACTATTCCATTATGAACTCGAATTGTGACACGTTGCTGGGAATGTCTAACAAAGATCCAATCATAGTCATTACATTAGCTGCCTTGTTTTGTGCCCTGGGAATTTTCTCAAAAGTGAGCATGTGGAAATATGACCAAAAGCTATCAACCATGCACTTTTAGGGAATCAACTTTTCATCCTTGGTGTCATATTCATCATTGAGCTAGTTGATAACTGTTAAAATAAGATTCAACAGCTCCCTTCGGGTTCCTTTTGTTGATATTTGTGTGTTGGCCTGTGCATCTCCAAGTTGTTCGGCTCCCCTGCAGATTTTGATCTTCCCCTTTGCGCATTTCTCACTTCGCAGATTGAGCTAGTGGCTTCCCTTTCGGGTCCTAAAAATTTTACGCTGAGCATCCACGTGTCTCGCCCATGGGGATTTTTTTTATTTTTGTTGCTTTATTTTCTCTTCGGGTCGCTACGCCTTCCACAACGGTCCAGCACTCCTAAGTTTGTTAGAGGGGCCCACATCTCGATACATGGTGGCATATCGCAAGCTTTCCTTGTGGGGATAAAATATGCAGCTGCCGACTGTGAAACATTTCTGTTGGCCTTCTCTATTTCACGGTGGGCCCTACCTTCAGCCACATGGCAGCATTTCGCAGCCTTTTCAATACAGCAAGGAGATAAAACACAAGTAGCTCTGAAACACTGCCAAGCGTCTTTCGGATCTAGCTCACACAGCTTTCTCCCCACCTCAGCATAGCATTTGACCCTTCAAACACATGTCGCTTCTTTGCAAACTTTCGGCGGCTAAAGGAGGAGTTCTCATTTGGGCCGCGACATGCTGCCGCGTGTCTTTCACTGATCATCGAAGCAGGTTGTGGGCTGGCAGATCGGATTTGTGTTATCAGGCACTGGTCGTCATAGTTTTTTGAGGTGGTAGATGGCACTTGTCGCCTTGAGGCTTGGTTTGAACCGCTACCATCATTACAAAGGGCATGCCTGCAACCAATCAACTAGATGCTAGGTTCTAGCTGGTTGCTGTTATAACGGCTTTGGGAATGTTCTGATTCGGGCATCATTGCAGGAGATTGGGAATCTTTTCTGTTACAGCTTCCAAAGCGGTGGGAATTTTTTCTCTCCAGCTATATATACTCTCTCTGTCAAGGAGAGAAAGAAAAAGATTTTAGAAAGAATACTATTTTTTAGCAAGAGACACCAGGCCTCTTTTGCATGTTTATTCACAAGAAACTTTCAGACTGTGCCTATTGTTCGGCCTTTCTGTTTTCATGTTTTGTTTAAACTGTAAACTATGCTTCTTATGGTCTTAAGCATTTCATTTGAAGGGACTTCTATGCATTGAATACAAACTTGCTTACCTAAACCATGTCTTAATGACTCTTCTTAGCAGTAAGAATGTATGCAATACCTTTATGTCAATTAAATGGATTGTTTATGCTATAGCTTTAAGTTTCTGATATTTTGGAACATAGCAATAACATTCAGGCCCTCAAGTCTATGATTTATCGTGCCTATCAGAAAGCTTTGGCGCATTTCCTTAGATATAAATTTGTTTTATTATATCTGCTTCCTTTTCCCTTTCCAAAAACCCATTATAGAAGAAGTCAGCTTCTTTAAAACCTGGAGGTTACTCAGTTCGGCGCAAAGGGTCCCCCTTGAACTGAGTTTCCCATAAGGCACTATTACCTCATCAATTTTTGGCGTCAATAGTTTTACCCTTTTTCTGGCATGCCCGGTGGGACCCGAACTAATGAAATTGTCTTAAAGAGGGGTGTATGAGCCATCGGCCTGTAACTAGATCCCAGACTAAAAATAACCCAGGTTTACTAGTGCCTCCATTAGGGATAGTCCAAGCCGCAAATCAGTTAGCAACAGTTCCATTCCCACCACCCTTTCCTCTCACCATGTTGCTAGCCACGAATAGAAATTATGTGGTGTGGGATGCTAGAAGTCCCCTGGTAGCTCCGGTAGCGCCTGCCATTTGGGGCGCTATCCCGGTTTCGACCCTGAAAGCTCTTCCTAAATTTGCCAGAGATAACACAAAAACTCTAGCAGAGCATTTGCAGGATGTAGCAGATGTATGTCTGGTACATGGTATCACAGCGCAGAATGTAGCCCTGAGGCTCCTTGTTGCATCCTTCAAAGGCAAAGCTCTGGATTGGTACCGAACATTGACTCCTAATAACATTCGCACTTGGGATGACCTCGAAGACCCATTCTATGAAAGGTTTTCAAATGACGGAGATCGTTCTTCGCTATATCATTAGTTATCCATCATCAAATGAGCACCCCAGGAGGCTTTGATGGACTTCAATGCCCGATTTCACTCAAGTTGGTGGAGGATTCCTGTAACTATCCACCCGACTCTGGAATTGGCGTTCATGTTTTACCTGAAGTCCATCAATCCTGACATTTCTATGATGATCAAGTCTTTGGGAGGAGCCACTTTACCAGATGCATATGCCACCGCTATCAAAGCAGAGAATCACTTGATAGACTGTGGGAAATTGCCTCCTCGACCTGTTATGCCGATATTTCCTGAGATATCGAACGTAGCACAAGAGGTTGCGTCGACCAGTGCGCCAGCGACTCCCCAGTTAGTGTATTCGTATACAACCGCTCCTGAAAATTTGGCCTCTACATCGGGTCCTCCAAAAGATGAGATGGGTGACCTCAAGGAAATGTTGCGGACTATGGTGAATGATATAACAACTCTCAAGTGGAACCAAGCAATTCCTCCATGACCTGCATATCAGAACTATCAAGGAGGGCAGCCTACCTATCATCAAAATCAATATCAGAATGCGCCTCGCACTAATTCACCAGCGGTGGCTATAAACCAAATCGTTCTGGTGCCTACACCGCTAGCAGGTGCATCGCCAAGTTCTAGTAGAGAATTGACCGCGGGATAGAACAATCTTATTGATGACATCAATCCATGGTGCTTCCCTTGCAATGATGCACATATTCCCCAAAATTGTCCGCGTGGCAACTTACAACAAAGGATAGCAGAGCAACGTAGTCAAGGTGTTGCGATAGAGAATGGAGAATACATATATGCCTCGGCAATGGAGAACGTGGTCCTTACAGCGCAAATACAGGGAATGTCCTTAGAGCAAGAGTCCGATATTGTTCCTGATCATGCACTCTTCTCATGGATGGAAGATGAGGAAATGGTGTTTGCAAATGACTTTCCCACAGCTGAAACACCGTGGGTACAATCCGACTATAACACACGCTCCAAGAGGAGATACACCGGTGAGCCCGTTGTCTCACTTTCGGACAACCCACAATGCAAAGATGTTTTGGATCAAATTCCTGGCGCATCGACCTTCCCTTTGTCTTCTCAACCATGGAAGGAAATCATTATAACAAAAGCAAAGCAGCAAAAATCTCTGAGCTCCTCACCTTTTAATGTGGTGGAGCAGTTGAAGAAATCACCCGCTAATGTGTCTTTATGGGACATTCTAGCTATTCCGGAACAGAAAACTATACTCCAAAAGGCGCTTCAGAAACAGATGGACCCAGCACTAACCAAGCCTTCGGCCAGTACCGAGGCGGTTTATCAAATGCCACAGGCTAAGGTTGTTACAGACAAAGCAAAGGAATCCCATACGGAAGGCGGAGGTAGGCCAAAACCTCAACCCTTCTTCTTGACCCTCATTGTAGGGGAAAAGCTATTACACAACGCTATGATTGATTCTGGTGCTAGTACAACAGTTATGCCGAAACTGATAGCCGAAGCCTTGGGACTCAGCTACGAACCTATGAAGAAAGGGGTGATGCAGCTAGATGGAAATAAGGTAGATATTGTGGGTGTTATCAAAGCACTTCCGCTAACTCTATTTGCCTGTCCAAGTATCACGGTCCCGCAAGATACAGTGATCATAGATGTTCCACCAATGTTTGGTCTTTGTCTTTCTCAAGAGTTTACATCGAAGGTGGGCGGATATTTGTCTTTAGATTGGTCACATCTAATACTTAGGACCAAACATGGCGCAAAGATGAAGATAGAATCCGAGGCTCTGCATTCCGAACATGTGGCGAGTGAGGCCCTGATCAATTTTTAAGCCGCACATACATCCATCACCAAGCAGGAAAAGTACAATGTCGAACTGCTAGAAGAGGAGGAGGTGAGCGGAGACCGAAATAATAAGGAAGATGCTCTGTTGAGTGAACATATAAACAATGATCCTTTCGGGAATTATCATGCTACTAGACTGGGCACATATGTGATCTATGATGAAGACCAATTTCTCCCAAAGGTTGTCAAAGAACCCGACAATGACCAAGCAAGTGAGTTGTGGACATTGTATTTTGACGGAGCAAGGAGCAAGGTTGGAGCTGGAGCAGGGGTATGTCTAATATCCCCACAGAATGAAAATTTGTTGAGGTCTTTCCGATTCCAATTCGTCTGTTCAAATAACGAGGCTGAACATGAAAGGCTAGTCCAAGGCCTAAGCCTAGCGGAACGAATGGGTATCAAGCAATTGATTGTGTTCGGAGATTCCAAACTGATAGTTAATCAGGTCCGAGGAATTTCTGCAGCAAAGAATATCCGCATGAGATCCTATCGGTATCGAATCTGGGACCTTGTAGAAATTTTTGAAGCCTTCAACATCCTAACCATTCCCCAAGCACAAAATGGCGATGCAGATCGCATGGCAGTAATCGGTGCTCAGTTTGATCCTGTCTCCGACTTGCTTCGGAACAAATATTCAGTGCAAGTGCTTGTTCGACCAGCAATACCCGACAATGACCAAAGTTGGCAAGTCTTTGAGAGCGATAAACACATCGCCTCATTTATTCAACACTCAGGGGAATTTTCTAATCAACTCCAACCAAAGATCGCCGAGGCCTACGAAGGACAAATTATGCAGCTAAAGTCAAATAAGCTTCCAAAAGGATTGGTTAATCTCAAAAAAAATTTCAATTGTAGTGACGCCCGAAATGATAAATAGAAATTCGTGGCAGACAAAAGCGATTATGAGAATCTTCGGGTTTTCGACGGCAAAAATCTCAGAGTCGGAAAAGATGTCTCACAGCAAGAAAGAGAGAGACTTATCGGTTTCTGCGAAAAATATGGAGTTGTGGCCTGGTCTTACAATGATCTGGAAGGTTACGATCCTGGCATCATCCAACATACTATTGAGCTAATAGAAGGTGTGAAACTAGTCCGACAAAAGCAGCGGCCAGTCAACCCTAAAGTTGAAGCCTTGATGGCGCAAGAGCTAACCAAGCTCATTGAGTCATGCATTGTCTTCCCAATCAAACATAGTACTTGGGTATCAAACCTGGTGCCAGTCCGAAAGAAGAATGGTGATATCCACTTATGCATGGATTTCTGAGACCTGAACAGAGCATCTCTAAAAGACCACTATCTGTTGCCTTCTATGGAATCAATCCTCCAAACTGTCGCAGGATCGAAAATGTTCTCTCTGCTGGATGGCTTCTCTGGCTATAACCAGATCCGAGTAAAAGAAGAAGATCAGCACAAGACTACGTTCACCACCAAGTGGGGAACATTTGCATATGCTAAAATTCCTTTCGGTTTATCTAATGCAAGGGCAACTTTCCAGAGAGCTATGGACGTCGCATTTAGCGAACTGATCAATAAGTTTATCCTAATCTATTTGGATGACCTTACTGTGTTTTCTAAATCTAAAGATGATCATTTCGATCATCTAGAGTTAGTTTTTCAAAAGTGCCAGGAGTTTGGGATTTCCCTAAATCCAAAGAAATGTGTATTCAGAGTACCTTAGGGTAAACTCTTAGGGCATGTTGTGTCTAAGGAAGGTATTTCTATTGACCCCGAACGAGTAAGGGCTATAAGGGAGCTTCCCCTTCCGGTAAATAAGAAAGGTGTCCAGTCCTTTCTGGGCAAAGTAAATTTCGTCAGTAAATTTATTTCCGATTTTGTGGGAATAATTAGGCCGATCACTCTAATGCTGAAAAAGGATCAAGCTTTCAAGTGGACAACAGAGGCTCGAGAGGCATTTGGAAAGGTCAAGGAAGCGATCTCCTCAGCCCCAGTGTCAATCAATCCAGATCAACACAAAGATTTTATAATGTATACCTTCAGTAGTAGGTCCAGTATCGCTAATGTTCTGACTCAAAAGGATAGAGAAGGAAAGGGAGAGCATCTAGTTGCGTTCTATTCCCGAACCTTAAAGGAATATGAGGCAAATTATAACTTCGTTGAAAGACAGGTTTTTGCAATAGTAAAGGGACTTAAAAAGTTCCGCCATCTAATTTCCTGCAACAAAGTTCTGGTATATGTCGCACATTCTAGTGTGCGGGAATACATCATGGAGGGAGAGATTACAGAAAAAAGGGCTAATTGGATCACCAAGATCCTAGAGTATGACATCGAGGTCAGGCCTACCAAGACTGTCAAAGGCAGAGGACTGTGCGAGTATATGGCACAGGACGAGGAGATGCCTGCTAAAGAGGAACAGCCAGAGCTTGTCTTGATAAATGGATCGAGATCGGAGGATGATTGGCTAAAAGATAGAACAAACTTCATGCGAACCGGAAAGTATCCGCCAGGCCTCTCATCCCAAAAAAGAAGGTATTACCGCCTTTAGAATTGCGGATACATGCTGATAGAAGGAGTTCTTTTCAAAAGGAATTTTAATGGTGTGCTCCTACGATGCGTTACTGCAGGGGAGGCGCAGAGGTTTCTCAACGCATTTCACAATAGCGACGAAGGTGGACATTTCTCCGCTAAAACTACTGCCATCAAGGTCCTATGGGCTGGATATTACTGGCCTACACTTTTCAATGATTCCTACTCTCTGGTAAAAACTTGTAAAAAATGTCAGTTCTTCTCTGACAGAAGGAAGAATTCAGCAATGCCCCTCAAACCTATTGTGGCAGATGAACCATTTGCGCAATGGGGCCTGGACTTTATCGGAATGATCAACCCGGTTTCTAGTTCGGGACATAAATGGATTTTAACAGCTACAGACTACTTCACAAGGTGGGTGGAGGCTATTCCCCTTAAGGAGGTGACGGAGGCAGAGATTGTGGACTTCCTCGAGGCTCTGGTGACAAGGTTCGGCCCTCCGAAGACAATCATTTCGGATAATGCTAGAGCATTTGTAGGCACAAAGGTATGTCAGTTTGCATTAAAAAATGGCATATTCCTTAAAACATCATCAAACTATTATCCACAGGGAAATGGCCTAGCCGAGTCGACAAACAAAAGTTTAGTCTGACTCCTCAAAAAGGTTGGCTCAGAACACCAAAGGGAATGGCATAAATATCTCTGAAAAGCACTCTGGGCTAACCGCATAACTCCTAAACAAGTCCTCAAGACTTCGCCCTATGAGCTAGTATATGGGAAAGAAGCGCTATTACCTATCTCTATGGAGATCCCAGCGATACAGTTATTGAAATCTCTTGAGATAGAACAAAATGATGCAATGGAGGTTCAGCTTGCCGAACTACTGAAAGTACAAGAAAAAAGGGAGAATTCCCTAAAAGCAATGACAAGCCGTCAACAGGTGGTCAAACGGTGGTTTGACAAAAAGGCTTCTGACCAAGGCCTAAAAAGTGGAGACTTAGTGCTTAAATATGACAGCAGGGCCGCAAAGCCAGGTCAGCACAGTAAGTTTGATAGCCTATGGGAGGGACCCTTCAAAATCATTCGGTGCATGCAACACAATGCTTTTGAGCTAGAAAACATGGAACAGGAGCCGTTAGGAATCCCCGTCAATGGGATTCATCTGAAGTTATTCCATTAGGCAAAATGCTCTACCCTGTATAGTTGTAAATAACGCTTTTATTTCCTTTCCTATTTTTGGCCTATTCTTTTGCTAGTCAGTTGTCTTGTTACGCATTTGCTCATCGTCATTAGCGGGTAAAACACCAGAATTTTTTAAGTACAAAATATACTCATAAACGGTGAAAAAGCACGGAAGATTTGCAAACCCAGAAAAATTAAACACAGAAGCAAAGGGAGCATAGTTTTCTTTAAAAAGGAGAGACGTATATATTTATATATATATGTTCTGGGTTACAAAATGGCATGAATGCCTATTTTTCAAAATGTACAAGTATTAGAACATACTATATATACAATGGCCTTTTATCAGGCTTATCTAGAGCAAGTATGTTATATCAGCAGGCAGGAAGGCAAGGGGTTTATCTATCCACATGAATGGCTGGCAGCAACCAACACATTCACTGCAGCGTTCGCCTCTTCCTCGTCCACAGGCTCCTCGGCAGCACTGGCAGCATCATTCAACAGGGCCGTAGTCGGTGGTGGATACACCAGGTCCCTGAAGTCGGTATACCATTCTACGTCATAGAATGGTATCATGTTGTAGCTCCTGAAAAGGAAGTGTAGGGCTTGGGTAACCCTTTGCTGATGCTGGCCATGGGTCTGCAGGCGGAATCCGCTAAGAAATGGTAGCCAAGCCACGACAGCTTCTTCTTCAATATAGCGACGTAGGTCGCTAGCTGATGGCAGACCTATCCCATACGCGGCGTGTGTGACGACCTTGCCAAGCCCATTCAGGTACTTCTTCGGGAATATCTCCTTGACCAGCTTCAAGATAAGAGGCCGGGGGATGCAGATGTCCAGCATGGATGCTACAAAGTGCGAACACACGTCAGTGTTCACCCTATGCTTGTCTTCATATTCAACACAGTCCTTGCCTAGGACCCACTTCATGGCTACCAGAGCAAGAGAGTGCTTGTTCTTCGTCATTCTCTTGATCCTTCTGGTGGAGATCTCACCTACAAACGTCGTCTGCGATTTAAATGAGGTAAGACGAATTGGGGTATCCATTTCCCCTGACACTATCCCTAGGATTGCTGAAATAACGCCGAGTCGGCTCACCACCTAACCTATGAAAAGACTTGCAAAGCAATCTGCTACTGACCTATCACTCCAAAAATCTAAGTATGTTTACTTGCTTTCCATTGGGCTATTTATAGAAAAATTGACAAGACATATGTCAATCTGCCTGTAAGAAACGTGATGTATACTAGCTGCAATCTCAAAGGCCGAGTCTACATTTGCTCATGTTTTGGGCTGATACATGCACAATAGCACGGCTCCAGGCGTGCTTAATTAAATGAAGTTAATTAAGTAGGCATTAAAAAGGTGGCACTTGTTGGTGAAGGGATGTATGGCCGTATGCAATTGTGTCATATCTCAAACGCATCCCAGAACCCAAGGCGATCCTCGTATCTTTTCAGGTTGTGATTGTTTGCTTGGCATAATCATTTCGGCCAGATATTTAATGCCGGTACATGCTAACGCAAGGTGAGAAAGCCAGTTGCAGGCTCATTTTCCAAGGATATCAGGGCGTATCACATGAGCTTTTGAAGGCAATGATGAAATCCGGCTGCCTCAGAGTAGCAATCAGTTTGTCTTGCACGAAGTTGCCAGGTTAACGGTACATGCCGAATTAAATGCAAAAGGCCTGCTTTGGCCTACCACCTTTGGAAAGTTGCTATTATCACATGAAAATGCTTGGTATTTCAAAGTCTTTTCACAAAAGCTAAGGAGGGTGCAAAGTGTTTTCTGTCTGTATATCCAGCGCAGTGTATACACAAGCCAAGAAGCTTACAAGTTCTGCAATGAAAGAAAGATGTCGGAATCTTCAGCTCAGCCGATACAAGAAGAGATCAGCCAGGACCTGTTTATGGCTATTCGTTCCTCAGACGAGGTATACGTGTTTGATGATGTAGCATATGCAACTCCAGGTATACCCGCGAAGACAAGAAGAGCAAACACAGAGGAGCTAGAGAGACCGAAAGAGTGGAATAACCCAAAAAGGGTTATGGAAAAGTGGGCTAATATCTACAACCCAAAGCTTGCCAAGAACCCTAAATCTCTCAGAGAGGCAGCTTGTGCAAGGTTATCAGCGTCAAAGGCAGACCAAGCCATGGCAAACAGAGTCTGGCTTAGCGGTCTTCCACAATACATGGTCCCACTGGTGCACTATTGCCCGGAGGTGGTCGACGCGGCTTTTCAATGCTACAACCCAGATACCCACTGCATTGAAGGTCGCAATTTAAGGGTTTAGATCAGTCCAGAGGCCATCTGGCATATGTTATGTATCCCTGATCCCAAAAGGAGAAAGGAGAATATCGAGTATTTCTTCCCAAGCAAAGGGAAAAAATATGGAAAAAGATGAAAACCAGCTCCGAGTTCTTGCTAGAAGAAACTAATAAAAAGGGTGTTGCCTCCACTAAGGCACCGAGTATCCCATTATCGAATGGTTCATTCCGCGATGACCTCTAGGACCCCATCTCCATGCTGGCATTTGTTTGCGGCCGAGACTCCGATGAAAAGATTGAGGCTTTCCAGCTAGGCCCTGCGATGCAGTTTCGCAAACAGCGTGAACATTTCTGGTATGATTTTGCTCAGTTCATGGTTGAAGAAATGATTTAGCAGATAGAGAATTATCAGGCGGAGAAGAAATTTTGATTTCTTTCCTACCTGGTCCATATGTTGCTGCACCAGAATCTGGATTTCTTCACCCGATTCGTCCCTCTATCAATTTTTTATGAGCAAAGCAAAAGAAAGCCGGTGTCTACATGGACACCCTACCTTTCCGCAACATATGACTATTATGCCTTCGTGGATTATTTCATAGCCCCGGTCCTGAACCATTTGATCAGAGAGGGTGATATTGTCCGGCTTAACACTAAGCAGACTAGATTTCTGCAAAGCTACAACCCCGCTTGTGACTGGTTCTTGGGCAAGGATTTCACAATCCTTCGAATGCGGGGCTTTATTGGTAAGTCTTTCCTGCTCCCAACCTGTGTCACTGATAGAGTGCTCGCGCTGGAGGTTTTTCGGTAGGTTTGCATTGTTGATTTCATGTTATGTAGCCGCGATAGTGTCAAAAAGAAGGGATTCTTCACTTGCCTGAAGAGTTTCAAATCAATAACGCTTGTTAAAAAGCAATCGCACGAGTTGCTAGAGCACAAACTGGCACAGCTAGGGTTCGTACTAGTAAACGATAAATGGGATTACAACCCTTTCAATGATCTACCCGAGCCACACATGAATGTTACACATGTTCCCCGACCATACTGGGAGAAGCAGCGTAATTGCCAGACTGATAAAGATGAAAATTTTGTTGAGTTAGCACAAGTCCCTATGCCAGATACCAGGGGCCCATGGCACAAGTTCTACTTTCCAGTGGTCATGGCCAGGGACAACCTTCTAATGGAGCGCACCATGTATAACAAATTGAAGGTGGACGACGAATGGGGCGATGAAAAAATAAGAGCTTTCTGGAGGTACCGCCAGGAAATAGCACAGTTGAAGGCTCCTTATAATCAAGTGAAGGAGGATCAGGAATTTGAAAGATGGTGGGATGAGGGCCACCCCAGCCCGATCTCTAGTGCTAACAGAAGCGAAGCGGAGGGATCTGAGGGGCAGGAGGAAGAAACGGCAGTATCAATGCAGGGAGGCAATGCCTCCGAGCATGCCGCCTATGTGGGCACTAATGTGCGCTTTAACATATCAAAGGGCTCGCTTACACGCACATGGGCCACTAAACCAGCTAGACTAACACCTCAGCAAAAGGGTCCGACTGCCGAAGCTAGTGAGCATCCGCCAGCGAAAAGGCAACGTACTGAAAATGTTATCGGGTCGGTTTCACATGAACCCATCGGAGGAGAAGCACCTGATACTAGTCAAATGCCAGAATTTACTGGCGAGTCCCGAACGATCCCGGAGCCACCGCCGACCAGTCAACAGGTACATTTCATTCCTTCCTCTCTTGCATCTCATTCTTTCGCATCCGCCCCTGCTCTGTCTACAACTCCTGCTATTAGTCCGAGCCCTCCACCCTCTGCTTCTGGTCTAGCCTATTCTGTTGGATTTTCCCAGTATTCACAAACCCAACCGTTTATAATTACTCCTTCAAGCATGTTAATGCCTACTACTACCGCCCAGACTTTCCTCACCTCGCTTTCAGAAAATATTCCTCCTATTGGCCCCCACTCTTTTTCTGAGATGCTTACAGATCCCTTCCCATCCCAACAGGCCGATACACAGGCAGCAACTCCATTCCCTCGGCCAATGGGCCTTACAACTGAACCTCCAATTCAGCCGCTGCAAATGTTTAGCCCTGCTCAGAATCCTCAGGCCAGGCTGTGGAATGTGCCACACTTTTCCCCGCAAACAGTTACCCTCCAGAAAAAGCAAATGCGTGCACCTATGAAAGTCACCTATCCCTATGCCCTGCCTTCTGGTGTCCCTTTCGCAGGTGGGATGGTTTTATCACCAGCTGAGTTCATAGCACAGATAGATTGTGGAAAGGAGGCACGCGCAAATAGAATGAGGCGACGTAAAGTGAAGGATGACAATGCCCCCGCCGAGCCGAGAGTACAGGCTTCGTATGACGAGGCCCGCCAAGAGTTGAAATTTGCAACTATGTACCCGAGGATAAACAAGCTCCAGGGAGAAATGCAACCCAAGGACTATGAGATTTATGCCGTTGGACTTGACATGAAGGTGGCCCAGCCACAAGATAAAGTAAAAATCATGGAGGAGACACAACGGGTGGTCACTTCCGACTTCCTAAAGACTGGTCGCCAGTTAAAGAAGAAAGATGAACAGCTCAAGGCAGCCAAGGACAGGGTGAGCTTTCTAGAGGAAAAGGAAAAATCCTTAGAGGCGGATATCACCTGGATGATAGAAAGGGCGCTAACAGCAAAAAATGAGAGAAACAGGCTTCAGGGCGAAATTGCGAAGACCCAAGCAGCCGACCCGGTCTTATTAAAAGAATTGCAAAACCAAAACCAAGCATCGCAATAGAGCCTACGGTTGATGGAAGGGGAGCTTGAACGTTTCCGCCTTGAGTACAATCAAAAGATGGCAGAGAAAGATGAGGAGGTGGAGCACCTACAAGAACAGTATCAGCAAAAGATGCAAGAGAAAGAGGCCGAATTCAAAGGTCTGAACACTAAACTACAAGAGGAGCTCCGGGAGACGAAGACCAAGCTAGAAGGTGAGCTCCGAGAGACAAAAGCTTCGTTAGAAGAGGAATCGGCTAACCACTCCCAAGCTGAACAAACTTGGAATAAAGAAATGAACAGTTATGCAGAGTAGTTGGCGGCCGAGAAAAAGAAGAAGGCTGAATATGCTAAGGCCCTGATTTCAAGGGAAGTGGAAATTTCTTCGCTTAAAACCTCTGTGTTACCTGCCCCTGCCCAGCCCGATATCATTCCACTGATCAGGCAATTGTACATTTCTCACTGGGAGAAAATCAAAACCTTCTGCCTAAATCTGCAGCCTGTCCTCCAGTTCATCGACAAGGCATTAAGACTCAATTAGGAAGCCCACGACGTAATGGAACAGTTCCCTCGTTTCATCCTGGAAAAGGTTCCTGAGGCAAGGGACTTGCTAAATAAGCTATACTCTGTATCGGACGAGATCCTTGCCGGGGCGGGTATCGAGGATCGGGACACTGCTGCTCAAACGGAAAATAAATTCATTCATTGCCACTCCACTTTCCAGTGTACTAAGGCAGCGGCGGCTTTTCTAAACAAGGTGTTAGACGGTATACGGGGAAGTTTCTCTGACTTGGGCAAATTGGGATTGTCGTCTCCGTTCCTCGAGGATGGCACTATTTCCATGACTGCATAGATTACAGAGGTTATTCAATAGAAAGAAGATGATCCGGAGGCATTCAAGGAATTTGGCAGCCCCCCAACGACAGCAGATTTCGAGGCGGTCATTCATCCACTCTCTCAGCTGCTTTTCCATATCCAAGCAGGCGCTGGCCTGCCAGAGGTGCTGCCTCACAAAGAAGCTATTGATCTCCGCGGAGCACAAGAGAATTTGCACAACATAGCAAAGCCGTCCGAAAGTGAATGGTCGCCTTTGCAGGCTGCACTTTCCAAACTCTAATGATTCTGTTTGCCCTATGGATGGAGGCTCTGGTCTGTTGAACCAGAGATTTTTTGGGTTCTTCATTCCTTATCCGAAATGCCCCTGATAGTCGCCAAAAGCTGTTAAAATAAGATTCAACAGCTCCCTTCGGGTTCCTTTTGTTGATATTCGTGTGCTCGCTTGTGCGTCTCCAAGTTGTTTGGCTTCCCTGCAGATTTTGATCTTCCCCTTTGCGCATTTCTCACTTCGCAGATTGGGCTAGTGGCTTCCCTTTCGGGTCCTAAAAATTTTGCGTTGAGCGTCCACGTGTCTCGCCCACGGGGATTTTTTTTATTTTTGTTGCTTTATTTTCTCTTTGGGTCGCTACGCCTTCCACAACAGTCCAGCACTCCTAAGTTTGTCAGAGGGGCCCACATCTCGATACGTGGTGGCGTATCGCAAGCTTTCCTTGCGGGGATAAAATATGTAGCTGCCAGCTGTGAAACATTTCTACTGGCCTTTTCTATTTCACGGTGGGCCCTACCTTCAGCCACATGGCAGCATTTCGTAGCCTTTTCAATACAGCAAGGAGATAAAACGCAAGTAGCTCCGAAACGCTGCCAAGCGTCTTTCGGATCTAGCTCACACAGCTTTCTCCCCACCTCAGCATAGCATTTGACCCTTCGAACACGTGTCGCTTCTTCGCAAACTTTCGATGGCTAAAGGAGGAGTTCTCATTCGGGCTGCGACATGCTACCGTGTGCCTTTCACTGATCATCAAAGCAGGCTATGGGCTAGCAGATCGGGTTTGTGTTATCAGGCGCTGGTCGTCATAGTTTTTTGAGGCGGTAGATGGCACTTGTCGCCTCGAGGCTTGGTTTGAACCGCTACCATCATTATAAAGGGCACGCCTGCAACCAATCAACTGGATGCTAGGTTCTAGCTGGCTGCTGTTATAACGGCTTTGGGAATGTTCTGATTCGGGCATCATTGCAGGAGATTGGGAATCTTTTATGTTACAGCTTCCAAAGCGGTGGGAATTTTTTCTCTCCAGCTATATATACTCTCTCTATCAAGGAGAGAAAGAAAAATATTTTAGAAAGAATACTATTTTTTAGCAAGAGACACCAGGCCTCTTTTGCATGTTTATTCACAAGAAACTTTCAGACTGTGCCTATTGTTCGGCCTTTCTGTTTTCATGTTTTGTTTAAACTGTAAACTGTGCTTCTTATGGTCTTAAGCATTTCATTTGAAGGGACTTCTATGCATTGAATACAAACTTGCTTACCTAAACCATGTCTTAATGACTCTTCTTAGCAGTAAGAATGTATACGATACTTTTATGTCAATTAAATGGATTGTTTATGCTGTAGCTTTAAGTTTCTGATATTTTGGAACATAGCAATAACATTCAGGCCCTCAAGTCTATGATTTATCGTGCCTATCAGAAAGCTTTGGCGCATCGCCTTAGATTTAAATTTGCTTTATTATATCTGCTTCCTTTTCCCTTTCCAAAAACCCATTATAGAAGAAGCTGGCTTCTTTAAAACCCGGAGGTTACTCAGTTTGGCGCAAAGGGTCCCCCTTGAACTGAGTTTCCCATAAGGCACTGTTACCTCATCAATTTTTGGCATCAACAATAACCAACTGAGAATCACCAAAGACTAGGATTGTTTTGATTTTCCATTTGATAGCCATTCAAAGTCTTGTGACAAGTGCCTCATATTCTACGACATTATTAGTATAGGGGAAGGCAATCTGAAATGACTTAGGAATGGAGTCTCCTTGCAGTGTGATGAATAATATACCTGCTCCTAAGCCATGACCTGTATGGGACCCATCAAAATAGAGTTTCCAAGGTAATTTAAGATCCATGTTGAAAGATAGATTCGTTGGGTAAGTTTGCTACCAATGGGTGATTACCTTGTACAGTTGCATCAGTGATTTGATTCACTATTACCTGTCCTTTTATAGCTTTGTGGTCCACGTACTATATTTCATATTCACTTAGTATCATAACCCATTTTTCCAACCATCTTGTTAATGCTACCCTACTGAGGAGATACTTTAGTAGATCAATCTTTGTTGCTAGTTGTGTCTTGTGGTTCAGCATGTAATGTCTTAACTTCTAGGTGGCAAAGACAACTGCAAGACAAGCACATTTTATGTGTGTGTAATTGAGTTCATATCCAACCAAGGCGCGACTGATGTAATATATGCTCTTTCTTTCTCATCATGATCATTTTGTGCAAGCAGTGCCCCCAGTGCTGAAGTGGTTGTAGAAATATACAAAATCTAGGGTTTTCCCTCAATGGGTGGCACTAGGAAAGGTGGTGTCAAAAGATAGACTTTGATCTATTAGAAGGTTGCTTAACTCTTGTTAGTCCACATAAAGAGGATTCCTTTGCATAGCATATATTGAAAATGTTGGCATTTGTCTACTAGTTGTGCAACGAAGCATTGGATGGACTGTAATCTGCCTTGCAATGTTCTTAGTTCACTGATTCCTTTTGGTGGAGGCATGTCTAAAATTGCTTTCACTTTAGCAGGGTCAACTTCAATGCCTCAGCAAGAAACTATATACCCCAAAAATTTTCCTAAAGTCACACCAAAAACACACTTCTTAGAATTCAAAAGGACCTTGTACTCTTCCAACCTCTAAAATATTTTATCAAGCACTTTTAGGTGATCATTGTGTGTCAAGGACTTTTCCAGGAGGTCATCCATGTAGTCTTCCATAAGCGTGTGCATGAGGTCATGAAATATTGTGGTATTGGCTCATTGATATGTGGCACCTGCATTCTTTAGGACAAAAGGCATGACATTCCAATAGTATGCACCTCAAGGAAAAGTGAATGTCATTTTATGCTGATCTTCTAGGGCAATACGAATCTAATTGTAGCCCAAGAAACCATCCATGAGGGACAACATCTCATCGCCTACTATAAGATCCACGGTGATGTCTATGTTTGGAAGTGGAAATTCATCCTTTGGAAATGCCTTGTTCAAATCTCATAAGTTTGTATAGATGCATATTTAACCATTCAGCTTAGTGACAAGTATGAGGTTTGAAATCTAGTCGGCATAGTCTATTGATCTTATGAATCCTACATCTAGTAACTTTTTGAGCTCAGCTTTGACTAGCAAGGAAATTTGTGGTTGCATCTTTCAAAATTTATGTTTGAATGGTTTGGCATCTAGAAGTAAGGGAAATGGTGCAAAAATAGTGTTGGATACAATCCTGGCATGTCGGCATAGGACCATGCAAAGTTGATCTTGCATTGTGAAAAGAAATTTTGAAATTTTGGCTTCTCTTCTTCTATTAAAGAGGCTACAAAGAGAACCATTTTAGGATCTTCAAGTGTGGAAATATTAACTTCTATGGTGTCCTCAATGAGCATTGCCATTTTTTCCTATGTAATGGGAAGAAATTCCAATCCTCCATCCTTTGGCACATCAGAGAGGTTTTCACCCTTGGATACATCCTTTCTTTTTACTTTTGTATCATCAGAAGGTGCCTTGCGGATTTCACCAAAAGACATGTCTTTTTTTGTTTTATTTTTGTTATTTTTGCAACTGGAGGATTGCATAGTCTCCTCAAAGTATGTTTTTGAATCTAGATCTATAGTGAATCCAACCTTATGGTCACCAATTGGTATCCCTTCATGGAGTCCCATGAATTCTGAAATAGCTTCGTCATTTTGAAAAATGTCCATAGTGGGTGGGCCTTGCTAATCCCATTCAATGAGTTGTGGGTATACAAGGGAGATACAATCATTAGTGTTGGTGAAAGGCAAGGAGGATGTGGAAAGCATGCAAACCAAAGCTGAAAGGGTAAAGAAAAAATTATTGTCCTCAAATTCCTAGTTTGTTTCCATCCAATTATCATCTTCATTAGATTCTGGAAAATTGGACTCATCGACAAAATAGGGGACAAATGCATTGGAATCATGATCAATAGTTTCATGTCACCAAAAAAATGAGTCAGAATGATGGTCAATAGGGTCAGATGACAGTTTAGGTTTGTCATCATCACAAGGCCAAAATACTCTTACCCATTCTTCTCTTTTCTTTGGGATTTTAGGATTGTCATTGGAAGGATTCTATGGTGGACCAATCTTAAACATTTTTTAGAATCTTTCTTCAAAGGAAGGCTCACCAAGTTCAAGAAACATTTCATTCAGGTCATAATCACTCAAGGATCTTTGAGAACCAAATTCCCACTCATGTGAGTTAGTTCTGGTAAGGGAATCTTCAATTGTCTTGACACATTCAAAAGCATTCATGCTCTCACCTGAAAGTGCATTGGTACATGGATCATTAGTTTCAATTAGCTCAAACCCTAGCCCTAGATACTTTGGTCTTCTAGAAGGCATTATAGGTTTCCTTCTTCCCGTCTTGTCTTTACCAAGGCCACTAGTTCCATCATATCCTTTTTCCTTCATCATTTCATAGCATTTTCCATATTGTTGTACTGGTAATAGGGATGGATCTTCTAGGTCTTTGTAAATCCAAGCCGATATGTCTTCAATGTCTTCTTTGTTCAGTTCTCCCCATTTCATGAAAGTCATTGTCAGAGGAACTTTAAAAATCTCTTTAGGCTCTAGTTTAAAACAAGGTCTACCATAAGATTTTGGAGACTTGGGTATTTTAGTGATACAATAGGTCATGTTCAATTTGTATTCTCTGTAACCTTGTTCCTGGATCTTGATATTAGGGTCAGCACTTGGGATTATGGTAGAAGATGGTATGGTGGAGGTCAAAGAAGTGGATGTGGATGGTTTGGTGAGTGTGCATGGATTGATGTATTTGGAAGAAGTGGATGTCGAAGCTTCATGGTTAATTGGCATTTGGTGTTCTGAAATACCTCTCAAATTGGTGCAATACTAGAAGGGATCAGGATCTCCAGGTATGGTAATTTTAGTGTCGTCGAAAGGAAACTTCAAGAATTGGTGGTAAGTAGACGGTACGGCCTTTAAGGCATGGATCCAAGGTTGACCAAGTAAGATGTTATAAGGTAGTTCAAGATCTAGGACTTGGCATGTTATATCTACAATGACTAGCCCCACATGAATAAGAAGTGTGATAATGCCCCCAGAAGAGCGTTCCTCATCATCGTATACCTTTATGCCAATGCTTTTGGTAGCATCTACACAAGAATCAAAGAAGTCAAGTGCTTTGACCAGTTTTAGGGAGCATATATTCAATCCTGCTCTGCCATCTACTAAGACTCATATAACCTTATGTTTATGGATGAATAATTCAATATGCAATGCATCATTGTGAGATGGTTTAGGTGAAGAATAATCTTGGTCTGAAAAGGTAATGTGATGAGGAGTAGTCAAGTATCCAACCATGGCTTTGAATTGGTTGACATCAATGTCATTAGGGACATAAAGACTCCTGTAAGGCTTTATCAAGTATGGACTTTTGTGTAGGCGAGATGCGTAGCAACTTAAGTATTGAGATTTGAGCAAGTGTTTTTCCCAATTAGTAAATAAGATTAAATTGTCCTTTGGGTTGTGACTGTTTGGCAGAGGGACCAGGTATTGTGATCTTTGGTTGTCTAGTAGAAGGACAAGCTATTGTGACCTTTCCTCTATAGGTGGTGACATTACACTCTGAATTCTTCTTAATGGTGATAGTATTGACATGTTCGTCGGTAGCTCAGAGGTGGTTAATATTTATTTTTGTCATTAGGTGGTTTTGGGTTTGTGTTCTTGTTGCCATATTTAAGTTCTCCTTTTTCAATTAGAGATTTTTTCGAGTTGGACTCCTTCTTTGACTAGGTTTGTGAAAGTGGTGCAACAATGAACTTGAAAATTGTATCTCAATGGGCCCATAAGGCTTTGGAAAAATATGTTTACCTTCTCCTTCTCTAGTATCTCAATAGGACATTGACTTGCTAGACCCCGCCATCTTTGGAAAAATGGAATGAATGTTTCACCAGTGTCTTCTTGGGTCATCTGGCATAAAGTGGCAATGGTAATTTCGATGTTGATGTTCTGATTAAGGGAAAAAGAATGGACCCGAAACCATTTACAACAAGTTTTGAATGGACTTGAAACTATTAACAGGAAATTTTTGATAGGGACCCAAAACCCACACAAAGAAGAATAGGCTACACAATAAATGAACATAGACAATTAGCAGCAAACCAATAGCAAATCAAAAGATAAACATCAAGACAACCTAGATCTACTCGAAAGAGAAGGTTTTTACAGGCACCTTAAATCTGAAGTAACCAGGAATTACATAGTACCTTGAATCCAAAAACCACCTGAGACAGTCAGGCAACCATCAGCCTGAATCAACCAGACTACAAGATACCTCTTTCCAGTACTAGCCGGAAACAAACAACTAGAGAAAGTTAGGAAACCATGAGCATGAACCATCTAGAAACTAGAGACACCAAGAAACCATCACTAGAACCAGCTAGTCATCAACAAAACACTTGTCAACACCTTCTAGTGAAACGAAACTCCCCACCTCAATAGGAGAGTTAGGAATCATAGAGGAACACTGGTGATTCTCAGCACAATCATCTAACCAGTCAACCTGCAACACCAACCTAACCTCCACCTTAATAGGAAGGGGCTTCCCTCTATAGGAGAGGAAGAATTGAATCCCAAAACCACAGAAAATAGACCTTCCCAACCGATCCACAACCCACCTCTTCACCTCCATAGAAGAGGGCTTCACCTTCGAAGAAGCAGTCTCCACCTCCAAAGAAAACCATAACTGAAACAACTGATGGGAAGCAACCACACCCATAGTAGAGAGCACCAAAACCTCCTTTGTCAAAGAAGAAGACTGGAGCATAGAGGAAAAAATAGATCACTCCTCCATGAGCAGAACAATCCCAACTAGGATCATAAACAAAAGGACCAAAGCAACCCAAGATAAAACTAAATCATTTATCAGTAGCCTAAATAGAGGAAGCACAAAACTCCAAGCCAACACAACCCTGACCAGAAAAATGAGAAAAATGACCCAAGCAAGGAGGAGCAAGGAGAGAAAATAAAAAAACTAGCCACCCAAGAGAACCAAGGCAGCCACCAAGAACAGTAGCCACAACAACCACCCAAGAAATAGGAACAACAAAAAGCCACAGGAGCCTAAAACAGAAACCAACTCCAAAGAACAAACCAAGGGACCAAAAGAATGAAGGGAAAGGAAAGGAAAACCTCCAAACAACAAGGGAAAGAAGTTGTCAAGACAATGAATAACTACCTCCAACCCTACACGTTGGTCAGGGTCTGAAACATGCCAAGAACTTTCCACCAATAGATCCTTCAGAGGCAAACCAACAACCGCATCCCAAAACCATGAATGCACCCTCACAAAGGAAAAAGAGCCCATAAAGCCAGCAGACAGAGCAAGAGAAGTAGAGACACAACAATAAAAAACCACTTCCAACTCGACATACTAGTCAAGGTTTGAGATAATGCCATCCAACTCCTCAAACAACCCATTAGCAAGAACCCTAAGCCCCACAACCAGCACAATAGAGGAACCCAAAATAAGAAGGAAAAAGCAAAGACAACCACTAGGAAAAGAGAGAAGATAGTTGGACAGACAATAAATAACAACCTCCAACCCTGCGAGCCAAATAGGGTCTGAAGCAAGCCATAAACTATCCACAGACCACTCCACTAGAGGCAGCCCAGCATCCACATCTTGAAAAAAAGAAAGCCCCCTCAAAAAATCAAAAAATCTCCCAAAAGGCCAGAAAATACCAGGAATATCTATAAATAGAGAGTGAGGAGAGAGGGAATAGTAGAAAAGCACCACATCTAACTCTACACGCCCAAAAAATTCTCCATCATCATCATCACCATCATTCTCCTGAGAATTCAAATGTAGACACCCGCACCCTCTCTCGCCCAATGACGCCATCTCAATTGAGGATAGTGGCTCATTGTCAATGTTATAGGCATAATTTTCTACAAATTTATAAGAAAGTTCATCCCATGACTTTATACCTTTGGGCAAGGTAGAAAACCGTTCAAGTGCAGGACCCACAACATTCCTAGGGAAGAGTCTCATCAGATAGGTATGTTCATATGCAATGTTCACACAATTGGTTGTACACTCTCTTATGTGCTCAAGGGGATTAGTCTTGCCTTTGTATTTGGAGAAGTTGGGCACCACATATCCTAGAGGGAATGGTGGAATGTGTAAACAAGTGTCAAATGGGTATGGACATAAGTCATAGGATGTGTGGATCTTCTTGTTGGATAGTTGCATGTTCTCCACTTGTTTTTGCAAGGCCACAAGTTGACCTGTGAGTGCATCTACTATAGGGTTATTTGTGGCATCACACATGCTAGTAATGGGTATTCCATGAGTTCCCATGTTCTGATTTGGGATATATTGTTGTGGAATGTTTGGAATTTGTTAGTATTCATAATTTTGAATAGGAATGTGTTGTTGTGTATGGACATGTGGCACGTATGTAGGAATGTGGGTTCCAACAATGTTAGTTTGTATTTGCAAAATTTGTTGTCCTTGAACATTTTGATTCCCAAATGGAGTCATGTGTTTTGTTATTTGGTTTCCTCATCCAAATTTGTAAATGTGGCCATGGGGGATATTTTTACTTTGCCTTTGGGGGATATTAGTGTTGGTATTGATTTGTGACAAAGTATTAACATTGGGTTGAGGTCCTTGAATGGTGATTTGTCTTTTGTTTCTCCCAAATGTGTTTGATGAATTTGTTCCCATAGCATTAGTTGAGGACCCAATTCAAAGATTTGACAATGTCATTCCCATAGCACTAGTTGAAGATCCAAATAAAAGGTTTGATGAATTTTTCCCCATTATATTAGTTGAAGACCCAAAGGTAGCCCCAACAGTTTGTGATGGAGTTGTTGATATTTGTGGGATAGATTGTGATATGGTGTGTGCTATGGTTGATGTTCCCATAATAGATGTGTTGACTATGTTGGACATGCTTTGAGTGGTGGTGCCAATAGGAGTAGCATTGATAGTGTTTGTGGCACTTTGTGTGGTGGCACCAATGAAGGTATTATTTTCATTATGTTGCGGTGTTGATTGGGGTTGACTATTTTGTGTAGTATGATCAGGAGATGTTGCTCTTAAGGTGTTAATGTCGAACCCTCATGGAAATTTAGCCCCTTGATGTAAAAGCATGGCTAGATATCTCTTTGAATCTTGCAAGAGTAATCCCTCTACAAAGCAGGCTAGATCAAGGTTTTGGGTGGAAGCTTCTAAGTCTTCCATGAATAATTGTTTGTTTTCATCCCTACATATAAATTGTTCAAAGGGATCATGTGATGAGGATGCAATGTTCATGTCACTAAAGGGGTTGATGAAAGATGTCCCCATGTCTATGTTTAAGTTCATTTCATTAGAAAAGTTGTGGGGTTTGTTGCCTTGTCCAAAGGGGTCCATTTGTCTTCTCTTTCTTTGGAGCCTAGTCTCAACCATATAAGGTTTTCTCAAATGAGGGAGCATGAAAGATAACCAAACCAAATCTATATATGGAAATGATATGACACTTTTTTTTTTGGATTTTTGAAATAAGGAATGCAATCAAATACAAAGTGATAATGATGACTAAAATGAATGGTGGAAGACTAAAGTGTTTAAGGTATGTTAATGCAAATAAAAAGGTATAAGGAAACTCTAAGGTGCAATAAATTTTGGTAGACTTTTAGGAAAGGTTAAATTACTATCCAAAGTTTGGTCAATGTCTCAATTTGGATTGTGAAAGGAGTGTTTGTGGGACTAAATGAAATGACAAGGTGAGGTTTCCACACTAGACTTATAAGTTGGAAATATCTCACAAAAGGGACAAAGACTAAAAGGATTGATTTTGACTTAGTCCAAATGACAATCTACTTTTGAAGGAAATTTTTTCACAAAGTATGGAAAATTTTCCTATTCTAAAGTCTACAAAAATGAGGATCTAAGAATTTTTTTATGCTAGAAGATGACGATGGATCCTAATATGCAACTAAAATTTGCAAAGGTGGACCTATGGTAAAAGCTAAATGCAAGATAAAAGATGCAAAGATGGGTTATTTTAGCAATTCTTTTTCTAGTTTTGAACAGAGGCCATTGGAAAAAGATGTTGAACAATAGATTCAAAATGTTTGGTCTCGGGTTTGGACAGTGACAATGATTTTCCTAAATGATAGGAAAATGTGTTGTAGAGTATCAAATGCGTTTCAGTTTCAGCAGATGTGTTGTTCAAGATAGCAGATGCAGTTCAATAGGTCAGATGTGTTGTTCAGTGTGGTAAATGTGTTTCACTACAGGTAGATGTAGTTTAGGAATTCAAATTTGTTTTGACAAAGTTAGATGCGTTTTAAAAATTATCAGAGGCTTTGCAGTGTGGATAAATTTTGGTTTCTTGGAAATTTTGGCATATTTTTTAGATTGTTTCAGTTTGAATGTGTTTTTCTAGATTTGTGAAGGATGTTTTATGTGTTCATTAGTTCAAAAAACACTTGCAAAACACATGATTTTTTCTTCGAAAAATAAACACATTGAAGACAAGTACAACCCTATGGATGGTAAGGACTATATCCATTGGATTCCCACTTGGATTCCTCCAGCTGCACTTATTCTTAGCGAGTGACTTAGAAGCTTGGCTGCATTGGTTCCCCTCCATGGCACTCACTTCTGTGATTCAACCAAGCTTTGAGTTCTCATGACTCTCCCATGACAAACTCTTCACATCTACTAAGAACTACGAGAACATGGGATGGCTTGGCAAAGACCGTTGTTGCACCAGTGAATAGAAGGGATTTTGGCAAACTAAACAAGTTGGTTTTAGTGAATACTCAGGGACATGGCACCTCACGAGCATCTAGCAAGCCATTCAAGGCTTTAATCACTCTACTAGGGGCTCTTATACCTTTAAAAGAAAAGTGAGGTACCCATTTTCAAATGACACTGTACGGCTAAGGCCTACATACCATGAGGACTTGATAGTTTAGTTTTATCCTTTTATATACCGTCCCAAGTGAAAAATCAGTTGGATTCCTTCCTTCTTTCGAGGAAGGCCCCTTTAAGGTTAAACAAAAGTGAATTGAAAGGTTTTTTTTTGTTCATCCAAGATCGCACTAAGGCACGAGGAGATTGCATACACAAATCTTTCAACCCACACTCACAAGTTTATTCATTTTTAAAGCCCAAATTGAAATATGTGGGTGGCCAAGTAATAACCCCTAAGTGTTTTTGTTTCTCAGGATTACAACAAGGTGCAAGAGAATTGCATACACACCAAGGAATTATCACTAAACCCCAAGACACTTCAAACACACATTCATCTTAACCCAAGCTTATTATGAGACAAGAAAAAGTTCATTTTAAGACAATGTTGTGAGAATGATGTAAATTTTACCCTTGATGAGTTATAATGCAAGTTCTATTCATTTCAAACCCATGAGTGATTATGCATGTTCATTTTAAACCATGAAATGTGAATGCAAGTTGTAGTTTTTCTGTTTGTTTGTTTTAAGATTGATAAAGAGCTATTAAATCATCAACAAACAAAGGTTAGCATCTCCTTCCATCTTGCCACATGCTGCCAACAACAGATTACTAACCCAAAAATCCCTACTTTGATGAAACTGAAAGAAGAAATCTGGAAAATACTGTCAAAAACTGAAAACAAAATTTTACTAGGAAAATGCATCATTTTGTCTATCAGATGTATCGCTCAGGCCCACATATGTGTTCCAACAAGTTGAATGTGTCGTTCGGGTTAGTAAATACGGCTTAGTACTATGGATGTGTCATTCTCGAAGTCAAATGCATCGCGACGCATCAAATACAGCTCAAAAGGTTGTGTTTGCAACATTTTGTACCTGTACCTACAAAAAATGACCAAAAAATACAAAAATATGCAAAAAAAAACATTTTTCATGTTTGGTTCACCAATGTAACTAAGGAAAAAATTTAGGTTAGCATGAAAACAAATGCATAATCAAAACATGAGCTAAACAATGAAGTACAATGGAGTAAAAATGCATAAAACAAAGAACAATCTCACCAAAAGTCTTCAATTCCTCCATGATTAACCTTCATTGCCCCTCTCTATTTGCTGCAAAATGGTGTTTGCCCTCATATTTTTTATGAGAAAATATGACTATGACTAAGACGTAAAAAAATATTAAATGATTTCTACTATTGCTGCAAGTATACTCAAGCAAGCTTAAAGTATGCAAAAATATGAAGTTATGCCAACATGAAGTGTATCAAATGAGGTAAAAATTGTCTTTTTATAGAAAAGTCAATTTTGGATGAATGGCCAAGATTAGAAGTTGAGAAATTCCCTAAGATCAAAGGTTGAAATTAAATGTGATAACCAACAATTAGGGTTAAGGCACCATTAGGGTGAAATTTGAAATGAAGGGCTGAGAATTTATTTTAGAAAAATCAAATCAATGGACAAGAATTCATGTGATAAAAAGATATTGGGCATGGAAAAAGAGGTTGTTGTAAAATCAAATAATAATTTAATATTATTTGATTTAAAAGGTTGAGTTGACCTTTTGAATTAAAATTTAATTTAATCCAAAAGTGGTGGGGTCATGTGACAATAAATAATGATTTTAAATTATTTACTTAGTGGGAAAATAGAAAGTGAGTAATTTTAAATAAATATTTTTATTTAAAATTAGAAAAGCCAAGGTGGACAATAATTAAATAAATTATAGCAATTTATTTAATTATAAGAAGACATAAAAAATCAAAGACGTATTTAAATAAATAAAGTTTATGTATTTAAATAATCAAGAGGAAATAGATAGGAAATAATAATTAAATAAATTTGGGAATTTATTTAACTATAGAGGGACATAAGAAATTAGCGATGTATTTAAATAAAATAAATATAATTTATTTATTTAAATAGTCAAGAGGAATAAAATATGTTAATTAATTAAATAATTGAGAATTATTTAATTAATAGTTGAATTTGGACTAGAGGATATAATTAAATATTTTAATTATGTTAAGAAGAAATATGGAAAAAAATAAGTTTGTAGGCCTAGGTCAATTTTATGTGTCTACAACTACAAGTTGCAACTTTGAATTGGAGCTCACTAAAGTCAACATGATCCAAACTAGAGAGTGGAGTTTTAAACTAAAGCTAACTGAATTAATTGCATACACATGAAAGCTACAACTTTTGATGCATTCTTTTAGTGGAAATTATATAATTAATTGAGCTATTATTTATAAAAATATGCTCACTTTGAGTGGTTAGAATTTTTAGAAAAACAATTAGACATTGTTTCAAAGCTGATTACAGTTTAGCAGTAGAATAGATGATAAAGTTTTTTGTATTCTTAGTTTAGTTGAGGTGATTTGAGGATATTTGTTTCCGTACATTGGTGAATTTTTCAAAATTGTAAATGTTGTTTATCTGTCACATCGCAGTAGAAACAGCCAGATTCAAACCTTTCTTGAATTGCACTCTGGAATGATATTTGTTTGGTTAATTATTTGATTTGAAGTTTTTCAAGGAATGGGTAAAGTTTATCTTTTCTTTTGTTCAAATTATGATTTGAGATATGTTGTTAATTTCTACACTATGAATGAATGTTCAACTTTATATTGATTACATGTTGACTTATTCTACAATTTACTTAGGAATTCCTTGAAGAGTAAAAGGTCTACTTAACTGAATGAATCAACATTATTTTCTCTCTTGTATCTATGATCTATCTTTTTCTTTTTTTTTATACCCCCCAGTTAGAGTAGGTTTAGATAGAAGTTTGACCTTACAGCAACCAAGAAGCTCAATAACTAGGAGGCCCCTTGAACATTACAGCCTCATTTTCTGCTCAACAAAATAGCAACATTGTGATTCAACATCCAAGACCTTGGAAGGTGATCGATTTAATGATCATTTGTCTTTTTTAGGAGAGGTAAGGTGATTGCATCTTGCTTGCATGTTGTTGTGTCGATTTGGCCATCAACAGAACTAGTGCTACAAGGAGGGCCTTTGAGCAATTTTGGATTGTTGTGTGTTGGAGTGGGTTGGATCTTAGGAAAACCCAACTCTGATGGACAGACCTTTGTATATCCTCATGATTATTCATGAAATTCACCTCACATGTATAACATGCTTCCTTTATTTTTTGACAATGGACAAAAAGCTTCAAATCATGTTAAGATTTGCTAGGATTTATTAACTTTTCTCAGGATTCAATATGAAGATATCACATATTAAATGTTTGTCAAAAAACTTCAAGGTATAGCATAGCAATGGTATGATAATCTTTCCCCAAATACTATTTTATCATGGATGGAGTTGGGAGTCTTATTCTTAGATCGATTTGATCCTTATACGTGAAACCCATCACTTCAATTTGTAGTTGTGAAAAGAGAACCACATGAATCAATTATGCAATTTAATCATAGGTTCCTTCTCATGTTTAATGTTGCAAATTCAGATTTGGTTATTAATTATTATGTGGTAAAGGAGCATTATTATTGGGTTTGAATACTTTATTGGTAGCAAGAATTAAATGTTGCGGCAAAGATTCCACCGTATGGGATGCATTTAGCAAATCTCTCTTGTTGGCATAATATGGACAAGATATTAGAAACATGCATAATCAAAGTAAGAATTATAGTCATCTTGTACTTGAAAAGTTCCACCCTTCACATCTTTGCTCTAGTTTACCCACAATGCCTACCCACATGAAAAGTCAAGCTTTACAAAATCCAATGACAAAAGTAAGTATTCCACCTACTAGTGAAGTTGTGACTATATCCTCTCTTTTTTATCATACTCCAACACATAATCCATTACATCATAATGAAGTTTTAAGTAAAATATTTGATGATAAATTATATCATTTTGATGTTTTATTTGAAAAAGAGCATGAGGTGAATATAAATTTGGAGCATAATGGAAATATTAGGTTAGAATCTAGTTTCGTTGGAAATGTTAATACTAACGATGGTATTGAAAGAGATGAGGTATTAACACAAGAATGTTGTCATGAAAAATCAACAATACCTTCCAATGCTTTCAAAATTTCTTTTGAGCAAGATGTACAATAAGATAGGGGATGGACAAAGGAGGGTAGCAGATGTTGGCTAGATATCCCATGTGTAGAAAATTGATTAAGGGATAAATTGGAAGAATTAGGAGATCCAAAGCTATCGGAACTTGTTAGGCCAAGTGGATGTAGGATATATCAGACAAATCAACATTCTTAGATGGATTTCCATGTTTTCCTTAGTAGGATGGAATTATATTTTAGAAAACTGATCGCTGCCAAAGAAATACCTATGGGAGATCCTTGGGGTACCTATACACTCAATGAAGAAGATGAAATAGTTAGCACACATGAAAATGATAATGACTCCATTTGAAATGATGAGAGTAACTGTGAGAACATGTTGAGCTCTTCCCCGTCATCCGATGATCTTGATCCTTGCATTGAGATGGATTCAACAACTGATGAAGTTTCTCTACTTTGCGCAGATCCACTCGATGTGGAAAATGAGTTTATCGATGCATTCATAGATTATTTCATGATGGTGGATAAGGAAGAAACACCCTCTGATGAGTTAACACAGGAAAATAACTCTGCTGATTTGAATAATGAATAGATTGAAACAAAGAACATATTTTTGGATAAGATTGCAAATCAGTCTCATGGTCAAGGACAAGGATTTGAATGCCAAATGATTCTTCGAAAGAAGAAGTTCAAATGGATGTGTGGATTCACCAAGTGTTGTCTGATGATCAAGTACATCTGATTTATGTCTGTCAAGAAAATATATTGTATTTTGAGGCTAATTTGAATATTGATATGAATGAGTTTGTTGTTTTATTGCAGCAAGGAATGTATGATAAGATTCAGCTAGATGAAGTAGAAGAATGTCAAGAAAATGACCAAGAAGCTATCTTGGAAGTTGAATCACTTCAGCATGATGAAGAGAATGAAATGGGGGAGTTTTTCTTCAGTTTTGATTCTATTTATTCAAATTATTTGTTTGAAGAAAATATTGATTTATCATGCATTAATGAATCTGAACTTAACAATGATAAACTTGATGCTGACTTGCACATTATAGTTGATGATATGTAGAAACATGAACTAAAGAAATATTTTCCTGAATTTGACTCTGTACATTCAAATGAGTTGTTTGAAGAAAATCCTTGTGTACCATGTACTAGTATTTCTACCACTAATGGTGATGAGCTTGATGTTGATTCTCAAGCTCATATTGATGAGTTGTTTGAAGAAGATGTTGAAAGAAATGCTTTGTCTCAAGAGGGAAAGGGTTCATAGACTTCACCAATTGATGATGGAGATGATTTTTTGCTCAATCCATCAGAAGAGATCGAAGGAATCTGGGACTTCACATCTGAGTGGAATATTGAGATATTAGTAAATGGATATCCCAGCTACACAACAAATTTCACTTTGGCTAATCCATGTAGGATTCTTCCTTTTGGTTCACATTCTGAGGTAAGATGTTCTAATTTCTTGTTGTTCGAAAAGATTTCCAAGTCAAGTAAGGAGTATGTTGAACAATTTGCTTTAGAGGTTAATGAAGGTAAAGGTTTAACTGATGATGTTTGTATTTTGGAAAACATGATTGATGTTAATTGTCCCTGTGAAATCAAACACACTAGTTTGTTGTTTGAAACTAGTGTTGATTGTGATAAGGATATGCATAAAATTTTTGAACCAGGTTTGCATGTCTTGAATGTTAATGATATATAGCTAACAAATGCCCTTTTATGTTGACATGCATATACTGGAGTGAAATGGAATCGTGTTTCATGAGTTGAGACCTTGTGAGAAGGAATTGATATGACATGTGCATGCAACAACTGAAGGTCTTCTAAATCAAGTTGTGCCTTTTCATTACACTCTATGTTTTAATGATTCTCAGTTTGATTATGATGTTGGAGACAATAAAATGTTTTTGTGGGTAGATCATGACAAGGCTGAGAACCCACAACTATTAATATTTCAAAATTTATAACCTCAAAATGAATTTACTGCACCTAAACTTTACATTTTTGAGTATAAAGATAATTTTTCTAGATTCAGAACTATACCTAGAAAATTATGACTTTTGCACTTAATAAAAAATCAGTCGGGTCAATGTACAAGTTTTTGTTGTTTTGCGTTTGTAGAGTTTAGTTTTGGAGTTAGTTTAGGATTAGGATTGGTTAGTGTTAGTTTTTAGTTTAATAGTTGGTTTTCTTTTTGTCAGTTTTGGTTTCTTTTCTTTCATTTTGTTGTTTTTCTTTTTCTCTATCCTCTTTTTTTTTGTTTTTGTTTCTGGGGTTGTTTGTTTTCTTTTGTTTTGGTTTTTGGCTGCTCGTTTGCTGGTTTTGGTTCTCATTTTTTTGTTTTGGCTTTTCTGGTTCGTCATGTTTTTCTGCTCTTTTCTTTTGCTCCTCTCTTTTCTTGTCTATTTCTTTTCTTTCTTTTGGGGGTTCTTCTCATTGACAATGGAAACTAATTTGTTGTATGCAAGTTATGTCAAAGGGTGAATTTGTTGAGATTCTACTATTTGTATTTTCAAACACTTGATCAATTGGTTACCTTGACAACTTTCATTTACCTTCATCCATTTCAAGCTGGGGAATATTAGCATTAATTAGAACTTGGTGCATAATGAAATTTCTGAGGAGTCTTTGAAAGCCTAACACGATCTACACATCTTAAGAAATCTATCAGTTAGTTTACATCAGGTGGGGTAGCTCTATTCCAAGTGAAAAATCTAAAAGGTTATATTTCTTTCACGATATCCACCATGGTTCTCAACCTACTACTTAAGCTTCATTTCTGAAGGATTGAGGGAAAACCAAAAATTATACTTCAAAAGAATTGGCATCAAAAAAAAAAAAAAGAGGAAATAAAAGAAATTTGAAAATCAACTCAATTAGCAAGGGTGACTTGAGTATCTCTACTGGAGCTATAGACGCCTAGCTAGTAGTAGAGTGATGCTTAAAGAGAACCAGAGGTATCTATGTCGAGGCTATAGACACTTGTCTGGCAGTAGAGCTATGCCCAGGATATCATTACACGTTTGAAATGTAACTCACAACTATGCAGCTTGGGTAGACTCTACTTCATTTTGATCACAACACTTATGGAGGGGAATGAATCATTTGCACACACAAACAAATTTTAGTTTTTTCTCAGATCTTTTTCATGTCCCATTTTTTATTGTGTTTGCACTTCTTAGATTGCTTAGAATGAGAGTAAACCAGAGATTTTGGGTATTTGGAGGGTTACATATTTTAAAATGCTTAGAGCATTTTCCTAGTTGAGTCACCATTTTTTATGCCCTATATACACACCCCAAATTTTTCTCAGAAAAGTTGAGGACCCCCTTTGGTTTCTTTCATTTCATTGGTTTGTTTCATTGTGTTTTGCGCTTTGTTGTTCTTGTTTCATCTCTTCCCTCTTCGCTTGTTTCAGTTTTCATCTCTTGTTTTGTGTTTGTTGTCATTTTGGTCTTGTCCTAGAGTTGTTCACAATGCTCAAACCTTGCTTCTTTTTCCTTTGTCAGGCTTGGGTTTTGGAATGAAAACTAAACTTGTCCTTGAGAGAGTGTTTAGGTTCTACGTGTTGTTCTGAATTCGATCTCTGCTTCTTCACCTTTTCCTTGTTTGTGTTAGAATCAGACTTCGGACTAGAACCAGAATCTTGAACCTCTTCGAAAGGTTCCTATTCTTGGTTCCAACCTAATTCTAATATTCATTTTCATTGTGTGTCTGTCTTTCAGGTTTGGGTTTCAGACTAGAACTGACACCTTGCACTTTTGAAGGTTCACGTTTTGTGTTTGTTCCCAATCCCAATCCTTGCTTTGCCTTAGGGTGTTGTTCAGATCCCATTCCTGGACAAGTTTCGATCCCTTTCCTAGACAAGTTCTGAATCCCATTCCTAGACAAGTTTTGATCTCATTCTTCGACAAGTTTTAAATCTTGTTCCTAGACAAGTTTCTATCCCGTTCATGGACAAGTTCTGATCTTGTTCCTGGACAAGTTTTGATCCCACTCCTAGCCAAGCTTTAATCCCGTTCTTGAACAAGTTTCGATCCCGCTTCTGAGTTTACCCAATCCCGCTCCATGCTTTTTTTGAAAGGGCTTCAGAAATTTTTGGATAATGTCCATATTTCAAGGAGAAAATGACATATGGATATCAAATCCATATACAACATTAATTTAAAAGGGTTTCATAGTATTTCAATTATAATGATTAAATGATTATTATACATGAAATTAATTGAAATATCTTAAGATATTTAATTAATTTTTAGAATTAATTAAATGTTATGAATTGATTAATTTTATTTATTAATTAAATGTGTTGTGTTCTACAGGTACTCTTGTGAATTATGAAAGATAATAGATGGCGATGAATCTCAAAGGAGATAATTTGCAAATCTAACGTGTGAAAGAGAAAGTTTCTAAAAAGAACAATCAGCTGGGAGTAAAATTGAAGACATGGTTAGCCAATTTGGAGTAATTTTTGGAAAAGGAGGCTATTGCAAATAATGCAAAGAAGTAACTCAGAGTTGAAACTGCAAGTTGCAACTTTAAACTAGAGCTCACTAAAGTCAACATGAGCCAAACTAGAGAGTGGAGTTTTAACCTGAAGCTAATTGAGGTCAAATGGAATCAAGCAAGAGCTGAAACTGAAAGCTTCTTAGTGAATTAATTGCATAAACAAGAAAGCTATAGATTTTGATGCATTCTTTTAGCAGAAATTATGTAATTAATTAGGTTATTAATTGTAAAAATCTGCTCACTTTGAGGGGTTAGAATTTTTAGAAAAATAGTTAGACATTTTTTTTTAAAGCTGATTATTGTTTAGCAGTAGCATAGATGATAAAGTTTTATGTATTCTTAGTTTAGTTGAGGTGATTTGAGGATATTGGTTTCCGTACACTAGTGAATTTTCTAGAATTGTAAATATTGTGTATCTATCTCATCACAGTAGAAACAGTCGGATTCAAACCTATCTTGAATTACACTCTGGAATGATATTTGTTTGTTTAATTGTTTGATTTGAATTTTTTCAAGGAATGAGTAAATTTTATCTTTTCTTTTATTCAAATTATGATATGAGATTTGTTGTTAATTTTTGCATTGTGAATGAATGTTCAGCTTTGTATTGATTACATGTTGACTTATTCTACAGTTTACTTAGGAATTCCTTGAAGAGTAACAGGTCTGGTTAACTAAATAATTCAACATTCTTTTCTCTCTTGTGTCCCTGATCTATCTTTTTCTTTTTTTTTATACCCCCTGGTTAGAGTAGGTTTAGATAGAATTTCGACCTTCTAGCAACCAAGAAGATAAATAACTAGGAGGCCCCTTGAACATTACAGCCTCATTTTCTATTCAACAAAATAAAAACATTGTGATTCAACATCCAAGACCTTGGAAGGTGATTGATTTAATGATCGTTTGTCTTTTTCAAGAGAGGTAAGGTGATTGCATCTTGCTTGCATGTTGTTGTGTCGATTTGGCCATCAACGGTGAGCTTTAATGCAAGATTGTTGAATCTAGTGAGTTGAGGTATCTTGATCTCTTGAAGGATACTAGTGTTGGTGGAGTTGTTGTGGTGGAGTCTTTGTTGCATTGAGATAGTGTTCTCAATGTAATATTCTATCTTCTTTCTTCTTTCTATTTTGATAGTGAGCCTGTGTTATGAGCCTTTCTAGACAGTGTGTCCTATTCTGGCAAGGGGCCTCCTTGTATTGATTTTGCAATTACTTATATTGTGAGCTAATCCTCATTGTGTTTTTTCCCTAATTGGGTTTTCCACGTAAATCCGGTGTTCTCTTGTGTATGGTGTTCATTGTTTCAGTTTTTGTTATCTACTTTTCATGTTTAAAATTATCATAGATAAAGGGTTTAATGAATGCATGTGGATCTGATTATTGTTGAGGGTTTTGATGTTTTAAAGTTGGTACAACTGATTCACCCCCTTCTCGGTTGTCTTGTTCATTCAACATGGTCTTGTTCTTTGGATGATCCTAATTGGGATTATGTGATTGGATCTCTATTTAGAGTATATGTTCTTTATGCGTTCATAACTATATGTTAATTGATAAAGTATATACACTTCATGTATATATGACAATCAATGAATATATGGGTATATGTGCTTAGGTATGGATGTTAAACTAATGTTATATATGTGTATTATTACGTTAATATAAACATAAATACATATATATTAATATATGTATATGTGTATATATGTATGATTGTTTTAACATATGTTTATATATATAATAATGACTATCCTTGGGTACTTACATGTGCATGACTACATGTATTAAATATGCATGTACATATATGTAATGTCAATATGAATAATCGATCTTCACATATATAAATGTGGTGCACGGCATCATAGCTCTTAGTGGGAAAATGATGAAAATTGTTAGATGTTAGGTTATTTTGTTGATAATAAGGTCTTGAAGACCATTTATAATGTACGTAAGGTGTTTTGATTCAATTTTAGGTTTCTAGGTGGGTTGTTGAGTCATTTTTGTAAAATGTTGCAAAATTGGAAAAAAAAAAGTTGTAAAGGTAATTTTGCAATTTTGGCTTATAGGGGAAATTAAATGGTCAAGTGGTTGTTTTTGGTGGGAAAATAGTTGGAACTAATTGATAATTTCTTTAAAAGCATTTTTTAACATTGTGAAGGAGGTTGGACAATGTAAATTTGAAATTTGAATAACAAAGGCTCTTGTTTTCCTGCATTTTGAAGCAAAATTGTTGCTACGACATTTGGTATGGCATTGTATGGCTTGTAGGTGATTTCTCGTGCATTGAATTTGATGAAGGGTTGAGTTAGCTTCATTTTTTTTTTGTCTCATAATTTTTCATCAAGATTTGAGGAATTTATAGTAGTTTTTCTAAATCTGGTTCAAAAAACCTAGGTTTTGGGGTTTTGGGTTTTGAGAGCAAAATAATAAAAAAACTCACCATCCTACTGATGAAAATATTTGATAACTAGTGGAATGGGGTTAGATAGGACTTATTTTGAGTTTATAGTGTTTTCAAGAGTAGGAAATAATATTTGGTGAAGAATAGATGATTCCCTAGGGTGAAAACCTCTTATTTTTGGGTGAAAAAGTTGCATAGAAGCAAGGTTTTGTAGAAGAGTTGTTTGGACACCATTTTAGGTGATGGGAATTGCATGTGCAGACATAATTTGACATGTTGGAGGCATTGGTTTGAAGATTGTAGGCCTATATATCAAATATTTGGTAATGACCTACTTGCACAAGCCTAATTAGGCCTTTATGCAAGTGTAGCAGCAATTTTTTGAGGGTTATGTTCCAAAGAAACCCCTTTTTCTTTTGAGATTTGTTATTAAAGGGCTTAATGGGTATTCCAAAAAGGTTTTATATTCTAGGTTGGATTTCTCATCTTACATTTATGAAAAAAATACCTTGTTTGCTATGCTATAAGGAATAGTGTCAACTTGTGAAGGAAATCAATTTGTTTGAAGTGTAAATTCTTTGGTAAATAGTTGATTGGTTGAGTTTTGGATTTGACACCCTTCTCTACATAAAATTGGTATTAGAGCATAGGTCTAATCCGAAGAAGGGAGAGAAATTTTGAAACAAGAATGAAAGTGTGAAGCAAAAAGTGAACAAAATGCCTCCAAAAGGGAAAACCATTGCTAGAGAAGTGAATGAGTTGAAGGAAAAGTATGATAGAGAGATGAGAGATTTGAAGGAGAGGCTTGATGCTCTAGAAAAAAATAAAAAAGCAAGTATGATCATGGGTGATGAGAGTGACTCTGAAGAAGAAGAAGAGAATATTGAAGAAGAAGAGAAAGATGAGTTGGATCATGATGATTAGAGGATGGCTAAGTTACTGAGAGCTATCAAGGAAGATAAGCACAAGGTGAAGATTGATGTACCTAAGTATGGAGGTAATTTGAATGATGAAGAACTTCTAGATTAGATTGCAGCACTTGACAATTACTTTGAGTGTGAAGATGTACCTAAGGAGCAAAGCGTGAAGATAGAAAAAAAAAAGTTGAAAGGTCATGCATTGTTATGGTGGGATTATGAACAAGCTAAAAGGAGGAAAAAAGGTAAGTCAAAAATTGTTTCTTGGGACAAAATGGTGGCAGAGCTAAAAGGTAAGTTCTTACCATTTGATTATGCAATTCAAATGTTTAAGAAACTTCAAGTTCTGAAGCAAAAAGAAATGGATTTCAAAGCCTATACTGAAGAATTTTATAAGTTGAGTATAATGGCAGGTCACATGAAGAATGAAGTGGAAAAGGTTGCTAGGTATATGAGTTGATTATGATTCAACATTCAAGATGAGTTAACTTTGGCAAATCCAAGAATGGTTGAGGAGTGATATCAAATGGAAATTAGGGATGAAGAAAAGGTAAAGAGAATGCAAGACAAACAAACCAAGGGAAGAGGAAGCACTTCTAGAGGAAGAGGTTCATTTTCTACTCTAAGGTAGTCCTATGGAAGTCAAGAAGATACAAGCAAGGATAAAGAACAAGTTTTTGATCAGAGAGGTGGATTTAAAGGTGATAGATCAAGATTTAGAGCCAAATTTGGAGGTCAAGGAAGAGGCTCACAAGGATTCACAAGAAGGTGTTATCAATGCAACAAATTTGGATATCAAGCATGGTAGTGCAATGAAGGTTGAAAGCCTCTACTTCACATGGATGTGAAAGTAGGAATCAATTGGTGCAAGAAGAGGATACTAAGAGTGTAAACTCTCCATAACAACATGTTGCTCCTAAAGTTGGAGAATCACTAATAGTAAGGAGAACACTCATCAAGGCATCAAAGGAAAAGGAGTCATCACAAAGAAGAACACTCTTCAAAACAACCTATAAGTGCATGGGTAAGGTATGTAAGGTTGTAATTGATTCAGGAAGCACAAATAACATGGTTTCTAATGAGATGGTTGAGAAACTTAGATTTCCTAGAATACCATATGATACTCCTTATAAAGTTTCTTGGTTGAATTAGGGACAATTTGTTTTAGTTAATGAGCAAGCTTGGGTGGAGTTCAATATAGGAGGGTACAAAGATAAGATTATATGTGATGTGTTTCCTATGGATATGTGTCATTTTCTGCTAGGGAGGCCTTAGAAATTTGATAGGCATGCAATGTATGATGGTAAGAGGAATACATATGAGATTGAAAAAGATGGAGTCTCTTTTACTTTGACACCCTTGAAAGAGGAGGATAAAGGGGAAACTAAACAAGCTAATATAATGATGGTTGGTAGGAAAGAGTTTATAAAGGTAGTGGAAAAGGAGGATAGGAACCTTGCAACCATTCTAAACATGAAGATACTAAGACAACAGCATTGAAGAATGATTTTAATTTGGAGGGAAATGATATTGAGTTGGTGTTAAAATCTACTTTGTTGAAGGTCAAGGATGAATTGATTTTGGGGATTCAGAAAGGACTTGAGAAGTGTGTTAATATGAGGATAAGAGAGGTGATTCATTCAATTTTTTAAAAGGAGGATAGTACTCATTCAAATTCTTTCATATCAGAGGTTCGTGAACTTGAGCAAGTAGTAGACATTAGGGAAAAATATTAGATGGAAAAGATGGCAAGGAAGAGTGAAGAGATCAAAGATAAGTTGCTAGGGAAAAATAGAAACTTCAAGCACACAATGGGGGTGAAAAAGGATGCAGCTCATTGCAAGAGAGGGAGAGACATGGTAGCTGGTAAAGAGGTAGATTCAACAGTCTTCTTAGGTGCAAGATAGATCATGGAACATCTATCACAGACTTCTGGAATTAAAGCATGACTTAGATGCTAAAGACTTCAAGAAGGCAATGGGTGATGCACATTTTTAGTTTTTAGTTCATTGTAAAGGACTACCAGATGGAGACAACACTTGGATATCATAGAATGATGGAATCAAGTCTGGATCTGATGTGGTAGCACTAACCTCAAGGGGACTTGAGTTCCTTTTTCCTAAGGAGTATGGTGCAGGGAACCATAGCTCTTAGTGGGAAAATGATGAAAAGTGTTAGATGTTAGGTCATTGATAATAAGGTCTTGAAGACCATTTCTAATGTATGTAAGGTGTTTTGAGTCAATTTTAGGTTTCTAGGTGGGTTGTTGAGTCATTTTTTGTAAAATGTTGCGAAATTGGGGAAAAAAAGTTGTAAAGGCAATTTTGTAATTTTGGATTATAGGGGAAGTTGAATGGTCAAGTGGTGGTTTTTGGTAGGAAAATAGTTGGAACTGGTTGGTAATATCTTTAAAAGCATGTGTGAATGCTGTGAAGGAGGTTGGACAATGTAAATTTGAAATTTGAATAACAAAGGCTCTTGTTTTCCTATTTTTTGAAGAAAAATTGTTGCTAAAATGTTTGGTACGGCCTGTAGGTGATTCCTTGTGAATTTAAGCTTTGAGTTAGCTTCCTTTTTGTTTTTGTCTCATAATTTTTCATCAATATTTGAGGAATTTATAGTAGTTTTTCTAAAACAGGTTCAAAAAACCTAGATTTTGGGGTTTTGAGAGCAAATTAATGAAAAACTCACCATTCCGCTAATGAAAATCTTTGAGAATTAGTGGAATGGGGTTAGATAGGATGTATTTTTAGTTTATGGTGTTTTTAGGAGCAAGAAATAAGATTTTTTGAAGAATAGGTGATGCCCTAGGGTGCAAACCTCTTGACTTTGGGTGAAAAAGTTGCATAGAAGTAAGGTTTTGTAGAAGAGTTTCTTGGAGACCATTTTAGGTTATGGGAATTACATGTGAAGACCTAATTTGACATGTTAGAGGTCTTGGTTTGAAGATTGGAGGCCTGTATATCAAAAATTTGGTAATGACCTACTTGCACAAGCCTAATTAGGCCTTTATCCAAGCATAGCAATAGCTTTTTGAGGGTTATGCTCCGAAGAAACCCCTTTTTCTTTTGAGATATGTTATTAAAGGTATTAATGGGTATTCCAAACAGGTTTTATATTTTGGGTTGGAGGTCTCATATGAAAGTTATGACAAAAATACCTTGTTTGATGTGTTATAAGGAATAGTGTCAACTTGTGAAGGAAATCAATTTGTTTGAAGTGTAAATGCTTTGGTAAAGAGTTGATTGGTTGAGTTTTTAATTTGACACCCTGCTCTACATCAAAATGTATATACTTAAATATAAGTACTAATACATATATAAGTCGACATATAGAAAGATGTTAACATATATTTATACATTGATAAAACATGTATATATATAATGTATGAGCATATATAATGGTGGATATATTTAAAAACCAAAGAATGATTTTATGTGATTATATATATACATATAATAATATATAAATATTATTATAGATAACAATATATTATATATATGTGTTTGTGTGTGTGTGTATATATGTATATGAATGGATATTGTAAAGATAAGCAAAGCGCTTATGTGAAGTGCATGACATGTGAGAATATGGATATTTAGAAGAAAAAACTCTATGATAACAAATGTTGTGCATAAGTTGAAACCAACACACAAGTTTATAGAAGCATTTGCATTATGAATAAATCTAAGCAACGATAGGGAATATAGAAGTTTGACTTACTAAAGATATTTTTAAATAAGTAAAACATAATGCTACTATATAGCGTAGAAAACAAAGGGTATTGCATTGATTTAAAAGATTTCAAAGAGTTTCAAATGTTGTTTATATGCTAACTTGGGCATCGCTTGAGTAAGGTGTGGGAAATAAAGAAAACTTTTGTGGGATAAATATCTAGGAATACTTAGTCAAACAATATGAAGGAAAAATGAATACTAACACATAAAGAGCTTTGAACTAGCCTTGAAAACAACAACCAAGAAAATAGGGTGCATGAGGAAATATGTGGGGCCAAAGTATGAATTATTCTCATCTTTTAGAAATCTAATTTACATTGCATTTCCTGCAAATGAGGCAAGTGGATATAGAGAATTAGTCAAGTATGAAGTTGGTTGGGAATGGTCAACATGTAGAAACATTATCCTTGCATTTTTTATTGAATCACTTTGTTGTCATGAGAATATAGTGACTAGTTGAGCATGAGCAAATAGTCATCATTTTCATTCTACCACCTTGAACTTGAACCTTTGTAAGTGAGTAGTGGCAATATTGAAAGCTTGTTTTTAGCCTTAGAGTGCTTAGATTTTTGCATAAATAGGGGATCATTCTTCTTAATTGGGATGGATAATTATATTCTTATTTTCTAATTTTTCTAGGAGTTACTTTATTAGTATTTTTGATTTGTGATTTTTTGAAGAATTTGAGAGTGAGTTAAATGAGAATTTGATTGATCTTAGAGGAATTTATCAATCGGTCTTGGGGAGTCAAGCTAGGAAGAAGGAATTGTCAATGGGAGCATTTATAGAGGCATGTTGATTTATATTCCTTCGCTTTTTATTCTAGAAAGATTGTTTTGTTTTTTATTGTTTCGATTGGGAAATGAATGTTTTTTGAATGTACATAGTGATGCTTGGTTTAGCTTTTTTGTTTCTTGATAGATTCTTGTTTTTGTGAAACCTTTTGGTTGGGTTGCATATATACTTATATGTATATGTATATGTTCTATATATTAGAATTCCAGTGGTTAATAGGAACTATACTTAGTCAAGTAGACTATATTAATATTACATTGAGGTGATATCTTCAATTGATAGCTTGTCAAATAGGTAAAGCATTGTGGTTAATGTGGATAGTAACACTATGTGAATAATGGCATAATAGTCATATTATCATTGATAGGTTGTGAACCTTGTTGATAAATTATATGTGAACCGTATTATGAAGAGGACTATGGGTGTAGAAGTACCAACCCCTTGCAAGTTGATATTGACCTTCAGATAAATATACAAATATAGTGAATATTGTGAACAAGTGATTATCTGAGTTATACTGAATGCAGAAGTTGTATTAATTGTTTGTGATCACTTGATCATTATATTATTTTGATGGAAACCCTAGGTTGGAAATAACCCATTTGGTAGGGTTTTTATTTGATTACTAATTGAAAAAATAAGGTTGAGAATAACCTATATGATCCAATTGATCATTTTATTGTTGAGTTTATACTTTTGGATGGAGTCCTTTATTGACAGGAATTGTCTTTGTGATTGAGGCCATTTATTGTCGATATCATGCCTTTGAGGTGAGGTCATTTATTGATGAGATTATACTTTTGATGAGAATCATTTATTGTTGAGATATACTCTAGAATGGAGTCATTTATAGTTAAGTTTTTTGTGATGTTTGGGTTATGAAGTTGTATGTGAGGTTTGAATCATGAAAAGATCATAGGTTATTACTGGGGTTATGTTAATCCAAAGAAGGGGATAGCCCATACATGTGAATTACTTTAGTAGAAATATCATGGTGAACTTGAAAATAGTATAGGTTATTCTTGGGGTTAGGATAATCCAATGAAGGGGATAGCCTATGCATAGAATATGTGTGGTCAATACAAATCGAGCACTTATTGTGGTGAATGAGATGACTCTCACTCAAAGTAATTGGGTGATGAATCTTTGGCCAAAGTAGTTAGGTAGCCACTGTCTACACTATCAGTTCAAAGTGATCCAGTTATGTATGCTAGTATGGGATTCTCATACACATAGGTTGTAGCCACTATATAGGAAAATTCTAGTTATGTAGGAAACTTCACAACACTCAGGAAAGGCCAAGGAAATTATAAAGCTACCAAACCAATCTCTTTTTCAAAGGGAGGTCCATCTTACCAATTAGGTAGATGTGTGGGGGACCACATTGAGTCCATGGTTGGTGAAAAAACACTTGAGTGATGCTTCTCCTCATTAGCTGGTGGCCAAGATTTTGAAGGGGGACTACCTAGACTATATGTATTTCTACTACCAGTGAGCTCAAAGGATCTATATATGTATTTTTGTATCCATTTATATGGAAGATTTTAAACATGAATATTAAACTTGAGATTAATCAATATTGAATCAATACATTGGAAAAAATTGTGAAATTACAAAGAAATGCAATGCAAGTTTGGAATAGTGTTTATTTCAAATGTGCATGTTATCTATATTATAGAAAAGAAAAATTTTATTGCTATGTGATGGCATCATGGTTTATTCACTTGTTGGTAAAAACTTAGAAAAGTTATTGTGTAGAACAATGGGCATGTTGCATGAGGTATTAGAGCTACTAGGTTCAACTCTGGAGCCTATAAGCTCATTACGTAAGTGATACATAAACTCTATCAGAAGATAATGGTTGAAAAGTTCTTACACCAAGATGACAAGAGGAAAATAACATAGGGGAAACAAAAAGGAAGTCAAGTTTCTTGAAATCTTATTTAAATCTGGGACTAGAAAATAAATGTCCTTAGAGTTGAAAAATCCTAAACCAACAACTCATTATGATACACCTTTATATTGCGGAAGATTATGCAACCAAGTTCGATAGAAAGGTTGTGGAGGATTACCAATGAGTACCCTCACCCTACGAAATAACTTAAGTGACTTTGAGGGACAGGAAAAATTGAAGTAATTCTCCTTAATGATAAGCAACTTATAGATGGGAAGAGTCAAGGAATTTGGATTAAGTAAAGATACTATGAATCTATGATCATGCTTTATTAGAAAGAACTAATGGATGGCATAAATTGGAAACTTCTATCAAAGTAGGAAGTCAAAATTTTATGAATCAAAAACAACTTGAGAGGTAACAAGAGGTTGGATAAACCCTTGACAAACCTAATTAGATACACGGTTAAAATATTACAATAATAATCGAAGTCAAGAGAGAAAGTTGCTATCTTGAAAAAAGGGTAGAGACCTGAATGGTCAGAAAAAAGAAGCAACCTACGAGGAATAAAAGTCAACATGATTCCACCAACTAGAATAGGAAAGGTCAATTTGCAGATTATAATTGATAAAAGGGGAAAGAAGACAAACAACCTTGGTGTCTAAAGTTATGAAAAAGTGGAATTACCAAAGAACATAGACAAAATTACTTTTAAAGATGAACGCAAGGTTAAAGCTTGGAGAGAAAATAAATCATAGTTTGGTTGAAATGTAGATTGAACTTACCAACTTTCCAAAATAATTAAACTTATGTTAGATGTTCCAAAATAAATTGGACATAGAGGGAGACTATGTGTCAAATCAAAAGAATAATTGGAAGCAACACATAAAGGTGAAGATGCAATTGACATAGGGATCCTCAAGCAAGCTCATTTAACACATCAACAAAAAGGGATTTGTGGATACAATATATTCTTCTACTATGGATAAAAGGTCTATTAGAACACATGGAGTAGTGAATTGGAATGAAATACTAGTGTATCTCTTAGCTTGTAAGTTATTATTTATTCATTATATTTCGTTATGGTGGATCCAACTGTTGACTCTAAGATATTAGAAGGTGGTGATGAATCCAATTTTGGGAATGAAAAATTATACTCAAGGAATATCATGGAAGGCAAGAAAGTCAAGTAATATAAAATCAACTATCAAAAGCCAACAACAAGGAATGATTAATCAATTCAATTTAGGAGAGAGTGAGTTATTGTTAAGAGTTCAACTTAAAAGATGATCTAATGTTTTGGAAACCCTAAGCGGGGAAGAGGGAGAATAGATGTACTCAAATAAGTACCCTTTTCAACAAGATTTAATGTTATATCTTTGGTAGGAGAGAACTTTTAACCGAAGTATTGAACTCAATAACCACAACAAGGTTGGAAAAGATAAAAGATTAAGGTATTGGTATTACTAGTGAAAGGTAGTAGAAAGTTCAAGGCTTATGAACAATAAGAAAGAAGTATATATAACACAAATTCTTTACATATTTGTTTTAGAAGATCAAGTTGTTATTATCAATGATGTTAAGGAGAGAGATAGGTGTTGTGCCTTCTACACACACCTTGGACCAGAGACCCCCTCTTTTCAATTTTCCTCTGTCAGGTCGGTTCATGTTTTCCTCATTTTTTGTGTCCCTATTTTGGACTTTGGTTGATCAAGTCCCTTAAAAATTTCAAAACCCTAGCATGTCCTATCACTTTCCGAAGTCTCAAAGAGTTTCAATCTTTTTCAAAAAATTCATAACAAATTTTTTCCTTGTGGAAGTCACTCCATCTTGTACCATCCACGAAAGTTTATTTGTGGGTCTCCATACATGAATCGTCACATGCATATTTCCACTTCTGTTTCATTGTTCCTTATAGAATTTTCACTTCATCGTTCCATAGTAGACTTCCTGAATGGTGCTTCCACACTTTTTTTTCCCACAATGGACTTTCTCCTCATGGCTTCCACCCCTCGTGTTCTCGCATTCTATACCTACCATGTGCATTTCAAAACCTACAATTAATGCATCACATTTATGGTGATTGGGCCTATAAATAGAACCATCCACTTGTCATTTTTAACCTAGTTATTTCAAATTTGAAGAGCAAGAGAGACAACAACACACACAAAAGGATTTGAAGACTTGATCCTTGGCTACCTCCTCCATTGACGCAGTAGAAGGTATGTATTAGCCCTCCTTTTCACTTTTGTATAATCAATTTCACCAGGGATTATAATTTTAGGGTTTAGAACCACTAAAATTCATGAATTTAAGTTTGGTAAGAGCTATAAAACCCTAGGTTTTAAAACCCTCAAATACTGCATTAGTTGTGGGTTAGCATTCAGGGAACCAATCTTTGAAGTGTCATTTTTAAGTGGAGAAAACAATGACGGCTCCCACTCTCCCCGTCCTCATGCTTGAACCTTCGGGCCCCTTAGACTGTTTAAAGAGCATCCACTTCTAATTTAAGATGTTGTTAGCTCACCCATGTAGGACTCCACGTGTGAAGGTCCACTTAGATTAGGCTGAATCCTAGCAATAAAATATCATTGTCCACCTAGCACGTAGGTCCCACCCATCTATTCACCTTGAACTTATCAATCAAAATTCCCCTAAAACGACTAAGTTTTTAGCCCTTAGTGGATCTACCTTTGTGGGCCACCACCAGTAGGAGGATGATTGATGAAGGTCGTGGTTAATGGAAAAGCTCTAATAGGTCCCCACCTTGTGGACCTCACCCCTATCATTATCAAAAATATGTCAAATGCACAATCAAGAAATCAACCAAGTCCCAAGTCTTTGTCGGTCAATCCCTGCGGGCTACCATCAGTGGAAGGTCATCCCTCCTAAGCCATTGTTTAACGATGACCTATACACGACACCTTATCTAATGGCTTCTGCACTCCAAATTTTTGTAATCCGTGAAGTGATGAATTTTTCAAGACAAATGATTAAGCACGATTCTTCATGATCTTCTCCATGTGCCAAAAGGATCTAAAATGAAATTGACCACATGAAAATCCTTTGTGGTTTCTACCTTGCAAAACTCCGTTTGTGGAATGTTGCTTGCCTTAAGTCATTGTTCAATAGCAAAACTCAAACAGACTTCCGCCTACTAGCCTCCACACCATCAATTTCTACATAAGTGTAAGAAGTCACTATGTCTAAGGGAGATGATTCCAAATGCCATAGTTCACATTTTCCAATCTAACTAATAAGTTTACATTAAAGTTACTTGATGTTTAGACCTTGAGAGAATCCCTCATCAGAACTCCATTTTTTGAACTTCCTCCTCCCTAAGCCATTTCTAATGACATTCACACTGGTAGCTTCCATAAGGTAGATATCCACACCACCAAACCCGCAAAACTATAAACCTCATAAATGAGCACAAAAATTATGAAATTTGATGAATGCAAGAATCTCTTCAAGGTATGTGAATGCATTTAATAAAATTTTAGCATGATTTAACTAACATTTTTCCCTCTTACTCTGTCAAGGTACTTACTACACATTCTTTGTGCGGGATTTATGGAACCAATTGAGAAATCTAACAAGCGCAAGAAGACTACAAAAGTTACAAGGGGTAAAGAGGAAAAGGCTAAAAGTATGAGTTCCATGGGGTCAAGTGCACCTCAAAGATCACATGAAATTGGGACAAAGTGACAGCCACTAACCTAGGTCATGACAGCATCGACGAATTCAAACAATGGATCTTGGTTAATCTAAAAACTGGGGAGGCTTTGAGGATAAAGCAGAGAGGAATTGCAAAAGCATCAGGCTCTCCTTTGGCCTTAATCAACCCAAAGTCATTCTCTGCATGCAGAGAATGCTACCACGCACAATCTAGCAAGATAGTCACTATGGATAGGCAAGTGCTAGCCGATTTGACTGTAATACCCCCATGTTGCTGATACTTTTTGCTACTATTTGTTACTCTTATGTGTTAGTGTGATACTGGTTTGTGATGGTGATTAGTTCACTGACTTGGTGTGTGTGGATGCATAGTTTAGTTGATTGCTACATTTTATATTATCATGGTAGTTTATGATACTTTATGTGGTGCTTAGATTATTTGATTATGCAATGGTTTTTCCTTAATATTATATATGTCAATGTTGTGATTCTATGATGTTTAATTTGGTTTCAGTAATACATTGTGATGCAGTGGTTTGGTAATTAGCTTATGAAGTGATCAGTTAGTTAGAATTGTTACTTTACATCTAATGTTGTATTTGTTAGTATAGCTTAGGTGAGAGGACAATGTAGCACCACTCGTTTACGAGTGCCCTGTTGCGTTGCAATTCCTTCTCATCATATCATGTGTTCAATTATATATATATGTTTCTTGACATTTATTGGTATGTAGGAATTGCAGGAATAAAGTCTTGATTCCACCTATTTCGAAAGGACAGAGCAAGCATTAAATTAACCCAAGGGGTACAATGTTGAAAAAGGGAGTTGATTAGGAAGTGTCCCCATCCCAAGGCCGTCATCCCGTGTGAGTTTTGTTGTGTCATGATTGAGGTTTTGTCCTTGTCTTTGTGTAGTTTGATTGTTGATTAATTATTTTATTTTTGGTTAGTGGTTATTTAATTAATCTTTATTTTATAAGATTAATTAATATTGTTTTGTTACTTGATTAATTGTAAGTTAGTAAAATGTGGAATTTTAAATATATTGTAAATTAAAAAGTTATTTAATTAATTAAAAGTGAAAGTAAATAATTTAAATTAATAATGATAATGATAATTATAAATTATCTTTTTCCTGATATTAAATTAGAAAAATGTGTAGAGAATATTTTGAGAAAATAATTAATTTTTAATTAAAATTGTGAGATAAGTGTGTGCTTTTAAAAAAGCAAGAAAAGAACCAATGAATGAAGAGGATTTTTTTTGAGGAAAAAGATGATGAGTTTTATTTATTTTTATTTAGTTTTATTGTGAGACAATTTTCATAGACACAGAGGTTTTCTGGTTTTTGGTCTGGAAAAGAAAAGAAAAATAGCTCTTTGGGTTTTTTGGGTAAAAGAATTATTTTGAAGAAATGATTGGTTCATAAGGGAGTTGAAGGCAGGAATTTGAGAAGCTACATAAGGGATTCTACATCGAATGAAGGACTCTAGGTTTTTATTCTTTTAATTTATTGTTATTTTATTGTTCTGTAAACAAAATCTGGTTGTTGTGTTTAAACAAATCATTGAAAGAAGTTCTGTGATTTGAAATTTGTTCGTATGAAACCCTTGAATCTTCTGTGGAAAACTTTAGTAAAACCTTTTTAAAGTTCTTCAATATAGTTTAGTAGTGAAAGCTATTGTTTTGAAATAAAAATCATTTTTAATTGCAGGTTGAATTTACATGCCCAAATCTATATTGGGTTTTTTGAAAAATCTATTTGTTTTATCATTGTTTTGAATCTTTTGTTAAAATATATATATATTTAAACTGAAATAGATATTCATGTATATGTTATAATTTTGTTGTCTTATTTTAAATATATATACATATCATGTACCTAGTGTGATTTCATTTTATGTGAAAAGAATAAAAATTATATTTTGTATTTGAGGATATTGAATTGTATATATATATTGTGTATAGGGTTTTAATTTGTTCTATGAAAAGAATAAATTATATAGATATGTTGAATGGAATTTTGTCATGATGTACAAAATATATATTGTCTTTTTTCATAATCGTTTTAATACGAAATCGTATTTGATATAAAGGAAATAAAAGTTGAATAAAAAATTTAAAAATATTTATATATTAAAAAAAAAGTTGTTTATATATATGGGGGTGGGTGGCCGGCCAAGGCCATACCATCCACGGCCCCAGTGGTGGCTGTACGCAGCCACCACTGACTACGCACATCAACTGAGGTTGTTGGGCGTAGCTAGTGGGGGTTGTGTACCCCCCCACCATAGTACATGGTACTGTGGCCTTTCCACATGTTGTGTGCCATTTCTTCTGGTATTAAAATTTTGATTTAAATTACATGTGTTTCTTATGTTATATATATATATACTAAATAATATATAATTAATATATATATATATATATTAATTATATATTATTTAGTATATATATATATTAAGTATATATATATGAATTATTTGTTAATTTTTAGAATGAGTTTTAAATATTTGATTTTAATATATATATATATGTTGGATAGCTATTTATATTGCTATGGTTAAGGAATAAAGTGATAATCTAACAAGTTGCAATGATATAATGTAATCGAGGAAATTAGAGATAAATTATGTGTTTTTAATTAAATTGAATTTTCTCTAGTAATTGATTTATAACGTTGGAAAAATTTATTACGTTCTAAACTGAGTTGTAATGCCCCATCATAATAACCTTAGGAATGTTGCAATTGTGTTATAAAAGTGTAATAATTTTTTTTTTAAAGTATAATTGTTAAGTTAATTAGTTGCATACCTTTGTTAAGTTATGCGACGTTACACTACTTTGAGTTTCCATAGATGACTTTAGTATTTCGCATTGCACATATTAATTAACATAAAGATAAAGATATACATTACATAACATTTGAAATACCATTCAAGATAACATAAAGTACATACATATTTCTTACATTGCATTTGATAAAATATACAATACTCATCCATCTTGATGAGGTAGTTCAATAATAATTACAATTACACTTACATTGTCTCCTCATAACAATTGAGGGATGTTTTCATATACAAAAAATTTACAAATTACAATACTGAAGTACACATAAGTATCCAAGTGCGATCTCTCCATCCATGAAGCTCTCGATGCCATGATCATAAACTAGGGACCCAAGGGAGTAAGGTGCACGTTCCACCCAACCATGTGGTACCCGTAGGTGCACCCCCTGTGCTAGGAGATAGTAATATGATTACCTAGACATAATCTACTAACCCTAGACACAAGTACATAACAAACTAATGGTTACATTGCTTCCAGATTTTGACGATTGAATGTGCTACATACGCAAGGTTAACTGTTACTTTAGGTGGAGTGCCATCACAATATTACAAAATTTACCTTGGTGTTTCTTCCTAGGTTACGGCCCCCAACATGGGTTACCCTGGTAACCTCTTACGAAACCTAGTCCCAATGCAAATCATTGTGGAATCGAATGTCTTTTGAAGAAACAAGACACCGATTTTCCATTCTAGGCCTTCTCATCTTATACTCAAGACTGAACTAGCTCAAGAGTCATAAGTGAGGCATAACATCTTATTAAGAGTTTTAAATCTAACTACTGTGTTCTTTAGTTATCACTAACTTACTAACTCTTTGTAAGTTACCCTGACACCACTTTGTGTGTCGGCCCTTACAAAAAGCCACTCCCCTAAACATAACAAGGAATCCTATGTTCTCTGACTAAGGTTTATAAGGTGTACATATAACCAAAATCAATATAAAATTCCAAACGAGTTATAACATACATCAAATCATTATTCATAAAATAGGTGTCAAACCACCATACAAAAACCATGTACACATCCTTAGTTAACACAAGACTACTTAAATAATCACATTTCCCACATTTTGAATTTTGACTGGAAGACTTGTACAGTTAAGACAATTCCCAAATTTGCCCAAATCACAACAAAACAAGATTTTAAGCAAATTAAAATTCAATAGAAATCTACTATTTGGATTTACTAAATCTAGTCAATGAATTAAATAAAGAAAATATCTATTTTTACTTTTTCTAATACTTAACCATAGTTTTCTATTCATTTAAATAAATACACTAATTCAATCATTATTTGAATAATTATTTAAATACAAATATTTTCCTATTTCTTATTTGCCTAATTTAAATTTTTCTTCTTTAATATTTAATCAAATTTTTCATATAATATACCTTTACATATTTAAATATAAATATGTCATATATAATTTACTTTATATATATATATTTAATTATATATATATAAAGTAATATATATTAACATATTCATGTAAAAAGAAAAGTAAAAAGTAAAAACTTTGATCAATAATAAACAAAACATTAAACACAATATTCGCCCAATTTATAAAAGGGTAGGGCCGGCTTCCATAGAGTCAAAACCCTCCATGGGAGGGCTCGGCTGTGCCGGCAGCGCCGGCACTGCCTGTGAAGGCAGCGCCGAGCGCTGCCCTCACAGCCGGCTCCTTGTGGGGGTCGGCCATGGGGGTAAGCCCCGGCCCAGCCAAAAATCCATTTTAAAATTTTATTTAATGAAAAATGTGTGATTAACAGTCGTCGATTTTCAAAATAAATAAATCACTTACAGATGTTTGTTGGCAATAAAATCTTGGCTCATACACTATCATTTATAATAAATTTAAATACATATAGATTTGTATATATATATGTATATGTATAAATAAATTTTATACATATATATATATATATAAAACAAATATATATACAATTTACAGAAAAGATAAATCACTGGAATATGAGATTTTGTATCTACAGAATTTTTAACAGATAATTATAAAAATTATCATTATACAGAATATTTTCCACATATAATTCCAAATTTCAATCACAGTAAGTTTCAAATCTATTTAGATATTAATCAATTTCCTCCATAATTTAAATTACTCTAAGTATTTTCTTTTCCAGTATGATTTTTCAAAGATTTCTTTTCACCAATAACAGAGTACAAATTTACAATTCTACAGAACATTTTTTTAAAATTTCTTCTATTGTTTTTCTTTCTTCTTTTTTTCTTGAAATTCACACAAATAACAAGAAGTTTTTACAGAAGGATTTCAAAGAAAAACAAGAATTTTAACAATAAAGAAAATTCTTTTCCAAAGCAAACAACATAAAATACCAGGGAAATACTTGTGAATTGAAGATCTTGGTTATTGGAGAGATTCTTGCCTGTAGAACGCAATCCTCCAAATCTTTTTCAAAGCACCAAATCCAAAGAAAGCTTTAATTAACCACAAAGATCCTCCAAGCAAAGGGATCTTCCACAAATATACAACCCCAAACAGAGGAAGTAACAATTTTGATAAAAAGAAGATTTTTACACAACAAAATTATTTTTCATTTCCCCGTGAAGAAAATTGATAACCCTCTATATTTTCCAGATCCCAAATATCCTCCGTGAACAATTCTTTTAACCAAATTTCAATAAATGCACTGGCACACATATCGAGAAGTGCAAAATATCTTCTAAACCACTTCTCGGCAATCTTGCCAATTTCAATTACATGCAAATTAATTAATTTAAATTAAATTTGCAATTCAAATGCCATTTCCACAAATAATATTTAATTTCAAATAAAGCTAATCAAACACTTAAATAATTTAATTTAATTAATTTATTTATTTAATTAAATAAGTTTAATTTTTTAAGATGAAACCATTTAACCAAATAAGCTAATTAATTAATTAAATAACATACAACTAATTTCTTCAACATTAAAAATTAATTTAAATAATAGTAAATAAAACATAATAAACTATTATTAAAATTAACATTATTTCCTTTCAAGCAATTAAATTAAACCAAACAGAAAAATACAAGACAACCACGACTCAAAACTAAAACAAACGATGTACTAAGACCGGGATTATAGACTAGACTAGGATAAACCAAACTACTACCTCCCAATCAATATTTCCATTGAGTCTTGACATGCTCAAACCTGAGTACCCAGGTGGAGTTGGTGTCATGTACCTGCAATTCCTGCAACCAAGCAATAACATGCATATATATATATAAACAAACCATTAAACAGACACACTGTGTGAAGAAAATCACAGATATCATAGAGCACTCACAAGTGAGTGATGCGATTCTGTTCTCCACACCAATACACATCACATCAGACTAACAAAATAAATAATTATTAGTCCATCAAATATATACATAACAATAATCAACTGAAAATAAACATCTACACTATCTCAAAGCATGTCTAAAATCAGTAATCACCATACAATGTATCATCATGTCACAGAATAAATCCACTATCGCTCAAAACCAGTGATCAAAATATCATAGTCTAATAGTGTGAAAACGTATTAGCAGAAAACATAAGCATAAATGGAGGGGTACTACATCCTCCCCCCTAGTATTAGGCTTACTCCTAAAAGCCTGCGAATAGATAGGGATAAAGTTCCCTCATGCATGCCGCATCCTCCCAAGTAGCAGAAGCCTCATGACTAGGATCCCATTGGACCCTCACTTGATCAACGTCTCAACCCCTGAGACTAAGCGTCTGACACTGTAGAATGGCCACGGGCTCCAAAGCCAGCTGTCCATCCTCTACCTGTAACACATTCCAATCAAGTACATGAGAAATGTTGGGATGATATGGTCTAAGAACTGATACATGAAAAACATCATGAATACGAGACAAACTGGGTGGTAAGGCGAGTTGATATGCCACGGGACCAATTCTCTCTAAGATCTCGAATGGCCCAACAAAACGAGGCACAAGCTTAGAGCCTTTTCCATAACGGATTGGACTCTTTCGCAGTCGCACTCAAAGAAACACTCTATCACCAATAGCAAACTGTTGGTCTATCCTATGCACATCAGCATATTTCTTTTGTCTATCCTGTGCTTCTGTCAAATGTTCTCTAATACGATCAACCTGTTGCTCCATGTCTCAAAGCATCTCAGGTCCAAGTAATACTCTATCCTCTAGTCAATCCCAACTCAAAGGAGTTCAACAAGGACGATCGTATAATGCCTGAAATGGTGGCATACCTATGGAACTCTGATATCCGTTATTGTAAGCGAATTCTACTAAGTACAGATAATCCTCCCAATGAGATTGTTGGTCCATTACGTACATTCTAAGCATATCCTCTAATATTTTGTTAACACTTTCTGTTTGTCCATCAGTTTGAGGATGATACGCAGAACTAAAGTTCAATTGTTTACCTAAAGCATGTTGTAATGAATTCCATAGGGCTGAAGTAAATACAAGATCTCTATCTGTTATAATCCTACGAGGAATCCCATCCAATCTAACTATGTCCTCCATGAATATCCTAGCTACGGATAAAGCATTATAAGATGATCGTACTGGTGAAAAGTGAGCTACTTTAATCAATCGGTCAACAGTTACCATAATGGCATTATGTCGACGTGATGACGTAGGTAACCCTATAATAAAGTCAACGAATATAATATCCCATTTCCATTCAGGAATGAGATATGGCTGCAATAATCCAGCAGGATGTTGATGCTCAGCTTTAACTCGCTGACATTTAAGACATCTCGATACATAGTCAGCAATATCATGTTTCATACCAGGCCAGAAATACAATTGCCGAAGATCAGCATGCATTTTCTTGACTCCTAGATGAGCTGAATACGGAGCCCGATGAGCTTCAGTCATAATTAATGTACTCAGACTCTCAACATGTGGTACATAAATAAGACCTAAATGTCATAATATACCATCTGGTTCTAGGACATACCTTGCAAATCAACCTTCTAAAGGTCTACCTGATCCAATCTTCGACCTCACTTCCTGATACAATCTATCAATAGGAAGTACAGCTAATATTTGACCTCTCAAATCTACTTCAAGAGTAGTAATAGAGATCGCATGTCTACGATGACTAAGAGCATCAGCCACTATGTTCTCTTTTCCTTGAACATATCTCACTTCAAAATCATACTCACAAAAGAACTCCATCCACCGTCTTTGCCTAGCATTCAAGTTAGGTTGCATAAAGATGTATTGCAAACTACGATGATCAGTATGAAGTTCGAAATGATGACCTAATAGGAAATGCCTCCATCGAACTAATGCATGCACTACCACAGCTAGTTCTAGATCATGAGTAGGATAGTTTAATTCGTGATCCTTGATTTTGTGAGACTCATAAGAAATCACATGACCATCTTGCATCAGAACTACTCCCAAACCCTCTAAGGATGCATCTGTGCATACTAAAAAATCCTTAGTAGGATCAAGAACAATCAGTATAGGCGCATTAGTCAACTTTTCTTTAAGAGTTTGAAAATCCAACTGACACTGCTCTGTCCAAACAAACTTCTTTCCTTTTCTCTGAAGAGAAGTAATAGGATGACCAATTCTAGAAAATCCCTCTACAAATCGCCTATAGTAACCGGCTAGACCCATAAAAATATGAACTTCACCTACATTAGTAGGCGCGGGCCAATCTACAATAGCTTGAATCTTTGAAGGATCCACAGCAATACCTTTCCCTGATATCACATTTCCAAGATATTTAATCTCAGTTTGAAAGAAGTCACACTTCTTCAGGTTCGCATACAATTGATTTTCCTTTAAACATTGCAATACCTGTCTCAAGTGTTCTTCATGTTTCTCGAATAAACTAAAATATCATCGAGAAATACCAAGACAAAGCGATCAAGGTATGTACGAAAAACACCATTCATTAAACTCATGAATAATGATGGTGCATTCGTTAACCCAAATGGTACTACTGTGAATTCATAGTGTCCATAACGAGTTTGAAAAGCAGTTTTATGAATGTCTGCTTCAGCTATACGCAATTGATGATAACCAGATTTCAAATTGATTTTAGAGAACACATTAGCTCCCTTAATTTGATCGAAAAGATCATCAATTCTAGGCAAAGGGTAATGATTCTTAATTGTAACCTTGTTCAATTGATGATAGTCAATACACAGCCTAAGAGATCTATCCTTCTTCTTTACGAAGATGACAGGTGCTCCAGGTGCTCCTCAAGGGGAAACACTTGGATGAATGAATCCCTTTTCTAATAATTCCTCTAACTGGATACGAAGTTCCTCTAACTCTTGAGTCGTCATTCTATAAGGAGCTCTAAATATAGGTTCAGCTCTAGGAACTAGGTCAACTCTAAATTCAATATCCCTCTTCGGTGGCATTCTAGGAATGTCATCAGGAAATATGTCAGCGAATTCCCTAAGAATAGGATGATCATCAAGAAATACCTCTCAACTCTCACCCTCTTCCATATCAATAACTGTTGTTGCAAACAGTTGACATCCCTGATGTAGACATCTCTTTAATTGCATAGCAGATATCATCCGCAAAGAGATAGGTCTTTGAATACCTACGATTTCCACTTTCACACCTAAATCATTAATGCAACTAACTATCTTAAGTCGATAGTCAATTATAGCATGATGAGATGCTAACCAATCCATACCTAAAACTATATCATACGATCCTAAGGGTGTAACATATAAATCTACTAAGGTAGTTAACATACCAATTTTAAGTTCACAATTATGTACTAAGTTTTCTACTGCTACTTTCAACCCTGAGGTGAATTCAACTTGCCACTTACCACCTTGCTTTACCGCCACAAGACCACAACGGTCTACAATGGTCAGTGAAATAAAGGAGTCAATGGCTCCAGAATCAAAAAGCATAGAAACACTAACACCATGTAACTTACCTGAAGTCTCGACCACTGTGTTCTGGTGATTGGCTTGGTAGTCATTATCCGCAGCATATACTGTATGTGATCATCCTGCATCACCCATTGTAGGGTCTGAAACTATAGGTCGAGGCCCAAAAATAGTAGGACCTCTCATCGGACACTGCCTAGCTATGTGTCCCTACTGCCCACATGAGTAACAACCTATGCCTGTGCCTCTACCGAATCCTCTACCACTCGAAGCTGCATTGGATTTTTGGAAACTACCCCTACTAATAGTAGACTAAGCACTTTGCGCAGGCTGATCCCGCCTATTGTGCTTGTTGCACCACCAGTTGCAACCTTTCCTCTTTGAGGACTATTACCCTGTTGTGGTTGTGGGTTGTTCTTTTGAGGTGTTCGATATTGTTGTTGCTGCCCACCCTTTGTGGGTGTTTATTGGTTCCTAGAGGAACCACCTGTCTGTGCCTGTCCACCCCGTGGACTAAAACCTGCTACAGGAGCACTGCCAATTTGCACTCCTGTGTGACCACCTAACGCCATAACAAGGTTCTCCTCCACTATGCGAGCCTTCTCCACCGCAACTTCCATAGTCTTTGGCTCAAAGACTCGGACACCACCACTAATGCGGGCATTTAAACCCCTGATAAAGTGTTGTACTAGCATAGGCTCATCATCGCCAATACTAGCATACTGCTTGAGTTCATAGAACCTATGCTCATATTGCTCTACAGAAAGAGCTAACTAACGTAGATCATGGAACTCGTCAGCCCGTCGCTACCTCTAGTGTTCTGATAGGAACCATGCTCTAAACCTCTCAAGAAACATCTCCCAAGACACTGACCTAATATCCAAATGGAGCTTTTACTCCTCTAGGCACCACCAAGTAGAGGCGAATCCTCTCAAGTGCATAATAGTGCATCTGGCATGGCTATTGCTACCGTAAGGGTGCATGGTGAAGCATCTACCCAAATCTAGTAGCCAGGTCTCAACCTCTAATCCACCTCCTGTACCATCAAAGGTAGGAGGGCGTGCCCTCAGTAAATCCCTCATGTGTCCAGCAGTAATCGCATCCTGATGTGGTGAGTCATCTACTCTCCTAGGAGATCTATCTCTCTCTCTCTGACAACCTCCTGTTCATCTTCCTGTCTAGGTCCAAGACGAGCTAGGACCTCCTCTAATAATGGACGTATCTGTGGACCCTCTACTCCTGACTATACATGATTATGTCCCTCATTCCTTAGATCCATCTGTTCTGCATGATCACTGTGATGAGGGCTCGGAGGGGGAGTAACCTGAGGGATTGGCCCTCGACCTCCACCTCGAACTATACCACGATGTCTTCAACCTCGCCTAGGCTAACAATTTGCGACACTACATACTAGGTCAACCTAATGGGATCGCGATTACCCAGAGCGTCCAGTTTTTGTAACCTTGGCTTTAATACCAATCTGTAATGCCTTGTCATAATAACCTAAGGAATGTTGCAATTATGTTATAAAAGTGTAATAATTTTTTTTTAAAGTATAATTGTTAAGTTAATTAGTTGCATACATTCGTTAAGTTATGCGACGTTACACTACTTTTAGTTTCCATAGACGACTTTAGTATTTCGCATTGCACATATTAATTAACATAAAGATAAAGATATACACTACATAACATTTGAAATACCATTCAAGATAACATAAAGTACATAGATATTTCTTACATTGCATTTGATAAAATATGCAATACTCATCCATCTTGATGAGGTAGTTCAATAATAATTACAATTACATTTACATTGTCTCCTCATAACAATTGAGGGATGTTTTCATATACAAAAAATTTACAAATTACAATACTGAAGTACACATAAGTATCCAAGTGCGAACTCTCCATCCATGAAGCTCTCGATGCCATGATCATAAACTAGGGACCCAAGGGAGTAAGGTGCACATTCCACCCAACCATGTGGTACCCGTAGGTCCACCCCCTATGCTAGGAGATAGTAATATGGTTACCTAGACATAATCTACTAACCCTAGACACAAGTACATAACAAACTAATGGCTACATTGCTTCCAAATTTTGATGATTGAATGTGCTACATACACAAGGTTAACTGTTACTTTAGGTGGAGTGTCATCACAATATTGCAAAAGTTACCCTAGTGTTTCTTCCTAGGTTCCGACCCCCAACATGGGTTACCCTGGTAACCTCTTACGAAACCCGGCCCTAATGCAAATCATTGTGGAATCGAATGTCTTTTGAAGAAATAAGACACTGATTTTCCATTCCAGGCCTTCTCATCTTATCCTCAAGACTGAACTAGCTCAAGAGTCATAAGCGAGGCATAACATCTTATTAAGAGTTTTAAATCTAACTACTGTGTTCCCTAGTTATCACTAACTTATTAACTCTTTGTAAGTTACCCTGACACCACTTTGTGTGTTGGCCGTTACAAAAAACACTCCCCTAAACATAACAAGGAATCCTATGTTCTCTGACTAAGGTTTATAAGGTGTACATATAACCAAAATCAATATAAAAGTCCAAACGAGTAATAACGTACATCAAATCATTGTTCATAAAATAGGTGTCAAACCACCATACTATAACCATGTACACATCCTTAGTTAACACAAGACTCTACTTAAATAATCACATTTCCCACATTTTGAATTTTGACTGGAATACTTGTACAGTTATGACAATTCCCAAATTTGCCCAAATCACAACAAAACAAGATTTTAAGCAAATTAAAATTCAATAGAAATCTACTGTTTGGATTTACTAAATCCAGTCAATGAATTAAATAAAGAAAATATCTATTTTTACTTTTTCTAATACTTAACCACAATTTTCTATTCATTTAAATAAATACACTAATTCAATCATTATTTCAATAATTATTTAAATACAAATATTTTCCTATTTCTTATTTGCCTAATTTAAATTTTTCTTCTTTAATATTTAATCAAATTTTTCATATAATATACCTTTACATATTTAAATATAAATATGTCATGTATAATTTACTTTATATATATATATATATATATAATTATATATATATAAAGTAATATATGTATTAACATATTCATATAAAAAGAAAAGTAAAAATTAAAAACTTTGATCAATAATAAACAAAACATTAAACACAATATTCGCCCAATTTACAAAAGGGCAGGGCCAGCTTCCACAGAGCTGAAATCCTCCATGGGAGGGCTCGGCTATGCCGGCAGCACCAAGTGCTGCCCTCACAGCCGACTCCTTGTTGGGGTCGGCCGTGGGGGTAAGCCCCGGCCCAGCCAAAAATCCATTTTAAAATTTTATTTAATGAAAAATGTGCGATTAATAGTCATCGATTTTCAAAATAAATAAATCGCGTATGGATGTTTGCTTGTAATAAAATCTTGGCTCATACACTATCATTTATAATAAATTTAAATACATATAGATTTGTATATATATATGTATATGTATAAATAAATTTTATACATATATATATAAAACAAATATATATACAATTTATAGAAAAGATAAATCACTGGAATATGAGATTTTGTATTTACAGAATTTTTAACAGATAATTATAAAAATTATCATTATACAGAATATTTTCCACATATAATTCCAAATTTCAATCACAATAAGTTTCAAATCTGTTTAGATATTAATCAATTTCCTCCATAATTTAAATTACTCTAAGTATTTTCTTTTCCAGTATGATTTTTCAAAGATTTCTTTTCACCAATAACACAGAAGTACAAATTTACAATTCTACAGAACATTTTTTTTAAATTTCTTCTATTGTTTTTCTTTATTCTTGTTTTCTTGAAATTCACACAAATAACAAGAAGTTTTTACAGAAGGATTTCAAAGAAAAACAAGAATTTTAACAATAAAAAAAATTAATATCCAAAGCAAACAACATAAAATACCAAGGAAATACCTGTGAATTGAAGATCTTGGTTATTGGAGAGATTCTTGCCTATAGAACGCAATCCTCCAAATCTTCTTCAAAGCACCAAATCCAAAGAAAGCTTTAACTAACCACAAAGATCCTCCAAGCAAAGGGATCTTCCACAAATATACAACCCCAAATAGAGGAAGTAACAATTTCGATAAAAAGAAGATTTTTACACAGCAAAATTATTTTTCATTTCCCCGTGAAGAAAACTGATAACCCTCTGTATTTTCCAGATCCCAAATATCCTCCGTGAACAAATCTTTTAACCAAATTTCAATAAATGCACTGGCACACATGTCGAGAAGTGCAAAATATCTTCTCAACCACTTCTCGGCAATCTTGCAATTTCAATTGCATGCAAATTAATTAATTTAATTTAAATTTACAATTCAAATGCCATTTCCACAAATAATATTTAATTTCAAATAAAGCTAATCACACACTTAAATAATTTAATTTAATTTATTTATTTATTTAATTAAATAAGTTTAATCTTTTAAGATCAAACCATTTAACCAAATAAGCTAATTAATTAATTAAATAACATACAACTAATTTCTTCAACATTAAAAATTAATTTAAATAACAATAAATAAAACATAATAAACTATTATTAAAATTAACATTATTTCCTTTCAAGCAATTAAATTAAACCAAACAAAAAAATACAAGACAACCATGACTCAGAACTAAAACAAACGATGTACTAAGACTGGGATTATAGACTAGACTAGGATAAACCAAACTACTACCTCCCAATCAACATTTCCATTGAGTCTTGACACACTCAGACCTGAGTACCCAGGTAGAGTCAGTGTCATGTACCTACAATTCCTACAACCAAGCAATAACATGCACATATATATATAAACAAACCATTAAACAGACACACCGTGCAGAGAAAATCATGGATATCACAGAGCACTCACAAGCAAGTGATGCAATTCCGTTCTCCACACCAATACACATCACATCAGACTGACGAAATAAATAACTATTAGTCCATCAAATATATACATAACAATAATCAACTGAAAATAAACATCTACATTATCTCAAAGCATGTCTAAAATCAGTAATCACCATACAATGTATCATCATGTCACAGAATAAATCCACTATCGCTCAAAACTAGTGATCAAAATATCCAAAAAAAATATCATAGTCTAACAGTGTGAAAACATATAAGCAAAAAACATAAGCATAGATGGAGGGGTACTACATGAGTTGTGTGGCATTGTTTTGTGTAAATTGCTTTCTCTCGAGATTATTCATTTAATTTTGGTTTTATTTTATTCAGGTTTATGTCTTGCGAGAAAACCCTAGAGTTAGTTTATCCTGTTATAAGAACTTAAATTGTTGTTTAGAACTTTCAGAGGTGGGGATACTGATGTCATTGTTTATTTTTGCAATTTGATACTTGGCCTATGTTTTGACCATGGTTGTGATTTTAGTTTACACTTGGATTGTACCCTTTGTGGATATTGTTCATATGAGTTTGGCGAGATGGTTATGCCTCATGGAGGATCCATTTGATTGGTTCAATATTTCTTGTTGGAACAATCATTTTGTGTTGAATATTTGTGTTTGAGTGTCTAGAGAGGGTAGCTCTAAGTGGGGGCCGATGAACAAAGGGGTTGTTAGGGTAACCCACATAGAGTTAGAGTAATCAGTGATAACCTAAGTAATTAATTATGGGTGGGTGGTTTAAACATTAATAAGATAATAAGATAAATATGATACCTCATCTTCCTGTTAGTGCTATCACAGACTAAAGGGGACCGAGAAGGCCGTGGTTGGAAAGATTGTTGCCTTGTCTTCATGAAAGGTTAATGATTCTGCATGAGTAACCCTAAGGAGTGGTGCCTTGAGATAGGCAGTTAGGAGAACCATAGATGGAGGCAGCACATTGAACTAGGTTGTCTGGATAATCCATGCAGAGATGGAGGCAGCACCTTGTGATAGGTTGTCTGGATAATCCATGTTAATCCACGCAATGACACTCTCCTCTAACATTCCATTTGTGTTGTTTTATTGAAGTGCTCTAGAAGTAGTCTTTTGATATTGACTTGAGATTCATTGATGATGTGTTTCGTGACTTATTGTTGCACTATTTGGAAAGTGATTTATTGTTATGTTTCAAAAGTGGTTTATCATTATGACCTTTGGTGATTTATCGTTGTTTAGTATCTATGTGGTCTTTTGATGTTATGTCATCTTGTATGGAGTTAGTCTTTTGTTACTGTTAGATGTGCTTGGTTGGGGATCCTTCCTTGTTTACTCCCAGCACAGGGGTGGTTGGGTGGAACGTGCTTTGTACCTTGTTGGGTTCCCTTCGGATGCAATTGTATCTTTCATTGCAGGGTTTTGGCAGATGTTGTTGATCCAGGATTCATATGCTCTAGATGTGTATTTGTACTACTAATGTATTTCATTTATTGATGTATCTCTCCCACGTGTGTTGGGAAGACCTTAATGTAATTTGTTTATATGTTCATTATGTTGTACTATCAGATTGATGTAATGTTTATTCATAGCATGTAATCATTCATGAACTATCATTTCTAATTACTTATTATGTTGTGTTGTATCTGTAGAAATATATATACTTTATATCTTTATGATTCGTTTATTGTCTTATGTATGTATGGTTTCATTTGTTATATTCACATCTTTCTTGATATCGTGAATGAATGTCTAATTGATGTCATGAATGATTAGATTTACATTATTGGCTATTTGATATTTCTTTTATTTCTTTGTTATGGGTTAGTTTAGTAATGTCACCTCGTGTACCCCAAGGGATTTAGTTGTGCAACTTAGAACATTGTTATGTTGGAATACTTAAGCACATTTATTATGTTCTTTTAAAAAAAATTGTTGCGTGTTTAATTGTTCCTTTTGGGTTTGTGTGGCAAGGCATTACAACTTAGTATCAGAGCGTAGGTTCGCACACTAGGGCACTATGATCCCATTGTGTTGACCTAGTTGCTCGTACTCGTAAGGTTGTGTCATTTCATTTGTGTAGTTTGTGGTGTGTTCTCTGCAAAGTTATTTTGTGTGTTCATGCTTTAATTGTGGGTTTTAAAACTAAAATATATCCCTTGGTGTTTTTCTAGGATGAAGATACGAAAAACATCTCGGAAGAAGGTCTATGATTAGATAGTCAAATGGCTATGGAAAATCAAACTTTGGTATGATTATTCCAAATGCTCCATGCTTTCAGACCTGAAGACCTTGGCAAAAGCTCTAAGGAGACTTCGTCGTGAAAGAAAGGAATGGATTCCTTCCAGTAAGGAAGTCAATAAAGTGGCCAGCCTAGCTAATTTGAAACAAACTAGTCAGTCTTTGTGTGCTTACTCTTATTTACTTAATGTCTTCCAGGAGTAAGCCATGTCCTAGGGGGGGATGTAATACCCCCATGTTGTTGATACTCTTTGCTACTATTTGTTACTCTTATGTGTTAGTGTGATACTGGTTTGTGATGGTGATTAGTTCACCGACTTGGTGTGTGTGGATGCATAGTTTAGTTGATTGCTACATTTTATATTATTATGATACTTTATGATACTTTATGTTGTGTTTAGATTATTTGATTATGCAATGGTTTTTCCTTAATATTATATATATCGATGTTGTGATTCTATGATGTATAATTTGGTTTCAATAATACATTGTGATGCAATGGTTTAGTAATTAGCTTATGATGTGATCAGTTAGTTAGAATTTTTACTTTACATCTAATGTTGTATTTGTTAGTATAGCTTAGGTGAGAGGACAATGTAGCACCACTTGTTTACGAGTGTCTTGAAACACTACAATTCCTTCTCACGATATCATGTGTTCAATTATATATATATATATATATATATATATATATATATATATATATATATATATATATATATATTTCCTTGATGTTTATTGGTATGCAGGAATTGTAGGAATAAAGTCTCGATTCCACCTATTTCAATAGGACAGGGCGAGCATTAAATTAACCCAAGGGGTACAATGTTGAAAAAGGGAGTTGATTAGGAAGTGTCCCCATCCCAAGTCTATCATCCCATGCGAGTTTTGTTGTGTCATGATTGAGGTTTTGTCCTTGTCTTCGTGTAGTTTGATTGTTGATTAATTATATTATTTTTGGTTAGTGCTTATTTAATTAATCTTTATTTGATAAGATTAATTAATATTGTTTTGTTACTTGACTAATTGTAAGTTAGTAAAATATGGAATTTTAAATATATTGTAAATTAAAAAGTTATTTAATTAATTAAAAGTGCAAGTAATTAATTTAAATTAATAATGATGATGATAATTATATATTATCTTTTTCCTAATATTAAATTAGAAAAATGTGTAGAGAATATTTTGAGAAAATAATTAATTTTTAATTAAAATTGTGAGATAAGTGTGTGCTTTTAAAAAAGCAAGAAAAGAACCAATGATTGAAGAGGATTTTTTTGAAGAAAAAGGTGATGAGTTTTATTTATTTTTATTTAGTTTTATTGTGAGGAAATTTTCATAGACACGGAGGTTTTTCTGGTTTTTGGTCTGGAAAAGAAAAGAAAAATAGCTCTTTAGGTTTTCTGGGTAAAAGAATTGTTTTGAAGAAAGGATTGGTTCAGAAGGGAGTTGAAGGCAAGAATTTGACAATAAGATACAGAAGGGATTCTACATCGAACGAAGGACTCCAGGTTTTTATTCTTTTAATTTATTGTTATTTTATTGTTCTATAAACAAAATCTGGTTGTTGTGTTTAAAAAATTCATTGAAAGAAGTTTTGTCATTTGAAATTTGTTCGTATGAAACCCTTGAATCTTCTGTGGAAAACTTTAGTAAAACCTTTTTAAATTTCTTCAATATAGTTCAATGGTGAAATTTATTGTTTTGAAATAAAAATCATTTTTAATTGTGGGTTGAATTTACATGCCCAAATCTATATTGGGTTTATTGAAAAATCTATTTGTTATATCATTGTTCTGAATCTTTTGTTATATATATATATATATATATATATATATATAAACTGAAATAGATATTCATGTATATGTTATAATTTTGTTGTCTTATTTTAAATATATATACATATCATGTACCTGGTGTGATTTTGTTTTATGTGAAAAGTATAAAAATTATATTTTGTATTTGAGGATATTGAATTGTAAAAATATATATATATACATATATATATATATATATTTAAATTGTGTATTGGGTTTAAATTCGTTCTATGAAAAGAATAAATTATATAGATATGTTGCACAGAATTTTGTCATGATGTACAGAATATATATTAAGTTGTCTTTTTTCGAAATCATTTTAATACGAAATCATCTTTGATATAAAGGAAATAAAAGTCGAATAATTTTTTTATAAAAATATATATATATATATAATTGTATATATATGGGGGTGGGTGGCCGGACGAGGCCATACTGCCCACGGCCACAGTGGCAGTTGTACACAACCACCACTGACTGCACACAGCAACCGAGGCTATTGGGCACAGCCAATGGGGGTTGTGTACCCCCGCCCCCCACCACAATACATGGTACTGTGGCCTTTCCACATGCTACATGCCATTTCTTCTAGTATTAAAATTTTGATTTAAATTACATGTGTTTCTTATGTTATATATATATATATATATATGAATTATTTGTTAATTTTTATAATGAATTTTAAATATTTGATTTTAATATATATATTTTATATTTTTTTTATATATGTATATATGTATATATGTATAAAGGCATATATACATGTATATATATATATATGTTGGATAGCTATTTATATTGCTATGGTTAAGGAATAATTGATAATTTAACAAGTTGCAATGCTATAATGTAATCAAGGAAATTAGAGATAAATTATGTGTTTTTAATTAAACTAAATTTTCTCTAGTAATTGATTTATAACGTTGGAAAAATTTATTATGTTTTGAAATAAGTTATGTGGCGTTGTTTTGTGTAAATTGCTTTCTCTCGAGATTATTCATTTAATTGTGGTTTTCTTTTATTCAGGTTTATGTCTTGCGGGAAAACCCTAGAGTTAGTTTATCCTATTATAAGAACTTAAGTTGTTGTTTAGAACTTCCAGAGGTGGGGATACTGATGTCATTGTTTATTTTTGCAATTTGATACTTGGTTTATGTTTTGACCATGGTTGTGATTTTAGTTTACATTTGGATTGTACCCTTTGTGGATGTTGTTCATATGAGGTTGGCGAGATGGTTATGCCTCGTGGATGATCCATTTGATTGGTTCAATATTTCCTTTTGGTACAATCCTTTTGTGTTGAATATTTGTGTTTGAGTGTCTAGAGAGTGTGGCTCTAAGTGGGGGCTGGTGCACAAAGGGGCTGTCAGGGTAACCCATATAGAGTTAGAGTAATTAGTGATAACCTAAGTAATTAATCATGGGTGGGTGGTTTAAACATTAATAAGATAATTATGATGTTTCGTCTACCTGTTAGTGCTATCATAGACTAAAGGGGCCCGAGAAGGTCGTGGTTGGCAAGATCATTGCCTTGTCTTCACGAAAGGTTAATGATTCCGCATGAGTAACCCTATGGAGTGGTGCCTTGAGATAGGTAGTCAAGAGAACCATAGATGGAGGCGGCACATTAAACTAGGTTTTCTAGATAATCCATGTAGAGATGGAGGCAGCACCTTGTGATAGGTTGTTTGGATAATCCATGTTAAGCCACGTGATGACACTCTCCTCTAACATTCCATTTGTGTTGTTTTATTGAAGTCCTCTAGAAGTAGTCTTTTGATATTATGACTTGAGATTTATTGATGATGTGTTTCGTGACTTATTGTTGTATTATTTGGAAAGTGATTTATTGTTATGCTTTGAAAGTGGTTTATCATTATGACCTTTGGTGATTTATCATTGTTTAGTTTCTATGTGGTCTTTAGATGTTATGTCATCTTGTATGGAGTTAGTCTTTTGTTACTGTTAGATGTGCTTGGTCGGGGATCCTTCCTTGTTTACTCCCAGCACGAGGGTGATTGGGTGGAATGTGCTTCACACCCTGTTGGGTTCCCTTTTGATGCAATTGTATCTTTCATTGCAGGGTTTTGGAAAATATTGTTGATCCAGGATTCATATGCTCTAGATGTTTATTTGTACTACTGATGTATTTCATTTATTGATGTATCTCTCCCATGTGTGTTGGGAAGACCTTGATGTAATTTGTTTATATGTTCATTATGTTGTACTATCAGATTGATGTAATGTTTATTCATAGCATATAATCATTCGTGAACTATCATTTGTAATTACTGATTATGTTGTGTTGTATCTATAGAAATATATATACTTTGCATCTTTATGATTCATTTATTGTCTTATGTACGTATGGTTTCATTTGGTATATTCACATCTTTCTTGATATTGTGAATGAATGTTTAATTGATGTCATGAATGATTGGATTTACATTATTGGCTATTTAATATTTCTTTTATTTCTTTGTTATGGGTTAGTTTAGTAATGTCACCTCGTGTACCCCAAGGGATTTAGTTGTGCAACTTAGAACATTGTTATGTTGGAATACTTAAGGACATTTATTATGTCCTTTTAAAAAAAAAAATTGTGTGTTTACCTGTTCCTTTAGGGTTTACATGGCGGGGCATTACATTGACTCCTACGTCTATCAGAAGAACATTTGGCATCCCCCTGTTTGACAAGATGGAAGAGACTGAGAAGGAGTATGCCTTGAATGTCTAGAAAGAAAACCCCACAGGTTACAAGAGAACCATCAATTAGACATGGTTGCTCGAGAAGAGGGGCAGTGCAAACAAAGTACCTCAAAATCTATACAGGAGTGACTTTGTGGAGGAAGCTAATGACCTTGTAACACTCTTGAGTAGAGTAGGGCCTCCCTACTTTTACAATCTTCAAGGATTGGATGTTCTACTTTGTGGAAGAGATCCTTCGAGGAGAAGCCAAGTCTCACTGGGCAAAAATAATCAATGAAAATTTGCACAAACAATTTTTTATAGTAAAGAAGACTCAATAATTCTACATGACTCCTATCTTGTGTATCTTTTGGTAGTAACGTTCCCTTACAAAGGATTGAACTATGTTGCACCTTGGAAAAAAAGAAGGGGAAAAATCATATCTACAATTGCTACTCATAACTCCAATACATAAATTATGAGGACTACAGGGGGGTCAACGATGCCTTCATCATGCACATTGTCTAGACCCTATCAAAGGATTATCATAGGAGGATGTCTCACAGTGTGAAGGTGATAGTCAAAGTCTGTGGGTACTGGTTTATTCAGTTCCCTAAGTTTACCTGCATAAGAGCTAAAGGATTCTCAGGGTTCCCATATCGACCGCCCCAATATCCTAATGATAGGATAATCTTGTTGGAATTAACTAGGCAACTACGGACTGCCCATTCATTGTTACAAGACAAGTATCAAGCTGGGGTCTCATACCCCATTGTATTTTTTTGAGGAGCATATTCGTGTCCTGCTACCCCATGTGTGGAAAACTCAGAGAAGGAGCTCATGGAATCTAGAACTCCACACACAAAGGGGAGGCTTGGATCCCCTAGGAAAACTAAAGAAGTAGGTTGGAAGGCAATATTCCCATAGGCCGCATATTGAAGAATTTTGGGCCAACTGCGATGATGACCACAAGGTTAGAAGAAGGTATTATATGAGGATGATGACCAAATTCATGAAAACTATCAATCTATTCCTAGTCTCTAACCAAGTTATTGAAGACGACAATGTTCTTGATGAAAGATATAATTCTCTAGCTAATTTTTTATTTCCAATGATTGAATGGATGGAGCTGGAGGTTAAAGATTTAGATACTATCATTCATCTAGTGGAACAAAGTACTAAGAAGTGGCTCGATGATCAAATAGCCCAATTGCAGCAACAAGGCATAGAGCTGACATATGGAGAATTAGAGGATGACCTTAAACATGAGATAGATAGTGAAACTACTATGGATTCTTCAAAAGAGGCTCCTAATTCTCCACCGGTTACAAGGTCAAGGAAAAGAAAACAAGTAATGGAGCGGTAGCTAAAGCACAAGGTGTATACCAGAAAAATAACTAAGGGAAAACAACTGCCGAAGAAGCCCAAGAGAATGGGAACCTTTGTTCCCCATATTCCCACCATCCAAGAAGAAGGTTCCCCACGTCAAGAAGAGGAAGAGCAACCACACTCTCCACCATGTACTATCTTTTCACCTTCATCAGCCATTTCCACTGCACCGTCTCCCTCCACTCTTGAATCATTTCCTGTATCATCTCCAGTTGTTGTGGACATATCCAGCCATCTCACTTCTACTTCCCTTATTGCTCTGGTAGTTGTGGTGGATTCCTCTTCTTCTACCACTTCTTCGCTATCATCTTGCTTTCTCCCACTTCCACTGCCAACTATCTCCCCCTTGCCACCTTTTGTGCCCACAACCTTTATGGAACCTATTATGTTTCCTGAGACTTTTGTCTCCTATCTACAAAATATGCCACCCTAGTTCTTAGAAGTTATGTTGAATCCCTAGGTCAAGTTGCTTATGGCTCAACTTACTACATCATTACCCATTCCTCCACCTCCTATTGATCCACCTAAAATGGAAGCCATAATGCAAATCAAAGAGGAAATGGAGAGGATGAGTAGGGAACAACCTAAAGAAGCATTGAATGTCACTGAAGACCCCAAGGACTTAGACTATGATGACTACTACAAGCATGTTGATGAGGGATTGAGAACTAATTTAGATGAAATAGCTTCTAATAAGGAGGGGAAACAGATGCAAAAGGATGGAGATACAAGTAGATTTGACACTTACTATGACATGGAGACCTATGATCAAGAGCCTGAAGGTGAACAAAATGAGGAGCATGATGATAAAGGGGTGAATCTAGAAGAGCATCACTCTGAAGAGGAAAATATTGATATGGAGGTTGGTGTAGAAAAGAGTGATGAACTCCCAAAACATGGTCATGGTAAGGGCCTACAAAAAAAAGAAGTGCCTCTAGAAGGAGAGCAAGATAAAGAGGAGAATACAAATTAGAAGGATGATGAGCCCAATCAAGAAGTTGAGATCAAGTATGTGGAAAGTGAAAGGCCAACACAAGAAGAAGATACTGCTAAGAGAAATAAAGAATCCATCAAGCTGGATAAGGAGAAAGAAATAATGCAAAAGGAGGAGCAGAACAAGGAAGAAGAGAACATCGAAGATACTCCTAGGCATGAGGAGGAGGATCCTTCAAAAGGTCAGGAGGAAGGTAATAATGAATTCAACACTACATCCCTAGACCATCAAACAGAAGTCCCCTCATGGTTGGAGCAGTAGTTGAAATGGAAAGATGTGCTTACAAACCCTAAGGCTCATTTAGAAGCAATACTAGCTCGAGCCCAAGTGAAGACATGGGAAAAGAAAAAGTGAGATCTCACATCACAATAGATGCATCAAGATCATGAATATTGTAGGTGGAAACCCCGACAATAGATAAAGATGTTAATACCCTTCAAGCCAAAGATTGTCAAGTAACTACTATCAATCTAGGCCCCGCATCCAAGGCCCAAAAGATTGATGATTTTCAAGGGTTTTTCACCACAATTATGTAGCAAATGAACAAAGATCACTCCATGAAAGAGTTAAGAGCATAGGTGGAAAAATTAACTGCCTACATACAACAATGGACTACAATCAAGGAAGAATCCCCAATGGAATCATTGACACCTGCCTTGTTGTCAAAAGAAGAAATCAAAAAAAATGAAAAAGATGAAGAATTGGAACAAATCCACATCTGACTGGTTCAAAAGAGTCATTGACATGGGTGATAAGGGAATCCATTATGTAGTCAAAATGCATAATCATTATTTGGTCTTACAAAAGGAAGTTGAGAAGGAGGCAAGAATTTGTAAAGATTTCCCCAATCTTTACAAAATTGCATGCCCCAAGCTACAGAGCATTTTGAAGCTATCTACATAAATTATGGAAAAGGAGTTGGCTCTGCCCAAAAAGGACCACTAGCTACCTGATACGTGGCTGATTAATTGTCAATTTAGAAAAGAGATCCTAGAAAATTCTTTGATTGAATTAGATGTTATCCACTCCTATGTTGTTTCCCACTTGGTTGAGGTTGATAACCTATTAAGATTGGTAACTGGATACACTATGCCAATCCATGAGCTAGATCAAGAAGAAGTGAAACATGAATTTCACAAGAGGATAGAACAAGGTGCCAGTGACACTTTATCAGCAGATTTTATGGATTTTTCTACGTGGGCCTTCTCAAAATCAGAGTAGATGGCCAAGGCAAGGGATACATGTGTGCAGCATCATGAGGAAATGGTGGATGATTTCAAAAGGATCACCTTCCGCATCACCAAATTTGATTTCACATAATTGGATAAACTCTAGCCTACTATAGGGAAGTTCTTTTATTATGCTTAATTGTAAAAGGAAGCTAGAAATCCCATAATAGATGATGAGTATTTAAAAAAGTAGCTAAAAGACAAAATTATCTACAAGACAAAATAGGCTAAAGGACAAAGTAGCCTATAACAATAATTGTAAATTTTGTACTTATATTGGGTGATGTGAAAACCCTAAGTTAGAATGAATCTAGACCATTCATTGTAAATTAATCTTGACCATTCATTCTACTTTTTGGAAACTATAAATAGGGGCATCCTCTCATTTCCAAAGAGAGAGATGAGTTGTAAAAATCATTCTACAAAAAATGTATGAGAAAATAATTTGAAGTTGATGGTTTCTTGGTGTATTGCTCATTATGTGTGCATGATTCGGCCTCCATAAGTTTATTTCAGCTTGTTCATTTACTGTTTAAGTTCATTTTCAACTTGCTAGTTCATGTTCAACTTTAATGGTGATTGTATGTTGTGGTATTTGATACACTTCCAGCTCATACTTTTAGTAATTTATTGAAGATAAATTGTTATGTAAATTTATTCTAAGAACTTTTACATGTTGCACTTAAGTTCAGTTGAGTGTTCATGCTTAATAGGTGAATTTTATAGTCTAAAAATCTACAAAGAACCTTAGAATTTGCACTAGTTTTGTTATACTATAGATGATTCTTGGCCAAGAAAAACTCAATTTGGGAAGTCTTTCTACTCCAATATCTACCATTATTACTATTGTTCCATAGTTTTAGAATTAGAATAATTTCTAAACCCTTAAACCTTTTAATCTTTCTTTTAAAATTTAAATTAAACTTAAGTTCCTAGCATCACTGCATAGCTAAATCTAATGATTGAAACAAGTTTCATGCTATTCTCTTAACATTTTCTATCATTGTTCATAATTTATAGAACTATAAAACTTTGTTACAGACCCAAAAATTCTAAGCCTCATGAACCATAAAGGCCCTTTGTGATTACCAACAGATCATACATCAACACTGAGTTGTTTTTGCATAATTCATGACCTAACATCTAAGAGACCTTGGGATATTTTCTGCAACTTGTTTGTAGGGAATTATCTTTCAAGAGAGACATAGCACTTTCCTTTTGTCTATGTTGAGAAGTGCAAAAAATACCCATCAACAATAGGTAATATGCTTGACCGTGAAAGGAAAGCATATCACCTATGAAAAAGGGAAGGGAGGATTTATGAACTCATGATTTTGAGTTATTGATCCGGTGGACATTTTTCAGTGAAAATTGAAGTGTCTCATTTATCTCCAGAATCTGCACCATCAGAAAGAGCTCAGCGTCCTGATTCCAACACAACTCGAACGGAGTGAAAAGGAGTCTGTTTGCAAGAGTTATAGCCAGTCAAACCTTCGGTCAAACTGGGATCAGGGGCGTCCATAAGGCAAAAAAATGATGTCATCAAAAGTTTTTGAAGTTGGCATCATCGCAAAGAGCTTGTCGAGATGATTCCGACGGTGTTCGTTTCGTCAAAATCTGACATCGTATGCGAGAGTTATCAGCGGTCAAAGCTCTCGGTTGACTTGGTGACTAGTAAGAACAATGATGATGTCATCATCCATATAGATGATGTCAGCACGTGGTACAGAATCTGATGTGGACAAACCAGAGTGACATGTGGCATTTATATGGACCAATCGCAGAGTGACACGTGGCAGTCCGTACGCCCAGTCAGCAGGTCTAGTCAGCAGCCACATCATCATCTGAGTCAGCGGACACGTCATTGCACAATCAGCGCATAGTCAGCTTCCACGTCATGACCCAGTCAGATCCTAGTCAGCATTATCAGCAAATTGCATTCTGCCACGTGGCACCCCTTGGCATGCCACATGGCCTTGGTCAACTCCACCGCCGGTATTGAATTTGTTAGTCGTTTTGATTTTTTTTAACAAAATGTTTGATGGGGGATTTGATCCCCCAACCTCCTCCAAACAACGGCCACCTCCTACCAATCCGCCTACAATCGCGGGCTTAATTTATAACGGTGACTGTTTTCTTTTGGTATTTAAAAGTTAGCAAACGGCTATTAAAAGCCGACGGCTGGGTTTGAACCCGCGACCGTCGGTCTAGCAAACTCCATAGCCACCTTTGAGCCAATGAACTTGTTTAAACTATAACGGGCATCGGTTGGTTTTCTTAAGTGTTTAAGAACCGAATACCTTGCAAATTAAAACCAACCCCTCTAATTTAAAAATAAAAACAAATAATAATCTTTTTAAAGATTAAATTGAAAACCTCCAAAACCACAAAGCCCGAAAATAAGAAAGATTGAAGGGCTCTAAAATATTGTAAAGGATTAATATAATCCTAATTTGTTAATAATGGAGGATATTATGTAAAATTGGGAGATGTAGTTGTTTTTTTAGGGAGATATGGAGGTTTTCAAATATTTGATTTGTAATTTGGAGAGATAAGGAATATTTTGTAAATCAATTGATTAGTAACCAATTTGAGAAAATTTTATGTATTTAAAGGGGTGTGAGATGAGAGTGAGGATAAAGTTTTTCTTTCAGGTGATGAAGTCTTGACGCTGAGACAACACAAAAGAGAGGTCTTGTTGAAGAGTTTTCAAGCCATTCTTGTACGCCAGAGCACTGTTATGCTGCCGAAGTGCTTGGAGAATGGTTATGGTGCTGTTGTAATTAATTTTGGAGTTAATCGGATCGATCTCTCTATTGGAGTGGAACCGGAGACGTAGTCACTTTCGTGACGAACTCCATTATCAACTGTTTTCACTTCTCTTCTTCTCTCTCTTTCTTTCTCTCATTTCCTTCCTTTCTATTATAATCACCTTGTTATTACTTTCATTTTGTTATTTCCATAAGTTAATTTTGATTTAATTAACTTGGAATAAACATTGTAAAAATTAAGCATTCATTTTTGCAATTTAGTCTAGATCCTATACAGATCAGTTATTATGAAGCATTCATGATTAGAAACTAGGTATGCAATAATTTTTCACATTGTTTAGAAGATAACATCAAACTAGCATGATGAAATGAGGATTGTTACTCAACTAATATAAAATGCTTATTTGAAGAAATAGATTGAGCTGAAAATCAGATTACAACTTTGGAAATGATTAAAGGATGAAAGAAATCCAAGATATGGATGTCTTAAGAGGAAGGATTTTAGCTTCACCATCAATATTTAAATATTATATTTCGAGAACCAAATGTGGCATAAGTCCATGAAAGAGGTTTCACTTAGTCAGGATGGACAATTATGAAATTAGAGAAGAAACCTATGTACCAAATTTTGGGAAGATTAAAAGAATGAGGTAAATTGATGTCATACTTAGAATACCTAGTAATGACAAAATTATTTGAAAAATGGGAGCCCACTATAATCTGGAAATGGATAGATTAAGATGTTTTAAAGTATCTAGCAAGATGTCGTCCATTATGCCAGAGGATGAAGATAGGATGTCATCATCAGTAGGACTTGTATACTCTTATGAAATTCTAGTGAGGGAGTGGTAGATCATTAGAATAGTTTGATCTTTCTATGTCGATGGAACTAACATAATGTTATGGTGGATAGACTCACCAAGGTAACCAATATAGATTGGGAAATTTGATTTATAGGATTATTAGTCTTAAACAAAAAATTGTGTAAAGTAGTTGCTCAATTGTCTTGAGAAGCTTATCTCAAATGGGAATGACCAAGTAATGTTAAGGTTTTATGTAAACCATGATCATCTTATTAAATGAATGCTCAATTTATTAATTTGAGTTAGCCAAATAGGAAAAATGGATAAATCCAATCTTGGATGATTTGAGAAAACAATAAACTTATATCATTATAATTTGATCCATTTACGAAAGAGGGTTGAAATTCCTAAAATCTGGAAAAATCTAGAGAATAGGATTAACCTTAGATTGGAAAGGATGTCAAAATGGAAAAATAGATCAAAAGGATCAAGGAAACTTGTTGATACAAAGCTTAAAATATGAAGCAATACTATTATGCTTAAGGAAAATGTTTGTGTAAGTGACATGGACGGTCTCAGCTTCTAAGTTGTCCAATGATGTAAATACCAAAGGGAAGGATGGGACCCATAACGTAGTGCACAATACATTGACACTCTTTTCTATTTAGGTTACACTAAGGATGATTGTATTAGCAAATAAGAATGTATGTTTCATTCACTAACGTATAGGTGTCATATAGAATACAATTACTATTGTACTTATGATGTACATATGATTTAATGATGAATAGATCTTTGGAGAGAAAATATGTGTGAAGCACACAAGTTCTCCCCATACATTAGAAAATTCACCCACGTAAGGTCTAGGAAGGATGAGATTGTAAGGGGTTGTGCTATGAGGAAAGATTAGTTGGTTTTCTTACATGATGTGAAAATTGAAAGTAAAACCTATATTTGACTTTATATATGTTTATTGCTTAAAATCATTGAGGACGAAAATTCACAAGGGGAGAAGTATGTCACACACCATTTCTTAGTTACTAAGTTACTTTTACCTCAAAAGTAAATATGATGGCAAATGTTTGTCAGAACCTTAATATGTTCAATAAGAGAATAAAATACTAAAGTATGTATTATGATGTTATTGCTTTGAATGAATTATTCTATTTTATATTGATGGAAAATACGATGAATTTATATGAATTGTAATATGAATACTTTGATAATTTAAATTATTTGTGATGCAAGTGGATTTCATGAGAACAACTAACTATTGTACTAAGCTAAATGCAGGAACAAGATCGAGCCTCTGGAAGAGAGAGGAAGTATCACTCAAGAGAAGAACTTGGTCTGGTAACCTCTAATTTAGCCTACCTGAGCATACACACACTCACACCTTAGTTGGTCTAGTTCAGTTAGTTCATGAAACCATTAGGTAGCCTTCAGTCTTATTGTGCATGATCTGGAAGAGGTTATGGTCTTGTTCTGTGGATGTTCCTATTTGGGATTATGTGATTGGATCTCTATTTAGAGTATATTTTCTTCTTTGTGTGTTCATAACTATATGTTAATTGATGAATTATATACACTTCATGTATATACGAAAATCAATGAATATATGGGTATATGTGTTTAAGCATGGATGTTAAAATAATGTTATATATGTAAATATATATATTATATATGTATATTATTACATGAATATAAACATAAATACATATATATTAATGTGTATTTGTATATATATGTATGATTGTTTTAACATATGTTTATATATATATGAATATGCTTGGGTACTTACATGTGCATGACATGTATTGAATATGCGTGTATATATATGTAATTTTGATATGAATAATCAATCATCACATATATAAATGTATATACTTAAATATAAGTACTAATACATATATAATTTGACATATAGAAAGATGTTAACATATATTTATACATTGATGAAACATGTATAAATATACGTATGGATATGTATAATGTATGAGCATATATAATGGTGGATATATTTTAAAACCAAAGAATGGTTTTATGTGATTATATATATACATATACTAATATAAATATATTATATAAATGATATTATATTAATATATATTACTATATATATATATATATGAATGGGTATTGTAAAAATAAGCAAAGCACTTATGTGAAACGCAGGCCATATGAGAATATGGTTGTTTAGAAGCCAAAACACTATGATATCAAATGTTCCACATAAATTGAAACCATCACACAATTTTATAGAAGCATTTACATTATGAATAAGTCTAAGCCATGATAGGGAATATAGAAGTTTGACTTACTAAAGAACTTCTTAAATAAGTAAAACACAACACTACTACATAGCACAAAAAATAAAGGGTAGCACATTGATTTAAAAGCTTGAAAAGAGTTTCAAATGGTGCGCAAGTATGAGGAAGAGCACACATCTCTCAAAACCTAATGATGGTCATACGCCATCGATGGGTTTGATTTTTTTCCAGTGTCACCCTCCTTCTACCCTAGTATTTTTAGATTTAATAGTTTAGAGTTCATTATTAGGTTGTATGATAAACATTGTGCATTGTTTTCATATTTGTTTTAACCCTAGCTCTCTCATGTGTGTTGAGGGCTAGGGAATCATTTTCTAACCATCTCAATCTCCCTATAGATCTTCCATTGTGATTTTTGAGTGTGTTGGATGTATGCTAACCACAATGGGAGATCTGGTTAATCATGGGGAAGAGCCTCTAAGAACCATGGATGCAAGTGTTAAAAATCTATGATGGAGGACATGATCGGCAAGCCACGATCCTTCAAAGACATTTTTATAGGTGAAAGCAAGATAGTGATTCCAAGAGAAGAAAACTTCATTAATGTGGAAGATGGAGCTATTTATGAAGAAGTGCAGCCAAGAGAAGGAAAGCAACCCTCCAAGTGCCTTAAAAAATATCTTCTAATTCCTAACAATGACATGGTTGTGGCAATGAATAGTGAAGAGCATAAATATAGAAATATTGATATATTCTTTTCTACTCTTGATGTAAATAAAGTCCCATCAAGGAATTTTTTTGATCAATGGTTATGTAATGTGTGGAATAAAAAATTAGGGATTCAACAAACTTTTTGTAGAATGATACAGAAAGAATTATTTTTAATGTTATTTCAAATAAAATAAATTCAAGTTAATTTCATTATGAAGGAGTTCTGTTCTGTGGATAACACAGTCTTTAGGGCTATCCTATGGTCTATGAATTTTCTCTATGATGAGGTGGTGGCCCTAGCCTACCTGCGTGGATTACCCTAAAAAACTTCTCACTCCTTTTGTGGTCATTTGTCCCTCATCTTTTCGCCTAGTTTGGGAGGGTGCTAAAAATTGAAGAAACCAAAAACTCCCTCCCACACATGGATGCAAGGGTCCTAGTTTCCATTTTGTTGGGGATGGATATTCCAAAGGAAGTGGAAGTAGAAACTAAAACTGCCATTATGACCTATAAAATTGAGCTCCTTGGGGGAATCAATGCATGTTTCCTCTACAAAAAGGAGGGGCATTTGAGTAAGAATTGTCCAATCCTATGGAGGCACGAGCAAGGAAAAAAGAATAATAGTAGGAAGGGGTTTGCTGCTAACCCTAGCTCTTTGTGTCCCCCCACAATAGATGTCAACATCGATATTCGAAGGGGAAGTGATGCCCCCATTTTGAATGTGGTTGTTGATGAGGTCCTTAGTGAGGCCGAAGCAAGTAAATGTGGTGAGGTAGAGTTTTTCCTTCCCATGAGCGACAAAGGATATGATAATTCAAGCCTTGACCTTTCCCTTGAGGAAGAAACCCTAGTGCTTGGAAAATGCAATCTCTTCGATGGCATTGTCAATAAGGAGGCATCCACGGAACCTTTGCCAAATCCAGCCCTTGTGATCACATGTAAAAGTGTTGTGATTGAGACCATGTCCCAAGAGAAAGGGATAGGATATCCCAAGGAAATCAACCCCATTAATCCTGGCCAAAAGAAAAATGCTCAAGAACTTGTCATGGATAGAATTAAGAAGAGTATTGAAGATAATTAAAAATTTAAAAATAGAATTGGGGCCCTATTGAGGGATGGATGTGGGTAGAAATTGCGCCAAGTTTAGAAAATACATCTGAGAAAGGTACTACCCCCTCTAGCTTGAGCCAACCAAGTAATAGGAAGAATAATATAAAAGAAGATGTTCAAAATAACTTGTCAAATGGAAACAAAAATGATAACTCTAATAGTGAAGGTGAAAAAAAAGAACATGTTTCTCCTGGAGTAGTCTGTAATTAAAATATTGAAGATAGTAATAAATAAATTCCCTCAACCACAAATCATGGATCTTGAGGGGAGGATATTAACCTAGATATTACCCTTGAGGAAGTTGATTTAGAATAGCTAAAGCAGATGCTTAGTAAATATTGGAATCCTGTAGATGATAAGGGGAATGTAGAAAAATAGCAAGCTAACATAGGTGTAGAAACCCAAGAGAATGCAATTCCTAAGTATGGCATTGAAACAGATTCTTGTGCCAAGAAAATTATAGGTCAAAAAAGAAGGGTAAGAAGACAAAAAATAAAAGAAGAGTCCATCCCATATCTTTGATGCAATGTGAAAAGGATAGAACTACCTAAATGCTTTGAAGGGTTTAGGAGTATAGAAGATGAAGCCCAAGATATGGATGCAGGTGACTCTTAACTGTATATCATGGAATATCAGGGGACTAGAGTCCCCAGACAGGAAATACAGTGTAAGAAGGCTCATAATGTAGGAAAATCATAAAGACATTGTGATGTTACAGGAATTTAAAGTTGTTGGGTTCACATTGCAAACTAGCCTTAGGTTTATTTGGAAGGACTCAAGATGCCACACTTCCAATCATGAGAAAGGAAAAGGTGGAATTCCCCTACTAGTTTCTAATAAGTGGATTAAATTGGTGAGAGATCATGGATCTTCCTCGTGCAATAGAACTATCTAGATACACATAGAAAAGGATGATCTAAATTTTAGAGTATGTGTCATTTATGCTCCAAATGAATATAGAGAAAGATGTGAGCTATAGGATTAGCTTAGTAATATTCCTAAGATACCATAGATAAGAGGAGGAGACTTTAACATGATAGAAAGTATTGATGATAAAATAGGAGGGACAAATATGGGGAGGAAGGGGAATGAAAGGTACTTTTGGTACAATATGAAAAATAGCCTCAGAATCTTGGACCCCCTTGAAGGTTCAAGAAAGGAAAATAAAGCTATTTGGTATACCTGGTGTAATGCACAACAAGGTAATAGGAGAATTTAGTGTAGACTCGATATATTCTATGCTAGTAAAAACACGTTTCATTTTGATTAGGTTGATGGGGCTGATAGTATAGTAAAGGTTAAACCTTGGACACTTTCTGACCATCACCCCATCATGGTCCAAATCTACATTAGGAAAGAGGTTGAAAGACCTCAAAAAAAGGGATAAAATTTCATCCTCAACTCAAGCTTGCTAAAACTTGATGATAGGATCAATGTTATCTTCACATTAAGGGAGATCAACAAAGGCCTATATACAAGAATAAACCCCATTGATAGATGGAATTTAAATGTTAAATATGGAAAAGAATCTTCCAAACAATCAGTGAGTAGAGGGCCAAGGAAAATAGGAGGGTTGAGAATCAACTCCAAAACACACTGCTTAAAACTGAAGGCTAGTTGCAGAATGCCCCAAAAGATGCAAAAGCTAATAATGAGCTAATATACATTAAGGGGTAGCTAAGGAGGATCCAGGTATACAAGGACCAAGGCATAAAAAAGAGAGAAAAAATGAGTTGGTTATCCCAGTGGGATAGAGGCTTAGAATTCTTCTTCAGGTGCCTCAAATAAAAAGAGGCCAAAGATTCCACTAGATGTATTTGGGAAGAAGGGGTTATGACCAAGGACTTGGGTTCTATTAAGGAAAGGTTCTATCAATTCTATAAAAATATATCTACTACATAATTCTTTGGAAAAAAAGGGGTGGAAGCAAGGGACTTGTGTAAAAAAATTATCCCAAAGAAGATCTCTACGGAAGAATACTCCAAATTAAACCAATAGTTAACAAAAGAACAAATCAAAAATTCAATCCTATTAATGAGTAATGATAAGTCGCTTGGTGCAGATGGCTTGACTATAGAATTCTATAAAAAAAAATGATTGGATAAGTGATGACCTCCTCCAATTCTACTATAAGGCCATTGAGAAAGGTTCACTTTGAAAATATATAAGCCATGGTATAATATAAGTTGCTTCCTAAAGATGGTGACAGATCTCTCCTAAAAAACTAGAGAACCATAACCTTGCTTGGTGTCTCCTATAAAGTGCTAGCTAAGACAATTGCTAGGAGGGTTAACTGACATCCTCCCAAGGATAATCAACAACACCCAAACTAGTTTTATTAAAGGTTGGTATATATTGGAAAACCTGATTACTAGCTGGGAAGCCATGGAATAGAGTAGAAACACCAATTAGGAAATGGGGATGTTGTTGTTGGACTTTGAAAAAGCATACTATAGAATTGAACATCCATTCATAATGATGGTACTAGAGGATTTCGGTTTCCCCAATCTCTTTTTTCAAATGATTAAAACCTTCATGAATGAAGCCACAACACAAATTGAGGTGAATGGGGAACTAACAAAGGAGTTTCAACTACAAAGATATATAAGGCAAGGATGTCCCCTTGCTCCCACACTATTTTTTAATGCATATGATGCCCTTCATTGCATTTTAAGGGACCAATCTATAAGCCCAAAAGTCTAAGGGATCATTCTTCCAAACAAAGAGGAGCTAGTTAACATTTAGTTTGTTGATGATACATCCCTATTTATAAAGTTAGAACAAGAAGTTTTTTTGAACCTAATCGTAAAAATGGAGCTCTTCAATCAAGCTGTTGAGGAAAAAATATCAAAAAGAAAATCAATTAGGTTTTCTTGGAACAACAAGTAGCCTGAGTGGCTTAAATGGCATGAATTCCAGTGCAGAGGTCCTAACAAAATGGTGAGCTACCTAGGTATCCCTTTCACAATTGATCCCAACTCAAAGGAGATGTGGTAGTGGATGAAAGGTAAAATAATCAAGAAGCTAGAAGCCTGGACAAAGAAACACCTTTCCATAGATGGGAGAGCTTAGATTTTCCAAAAAAAATTGGCCTCATACAATATTTACTATGCCTCAGTGTGGTTGTTTAATAGCTACCAAGTTGAGGAAATCCAAAAGATGATAAGATAGTTTATTTGGTCAGATGGAAAAGGAAATAAAAAGAGGCATGTATTCAAGTGGGAAACTTGTTGCACTGAGAGGCAGATGGGAGGCTTAGGTCTCAAAGACCTGAAGAAACAAGGAATAGCCCTTACAGTGAAATGGATTTGTAGAAGTCTAAAAGGAAATTAACCATGGAAAATATTGGTCAAAAATGGTATAAAGAATGTAGTCCCCAAAAATCCAAAGCTTGGAAGAATCTACCCATGTGTGACCTTAGGTTTGGAAAATTCCCCGTATCACCTATAGGGTCCAATTTCTTCAAGAGCCTATGGAAGGCTTGGGAAATGAGCAAAGAAGCCATTATGAATCAGTTCCCAGTGGATAAGGATCTAGACAATATCCTCCCCTTGAGGTCTATCTAGTGGAACATCTTTCACAATAATAAGCCCCTAGCTCTCCTTCAAGGGTGTTAAGCTAAGGAGTGGAACAAGAAGGGTATCTCCATATTTAAGGATGTAATATGCAATGGAAAATTGTTGAGTTGGGATGAGATATACATAAAATTTAATATCCCCTTAACTCAAAAAAGAACATATGAAAGAATAAAACAGGTAAGAGAAAGAGTACAAAATCATAAAAAAGAAATCAGTGATAATAATCAGGAACTTGATTGGATAAGTAATGAGAACTAATAAAAATAAAATCCAAATAAAAAAACAATCTTTTGGCACCCCCCCTAATCTTGCAAAACATCTAAATTATTGTTGGAATTTTAATATTAACCAAAACCATTAGAACAGGGTCTTCTTGGAGTTATGGTACATTGTATTGTAACCCAAGAAATCAGGTTTTAAATGGACATTCATTCTACAAAAACTATCTAACTTTGATCCTAAAGGTTTTACCAACATATGTCAAATTTGTAAGCAAATTGAAAGCTTCTATCATCTATTTTTTTATTTTTATTTTGCTAAGGAGGTTTGGAACCTATTTCTAATTGATATTGTATGGTATGGTGATGCAAAAGAAAAATGGAAAAAAGAAATTATTCTTGGAAGAATTGTAGGGTTATGAAAAGAAAATAATACGTATTGGTTATTGCTAACAATTGAAATATTGTGGTTTCTTTGGAAAGCTAGGAATTATGAAAAGTACCAAGGCATTAGGAGGGCACTTACTGAGTCTAATATAAGACTCACTTTGTACAATTTCTTCTTGCAGGTATCCCTAACGGTGGAGGTTTTCAAAGCCAAGTACCAGAGGTTGATGGAGAAAGGAAAATCAGAAATCACCAAAGAGGAGGTAGTAAGTGAAAATCAATGGTTGTATCTAAACCTTGATCTGAAGAAGGTCATTGGGAAATGTCCCAGAAATAGTAGTAATCCACCCAAGGATGGAACCAATGAAAAAGGGGACTAAAAGATGGAGAAACAATGAAATTTTTTTGGCAAAGTAACAACAATCTTATAGGAATAGCAGTATGAAAGAAGCAAGAAATAATATTATAAATAAACCTTTTGTAAATAAATTTTCTAACAATATAGAAACAACAGACTATTAAATGTATTCAGCCATGTAAGGCCATTCATTAATAGAGGTCCCATGATTCATTTTTGAATTCTAAAAGATAAAATGTAATTATCTGCTTACGATCATGAATACAAAAAACATGTTTACATGCTAACTTGGGCAGCACTTGAGCAAGGTGTGGGAAATAAAGAAAACCATAGTGGGATAAATATCCAGCAATACTTTTTCAAACAATGTGAAGGAAGAACGAATACCAACGCATAAAGAGCTTTGAATTGGTCTTTGAAACAACAACCAAGAAAATCGGGTACATGAGGAAATATATAGCACCAAAGTATGATTTTTTCTCATCTTTTATAAGTTTGATTTACATTGTATTTCCTGTGAATGAGGCAAGTGGATATAGAGAATTAGTCAAGTATGAAGTTGGTTGGGAATGGCCGACCTATAGAAACATTATCCTTGCATTTTTTATTGAATCACTTTGTTGTCATGAGAATACAATGATTGGATAGGCATGTGCAAATAGTCATCATTTTCATTCTTCCACCTTGAACCTTTCTAGCTGAGTCAAACATTTGAGTGTGAGAAGTGGCAATATTGAAAGCTTCTTTTTAGACATCAAGTGCTCATATTTTTGTATAAATAGAGTAGCTTTATTCTTCATTGGGATGGATAATTACATTCTTATTTTCTGATTTTTTTGAGAGTTACTCTAATTCATTTCTAAGTTGTGAGTTTGTGAGGAATTTGAGAGTGAGTTAAGTGAGAATTTGATTGATCTTAGAGGAATTTATCAAGCAGGCTTGGGGAGTTGAGCTAGGAAGAAGGAATTGTCACTGGGAGCATTTATACATGCACATTTATTTTTATTCCTTTTCTTTTTATTTTGGAAAGATTGTTTTGTTTATGATTGTTTCAATTGGGAAAGGAATATTTTTTGAATGTACATAATTAAGTTGGTTTAGCTTGTTTGTTTCTTGATAGATTCTTTTTTTCGTGAAACCTTTTGGTTGGGTTGCATTTATACTTATATGTATATGTATATGTTCTATATATTGGAATTCTAGTGGTTAATAGGAATTATACTTAGTCAAGTAGACTATATTTATATTACATTAAGGTGATATCTTGAATTGATAGCTTATGAATGTAGGTAAAGCCATGTGGTTAATGTGGATAGTAATACCACATGAATAATGGCATAATAGTCATATCATCATTGATATGTTGTGAACCTTGTTGATAAATTATATGTGAACCATATTATGAAGAGGACTATGGGTGTAGAAGTACCAACCCCTCACAAGTTGATAATGACCTCCAAATAAATATACAAATATAGTAAATATTGTGAACAAGTGATTATCTAAGTTATACTAAATGTAGAAGTTTTATGACTTGTTTGTGATCACTTGATCATTATATTATTTTGATCGAAACACTAGATTGTAAATAACCCATTTGGTAGAGTTTTTATTTGATTACTAGTTAAAACAAATAGATTGAGAATAACACAAATGATCTAATTGACATTTTATTGTTGAGTTTATACTTTTGGATGGAGTCCTTTATTTATAGGAATAGTCTTTGTGATTGAGGCCATTTATTATTGAGATCATGCCTTTGAGTTGAGGTTATTTATTGATGAGATTATACTTTTGATGAGAATCATTTATTATTGAGATATACTCTAGAATGAAGTCATTTATTGTTAAGTTGTTTGTGATGTTTGGGTTATGAAGTTGTATGTGAGGTTTGAATCGTGAAAAGATCATAGGTTATTCTTGGGGTTAAGTTAATCCAAAGAAGCGGATAGCTCATGTGTGTGAATTACTTTAATAGAAATGTCATGGTGAACTTGGAAAGAATATAGGTTGTAGACACTAAAAAATGTCCTAAGTCTATGAGTGTCATTTTTCTTGGTCCTCATCCTCTGATAATTGAATAATTTTAATTATTTGATCATATTCCTCTATTAATTAAATAATTTTTAATTATTTAATTATGACACTTTCTAATCTTTATGTTTTTTTTGGCAAAGAGCACAGAGGACCATTTATTAATATATATAAAAAATTACAAAATAAATATCTATCTATTTAGAGGGCTCTACAATACCAGATAATAGACTTTGCAATTATAGTTTAGAAAAAAAGGCTCTTAAATAGCCAGATTAGAGACATAGCCAAACAAGAATGACTACATGAAAGGCTCATTGATAGCTAGATTTGAACATTTGAGCATTGCAAAAAAAAAACAATCCATCTAGCTACTCCTCCAACAGAAAGCTCATCATCCAACTCTACAGAGAAATGCTCCAAAGTATGATCAAGGTGGTGCATGTCGAAGAGACTTTCACCAAAGTCTTGGTGACACCCTAAAGTCACATCGACACTGAGTCCCTAACTTCCACCTGCATGTCAAAGATACTTTTCACCAACTCACGGTGACCTCCTGAAGTCTCATCGACAGGAACAAACAAGTCTTCATTCAAAATGTCTAAGAGACATCTCATAATGTCTCAGCAATTGCACAAGGTCACAGTGACAAGGTTCCACCAGTATCAACCTACATGTTGAAGAGACATGATCCAACATCCCAGTAACAACATTAAGTCACTCTAACAAGGTCCTTGCATCCTTCTACTGAAATGTCAAGGATATAAGAAAAAATGATCTTTATTATTGGAACTTCATTACAAAAAACATGTCGTCTCATGGCAAGATTATTACATGCATCTGCTAGCTTGTAGATCTAAACCAACCTTCGTTCAACACTGTATGATATTCTATTAATCCTTTGCTATTGTCTCACATGTATTCCTTCGGTGCTCATATCTCTCTCTAGTTCTTCAAGTCAACCTCCACCTCATGTCATAGATTCTATCATCGTCCAATTAGTAGTCAAGATCTTCAAGTTGTTACATCGTTGTCAATAGCTCCGCCAAGTGTCATGATAGAATTCGCCATCCACCACTGTTAACCATCTTCGTTACCTACCACTAATGGAATTTCACCAAGACTTAGCAAGATCTCACACCGAAGCAGTTATGTCACATTGATAAAGCTCTTATTAGACACCATTGGAATGTCAAAAATACTTTGGGGAATCTATCATCGAAGCATGTATGTCTCACTAATATTGCCACTGCTAGGTCAACAATCGCTATCCACATCATCATTCATAATTTGCAACAAGGATGTGAATTACCAATCTCCCTATTGCTATTCACCAACTATCCACTTCCCCATTGGTCCCACCATTCACTTCCATCTATCACCTTGTCAAAGAGACATTAAAGGATGTCACATCGAACCCCATATGTCACCTTGATATCGCTACCTCCAGTCCACCGCCAAAACCCACCATGTCGAAGAGACTTGGGAGAATCTCTTGTTGAAACCCCAAAGTCACCTCGATGCATAGTCCAACGGAATGTCGAAGACACAAATGTCTCACTAACCAACCTATCTCTCACTGAAAAGTCTTCACCACACTCCATTGGAATGTCTAAGAGACATTTTCCAAACTCCCACCGACACCGCTCTATCTCGCCGATGAGAAAAACAACACCAAATCAGGATGTCTAAGAGACTTCTTCAGATCTCTCATCAACTAGCCTGCCTCTTGTTGGAATAGCCCACTTCCTACTCCCAATGACAACTTAATGTCACAGCAATAATGTTGAACAACCAAAAGAAGGAACTCGATGATGATGTTGGCAATACAAGGGTAGACAACTGAGAGGGGGGTGCATCAGTTGTCACAGAAATTTGAAACTTATTCAACTTATTAACCTTATTCTTAGATCTAATTATTAACCATGAAAATATAAATCATCAACACATTAGAAACACACATAACACCAAGATTTTTTATGTGGAAAAGCTATTAGGGGAGAAACCATGGTGGAGGTTAGTCCACAAGATTATACCCTATTAAAAGTATAATGAAAAAGAAATATGGGGAATGCACATGCATTTAGGAACACTGCCTAGATCTCACTACTCAATTACAAAGGAAGACACATTATCTTACAAAGATATTTGGATTACAACCATTTAGATTTTGAACTGAGGAAATAGCATCTATTAATGCCTAATTGCAGTTCCAATTAAGCACATAAACAATTCTTCACTCTTATACACACTTCTTCACACTCTACTCTACCTTCAAATGATTTGAACAATATTCACACACACACAAAATCACACCCTTGCACACTTCAATTCGAATAAACAATCGCTCTTATATATCTACAACAAGAAATTTCATCGCTACAAGTCGGCCATAAAGAAATAACAAAATGAATATAATTACCAGCCCAAAAACATTAAATATTATCAATGAAAATCAACCAAGGTCGGTCACAACATAGTGAGGACCCAAAAAAAATCTCCAGCATGAAGAAACTTCAATTAATTCCTCCTCGAAGATCCACAACATGCTTCAACACCATGTCGGCCAAGAACAAGAAAAACATGAACACAAAAGAGAAAATCTCATATCACGAGCACAACGATCAATGCAGACGTGCAACAAAGATAGAGCATGATCTAGAAACATCCACAAGCATCATGAATCACAAGAGAAGCATCTACAACAATTGAACTAACTAAAATAGCATCATCTTCAATCAGGAACACCGACTAAAGCAACAGAAAAACTATCAAAATGAAAGTCTTCATAACTTGACCAAATCTTCATGAGGATCTCTAAAACTCAGCGTGGATAAACTAGATACACTCAACCACAACTCCTTTAGTCCACAACCTTTGATCATCAACATACAAAACATACCAACATACTGAACTTCACTTTACCATTGACAACCTACAACTCATTCCTTTACAATTTTCTCAATATCCTTGACATATACTATAACTAAGGATTTCTTTTAGGTTTAAGATTAGGAGTTTTAGCAATCAATGAATGACAATAGAAACCCAAAGACCTATCGAGTACAAAGGAAATTAAACAATACAACAGTTATACCTGCAAATCAAATTTTCCATGATTACCTCCATAGTACCTTCTTACTTGTTGGGTGACATGTTGCCCTCAGATTGAATGTGCGAGTAGTCCTTGATGAAGTCCTACACCAAGCTTTGAAGGATTTGATTGAAGTCTAATGCCTAATGCATAAATGACTAAGAATGTCTATGCCTAAAGATGTCAAAACTCAATGAAATATGCTAACAATTGTTGCAATTGCTATGAAAAGTCTAAGTGCGCAAGTGTGTAAGTATCTAATGTGAATGTGTAATATCAGTGTTTGCATGTAATCGAGAAATGAGAGGAAAATGGCATTTTATAGAAAATGCCATTTTGAATGGATGGGTGAGATTGGATTCTGACCAAAACCTAAAACCAGAGGTCCAGATTAAATCTGAAAATCCTTAATTAGGGTTAGGGCAAAATCATTAATCGAGCGGTCAAGATGTTGTCTAAGAAGATCGAATCGGCAGTGGAGAATAAATGAGGAAATTAATTCGAAAATAAATATTTTTGAAAATGAAGAAGATAAAGACCAGACTAAAGATCAGCTTTGGAAAGATCAAGAACCTGCCCAATCACTTGATTTCTGGAGGAAAGTTACCAATTTGGAATTAAATTAATTCCAAATGTGAATTTTGAAATAATAAATAATTAATTTTCAGATTATTTACCAAAATGAGCTGACAGTTAAGAATGAGATGACATTTTAAATAATTTAATTTATTTAAAACGAGAGGAATATCAAATTTGGCAATTAAATAATTAAATTTAATTATTTAATTTAGCAAATAAGACTAATAATTAAATAAATTAATTAGTTCATTTAATTATGACAGTTAGTGACATATTAAATAAATAAATAAAACTTATTTATTTAATAATCAGGAAGAATAAATTGAATAGAAGGTAATTAAATAAATTAAGAAATTTATTTAATTAAGGGAAGACTTAGACAATTAATGACGTATTTAATAAATAAATAAGATTTATTTATTTAATAATCATGAAGAATAAAAGGACATGAATTAATTAAATAATTATGAATTATTTAATCAATAGTCGAATGTGGACCAAGGACATAATTAAATGTCATATTTATGCTAGGATGAAAGTGGTAAAAATGAAGCTTGCAGGCCTAGGTCATTTTAGGTATCTACATATACAGTTTCAAATGAATTAATACTAATAGTGTTGACATCAGTGACAACCACATATCAGCAACACATCCACAACATCTAACAATCTCCCCCTTTGGCATTGATGGCAACACATGATTTGAAAAACACCATCAACGCAAATAACTCTTGACACTTACTCCCCCTTAGGATTTGACTCATTTTCTCCTCAACACTTTCATATGATATTTTCCCCGCAAGGCTCTTTTCCCCAGATAATCACTAGTTTTTAACATGAATCTTCTCCCCCTTTGACATCAATGACAAATATTTCTAAGCTTTGAACCACATATCTAAATTCTTGAACATCTGACTACTCCGCCTAAGTAGTAGCCACCACAACATCAATCTAAAACAAGATATGACTATGAAATGCACAGACTCATGCAAAGCAGTGCATCCTTAGTTCTTATTAGGAGGGGTAATCACCCCTAACTTCCCTCTGAGATACTCAAAAGTATCCTTAGGAAATGGCTTTGTAAAGATATCTGCAATCTGCTCCTTAGTAGGCACATACTCCAATCTGACTTCCTTTTCACTTACCTTCTCCCTCAAAAAGTGAAACTTGATAGATATATGCTTTGTTTTTTAATGTAGCACCAGATTCTTGGAAATGTTAATAGCACTTGAATTATCACAGAATATAGCAATAGGCTCATCATATACAACTCTGATATTCTTCAGCATTTGTTTCATCCATAATACTTGAGTACAATTGTTAGCAACAACAATGTATTCGACTTCTACAATAGACAAGGAAATGATATTTTGCTTCTTGCTTAACCATGAAATTAGCTTCTTACCCAAGAAAAATGCTCCACCACTAGTACTTTTTTTTTCATTCACATCTCCTTCCCAATCAACATCAGTAAAGGCACTCAAAGTAAGATCATCATCTTTAGGATACCATAGGCCAAGATCAACAACTCCCTTCAAGTATCTAAAAATTCTCTTCATAGTAGTCACATGAGATTCCTTTGGATTAGCTTGAAATATTGCAACAATACATAAACATTCATGATATCAAGCCTAGTTTGAGTTAAATATAGCAATCCACCAATCATTGATTTGTATCTTGTCTGATTTTCTTTCAGAGAATCATCTTATGATGTCAACTTGCATCCAGTCACCATGGGTGTACCAACTAGCTTTGAATCTTCCATACTAAACTTCTTCAGCAATTCCTTCACATACTTGGATTGAGATATAAAAATCCCTTTATCTAACTAAGTAATTTGCAATCCCAAAAATAATTTCATCTCACCAATCATAGACATCTCAAATTCATTCTACATCTCATTAGCAGACTTCATTCACAAACCATCATCTCCTCCAAAAATGATATCATCTACAAAGACTTCAACAATCAAATCTTTATTATGATTAATCTTGAAATACAAATTACTATTATAAATACCTTTGTTAAATCCTAGCTTCAGCAAATACTTGTCCAATCTTCCATACCATGCTTTAGGGGCTTTCTTGAGTCCATACAATGCTTTCTTCAACTAACGCATCATATCTTCCTTATTAGTCAACTGGAATCCATCAGGTTGCTCAATATACACTTCTTCCAATTTTCCATTTAGAAAAGCTGATTTGACATCCATCCAATAAACTTTGTAGTTCTTGTGAGTAGCATAGGCAAGAAATAATCTTATAGCTTCAATTCTAGCAACAGGGGCAAAGGTCTCTTCAAAATCAATTCCTTTCATTTGTGAATATCCTTTACATACCAGTCTTGCTTTGTTTCTAACCACCTCACCTTGCTCGTTCAGTTTGTTTCTAAAGACACTTTTAGTTCCAATGACATTCTTATCCTTTGGTCTGGGAACAAGAATCCATCTATCATTCTTTTCAATTTGTTTTAACTATTCTTTCATTGCTTCAACCCAATGCGCATCTCTACATGCTTCATTCACACTAGTAGGCCTAGTCTTTGAAATCAAGCAATACTCTTCTATAATCTTTCTCCTAGTCTGGACACCTTTTTTCTTATCACCTATAATCTGATCTTTTGAATGATTCAATCTTACATACCTCAGAGTCTTCTTAGAATTTACTTCAACTTCAAGATCTTGTGTTCTCTCTTTTGTGCTTCCACTAGTTTCTCCTTCTTCATTTTCTTGATTCACTGGATTGATTTGCACTTGATTTGTAGTATGAACTTGCTTTCCTTTGTTTGTACTATAATATTGATCATCAGAACCATATCCACAGGTTCTAGATGGTGTACCTAAGTCTTTGTCAACCTTAATATTTGCACATTCAACCATTTTCTTCAATCTTTTATTGTAAAACCGGTAGACCTTTCTTTTAGTAGAATAACCCAAAAAGATACCTTCATCACTCCTAGCATCAAACTTTCCTATGTTTTGATTAACATCTGATTCCAAATATCTTGAAATATTTAATAGTGGGATTTTGACCAGTCCATAGCTCAAAAGGGGTCTTACCAGTACCACCTTTGATTTGTACCTGGTTGAGTGTGTACATAGCAGTACTCATAGCTTCTCTCCAATAGATATGAGGAACATTTCCTTCTAGCATCATTATTCTAGCAACATCTTCAATTGTTTTGTTCTTCCTTTCCACAACTCCATGTTGCTAAGGGGTCCGCAGTGTAGATAATTGTCTCTTTATTCCATGTTCTTCACAAAAAGAATTAAATTCACCAAAAGTGAATTCACCACCTCTATCTGATATCAGACATTTAATCTTCAAACTTGTCTTTGTCTCAACCATAGCTTTAAAGATCTTGAACTTTTCCAGTGCTTCATATTTCTCCCTTAAGAAAGTAACCCATACCATTCTAGAATAATCATCAATGAGTAACATGAAATACCTATAACCTTGTAAACTTTTGACCTTAGAGGGACCACACAGATCAGTATGCACACGCTCTAACAATTCATTTGAACAATACTTTTTACTCCGAAATGAAATCCTAGTTTGCTTTCCCAACTGGAATTCCTTGCATATTGCATTAGTAGGTTTCACCAGCTTAGGTAGATCTCTCATATCCTTAGTGGAACTTATCTTGACAATATTATCAAAGTTAACATGACACAATCTCCTATGCCACAACCAACTTTCATCAATTTGCGCAATCAAACAACTTTTGCTAGCAGAACTCAAGTGAAAGATATTACCTTTTGTTTTTGTACCTGATGCAATTTCATTTCTGGAATTCAATATTCTACACTTTCCATCCTTGAATTGAAGATTGTAACCCTTATCAACCATTTGACCAACACTCAAAATATTATGCTTCAAGCCTTCTACATACAGAACAGCATCAATATTATTCTTACCATCAAGAGAAATGCATCCTCTTCCATAGATCACACCAGTTGTATTATCACCAAATCTCACAACATCACCATCATACCTTTCCAAGCTTACAAACTTACTTTTGTCTCCTGTCATATGATGTGAACATCCATTGTCAATCACCCATTCATCCTTCTCTTCAACTCAATTAGCTAGGGCTTTCTCCACATTTATACAACCAACAGATTCAGTAGATACAGGATTATTTTTCTTGATAGCAATAAATACCCATTCATCATCACTTATATTTCCTTTATCAAATTCATCATTTGTTACACCTTCATCAGCAGCATAGTAACACTTCTTCTAAAATATAGGCTTATTATGTTTTGGTTTAGGAGCTCTTTCCGGAAACCTTGATGCAAAATGACCTATCTTATTGCAAGAAAAACATTTAAGAGGCAATTTTCCTTCATACTTACCTTTTCCTCTCAATACTCTTTTGACAATAAGTGCTTCCAATTCTTCCATCTCTCTTTCTTCTTCTTCAATCTGTCTGATTTCATCCTCATACTTGAATTTCTTTCTAGATGAACTCTCACATGGATCATATTTCTATCTATCTCTCCTGGAAGTAGTAGCCTTGAATGCAAATTCAATCTTAGGAAGGGCATCACCAAATTCACTCAACTTAAAATCATTCAGCTTAGCAACCAATGTATCTCTAGTTATGTTTGTTATAGTCCATAGCTCTTCAATAGCACTAGCTTCGAATTTGTAAGAATCAAGCAGGGATCTAAGAACTTTAGCAACAATCTCAGATTCATCTATCTTTCCACTAGCACATCTAATACCACACACAAGTTCATTCACTCTTTGCATGAAAGTATTAATGTTATCATCATCACCCATTCTCAACCTTTCATATTTCCCTTTCAAACTCTGCAACTTAGCAATCTTCACATTAGCATCACCTTCATACAAGGTTTCCAATTTTTTCCAGATCTCATGAGCAATCTTCATATCCATAACATTTGTCATCTCAGAATCAGTCAAAGCACTCAACAAAGCTTCCTTAGCCCAAATATTATACTCAGCATATGTATTATTCAGTGGAATAATATACCTATTACTTGTAATGCTCCAGTAGAGTTCACCAATTCATCTCAGATGGCACTCCATTCGATTCTTCCACAAAGAGTAATTTACTTTGTCAAATCTAAGACTATCCTTCTTTTAACTTGCCATCCCGGATCACCTTAAGCTATTAAACTTCTTCCAAGGAACTTGCTCTGATACCAATTGTTGGCAATACAAGGGCAGACAACTGAGAGGGGGGGTGAATCAGTTGTCATAGAAATTCAAAACTTATTCAACTTATTAACCTTATTCTCAGATACGATTATTAACCATGAAAACATAAATCATCAACACACCAGAAACACACATAACACCAAGATTTTTTACATGGAAAGCCTATTAGGGGAAAGACCACGGTGGAGGTCAATCCACAAGATTATACCCTATTAAAAGTATAATGAAAATGAAATATGGGGAATTCACATGCATTCAGGCACACTTCCTAGAGCTCACTACTCAATTACAAAGGAAGACACACTGTCTTACAAAGAGATTTGGATTACAACCATCCGGATTTTGAACTAAGAAAATAGCATTTGCTAATGCCTGATTACAGTTCCAATTAAGCACATAAACAATTCTTCACTCTTCTACACACTTCTTCACACTCTACTTTTCCTTGGAATGATTTTAACAATATTCACACACACACACAGAAGCACACCCTTGCACATTTCAATTCCAATAAACAATCGCTCTTATATATCCGTAGCAAGAAATTTCATCGCTACAAGTCGGCCACAAAGAAATAATAAAATGAATATAACTGTCGGCCCAAAAACATTAAAGATTATCAATGCAAATCAACCAAGGTCAGTCACAACATAGTGAGGACCCAAAACAACATCTCCAACATGAAGACACTTCAATTAATTCCTCCTCGAAGATCCACAACACACTTCAACACCATGTCATCCAAGAACAAGAAAAACATGAACACACAAGAGAAAATCTTGGATCGCGAGCACAACAATCAATGCAGATGTGCAAAAAAGATAGAGCATGATCTAGAAACATCCACAAGCATCACAAATCACAAGAGAAGCATTTGCAATAACTAAACTAACTGAAATAGCATATTCTTCAATCAGGAACATTGACTGAAGCAACAGAAAAACTATCAGAATGAAATTCTTCATAACTCGACCAAATCTTCATGCAGATCTCTGAAACTTGACATGGATAAACTAGATACACTCATCAATAAACCCTTTAGTCCACAACCTCTAATCATCAATGTATAGAACATACCAACATACTGAACTTCACTTTACCACTGACAACCTGCAACTCATTCCTTTACAATTTTCTCAATATCCTTGACATATACAGCTTCAAATGAATTAATTCTAATAGTGTTGACATCAATGACAACCACATATTAGCAACACAACCACAACATCCAACAAATGATCAAACTGTCAAGCCCTTTATGGATTTAAAATAACTTAGATTGTTTTTGTTGATGCAAGATTGCTTTTTGACCCCTTAGATGCTCCTGCATCATTCAATACATAAACATACTACATATTATACAGTATATCGACAACCATCACCAATTATTAGTATGTAGGAAGCTATTGACAAAACATTTAGAAAAACCTACCAAACTTGTAAACAAGATTCATATGAGTTTGCATATAAACAAAACAAAATTCATCATTCATGGAACAAAATAATTCTTCCCCACAAGAAACAAAAATTTCAATGGTGTTGGTATGAAATTTACAATGATTCATTTTAATTGTGCAGACACCCTCATTGGATGCTACGACATGTCACCATACCAACCCGGATGCCACACTCCTCCATGAAACCCAAACCATTATGGGTAGACCATTACAAAAAAGAGGCAAAGGGTCAAGGAAAATCAACAACAAATGATTTAATCAAATCTTTCTTCCAAAATATGCTTGTGTAGCATAGGAAAACAATTTTCTATCTCCACCATGTCGACGACTTGATACTATTTGCCATCACAACCTATGTTAGCAAGAATATCTACTAACTTATTTCCTTCCCTATATGTATGTGATATTCGAACTATGCTAAATGATTCCATCAATGCCCAAACTTTTTTCATAATATAATTTAGTCTCCAATTATGAAACTTTTTCTTCTTACATGAATTGATAAGCATGAGAGAATCCCCCTCAATATGTAGCCGATTTATGCTCAACTCTTGAGCCATTTTGAGACCCTGCAACAATGCTTAAATTAATTGTGTCACTAATTCCCCCTTTTCTTCAATAATTTAAATAAATTATTATTTATTTAATTATTCCTTTATCACCTTTTGTCTATAGTTAAATAATTATCATTAATTATTTATCTATTCATGAGTCTTTTAATTCTTTTATAGTTAAATAATTATCAAAATTATTGAACTATCCCTTGTCATTCTCCCCATTAAATAATTAATCTAAGTTAATTATTTAATGTCCCTTTTTCCATTTTCCTCCCATTTAATTAAAATGGTTGAATAATCATTTTAATTAAATGGTCATTTTTCAATTTCTTCAAATAAATAATTTGAATGAATTATTTATCTTCCACTTTGCCATTTCCTCCATTTTCCTTTTTTTTTAATAGATAATTTGAATATATTATTTATACTTTCCTCTTGGTCAAAGATGCTTTTTTTAGTAATATTTTTCATGGCCTTTATTTCTATCATAGTCATCAGGTGTCATAGGTGTCAGCATCATAGCCTTCATTGCCCACCTCTTTTTGGTGCTTCAATACTAGACCATTGATCTTGGCATCTTTCTGGAAGCTCAATCTCAACCATTTGTTTCATAACCTTCCTCTCATGAACCCTCATCTGTCAATCTTGGAATCTTTCTAGAAGATCAATCTTGGCCATCCATTCAAATGGTTTTCTATAAAAGTAGCCTTGCTCTCCCCTTTTTTCCTTAACAACCATTTTGTCTCCAACTTTCTACTTACTATTTGTAGGTACTTGCACAAGTCTACTTCAAAATATGAGGGAAAAGATTGAAAAAGGAGAAATAGGAGAGCAAGAGAAGTGATTCAATTGCAAGCATGGGGAGTATTTCGGTTTGATGCTTTCATTTTACTCATGTTTTGTTTGTTTTTTTCCTTGTTTAGATGTGGTTTATGGCTTAGAGGTGTTGGTTGTCACTTTATCTAGGCTAGGAATAATTTAACCCCATATTCCATTGGTGAACCTGATGTGAACAGTAGTTTTTTGCAAAATTTCATACGGTTTTTAGTTGTTTTTGCAAATTTCAAGTATGAAACAGTGCAATTGATTGATGCGGTGACACATTTTCTAGGAAACAATGCATTTGACAAAAGTAACGACACATTTTACTATAAAAAACGCATCTATCGAAGACCTTCGTGGGCAGGAAAATTCAAATTCAAAAACACAATGCAATCGCTCTGGTACAATGCAACACAATGACACAATTGCTGCATAGAACGACGTATTTGTATGCTCTATATAATGTTCCTATTTTACTGCCTTTTCTATTTTTATTTCTAAGTTTTTCGAGTAGAGTAGTGTTTTTTGGTTACTAATCTTCTGTTTGTAGCATGTGGCGTTGGGGTGGAGCTCCCAAAAATTGCTTCTTTTGAAGCAACAAAAAAAAATGAGCTCTTTTCATTTCAGTTTCAGCAATTTGCATTTTTCTTTTTAGATTTAATATTAGATTCAGATTTAATTTTACTTAGTTTAGATTGAAGATTAAATGTTGTTTCCATTTTTAGTTTAGCTTTATTTTATTGCAAGGCTAATTTTGTTAATTTGGCTTTGGTGAAGGAAAGGTGAAAGCATAAACACACATTTTTTGAAGACTGAAAATCAAGGAAACTACTAATGACATTTGGTGCAGGACATTTCTTGATCAAGATCTAATTTTTAAAACCGATTGTCTTTTAGTATAGTGAACACTTCAATTGGTGCTTAAAAAGAACAATTGTCTTCTTTCACATAGATTTAACTAGGGGATTAATAAATCACTATTTTTTCGTGCTTGTGAGATGGTAGGTATTATGCTCTCACCTTGTGCAAACTCGATGATCAAAAAACCAAACCATCTATTTTTTTGTTTACCCCTTAGAGGAACTACCACCCCACTTCAAAAGGTGGGAATGACCCAAGAAATAATGGGCTAAATTCAATATCTTTTGAACTGCTATATAAATTTTTGATTGCAAGGAAAGTTTGCAATCAACGAGAAGCGATGTGTGATAGCTCTCCCCCAGTATCTTTATGATGCAAAAACCCTTTTTCTAAGGGTTGGGAGACCTCCTGAGGGAGTTTATCATAGTACCCCCTGAACCAAATGCTCTTACAAGAAAATTTTGTGTAGAAAGCCAAAATCCTTCTATTTGCTGGTACAGGAGGTTAGAATTCTGAAGTCGTCCCACATTTTCACAGATGGAAAATTTCTTGAGATCCTTGTGGTCTTAGGAAATTTAGAACTTGGTATGCTCGAGAAGTGAGTACTATGGAGGAGAGCCAGTGCTACCAAGTTCCTAGGCTATCCACTCTGAATAGGCACAGATGGATAAATCCAAGTGGGAATCCAACAAATATTATCCTTTCCAATCATAGGATTTGTGCTTGTTATCTTGAAATCAAAACTTCTTCACATCAAAACCAGACCAAAAATAAGTGCTTGATAGTGTTTTTTGTGTTTTCCAATCACATTTCATTAAGAACAGTCAAAATTCCATCAAAAACCAATTCAAAAACATCAAAATTACCAAGAAAACATTATGGAAAACTGCAACTATTAGACACAAAGCCACATATCATATTGTGAGCTGTAATTGAGAACTACAAAACCATAAATTTTTGCCTGCACCACATTTGCTGAAAATAGAGTCGCATCTGATAACTTGAATTGTAACTGTGTGACGCATTCATAGAAAACAGAGCCTCAATTGTCTGCCAAATAGAAACTCTCAAAATCTTTGTCCAAAATCTAATCAAATCATTTTCACTGTGACCTTTGACTAATAAACTAGATACTTACAAACCTCATCACTTCATTCTAGCATTTCCATTTAGGGAAACATTACATTATAGGTTACATTTTCCTTCATCTTTGCATTGCATCCTTAGGCTACACTTTGACCTTCAGATTTTGAACATAAGAATACCTTTGAGCTCTTGGAAAATCCTTGGTTTTATATTATATTTTCCATTGACCATTATCCTTCACTTTTTCAATCCTTGTCATTGTCACCCTATCAAATTTGAGTCTTAAGCTTGTGTCCTAGCCTTGACTCTACTTTGTCAAAATTATCCTCTTATGGTCAATGACATTTGGAATTATTACCTTAGGTTCACATTAGCTTGATTTCCATCTTTTGTTTAAAATTTTAGGATTCATTTGCACCATTTAGACTCATATTGCATCCCTTTTCATTAGCTTGCCAAACTTTGATCTTTAGTCTATATTGCACTTTGCATCTTTATCCCAAAAACACAAAAAAAAAAGTTCATTTTACCTTAGTCTTAACATCATATCATTTTCCCTTAAAATTTTCCAATTAGTCAACCTTTCATATCCTTTTGCATCCATTAGTTGCATCTTAACCTTAGTTTCATTACTACCTCAATCTTCAATTTAGCATCACCTAGTCATTTTACCATTATCCTTGATCAACATTTACCTTCATCATTATCATACTTGCATACTCATATCCGAAAATCCAAAAAGAATAAAAATCCAAAAACATAGATTCATCCTCATCTTTCATTAGCCTCATTATCTTTATACACAAGAAAATCCAAAAAAATAGCATAGTTTCATCATCATCTTTCAACTTGCAAAAGTCTCACATGGTTAAAACAAGGTCACGGGCCAAGAGAAAAGACATGGATTTTTCAAGTAACCCCTTTCATGACACCACCCTTGGAATGGATTCAAATCATTCTACACCTCCAAAGATACTCATCACTAGGAGACCAAACATGGGAAAACTTGAACCTAGAAGAATTCAACAAGCAATTAACTCCTCAAGAAATTGAAAGAGCTTATCAAAACCCAAGAGTTTTAAGCATGATTGATCAACTTGTTAGTACCAACCCTAACAGATACTTCTACTCCCTAGCTAAAAAAGGGTTCAAAATTACCTCAAGGCTTTGATGTATCAACCATTATAGACGAAGAAATTGAAAACCCATTTGCATTTGGCATGCCCTCATCACAACAAATGACATACCCCTTGGGACAACTGCACACATGAATATCCCTACCATGCATATCCCAAACAAGGTAGCCCATACTGGGTAAAAGCAAGAAGTTGAGTACACAAAGAGGGGAAATTTCGGGCAACAAAAAAAATTTCACAAAAAATGCGTACACGTTTTTGGAAAATGTGTACGCGTTACGGAACGGGTTCCCAAACTGAAATATGAACGCGTACGCGCTCAACTATGGGTACGCGAACCAAAAACGCGTACGTGTTATGAAACGTGTATGTGTTACAAATGCGTACTCATTTTATAACACGTACATGTTACAAACGCGTACACTTTTTGGAAAAGTATTTATTTTTTTAAATAAACTGTTGGCTTTTCATTTTATCTACTTTTTTTGGCGGCGTGAGAGAAGATAATCTAGAGCATGTACGAGTTTGTAAGCTAGTGCTTGGAGCGTATTTCGACTGCAACCTCCTCCCGTCAACACACCCAACCTCTGTGACCTCCAGGTTAGTTGAATTCTGCCATTTTTTGCTTTGTATGTTTTTTTTTTTAATTAGTATTTAAGTTTTGTTTCTTTAATGTATTTTAGTTCAATTTTAAATAGTTTTAAATTGCATTTAAAAAATAAAAGACGTCAACAAAATAAATAACGTTAAATTGTAAATTGTAAATTGAAAACCATAAAATCTAAACCTAAATTGGACACATTTAACTTAGAAATCTAAACCCTAAAACGTAAAACTAGAAACCTCTTAGAGACCTCTCTCCCCTTAGGTGAGTTAAAACTAGAAACCTCTTAGAGACCTCTCTCCCCTTAGGTGAGCTAAAGTGCAAGGGCTTCACAAGGGTTTAGGGTTTTTTCAAAACCCTAATACAATTTTAGAGAAACCCTTACAAATATGACTATTTAGTAAACTTTCAAAGGCATTTGAATGGGCTAAGAGTAAAAAAATTCAATAATTAGGTACACCAATATACATACATGCATACATACATACATACATACATACATATATAAATAGATGCAGGTATATGCAATACACACACATGTATATTTATACATTAATATACATCACCTACACTTAGTTATATTCATAGTTATATCTATGTATATATATGTTTGCATAACTTTACTCACATACATAGACATATATGTGCATATAAATATAAAATAACACCTACCCACATTGAAGAAATGTTTTTATTTGCACAATATATAATGATTACCACCTAAAGCCAAATAAACTTTTATATCTAGAACACACTTTTTAATGATTGATAATGGAAATGCAAAGACTAAATTGTAGCCCAAATTTGATATGAAGGATTTGATAATATATTTACTTTTCCAAATTGAATTCATAAGAAAATGTTATTGATGTGAGTGAGTGTGTGTGTTCTCACAATCTTCACGATCATGGTTGTTCTCTTAGACCTATCTCCCTCTCTCCAGTGATACTCTCCCTCTTGTCCTTGGAGGGTAACTCTATTCTGCATTCACCTCATGAAACCAAAAATGTAGTTAGTTCATTATTAAAGCATATGTTCATATATAAACTTATTTATATATTGACATAAATCTCTTAGAAACATTAAGAAATACATTCCATTTAATCATTATGAGTATTAAAGGCATATTTGCAATAGTTCATATTATGTTAACTAGATCAAAATGTTAAATTGACATATTCTTAATTAATGATAATACATATTTTCAAGTCAAGATTGAAATGAAAATAAAAAATAATACAACCTAGAGGGTAAAAGAAAATGGGATGTAACAAGGGAAACTATCTCTAACATGCACCTCATCAAACTAACAAAATAGTTAGTCTGTCAAATCATATCATTAAACATAAAAAATTTATACTTTCCTTTGCTAACACACTATTCCTCCATTATTCCCCATTTGCACATTTTCTTAGGTTTCCTCTAAGTTCTTTTATATATTTCAGTTTTCAAGTTTTTCCTTACCCAAGTATCTTGTCAAGAAGTTCTCCAAACTTTTTGTTCCCTATTCAATATTTTTACTATGTTTAATTTCCTGAGATTTCATCTACCTCTATGCCTCTTCATCGATTCTTGTGATTTTTGCTACCCTTAACCCCATAGTGTGCATAAGGTTATAAGTAGTTGGTTTGTGGCTACCTTAACTCTTAGTTAAATTATATGATTTAAATCATAGTCTTATTTCTAGGTAATTAAGTTAGTGTACATGAACATTATTCTTAGGTATCTAAGTAAATTTAAGTGAAAACCAATGAATACATAGGGTACATATGGGAACTAGTGTTTTGTTTATTATCAATAAATTTACAGAAAAATCATAAGAGCAATAGAGATGAGAAGATAAAATTTGAATAAAATTGACAACAATAATTATCACTACATTCACTAGATTTGGTTATACCACCATATTCATGTGCATTTGTGAGACATAACCCTATGAAGAATACAATAATACAAATCTCACCAATTTATTCAATGTACATTTATTTACATTTATTACAATCCTTTATTTATTACCAAGATAAGATAATCCTTTGCAAGACAACAAGCATGATCCTTTGATTCATCCAAAAATATCAAAATACACTAAATTTAGTAGAGTTCGACGTAGAAAATGTAGATGCATTCTATGATAAAAATTATTTCTAACCCTTACACAATTTTTAAAAAGAGATGTACATAGGAACTAGGTGTCCCAAAATTTAAGGATCTGAAAGAGTTTAGTTGAAACTTAACCCTAGGTGACTTGCTCTAATTGGAAAACTAATTGAAAATTAATTGAAAGCCAACTGAGAACTACAAGATGAGTGGGAAATCCCACACCATCTCAATATTTATCAACATCTATGTTGATTTATTACATTTATTTAAAAGAATAAAGAATGTGCAAAGTAATTTAACTAGTACCTAAAATACTTCGAGTCTATAAAGTTATTTGAAAAGATATTAATAAATTCATTTAAATCATTCATACTAGCCCGCCCCTTTTGATACTTAAACTTAATCCTCTAAGAAAATGTAGATTCTTCTAAGTTCCCTTGTAGTTCATCAAAATCAACCACCTCAAGATTCTTGGAATTTTTGAATATCTTTTTTTATTTTATCATTCTTGAACAATATAATTCTTGGATACTGACTCATGCAGTGAATCTGAAAATTATTTGATCATCTTAGTAGTTGAGGTTACCATTTATGTTGTCTCCTAGAATGTGCAAGAGAGGTCTTCAATGATTTTCAATATTTTTCATCACTTGTTCTACTAACCTTATGTTTTTATTCAACTCTCATTTATAGTTCTTAAGTGACTATCAGTTTCTATTCAACTCTCATTTATAATATGAATTTTTAATGCTATGATTTTTTAATGTTATAAATTGAATGGTCTTCAAATGAAATATATTTTGAATTTGTCCATGTTCAATGTGATTTTTAAATAACTTTGAAATTGTGTGCATTATTTAATTAGTTTGTTGATATATATTTTTTAATTGTTTAACATGCAGTTGCCATATCATTTCTCGGATGGATCCACTTTTCACTTTAGAGGATTTCATGCCTAATCCATAAATCCTTATAGATCCTAGTGCACATCCCACCCCACCACATGAGGATATGCCTCACTCACCTCCGCATTCTCCACCACCTAACCCCCCACCCCCTCCTCCATTTGACCAAAATCAACTAAGAGAGAATATTCGAGCCAACTTAGTTGTCATTCAAGGAAACATAGATCTCATAAAAAATGAGACTAGAATCCCTCCACATCTCGCACAGTTTGCATCTATGATGCAAACTATTGCCGATTCTGTTCGATCTATCGATGCGGACCTAGATAGGTTCCATCAATGGAGAGAAGAGAGGAGACAATTCTATGCAGATGGACTGTCATATAAAGAAATCAATTACCTAAAAATCACTAAACAAGCTATGTGCCAATATTTTGTGAACCCCCAAACAAACAAACCAATACCACCCACAAAAAAAAGAATTTCAATTTTATGGTGTAGGCACCCGCAGATAGCTACAAATTTTTGGGAGAGATGGTGGATGGTGTTTGATACTCCACCACATGGCAACAGTGAGATGCCCTTATATTTTTTGAGAAAGTTATGGGCTGAGTTTGAGTTGGGTAAAAAACCCAACTATTTTGATATGAGGTCATTTCAGGGAGCTGGGTGTGGCATGCCCCAACATAGACTAGGAGCACGTGTCGATCCTTAGCGACGTGCTCTAGTTGATCCTCTTGTTCCTCCTCCTTCTCCTGGTATTCCCACTGCATTTCAGCAATAAACCATGTTATCTACACTAGGAGCATTGAGTTCACTTTCAGGACATCTCACTCAACAGACTACACACGCAGCCACTGAAGTGGCCAATACAGAGCATGGAGGCTAGAGCTATAGGGATACTCAGAAATCCACTTCAGGTGAGGCACATGCATCTAGGGCGAGATCATACCTAAATTTACTATATTCTGCGGATCGTCCCACATAGGTATGTTCATCTTTTGAACTTAAATTTAATTCAAGTTTGAAATGTAAAAAATTCATGTAAATAATAACATCAAACTATATATATAATATAATATTAATTCAATAATTTTGTGTTTGGTGTATAGACGCATGATGACGTGATGCCTGGAACTCAATATCATCATCGTGTGTATATGTCGAGTGTTGTAGATTTGGGCTCACCTTTTTGACAGGTACTTGAACCAAAATATATTAAATAATTTGTGTGGATATATATATATAATTTAATTTGAATTTGTACACGTGTGAATTGATATATTATATCTAGATGCAGGGAGGTCATATCAGCTCAGGTGCATGCTTTCAAAAGTTTGTTAAGTTTGAATTAAATACACATCATAGATCTAATTTAATTTTTTCATTTACATACACATGTGTGAATGATCTATATGAACTGTTGTACATCTATATGTAGGGATTTGATGAGATAACCATGGCGGGCCACGCACCTGAGACATCATTGACATCTATTCATGGGCAATCTCAGGTGCGTGATCATGAGGTCATATCATTCGAGGTTGTAAACTTTACTTTAAATCTCCTATACAATTTTTACGAACATTTTATATATATATATTCAAGGTTTTCACATATTGTTTGCTTTATATGAATATGCAGGATATAGTGGATCAGGCATTTGCATCTTCTCAACAGACAGTTATGTTACCCGTTGAAGAAAATGTGCCGTTGATTCACATGACCATATGGCAATTTATGCATACTAGAAATCATTTTTACTATATTTAGTCGATATTTAATTAGTTTTTTATCTAAAAGTTTATTTTTAATTTTAAATATGTTTAATTATATCAAAATTTCTAAATAAATTTAAATCTAATTTCAAGTTTCTTGAACTCTTTACAAAGATGATGCGTGTACATCTAGTCAATGTGGGAACAAAGAGGAGACTTCTGATTTGACCAATCACCGAGAGCTCGATATAGTTTTATATTTCTATGGACTACAAATCTCTAGTTTTGCCTCAATATATGTGTTGGACTTGACATATACATTTTATGAACTACCTAGATCTCTAGTTTTATTTTGAACATGTTATTATCATATATGTGTGTTTATTTATATCAGTTGACTTTAATATGATGATTATATATGCATTCAATTATGAGATCATGTTATGTTCATTTTCATAATTATATGCATTTATATACATATCTATATATTTATATTTTATCAAATTTTCAAGTCATACATGAACTATATAAATTCTTATCTAGAATCAAATTTCATATATATATAACTTATCACATGGTTAGGTGACAAATTAAAACATTCCTTAAATAGTTTCTTAAATCATATTCATAATAAATTAAGGGCAAATAATTCTAACTATTTTCCAATTTCATAGCAAATATTTGAATCAATAAACAAAAAACCAGCTCCTTGTATGTATATTTAATGTCTAATCTATACAATTGAAAAATTATATAAAATTTAGTAAATAGAAGACACATGAAATATGTATAATCTATAAAATTTGAATAAGATATTTAAAAAGTGACATCGAACAAACATATATAATGTACATCAAGAAGTTTAATGTACAACTATATAACATGATGAAACATATATGTGCATGTAGATACAATTAAAGCTTATCAACTTTTAGGTGAATACCAAAAATTGATATTTACATAGTCTCCAGATAAAATCATTTTTCAGTTCAACAATCACATTGTAGACCGACTTGATGAGAACTTGCAAAATAAATTAATGTAAGTAACTACAATTTTTACGAGTCATTTAAGTAAAAAATTCATGCAAGAAAAGAATTGCATATAGTAAATTCCATACAAATTCAAATGATGTTAGCCATAGGATGGATTAAGGGGACCTAAGAGGTTGGATTAGGGGGATGAAAGAG